>OW119928.1:51957779-53157779 GCA_933210815.1 Meta bourneti
GATAATCGTTATTAAAGTATTTTGTTAGATTTAAATAAAATTCTAAAAAATTAATTTATTTGGAAAATTTGTTTTTGCAGTTTCAAAGTATAATTCTCTTTCAGGCAAATTTTAAAGTCCTCTTCCTCTTGTACTATCATTCTTTGTACATATTTTGTGGAATACATTTCTCAATCACCAGAAAATAACCTTGCTGAAGAAGGAATTCCTTACAATGCAGGTTTGTTAAGTAAGTTAAGTACCTTGTTTGTTAAATTTTAATGCTGCCCATTCATGTTAATAGGATAAGTAAGTTAATAGAATATTGAAAATATAGTTACAACTATATTGAAAATATAGTTGTAACTCCTGATAATGAACACTCACAAGACCAAGCCTTTTGTTTATTAAAGGGGAATCAGGTTCTTATAATTACTGCTTGAAACTCTTTATGTGTCGGTTCAAATGAAATGCAATATAACAATCAATAAAATTCAAAATATGTAATTTAAATTGAGTGAATAAATTTGAAAATCATTAAAAGTAAAATGAAAAATTAGTTTGATTTCTTGAATTTGTCCATTAATAAGTTAAATAACCACACCAAAATGTATTGATATTTGTTAAAGGAATCGGTCAAAACTATTTGTTTTATACTTTTTTGTTGCTACATTTTTCAACATGAATTTAAAATTTGTCTTAATTAGTTCATCCCAAAAGTAATTTAGTGTATAACTATATTCTTATATGTATCCTTAATATTATTAGGGCCACGGTAGCCCAGTTGGAAGAATAACTGAGTACAACTGGAGGGTTACAAGTTCGAATCCAACTAAAGACCATGTGCACGTAAATCTGTCATGGCCTCAAATGTCCTCACGTTGGCATGGTGTGGAAGTTTGTAGAGTGGGGTTCCAGCTCAGGTGCGACCTCATCGTCTGACCGTGGTTCAAAATTATGTGGTGTCCTCAGGTCTTTCCATTTGGATTTGATCCCAGACTGTCGCCAAAAGCCCATTATGTTGCTCCAGTACGACGTTATTTAAAATACCTACGTACCTTGCTATTATTCTTACTGTTTTACTAATCTTCGTGATTTCCATTGTTTCTTTTCAGACTGCCTCACTCCTGGAGTTGCTTATCTTTTCAGATTTTAAAAAATATAATTTTCAAATTTCATCAATTGCAGGACATAGCAACAGTCCATCAACTCTCAGTACAGGGCTGTCAAGTACTAATGTCTTTAAAGAGATCCAGTCTTCAACATCTGTGGAAGAACTTTTCTTCAGGTGGGGAGAGTTCTTATCTCTTAATGGGCGAGTCCAGCGCATTTGGTATCATCAGGTGCACCTGCCCGAGAGCTTTCCAAAATATACAAAACATTACAGGTAATTTACAGTCTTAGAATGCTTATTTCTTTTTCATTGAATATTTTTGAATTTTTAAAATCTGGGCGAAAAATTGGAACAAGTTTTGACTTAACTTTCTTAAATCTAAGAGTGATTACTTATAACAAACCATCAGCTAAATCATTAAAAACTTTTTTCATATTCTGCTTTTGTACAGTTTCCAGTTTTGTCATGTATACCTTTTGAAACTTGCGTAACTACCAAATTAGAATTTAAGTGTATGTATCTTCTCTTTCACGAAGTCATACTCTAATATTAACAATTCAACTTTTTTGTTGGCAATTCTTTCTTTTAATTTTCAAGTATATGTAGTTTCAGGAAAGGTTTTTGTGCTGTCTTTAACTGACTAGTTATAGTCACTAATTAAAAATATATTAAGACGTTTTTATAATGGAAGGACTTACTCATTTATTCCCATCAAGTCTACCTGACTCAAGACTAAGTGTAGACTCAAATTACATGAACATTTTTTCTTAAAATGTCTATTTTTATGCTCTTTCATATATTGTTAAATAATAAATAGTTCATTAAATCTAGTTTTGCTGAGTAGCTAGCACAATATTTTTGTTTGTGACTGTATTTTTGTAAATTTGGAACCATTCATTTATTTGTGAATATATATATAGTAAGGTCCAAAAGGTTTTGGCCCAAAGGATTAAAGATGCAATATAATCAAACAATTATTTTTATTCAATATAATTATCCTTTACATTTCACTTGTTAGAGTGGCTAATTAACTTTTCTATACTATTAAAAAGTTATCAGAAATTTTGCATTCAAATGGTCTAAAACTGTAGAAATAACTTCATCACTTGTAAATTTTTACTGATGCGGATCCAACTTCAATTTTGAAAACATTGAATTTGGAAATTGAATGACCTGCAATACTCAAATTTAAACGTTTTTAAATATTTGGCAATGGATCTTCTGTCATGTTAGCTAGAGATGATACTGCTACTGATGCTAGAGCTGCAGAATTTTAATTGCAGTGCAACAAAACATGGGTTGGGGTTGATGGACTTGTCAATTATTGTTCTAACGTGTTTGGACAGAAATCTTTTGAACCTTACTATTAATATTAAATGGTATTTTGTGACATTATATGTACTGTATTTGTAGAAAATTCAATTGACTTTTGACTTTCATAGGTTCTCCTTGCTTTTGCAAGAACAAGGGGGCACCTTCTATGAAGTAATACTTACAACTCAATCTTCTCTCACTGGCTCATGGCACCACTTTGTGTCATCTGCTGAGGGGAAGTGCTTTGGATTTCATAATCTTCGTTTGACACACAGATTGCCTCTCAAAAAGTAAGTCAATTTGTTCTAGCTTCAGTGTTTAAAAGTCGTTTTTAACTCTTATTCACACAAAACTGCTGATGAATTACCTATCTTGAATACAAAAACAACCAAACTGTCAAAATGGCACATTTCAGATTTATGTTGACTTTTGTCGAGGTAAAAGAATTGGTATGTATACCAATTTATTTTCCATCAACTACTCTAATTTTTAAATTCCTTATATAGGATCCCTAAATATATCAAGACCATCAATTGGATAGTCTTAATTATTTCATAGTTTATCACAACAGGTACAGTATTTTGATGACAGTTCAAAAAATCGCATTTTCATTGTCAGTCTGCTACCTAAAGAACACTCGATAAACATCTACTGTGTTAGTGAAAGAATATAGAGATGAAAGAAACATAGTGTCTACCCTGTCGCAGGAATCAAAGACTGTTGACAAAAGATTGGATAGCACACTGAACACTTAAAAAAAGTCCAATAAATGCAAATCCTGTCCAATCAGTTATTGCAACGAAAATAGAGCCGATAGTGTTTGTAGTAAATGTAAGAAATATAGTTGTGGAAGATGTAGAATCGAAATACATGCAAGAAATGTTCCAAATAGCTTCATTTTGGGAATGAAAAAATTAATGTGAAACATTAAAAATCTTCCTAACTGAAAACTATTTTTATTAGCTATGCAAATAGTAAAGAAATAAAAAAATAATAAATAAAACATTTAAATATCATAAAATGGACAGATGTCATACAATTAGATATACATTCAATGTGGTTGTTCTTGTGTTAATAAATCTATTAGCTTATAAAACCAAAGTATGTATGTGCTAATATGGAAACAAATATTGACTATTAACATGCTCAGTTTCAAATCATTACAATATGAAGTGTCTATGGCACATTTATATTTGCTAATGTTTCAATGAAGTGTTTAAGGATTTAAAATTTTTTTATTTTTTAATTATTATTTTCAGGCATAAGCCTTTGGTGAAATTCTTAGAATCTTTTGTACATCAGCAAAATGCTGGGGTAAGTATTTGATGCCCAGAATTAGTTTTAAAATATATTTTAATCTACCATGCTCTAAGGATGCAAATAAAATTAAATGTCTCTAATTTTTACAATTCAGTATTCCTTTTGTATTGAAAGAGTTGTTAAAAATAAGTAATGGAGATACCCTTTAGTTTTTGAGCAATTTATAGCTGACTAATATGCTGTGAAAATTCTGATTTATGAAATATTTTAACACTTTGTATACCAAAGTAAGTGTTCTAAAAAGTATGCTGTTTATGTATATTTAAAAAATAATGATGATAATAGTTTGAATCAAGAACTTTATTTAGTAATAATTGCTTTCCGTTTTAGACTAGAGTTCATTTTTTGAGCCAAAAACTAGTATACTAAAGAATGACTTTTGTAGGTGTCTGATTTGTTTTTGCATGAGCATGTCCTCTTCTAGCAGGATTTCTTTTACATGCTACAACTTCTTTGTGTTTCCTGCGTTACTCTAAAGAAAATTGTTAGGATGTTTGATGTGTTTTCATGGTATTAGATGGGGTCTAAATTATTTAGTTGAAATTTTGCATCAATTGTTCAACAACTTTTAATTCCTACAAATGCTTTTTGACCACTACATCAGTACCACAACTGCTGCGTTTTCCATCAAACAGCAAAATATTACCTTTTTATTGAAACTTACACCTTTCCTGTGACTTTATTAAGTAAACATACCCATGTTGGTAGCATAAAGTAACCAAAAACTTTAAATAAAGGTTTGTAAAATCCAGTGTCCCACTGACTTTAAAAGGAATTTTCATTTGAATTTTCTACAAGAACACTGCATATTTTACTTGAATATGCAATATTTTTGTGAAACAAGTGTTGTAGAACAATTCTTTTCATTGTAGTGGTGCATAGAATGTTTCATTTAAGGTCTTTTCACTTTTCTAAGGAGCAAAGATTGGACCAAGAATTTTATTATCAACTGATGTTTGATATCAACTGCGAAATTCCTGAAGAAGTAAGCAATGAAAGCTATCCACCATATTGCCAAGCTCAAGTGGAGCCCATGAGTAAACTACTAGAGGTGAGCAACTAGTGAACTTTCATTAGGGCTGCCACAGGTGACTTTTTGCTAGTATCTTTCCACCTTGGCTAGACTAGGGGTATCTTTTTAAGCAAAATCGTCACAAAAGCTGCTTTCAAAATTTTGGTAACTTTTTGAAAATTCACCAAAGGTCAACAAAACTTAACTTTTTAAAAACTAATAGCAGATGGAAAAAATATTTTTCGGACTTTTCTTTAGGTTGAAAATTTCCTAAGGGGTGCCTTGACACAACTTGTCCTAATCTTGGACCTTGCACCAGAAAATCCAAACAAACAACCATCCAAGGAGTGCCAATTTGGAAGATTGGGTGCCAAACCGTGGCAACCATGAAAGAAAAACATTGGAATCTGGTTGCATCATCATGAGAACCTTATAAAAATATTTAGTTTAATTTTAAAATTTAAACGGCTGTTTCATACTTAACTAGCTGAATTATCAGGCGTTGCTCTGATTGAATTGTTTATAATTCATCGCAATGTTACTCAATATTATTCCTATGAAGGTTTTGAATTGTTTTTACCCCCTGCAGACCCAGGACAAATCGAACAGGGTTAATATATAGCCTATGTGTTCCGCAGAATTCTACAGGATGAATGTACCAAATTTAGTGTGAATTGGTCTGACATTGATCGTATAAATACGCAATATTATTCCTATGAGGATTTTGAATTGTCTTTAGTTCCCTGTACCATATCGACGATAAAAAAAGACCACTTTCAAAAAATAATCATAACAATTTACATTCCAATAATAAAGCTACAGTTTAAAAATTTACAGATGGGATACAAAAACAATATGATACTGAGCGATTTTCAGTGCAACCGCACCCATCTGCGATTGCATCATACTCTAAGATTCTAAAAAAACCTCCAAGGTCATCTTGAGAGGCGACTCCTGTAGATGTTAACTCTGACATCATCTGCACAGCCAGACCGAGGGAGTGCGCCCCCTAGCAAGTGCTCTGTCCAGGAGAACGGGACGTTGCACCCCACTGCACATCCAAGACAAACAGAATGAGGGTTAATATTTAGCCTACGTTACCCACAGGATTCCAAAGAATAAGTACCAAATTTGGTGTAGAGTGGTCAAAAGTGTAGATTTGTATAGAGAATAGACAGGCCAACTCTGCTTTATATGTATAGATTAGCACATTTTGTGCTTTAGCCAATTCGTTTCATATTGGAGCAACTAAAATTGCTACTGAGATAGGGTTTAAGAGGAAACTTTTTTGCTACTATTTTCAAAAATTTAAACTACTAATACTACTATTTAATGTGCTTTGGCAGTCATGTTTCATGCTTTCCTACAGGTAATGTTTCCAAAGTTCTGATAATTGCAATCCAGCTAAATAGTGCAGATCTAATGACTCATGCTTTCAGGTGCGGACAAGTCTTGACAGGTTTTCTCGACAATGTTAGTCAATTCTCATCGGTATGATATAGCCATTTAGCTGAATCAATTGTGTTTTTTAAGTGTAAATTTTGCTGCAATGGAAGATGCTGTAAATTCTTAAAGCAATCATTTACTTTCAATTCAATTAAGAGGGGGTATGGAAGAGACGAATATATCATCTGTTTCCAGAATTGAAAAAGCCTGTATATGCCAGTGCGATTCTAGAACTCAAATTTCTTAAACCAGCGTACAAAGCACACACCGAAAGTGTTTCTTAGATGGCCAAAATCTAGTTTCATGATGGGACAAGTGCATACAATGAAACAGAAATCATATTGGAAAATTACAATTAAAATTATAAAAAAAATTAAAGCAATTCCCAGAACTTTGGATACATCCCTCATATGTTTAAGCTCCTATTAGTACCTTAAGACTCAGGGTGAAGAGATGATTCCATATGTATATTTCCCTTATTGTAATTTTTAAGAATATTATGTGATTGGCTTAGAAGTAATTATTATCATGACTGCCATAGAAAGTGATATTTTGCTCATTTATAAACTGTTCATACATCTTTTGAAAAAGCAAGCTATAATATTCATAAGTTGAGGTTGAACCTTTGCTTCCTTATATACTCATGTAAGTGCTAGAATTGAATCCGATTTGAAGGTTTACAAACTTAAATTCACAAATCAAGTATTGAATATTTCCTGAATTGAACTGAGTTATAAAGTTATATTTTGCAACCTTAAATGGTCTGGATTGCGTGTCTGCCACTTGCTTCTGAATGATAGTTCATGGTTCCTAGAACCATTTACGTATTTAGGGAAAATATTGCTAAAACTGCATTGAGACATGCATTTCCTTTTTGTATTCCCAAATTATGTTTGTTTCATCTGTCCAATGCCTTATTCCAATTTTAATCTTTTTATTCAATTGCTACAAATTATCTTAATTGTTAAAAGTTATTTTACTATAATCTTGAATATGAAACTATCCTTTTTTCTTTTTGAACTTCAAAATATTTGTCAAATTGAAAAATATATTTTACTCAACATGCATGCTTCACGTACCCCCATGAAATGTATATGTAACTGGCATGCTCCGTATAAAACTAGCATAGTATAGTAACTTGTAGATAAAACTTGTTATAGTATAACATTGAGGAATAAAATAAAACATTACTCCTTAAATTTTGTATTCATAACCTACATATTTCAATAAACAAATAAAATGTCATACACAATTGATTCAATAAATTCTGTATTACTCCTTTTGTTGGTGTTGAAAGAGGTTATACTGTATGCATGATGTAAATATTGGCAAATAGAATAAAAAATAGTTTTTCATGTTCATTTATCTGATCTGTGTATTGTTTACTTACCAATTGTTTTAAATTAAAAATTCTGCCTTTTCTAAAAAAGTCATAGCATATAAAATATTGTAGATTAGATTCATTAACTAATCCCTCCAACGAACTATACAACTTTTGTGTTCCTTCAATTTAGGGATCACCTGTCCAGCGTTTTTCGTTCATTGGCAATATTTTGTTTGAACATAAAAATGTGTTCTATATGAGTGATGAATCCCTCCTGCACAAACCTTTGATAAAGTACTTTCAGCTGCAACTTTCGTATCCATTTGAAACAAAATCACTTGTGATGGGTTCTGCTGTCTTCATCAGAGAAGCCTTGTTTTCTGAAGGTACAGATCATTTTTTGTATTTGAGAGAGAACTCAATTTGAAATGTCATGAATGATGTTTCCTTATATAAATTATCAAGACAGTGGTTCAAAAGCTTGATTATTTTTTGTAAGACCAACTATTTTATTCAGTTTAATTAAATTATTCTGATTTTCTTAAAGCACAAAAAATGGCATACAACCAAAACTAGTGTGAATAATTCTATTTTCGTTCCATCATGTATTTACATTTGCTATTATTAGAGAGTTGGACAAATTTGTAAAAATATAATACCACAGTGAATAAATAAGTGCTAAACAAATGCTTACAAGGTCTTTTATTTGAAAATGTAACTCTAACCAACAATATAATGTAATGATTTTCTTGATTTGGAATTTAATGAATAAAAATACTAAACTAATGTTAAAGGGTCCTTTACTTGAAAATATATCCCAAATGAACAATATGGTACTGCATTAGTTTTGAATAATTTTGCATTATAATGCTTGCTGACATTTTGGGATCTAAATCATCTTGTGGTGGAATTTACATAGAAGCTCTAAGGCAATCGTAAAACTAATTTTCTGTAAAATTTTCCAAAATGTAATTGAAATGTATGTGTATATAAACATTTGTCACTTATGTGATTATCTATGCATGTTTTAAGATATATTAATGTTTATATTCAATCACTTTTATCTTATATGTTTATTTAAAATTACTTGTTTTAGGTTATCTTGTCCTAGACAAGTACAGTAATTTTACTGTTTTGTCTGAGTCATGCAGCATTCCTCAAAATCTAGCTGTGTTGAATAAGCTGAAACAGCTCACTCTTGTGAAATTGCAAAGCCTGGTAATGCCACTAAGCATTTACTGTAAAGTATCGGATATTGTTAGCATTGAAGGTAAGATATTGTGCATTGTCTTCTAAGTACTACTTTATTATATTTACAAAATTTGGGGTTACATGTTTACACTTGTACAGAAATAAGTGTATATGAGGGGTGTTTCCAAAATTATGAGAAATGTGAACCAGCTGAATAATGCAGGGCTAATGACATGCTTTCAGAACAGGCAAGTCCTGAAAAGTTTTCTCAACAGTGTTAGTCAATGCTTGATCGATATAATTCAGCTGCTTGAGCAATATAGATGTGTTTTTAAATGCTAATTTTGCAATTATGGAAGATACTGTAAATTATCAAAGTAATTATAAGTGTGTAAATTCTTTATGGAAAGAGGGCCACCCAGCAGCTATCAGAAATGAAAAGCCTCCATGTGGTTTGCTCAGGACTAAAAATAAATCAGCTGTAATCCAGTGGATAAAAGAGACTTCCCAAAAGTATTTTAGATGGCCTAAAAACTATTTCATGCTGGGATAAGTGCAAACAGTTAAACAGAAACGATATTGAAAAATTAAAACACAATGGCAAGCACTAATAAAAAAAATGTATAGCACAATCCCATAACTTTGGATACATCCCTCTTAGTTATACAACATAACTTATGTACATCATATAACTTATGCTTTATGTTAATAAAAATTTTGGAAAGAAGTGACAATTCTTTGTCTAGATTCCATCATGCATGATTGTACTACAGGCTTGGTATTTAGTAAATTTTTAATAGTACTACTTTTAGAATATGAGTATTTTTAAAGGAATATAAATATTATGGATTTCTGGATCTTGGCATCATCTGCATATTAGTAACCAAAACATTTTCAAAATTACTCTAAAGTTTATATAAATTCTTAATTTATGTTTTTAAGGGACCTTAGTTGTGCTTGATATAGCAATTCCATTAAATTTTAAAGTTATATGTTTTGTCTTTTTTGCGCTCTTACTAAAATTTAGATGAAAGTAATTCCACATTTAGAAATTATTACAAATACTGCATCAACTGAAAAGTGATTGAATTTGATATTTTAAAGTTAGTCCTAGCTAGTTTATAAAAAGTAAATGCATACAGTTAAACAGAATAGAGTATACAGTTCAAATGATCTAAGACCCTCTGAATAGAATGATTTATTTATAGCTAAAAAGTTAATGAGTCATTCTGCTGTTATGATTCAATAAAAATAAGTTTCATTAAAATTTTGTTTTATCCTTAAGGTTTATTGCTGGTTATTCCCAACTCCATATTATTTCTTAATGTGAAAGTTCATCCTCCTTGAAAAAGTCCCTTAAAAACAAACTCGAATCATTGGTATATCCCAGTGTAAGATTTTCTAGAATGCATAAAAATTGTTTTCAATTCTTGATCAACCAAATGGCTAGTTTGGTTGATCTCTTTGTTGCCTTGTTTGACAAAATGTATTAAAAATCATAATTTTACCATAATTTTTAGAAGTGTCATCAAATGAAAAAGTGGTAGATTCTGGTACAAAATTGTATGTTTGTACCTGAATTTTATTTATACTATTTTTTGAAGAACATTTTGGTGAGATCATTCTGTTTAATCAATTGTAGTTTCTCTTAGTAATCATTTTAGTGTGTGTTTCCCTAAGTAGCTCATACTAAAATGATTCATCAATTTTAACACAAAAAACAGTTTTCATTTAACTTTTTTTTATTGCAATACAAGCATTGAATTCTGGCGATATAAACTTTTTCTTTAACAAGAAATTTTTTGTATTATATCAGAAATAAATTGATATATTGCATTATTCTTTGCTGACTATACCAGTTAATGATCCACCAATAAAATTATAAGGCATTACTGTTCTCCAAACAAAAATTTTCAAATGTGGCGAATTCCTCCCAATTATGATTGATACACAATAAAATTCCAGGTCTATCCTTATTTTACAAAGGGGAAAGAGGAACTCAAATGGCTTCATCTTATACTTAAAGGGTCTAAAAGCTCTCAAATGGTGACAATGCATGTGTTGAATTTTGGATTTGGAAATTATCCCTAATAAAAATATGATTAAGATATATTTTGTGTATAGTAATTGCTTTTCTATTTTCTTTTTCTCTATTCCATTGAGTTCTTATTCTCTACTTCAGGTGTAATTGTGAATGTGGATGAAAGTAGTGCTTTCACATTTCTGCAGTGTTGCTTCTGTTTACAAGAAAACTTAGTGCAAGCTAGAAAGTATGTCATTTTCAATTGTTTGCGGATGCTGTGTTTTTAAAAGGAATTAGTTTTTATTATATATATCATTTGTGTGTGATAAATAATATAGCTCTTGAACCAACAACCAACCATTCGATAAATATGCATTATATTGGGCCTTCAAAGTCTATATAAATATACTTTAGTATGAATTCTAATTTTCTGAATTTTATTTTTCACTCATTTAATTATGCCCCTCAGCACTTCTAAAATTTGCTGTGAAATCTTTTGTAGGATACCATTTTAAAGTTTTAGCTTAAAACCTAGATAGTTCTAAAAGAAAATCTTGATGTACAACCACCAATTTATTAAAAGCATTACTGTTTCACATTTTGAGAAGTCAGAAAAACTTATTGAGTGCATGTGTCTTGAAATATTCCATTTTATTTGAAAATTAACTATAAAGTTTTGGTGAGGTTTTCTGATTTGACTTTACATTCATATCATTCTTGAAAGAGTTTTGAATAATTTGTAGTTTCCAGATTAATCTATTGCTATCAATGAAAAAAGCCTTTAAAAGATCCTAATTTTTCTTTTGTTTGAAGAGTAGGAATCCTATGCTAGCACAATTGCTATGCTTAAATTACTACACATTTCTACACTTCAAGTGTATACACTTTTAAGGTATAAACAGAATTTCTCCAATGTCTTTTACTTAATAAATATTTTCGAATTCTAGCCTTGTCATTTACTGTGAAGACTGCTCCCAAATAGTTCCAAAACCTATTTTAAAGATCAAGATGGAAGTGTCCATTTGCTGTCAAGGATTAGATTCTGTTTTAATACATGTCCAGGTATTGATCAAACTTTAGTTTTTAATACTAATTTACATGTCTCAACATTTTATTGTGACACTATCTTTTATTTTTTTGTGTTAGCTCTTGTCTGCTACCATAAAGAAAATTCTTGAAATAAGTGATGATGTTCAACAAGTAAGTTTAATTTTTCCTCCATAACAGATTCAGAAGATTCTTAATTTTAAAATTTGTTTTTGAAAAATTCCAATGATAAATTATTTTTTCTGAGGTATTTGAATAAAATACTAAATGCAAGTTTTGGAAGTATAATATTAAAACTTCTAGAATCTCTTATTAAATTTATGAAGAGTACTAGATATTTCTCCACTTAATTGCCATTAAGATATTTTCTTGGTTTGTTCAAAAAGTATTTTCTTTGGTTGATTGGTAAAATTTACAAAAACTTTCTCTTGGATAGTAGTATTTTGATTTAGAATTTGAAATTTTCTTATAAAAAATAAAACTGTAAAATTGTACTTTTTATTGCAACAGGTATGAAAAGCAATTGCTTTCATTGCTAATCAAGATATCAACAGAAACATGTTTTTCATTGATCAGTTTAAATGTTAAAAACATTCCTGCATTAATGCACTTGAAATTAATCAGTGCCACTTTCTATATAACGCATGGGTTGAGTCTTTCACTATCAAAATTTCTTTCTGTCTACAAAGCAAAGAATTTTTATTTTAATAAAATTACACACTATACTTTAATAAAATTATACACACTATATGACAGGCAACCATTTCTGAAGCAGTGATGCAGGTACTCCCACAATGTAGTAGTTAGTGCCTGATTTGTATTACTGGCTGATTAGTGTATATAACTAAAAGAACATTTAGTTATAGAGTTATCTTCAGCTTTAAAAAACAAATATATCTGAAATTATTAATTGCAGATCCTATATCAATTAACAAAATAAAATGTTTAAAATATACTTATTGAATCAAAAACAACAGTAATTCTTCGAAATGACTTCATTCTAAGACAAACTTTCAAAATAAAACATTTCTCATTTTCTTCTCAATTTGAAATTGATTAATTATTTCTATTTTTATGCAGCCCCACTGCAGTGTTGCTGATGTGTTGGGTAGAAATGTCGGTCCTATAATTTGTTACATCAAAAGTTGTGGTTCTACAGGCACTAAACAAATGTTCCATTTATCTGAAATACGATCCATTTGAGTGAAATAGTATAGAATTTGTACAGTTCATTACTCATTTCAAATATTGTAATTATGTATATAGAATTTGATAAAAATTTTATGAATTTTTGCTTCGTTCTTTTTATTTTTAGATTATTTAATGGTGTTATAAATGTCATATTTTCTAAATTCATACTAATTCTATCAAAGATTATACATATATTCCCCTACTACACAATTATGCAAATCCATATTATAGTAAATAAATAAATTTAAACAAATAACTTTTCAGTTAAATTGTGTAGCATTAGAAAGATGCCAGATATAGAAATATAAATCAAGTTTATGATGCTTTTACTTGTTACAAAGCATTTTGAAACAATCAATCAATTTGAAGACAGCAAATAGTTAAAGTAATATTTCCAGTTTTAAATATTTGAGGACATGAGATTTCAGATTCAAAGGGAATGGACAAATAGAATAAACAAAGGGATAGTAGGACCCGTTCCGTTTTTTACTCCATCTATCCACTCCTTTTAAGCATTGATCTTGATGCTTGTGCTTACTCCCACTCCCTTTGAGCATTCTTCTTGGTACTTATGCTTGCTCCATCTATCCATTCCCTTCGAGCATTGCTCTTGATGCTTGTGCTTACTCCATTTGTCCACTCCCTTTGAATATTACTCATCTTGATGCTTGTGCTTACTGCATCTGCCCACTACCTCTTAGCATTCCTCTTGTGAGGTACTGTCTTTGCTCTTGTCCATCTGTCCACTCCCTTTGATCATTGCTCTTAATGCATGCTTGTATTTACTCCATTCCCCTTGAGCATTGCTCTGCATGCTTGTATTTACTCCATCTTTCAACTCCCTTTGAGCAGTACTTGGCACTGCATTGTTCTTTGGAAGATACTGTCTTTGGCTAACACTGAAATAAATAATTTCCATATGCTACAAAAGTAATAAGTCAAATTGACACTGAACAAAAACTTATAAGAATTGTCGCAGATGGGAACATTGCGACAATGCATTCACTTTCTGAGCTTCATGTGTTGAAGAATTCGGAATATGAGTGAAAAGTTAATTTCTGTCCTCACCTTGCACTTATTCTCCATGGCCTTCAAAATTGTTTAGTTAACCGTCAGTGGGTCTGAAATATTAAAGATTTGATTCATTTTGTACTAATGAGATCAAAGTGAAGATGTTTCAAATTGAAATTTTTTTGTTAGGGAAACTACAAATTTGGATTCTTTATTTTTATACCAACCCTAGCAACAAAATGTCATGATATAATGTTTTTGTCATTTTTAAAGCATGCAAGGTGTCTATGAACAACTATTGACAAGATAAATCCCTGAAAATAAACTGAAACACTACTTTAATTCAATTGTACAAGAGCTGCGGCTCATATAAGTTTAAAAATTAGAAAATATCTTATTCATGTGAATGATACAATGTTTTTTCACACTACCAAGAAGTTTCCCATGGCTGATACCTAAAGCATTAATTGCTTTTTCTACATTGAGATAAATTTTATTAAATTGATCCCATTCCTTCAGTTTGATTTATTTAAACATAGGAAAGCCTTCTGAGTTTTACCGCACTAAACAGTAAATGAGTCAAACAAAAAGTTTACTCATGTTAATAAAGTACAGTAGAACTCCAATTATCCGGACTACAGTTATCGCTTTGAGAAAAAAAAAGAAATCAACAAAATCCGCATTTTAAAAGTTTTTTATCGGTGAATGATAAAAATGTGCGCTAGTGTAGCGATAGCGGATACACAGACGATGAGTCACCAGTCTTGTCACTTTCAGTATGGCTTTGGCCCTCAGCTGTGTCGTTTGTTGCTGTGTTCCATCTTTCGTGTTCCGTTTTATTTGTTTTACTGTGTAGTATGGCTTCTAAGAGAAAACATTGTTTTATCCTTGGCAGACAATAAAAATCATTGAACAGTTAGACAAAGGAGCGTCTGGTAAGCAGTTAGCTGAGATGTATAGCATTGGGAACATCAATTTCGGACATTTAGAAAAAAGGTCTTTAATTTTAAACTTTGTCTGTCCTCGAGAGTGAAGATGGAAGTTCGTCGAGAAGAGCTATGAAAATGGGAGAAAACAAAGAACTGGAAGAGGCTGTGTATTCAAGTGGGTTTCTGCAGCAGCGATCAGTAGGAAATCCTCTTTCTGGGCCGATTGTTTGCGAAAAGGCGAAGCTTTTTCCCGAGAAAATCGAAGGTTTGTCTTTTAAGGCGAGTAATGGGTGGCTACGGAATTTTAAGTCAAGGCACTGTATCCGTGAGTTAGATATAAGTGTCGAGAAGCTATCAGCAGACCCTAAAGCAGCAGAAAACTTTATTGAAAAATTCAAAATAGAAACAAAATCTTATGACGCCGAATTTTTATATAACGCAGATGAGACAGGCCTTATTTGGAAGGCTTTGCCTAGAAAAACTTTAGCATCTAAAAGGGAATATAGTGCTCCTGGTCATAAGGTTAGTAAAGACCGTGTAACCCTGCTAAATTGTGCTAACTACGGGAAACCACAAAACACCCCTTCTGTTGATAAGCAAATCGAAAAAACCCCCGGGCTTTCAAAAATGTGAAAAACTTTCTCTTTTACAAGAATCAATCAAAGGCCTGGATGACTGCTGCTCTGTTTACCGAATGGTATGATCAAGTTTTTATACCAGAAGTAAAAAACATCAAAAGTCCTTAGGAAAAGAAGGCAGTAAGGTGTTAATCATTGACAATGCACCCACCGACTCCACAGAACACCTTGAAAGAAAATGGGCGTTTCAAAACACTCTTGCCATCAGACGTCACGAGTTTGTTGCAGCCGATGGACAAATCGGTTATCGAATCTATGAAGCGCAATTACAGAAGACAACTGTTAAGGAAACTTGATAGATGAAGAAGGCATTGTGACTCATCACATAAAGATTGATTTAAAAGACTGCTCTTACATGGTGAATGGAGTTTGGTGAAGTCAACCACATTAAGAAGAGCTTGGAACAAATTGAAAGGCATTTCAACCAAGGAGGAGGTACAGAAAGAGAACGAAGTGTCAGTTGAGGACATAAGAAACAGTGAAAATTCCTGGATGTTCCGAGTGCAGTGCAGAGGACGTAGGCTGATGTGTGATTCTTCGGACCCTGGATTCCAAATTCTCAGTGACGATGAACTTATTCAAAGTGTGAGAACTCATTGATGACCCGGAAGATGACGACATTGCTACTCAACCAGATGCGGGACCGTCAACTAGTAAGGCGTTTGAGTGTCTTGACAGTGTAAAATGGATGGAGAGCGGCAGCCTGAGAGCGACCATCTACAACTACTCACCGTCAAGCGGATGCGAGACTTGGTTGCACGGAAACGAGTAAAGGCAGCGAAACAACTGACTTTGACCGATATGTTCAAGCAATGATACATTTTAATACGGTATGTAAGTACAAAATGTAAACAAAATTGTTTTCATAGTCATTAAATTACATTACATACTAAAGCAAAATACGCTTTTTTACTAAGAAATAACCTTTTTTTCGTAAATTATCCGGATGGGGTCTGGTTCCAATTGATCTGGATAATTGGAGTTCTACTGTATAAACATTTCCACGAGAAGAATCTACTTGCATTTATTTGCATGTGGATAGAACTTTTGAAACATAATTTGAGTTTGCTCAAAGAATGATGTTTGTAGGATACATTTTCGGATAGATGTTGAGAATATCAGATAGATTGACAGGATAGATTCTCATAAAATTGAATGTTAAAACTAGCCTGTAGAAGATTCAAGATAAAATTGATGTATTAAATAATGGTTAGAACACACAATATGTTTGAATCCAGTGCATAGGTTACAAACTATTGTCCAATGCAGTGGAATCTAAAGAAACAAGATGTCTATAAATCTGCAATATTGGAGAAATAAATTAATCCCACATATGTATTTCAGAAACTTTCATCTTGTGTCTTAGAGAATAAAGTTTGTTGGATAACTTGTAGTTCCTAGACAGCAATAATGCATATTTTACTGATACACTAATGATTATTTAGCATCTGGAAAAGAACTCGTTGACTTTGCTTTAGCAAAAGGTATTTTTAGCAAATTGTATTCAATTTCTTTTCAGTTCCCATTTATTAGTTTTGTAGTGGACAATTTTTAAACCACCAAATTTTAATCCAGACCGCATTCCAACTTGTGTTGCATGCGGTGTCCTTTTCTGGACTGTATCTACCTAAAAAGTTAAGTTTCAAAAGAACACAAGGTGAATTTTCAATGAAAACAAACCACCACAAAGCGAGGAATACGAAGGAAACCGGTAACGAGGAAACACGAACCGGTCTCGGTGGTAACGAGGAAACACGTTCTACCACAAAAACATTAGGTCCATGTACATTAAGGTTTCAGAAAAATCTCATACTCCATGCATGCTGGAGTACATCAAAAACGTCAGGGCCAACTCAGATGTACGAAAAATCTCGTCCTCATTCGCTTTCTTCACATTTTAATGAGCTCTTGCTCTGTCGGCACGAAACAATGCCTCCACGAGCTTTCATGAGAATCGTTATTTCAAAAGGTCATGTAAAAGTGCCTTTGAGGCAATGCTTTTCCACTGATACAGTTGACTGTGTATAGTAACGTTATGAATGTGTGTACTGTGTGCGCAAATTTTATGTACCTTACCAATCTAGGATTAAAAAGAATTCACTGCTACCTATATTGGTCCGTCTAAAGCTAGAGTGAAATCATCGCACAATGGAGAAACTTAAAAGTACATATCATTAAAGGTAAAAGTTTCACTTATGTAATAGCAATTGTTTTGTCGATTTTGTGTTAAGCTCGTTGATTTGTACAGCAATTCGACTTCCGTCGTGGTCACGAGACCGCAGGTAGAGCTTTAAGAGCAGCATCAACTTTCATTTTTCTTGAAAAGCATGACACCCCTAATGCATAGACATTTCTTTAAGACACTCCGAATTTGAAAACGAAAAAGGGAAGAACGATGGCGTCATTTATTTAGGGTAATCCCTCCCCTCCCCTGAGTTTAGGATTTTTTAAATTTTATAATTGAGTAGTATTACCAAAGAAAAAACATGAGAACTGTACTTTTTATATTAAAATATTCCCTTTTCATAAACGCCTTATGTCTCCGTATGGTTTTTCTTACATTCTGATCTCTACTGCCTCTAAAGAATGATTTGTTTTGTTCTAAAGAGAGTGAAGAACTACTTACGGTGTTAATTTAAATTTATTTTATATCAATTGTGAGTTCATTTGTTTGCACCCTCGTCGTTAATCCTCTTGGTGGTTTATCTTCGCATCGAAAACTGCCCTGTAGTGGCCAGCTGTAGTAATACAATCTTCTAAATTGACACCAGTTCGGTGCAAGGGACGAGTTGTTTTTCTTACTTGGGTATTCATTCCCCTTGAAGTTAGCAAAGCACGGACGATAGTAAATCGCGAACTCATTCCGCCTCTTTACTAGCTGCTTCGAAGTTCCATAATGAATCCTTAACCCCTATATCCTCATCCATACCTCAAGTTCGAAGCGGACAGGAGACCCTTTATCCTAGAGGTGCAACATTCGTTGTGTGGGAAACATTGGCAAAACGCGTGAGAACCAGCTCAGAAGCTTGAGAAGGCACAGCAAAGATATTTTTATAAACCTTTCGAAATAATTTCCATGCCTGCTTAATCAAACGAAAATCGCTTGTCAATCAACTGCTCGGGAACGGACACTCGCGAAACTCGTCCGCGGCCCCCTTTGTAATCGCTTTAGAAAGGGGTGTAAAATGACAAGCCATGCAGGTTTTCTCCGTGGGCTCGTCCTCAGCAAAATAGGGCAGTTTTTACCTCGTCAAAGTGCCACGCGATTAGCAAAATTGGACAAATCGTGTTGGACGAGTTATCTCGTGGAGTTGTCTCACTTGAAGAGTTAAACAATAATGTGTGCTCGCATGAAAAATTGACATCTGATTGTATGCTTCTCATTATCAGCATTCTAAATTGGACCGCACACGAGTAGAATCAGCTGAAGACGAAGTAACAACGAAGCTTTTGCACCAATGAAAGGTGAATTGAAACAACTTAAAAAGGAGAAATGAATTAGCATTATCTAAACCGTTTTTATTCAAAAGGGAGCAGGGTGCACTAACTCATTTGAAGGAAACAAGAAAATTTCCATCTAAAAAATAGAAAATTCCACAACGAAGACAAATAAATTGACTATTAAACCAATGGTGAAATTACAGACGAAAGAAGCGTTTGGTTGATGCTTTAAAACACATATTTTACCAGAAGAACAACCTATATAAATAATAACGGAGTGTTTGTACATTGAATATTTTCGACCCATTTTGTTATTTATCCGTTTTGGGCCCTTCTAATGCAAAATCGGTCTTTTGACCGTTTGGTGTCTATGTGTGCCCGTACTACGTCCAAACGACTGGATGTATTTTCATGAAACTTTGCATACTGTAAGTGCTTACATTTATTTAGTGACTAAACTTGGTTGTGTTGGTCTGTCTTTCTTCCCGATTTACATCTGTTTTTGTATCCATGTGTTTGTGCAAGTATCACATAAAATTTATTCAACAAATTTTAATACAATTGATAAAATATATTTTAGTTTAGTGAATAAATAATTTGAATTTCCTTTTCTTACATATTTAAACGTTTCATGCTAAAATATCCGAGTAGCTATACTTAAATCAACCATAATTTCATAGTGTTTTGGTGGAGCAGGAAGATTATATTGAGCATTGCAATCACTTGGATTGATTTTCCAGTTCTGCTGAAAAGCAATTATTCTTCCAAAAACTATTTTTACGGAATTTTAAATCTGATACTTTTTTATTTAGAGCTCTTTTGTTTGCGAAAAAAATTCCGAATGTTTGGGACAGACGATATTTTGCAACGAACGGAAACGAAACGCGAATTCATGTTCGTTGACCACGTGCAGTGATATTTTCTGGTTTTTTTCGCTCGGAATCAATTCTGTATTTTAAAATTTTGTCCTTTTTAAGTTGTAAGTTGTGGCAACTATGCGAGTTCACAAGGTAAAAAAAGAATATTCAGAACAACTTTTTTCACCAACTTTTCTCTTTTATTTTGCCTGTTTTCTGTTGTAAATTTATTTTTTAATAAATTGTAATTTTTTTCATCACCCACAACACCATCACAAAGTAATCAATTTAAAGAGGCTTGTAAGTTAGAATAAAGCAAATTTTAAATGGAATTTAGCCGCTATTGAAAGAATGTCAATGTTGAAAAAATCCGAACTAAGATTTGAAATATTAAAAATTCTTTGTCATAGTGACAGGTCAAGGTGGTACATTTTACGAGTTGAAGCTATATTTAAGCAACTTATTATATATGTTAAAAGTTTGTTGAAAACGATTATTTTCTTTTAAAAAACGTGGCAAATCGATTTATCATTTTTTAAAAGTGATAATAGGTTACCTTTGCGTTGTCTGTACTGAAGACACCTTTAAAACGAGTTCTTTTATTGTTGCACTTGCCATAAAATGGAATTTTCAAGAAAATATGTATTCGCTTTAAAAAAACTTAGTGATGAATATCTTATCAAATTAGTGTGTCACCCTTCCCTTGAAGATGGCGAAATTCGAAAATGTAGCATGCCTGGTGCAAGAGTGCCACAAGTAAAAATATTGGTAGGTAAACTATGAGTGCGAGAGTATTTGCCGTAGATTCGTCGTTTTTATGAATTGAGTTGAGCAATTTTACAGGAAAAAACTTAAGAAAGGCATTCCTAATCCCCTTCCAAATCGTCTTTTGTAGTAGTTACCTCAGTATCACCTTTCGTTATTTGGTAGCTTTGTCATACAGCAGGAGTGCGATGTAAGTGAAATGGATAACATGGATGGATATGCATGTGTAGGGATTTGTCCAAAATAAGTTGTAGAAATTATAAAAAAGTCGAAAAGGCGTTAAAAAAATTATTTTACTCACATTTAAATGATTTGGCATTTTTCTACGAAAGAGAAAAGTGATTATTCTGGTCACTTTTTCAATCTTTAATCAACATGAGTAAGGTCGGGTAATTCTGCTAGTGAATATGACTGATAAAAGACATATGAAATCTAAATATTTCTCAACAATGGATTACGTAAATTTTCAAGGCAAGACATTTGCATTCGGATAACTAAGGCACAGTTGAATAAATATTTTAAGAAAATAAATAAGCGAAGCTATTTCCTGGTTTCATTATTCATTGTTCGTTTTGTACAACTAAAACTGTTCTTTATTTTTAGCAAACATGTAATGTTTGTATAATTTACCAAGCAACAATAATCGAAATTTCTTTTCATTTGTCTCACATCGAGGATATACAAACTGAAAGGTGAAACTTTTAATTAACTATTCATATACAGTAGTGGTAAAAAGTATTCTACCAAGTTTTAAATTTGTCGATTTTTTAAATATGCGAATTATTGCATCAGAACCGTAAACTGCAACAGCTGCTCTGTCATACCAAGGCCAGAGAGGAAGCCTGTAACAACTCCATATGCATGTGCACACCTTCACAGATCTTCAAATCCAGCACAGCTTCTGTCACGTGGTTGTAGGGTGGCACAAATCATTGATTAGTTAAAGTGATTATCAATCGCGATTAAAAACACTTGGCCGTGCATCGATTACCAATCTGCCCAAGTCGATTTGCAAACACACGCGACACCCTTCTGAGATCACAACAGCGACTTCGCCCACATGCTCTGTCTATTTCATTAGAAGGTCGATGAACAACTCTCGGTGACGTCACAATCGAGAGGTTAGTAGATAACCTTTCCAATTAAACTCTTCTAATTTATAATGTTTCAAAGCTGAATAAATGATAAAGGTGTTGAACTTTTATTCATTAGATAGTATAAAATTCAATTTTCTTCATTCTAAATTTGAATCAAAGGTATATTAACATCCATGACTATTATGTTTTTATCATATAAATCAGTTTATGAAGCATGTCAAAAATTTAATAATTCAAGTGTTATTGCATTTGTAGAACCTTAATCAGAGCTTAAAACTGTTCAACTGATTGTTTTCATTGCACAATATATCAATGTATTTTCAATTACTTATGAACTTTATATTGCTACCGATTTCTTGAGAGCTGAATCAGCATAGATTTCTATCACTTGCTATAATTTTACTGGGAATAATTTTTTTGAAAACAAGCTTCTAAATAAAACGAACTACAAACGAATTTAACACAAAAGAACTTTTTATTTTTCTTACCGTAATAATTGCAGAACAACAATTTATTATAACACCACATTAATGCTAATAAAATGAACTGTTACAAACTTATAACTTAAAATTTCATATAAAATAGAAAATATGAATTCAACAATATAATATTTTATGCATCCTTTCAACTCTACTGACGGCCATCAAAATGCAACACCATAAAGAGATAGCAAAGCCCATATATATTATACAAATAACATAAAGCTCAAGGATGAAATGATTGAAATTACAAGTCCGTTCGACTTGCGGACAGCGAAGAAATCAGTATTTTGCGTAGTCGCATGGGCGATAATAACTAGCTACATGTCTCGACATTGAAAGATTCTGAATGTGTGTTTGGGATATATTAGTTCAGCTGCTTCCACACGTTGCCAAAGTTCATCTGGCGTATCCTGGTCTGTGGTGATCATCGACCAGAAGTGTTCGATGGCCGACAGATCTAGTGGGCGGGCTATGAAAGAAGTGAAACCTGGTGGACATTGACGAAATGTTGTACATTGCATGCCACGTGTTGTCGCGCATTGTCCGGTTGAAAACTGGCCACAGGGAAACCCTAAAGATACAACAGGCTCCAAAATTTCATAGATGTAGCGGCGTTATTGAGTGTATCGGCAATGCATACCAGTTGGTTGCTAGGTGGGGTGGGTATACTGATGACGGACCAGTATGACGATGCATAATGCAAGAGTCATGCAGTCTGTCGCCGCCAGACTCAGATGCGACCATCGTGGTGTTAACAGAATCGAGATTCGTTTAAAAAGACGATGTCATGTCGTTCGTTTGTACAACTGCGACATTATGCGCACTATTGCAGTAGCAGACGTTTGTGGTATAGAGTCAAAGGAAGTCGCAACAATGGATGCCTTGAAAAAATTCCCCGCTGCTGCAGACGAAGTCGAATTGTACTTGCAGACACAGGTTGTTCTACAGCATTCTCTAATTCTTGAGCTAGGGTTCTTGTTGCAGTACCATCCGTAATAGCCATGCACACAGGATATCTGTCCTCGTTCTGTGTGACAAGGCTGCTGCAATCGGTCACTTCGGCCCTCATGCACCCACCGATTCCATATTCGCATCACAGTGGCTTGATTTCGGCGCCAATTTCTCGAAAGGAAATCCAGTCTAAGCCACAGTTCTTCCTCTATCAAACTCAGAAAATCTGCTCGTATGACTGCCGTATTTTTCGACGAAGCATAATTAAGCTTCCCATATACAAGAACAGCGAGAAACACTTCCAATTCTTAAAATCGGCTCTATGTTCTCACTTTTTATGCTGCTTACCAGGAGCGTTACTGGCGCACATGATTTGCATATACGTTGCAGTGTTAATAATTTGCATATCCTTCCATGATCGTGGCAATTTCAAGGCTTTTGGATGCTTCCTTCATGATGATGCATTTTCGATGGCCAGCAGTGTATTTAGTTGAATGAAGTCTTAAAAACTTAGAGTTGTGAAGATGGTTGTAACAACTTGAAGACTTCATGTAAATAGAATAAACAAAAGTGTATTAATCAGTACACTATTGTACTCATGTAATGTAGATAATTATTTGTTCTTCCATAAAATTTAGAAGTTATGATTTTCAATTTCTTCACTATTCGCATTAAAAATGTAATTTTCGACAATCCTTATTTGATCAAAATACCAATTACCAATGATAACACGTACTATTTATTGTTTTGAGTTTGGGTATTAACTTGAATATTATATCGGAGTGAAAACATTAAATTCTTATAATTTCAATTTAACATGAATTCAGATATCTTATACATAGATTCTCAAAATTGCATTAAGCAATTGTTCGTGGAAAGCTATAGTGGGAATAATTTTAAATGGGTAAAAGATAGCGCAGCGCTCTGGGATTCAAGAACACAGGACACCAGCTTCATACAACAAAAAATTCGGACCATAAAAAGCCTAATTTGGTTGTATTGTCACAGATATGAAAATATTTGTCACTAAAATGATGGTTAAAAGCTAAGAAACAATCTGTTTTTGGATAAATTTAAGAATGAATTTACTTTTTGAAATCGAATGTGCAGTTGAATTATTGCTGTCTTGAGCAATACAAGTTTTAGATTTAGTGATCTACAAGATTATC
This sequence comes from Meta bourneti, assembly GCA_933210815.1. Classification (NCBI taxonomy): domain Eukaryota; kingdom Metazoa; phylum Arthropoda; class Arachnida; order Araneae; family Tetragnathidae; genus Meta; species Meta bourneti. The sequence continues at coordinate 51,982,081 of OW119928.1, forward strand.
AAAATAAAATGGCAATAATTTGCACTGTATTTTGTATTTGAAAAGACAGCTTTATAATGAAGATGTTTAAGATCTTCATTAAGATGAAGATGTTTAAGAAGAAGTTTTTGTTTGTGAAAGACTGGTAAAAGTAAAATTATTTTAACCAAAATATAGTCAAATGCGTAAAACTATCAAAATATAACTAATCAAAGATCTTTTACCTGCTATATTTTGAATATTCGAATTCATTTATTCCGTTGGGTCGATTGTATGACAATTTTTATATTATGCTAAATACAAAAGGCACTACTGTTTTGAAAGCCTTTATCGGAACTTGTGCAATTTGGCATATTAGTCGAATACAATTCCAGTACGCCTCTTTTTTTAATTTACGTCAAACATCACCAAAGTGGTGATCAATCAATTTTGCTCTTAACCAGAAGTATTTATCCTTCTCTGATAAGTTGTTTACGTTTACACTGAAAATCCCTCACAAAGCCCTTTCTTTGTTTCCCTTTCTAATAAACTCGTATGATAGACTTTTTCAATATAGTTAAATGTAGATGGTACTAATGTTTTAGTGAACTCTTCTGTACATATTTCGTATTGAGTAATAAGAAGTAAAGTCCTCGTCTTTCGGTGGTTTGTTTATTTGCTCTGAAAATCCGTCATCCGCGCTCGTAGTCAGGAATCTACAGGAAAATCTACCCGATTTCCTCTATTCCACTAAAAATGCGATACACAAGAGTTCCATCATATTTTCCTTCCAAATAACAGATATGAGAAAATAATTCACGAAGAAAGCAACATTTTTCGTAACGATTTCATTTCATTTATTAGAACAACCGTTGTATTCGGCTGATGCCAAAACAAAACCAACAAAAATTCGTTAAAACAAATAACACAAATTAAACTAGTCTAAGGAAAATAAAATAATCTGGTGGTTCGTCACATCCTCCCACCTTTTTATGAATGGAAATTTAATAAAAACATTTAATTTAACACCACACACAAAAAAATAATACAGAAATCTAGATTTATAAGATTTACAGTTCGAAGTCCTTAAACTTGGTCGGAGCTTTTATGGATCTACCAAACCTCGTCTGACGCTTAGCTGGTCCGACCATTTTGCTAGGTACATTCTCTTGATTATCATCCTGTTCATTCTCCCTTTGGTTAACTTTCAAACTATCATATGAATCAGGAATCATCTCTAAGGGATACAACCGTTGAACAGGTCGAAGTATTTCTCCGTGCATAGTCTTCAGCCGAGCAACTCTAATTTCACCATCCTTTCCTGGATACAATTCGAGAATTCTTGCGAGTGGCCATGATAATCATTTAGAGTTATCACTTCCCACAAGAACAATCTGATCCAACTGAAGAGTAGTGGGACATTTGTTACTTGAGTTGTTCTCAGTTGCCCTAAATATTCAGTCCTAAATTTCTTTCTGATGTCTTCTTTCAATTTCTGTCTATAACAATAACGTTTGTTCAAACTTGAGGAGTCAAGAAGTTCTAAGTCAGGTATACAGCTGTCTTTTACCTCCTGCAGAAACAATGACGGTGCCAACGGTTGTAAATCTTCAACATCTTCAGAGAGATAGGTCAAAGGTTGATGATTTATAACATTTTCTGCTTCGCATAGAACAGTAACGAACTCATCATGTGTCAGTCGAGCTTTCCCCAGAACTCTTTTAAGGATCTCTTTTATCGTGCCAATCAGGCGTTCCCATCAGGCGGCGGTAGGAGGGTTAAAGATCCATTGGATGCGCTGGGCTAATGAAACTTCTTTGATCTTTTCCCAATTTATACTTCGTAGAGCGTTATTCGCTCCTACCAGGTTAGTCCCGTTATCAGAATAAACAACGACCGGTCTGCCTCTTCTAGCTACAAATCTTCTAAAAGCTAAAAGAAAGCTATCTGTACTCAAAGATAACACTAATTCGATGTGTACTGCTCTAATCACCGCACAAGTGAAAAGGACGAACCAGGCCTTCTCTCCCGTCCGTACAACGGACCTCCCAAATCAATGCCTATTATCTGGAAGACAGCAGCATCTTTGACTCGGTTCCCAGGTGCTGGTATAACTTCAGTCCTTGAAGCATCGAATCTTCTGCAATTTCTACATTCTCTTAGAGCTTGTCGAATTGTTCGTCTGCACTGCAAAATCCAATATCTTTCTCTTAACAGCGACATCAGAGTATGCACTCCAGCGTGGCTCATACTTCTGTGTTCTTCTAAAATAAGCAGCTTAACGGCAGGATGTTTACTAGGCAACAATATTGGATTTTTGAAGGTATTGGTATCTTCTCTTTGTACAAGACGAGTTGTAGTACGGATTAAACCATCTGCATCTAATTTTGGTTGCAAAAATTTCAGAGCATCATTCTTAATCGTTCCAAATGCTTCACGCTGTATTAGCTTCAGTAGCGTTATTTCAGCCGTTTCTAATTCCACAACAGTAATGGCAGATATATTACGGTCTAACGAATTCTTTTTTTGCATTATTTACAAAGCGTTTCATCCAAGCGATGGTTCTAACTATTTTCAAGTATGATGAAAATCTGTAACAATACTAAGGTATTTCCTTTTCGATGCTGACTGCTACTATCTTTTTCCTTTCCTGAGAAATTTCATCATTCTTAATTGCTACCTCGGAACGAGGCCAATTTTCTTCGTTAAGTTTTAACCAAGATGGTCCCGTCCCTCCCACCATCTAGATTCAATTAATCTCTTCGCTGTACAACCTCTAGACGATTGATCGGCAGGATTTTCTTGGCCAGGAATATGTCTCCAGTTTTCTCGTTTCGTTAGCTTTCAATTTCCGTTTCGTTAGCTTCATCAACTCTGTTTTTAACGAATACAGCCCACTGCTCATCATGCTTGATCCAGTACAATGCGATAGAGTAATCAGTCCAGTAAAACTCCTCAAACTCATAATCTTTCAAGCTCCCTTTTACAAAATCTGTCAAACGAGCACCAATGCAACATGCCATAAGCTCTAACCGGGGTATGGTAATTTTCTTCAATGGAGCTATTCTACTTTTTGCCATAAGCAACTGGACTGATATATTCTGACCTATTTCACAGTGTAAAAACACAGCTGATGCATAGGCCATGGAAGACGCATCACAGAAAGTGTGTATAAAAAAAATTGTTAAAATTACCTAATCTTGAACTGAAAAAAGAACTATTAAATTTATTAAATTATATTTATGTTCCTATTGAATTTATTTGTGATTTGTATCTGATTAATATTGGATTATTATATGCTCAAAAGGTAATTTATGTGAACTCTGAAAGAGTTCAGGTGGGGAGTGTGAAATACCCCAGACGGCACTAAGCGCCAAATTGTAAGAAGTTGTTGGCAGCCAAACGACAGAGCACATATAATAGCTCTGATCTCTGAACTAGTAACAGTGCGTGTGTGTTAAAATAAAATATGGTTATTTATTGAACTGACTTATGATTATTACCACTGAACATACCAATGCTTTACAGTGTGCAAGGAGATCTTCAATTTGGTAGTAAGATGAACACATCTAGATATTTTTACTTCAGCTAGAAACTTCTGGTCATCAAGCCATTTCAAAAATGTCTTTGAAACTTCTTCAGGGATTTCTGCATCCCAACTAAGTTTAGATTTATAACTCTTTTGCAACAAGATTTTGGGACACAAAGATACAGGACGAATTATATCCAGAGGATCAAATATTTGCTGCACAATGGAAAGTATAATTCTCCTACTAATTGGTCCTTCGGGTTTTTGGATACAACGTGTGTCACAAAACAGAACATTATCTTCCTTGTCCCACAAAAGTCCTAACACAGGAGTAGGATCACATTTTAGGAGACTGATTCAGGTTTGAATGCTCCCATCCCCGCAAGTCAAATTTTGCTTCTGCTATCATCTGGGATGACAACTGAATGAAATTTTTCAATTCTGTTTCTGAATCCACAGATGTTACGCAGTTGTCGACATAAAAGGCACCTTTTAGTTTTTCTGTGAACTCAGAGTATACAGCCGATTAATATTGAGTCAAATGATGTTTTATCACCGCTCCAAGAAGATAGGGACTGCAATTCAAACCAAAAACTACTCTACAGTGCTGAAATGCCTTCACAGTATTCATTCCCTCATCTTCCCACCAGAGAAACTTGAGAAAATGTCGGTCTTCAACATCCACAGATATTTATAAGAAGGCTTTCTTAATGTCAGAAAGGACGCCAATCTTCTCACGAAATTTCAGAAGAATTGATGGAATCAACTCTAAAATGTTTGGGCCTTTTTCTAAACAGTCATTCAAAGACAATTTCCCTTTCTGCTTAGAAGACGCATCACAGACTGGACGTACTGGAGTTGTAGATTGAAGCTTGAACACTCCTCTATGAGGCAAAAAATATCCTCCATCCAAAGAAGTCTCGTCAATTATTTCATCGTCGTGGCAGTCTTTAAAAACCTCGTCGTAATCCAGGGATTTTCCTTCCTTTTGAAGTAGTGGAATATAATCGTTTCTCAGCAATTTCTCGGGTTTTCGGTAACCCTTCTGGATCATACATCCACGGGAGTCGTACAGAGTAACGTCCTTCTGCGTTTATACGGACTGTATCTCTAAAATACTCTTCAACTGCAGCTTCAATTTCTCCTCTGGACTGAGTTTCGCAAAGGTCTGTGACACCAATGCTTTCAAGCTTCCATAAATCCGTTTTATCATTGCTCTGTATCAAAAGTGAGATCAAGTCCGAACCGTAAGAGTCCTGTTCTGAATTACCCGATGACTTCCCCATTATCATCCAACCAAGATGAGTCCACTACAAATAATCCCCGCTCAAGCTGACGTATTTCTACAGTGTACAGCAAACCAGCAAAGTCGGAGCCTATGAGTATCTCAATAGGTGGTTGACCATGTCCGACATCTGCCAACTGAATACCCATTTTTTGGGCAATCTCTGAACACTTTTTATTGTTAAGCCTAGGAATAGAACCACAAATAACCGGTTGGTCCAACGCTTGGATTTCAACTGACTTATTACCATGGAGGCTTCTTAGAACTACATTATAGCACGCATGCTCTTTTCTTTCAGCATGCCCCCAAAACTACTTGGGTTAATTGTTCTTAAGAAACGCATTTTTTTCATCTCTTTAGCTGTGTTACTTAATATATAAGAACGTTGTGAGAGCGTATCTATTAACGCTCTTACAGTCTTTTCCTTTTTTCGAAAGGACAATCTAACAAGTAATGTTTGTAAAAACACTTCAGCATGGCTCTGATTAGATAAAGTGGTGTCCACTGCCTCTTTTATTTCAATCTCTGAATTTTTCTTACCTAATTCGGGACACATAATTACCCAATGTTTCTTTCCACAAACTGCGTATCTTACATTGGATTTACAATTCAGATATCGGTGTCCAACCTTTAGACAGGAAAAACAACACTTATTCTTCTTTAAAATATTTTTTTCTCTTCTAAGGGTAGCTTCTGTCCCCTGAAACAGTCTCTGGAGTCGTGTGTCTTCCCACAAAATTGACATACAGGAATCGACTGGTTTTTTGCACTTACAATCAAATCATTCGCTGTTGGGGTAGAATTTTCTGACTCTTTAAATGTCTGTACTCTCGTGTAATTTTCTTTGAGTTTAAATCCTGTTTTAGCCATAAAAATTCTTTCTTCTCCTTCCACTTCATTTCTTAAAATAACAATAGCTGTTTCAATTTACCATTATATTTATTGTCTTCCGATGCCAGTAATGGACTTCTCAGCCAAACTCTTAAAATTTCCTCTGGAATGCACGATTCCACAAGAGGATATATATATAGCATTGCAGAATATTTGTCTGAGCCCATTCCGATTGACTCAAGCGCTCGTAAATAAGATTCTAATTTATCATACAATCGTGTTGTACTATTCTTCCTTCTTACATCAGTAGCATTTTTTATTACAAGTCCTAGAAGCTCTCTCACATAATATTCATTAACCAATTCTTCTCTGCCAAATCGAGATTTTATACTCTCAATCGCTTTAGCATAGTTTTCTGCAGTAGGAGGAAAGCTGTCGATAATTTCGCGGGCTCTACTTCCGATACTCATACACTGAATTAAATACTGGAATTTGTCCTCCTCAGCCATGTTGTGATCTTCATGAATTCGCTTAAATTGGCTCCAATAGGACAGCCAATCCTTCACATCACCGCCAAATTTAACAAGCTCACAATCTTTGGAAGTTTCAATTTCCTTTGTTCAGTATTCTGCGAATGTATACTCTCAAGTATGAGTGTGGATTGTCTATTAAAATATATGTCGACATTCAGTCTAGCTCTATCCACTTTCTCATTATAATCTTCAATTACTGCATATTCTTTTTCGTATTCATCATACTTTGCTTCATCTTCCAATAAATAAATTGTAATCCCCTCATCCATGTTCCTTAAATCTGACGCTAATCTTTCTAAAGAAACAAATCGTGTCTTAATAGTTTCTTCCTTCGCTGAATCATCAATTAAAAATCCATAAGTGCATTAAACGTTTTCGTAAAATTAGCCCGAACTGGCTTTCTTTTCCGTACAATTGTTTCCATAGTTCAAATAGAATATCAACTAAATTAGGCTTAATAAATACCTTTTAGAATGCGATCACATCCGGGTCACCAGATGTCAGGAATCTACAGGAAAATCTACCCGATTTTCTCTATTCCACTAAAAATGCGATTCGCAAGAGTTCCATCATATTTTCCTTCCAAATAACAGATATGAGAAAAATAATTCACGAAGAAAACAAAATTTTCGTAACGATTTCATTTCATTTATTAGAACAACCGTTGTATTCGGCTGGTGGCAAAACAAAACCAACAAAAACTCGTTAAAACAAATAACACAAATTATTAAACTAGTTTAAGGAAAATAAAATAATCTGGTGGTTCGCCACACTCGCACTCTTCTTAAGGAGGGCCTTTATTCTGAACCATTATCTCCGAAACCAATAGTTTTTAGGTGGCAGCGGGCGAACGTGCAATAGTGAAACGAAGAAAAAAGTGTAGTAGGTCTGGTGTAGACAATGCTTTAAAACTGGAGCACGTATCATTTTACGCTTACCAATTAAATTCAATTGGATTTCTATTGTTTTTGTGAGATTTACTTCAGAACCTACCTTCCAAAGACCGACTAACGAAATCTCCCTTTAGCGTTGCAAAATATAAAGAGATTTTTTTAGTTCCTTTTCAGTGTTCCATAGAATGGGAGAAAGACCGCTATCTCTTCCTCCGCAACTGGAGAACATGCTCCTGGAGTACACCATCAACGTCCTGGTGGAGAATCCGGATGACCTGGCTAGCCACGCGGCCGACTACTTCGCTCGCTTGCGGGATGGTGAGCTGCCGGGAACGGGCACTGGCATGAGCTCCAACGCCGACATCCAGAACATTCTAGGCTCCAGAGGCATGCGCAGGGCCTCCGTCCAAGCGGAACGTTACGACCCGGAACAAGACGACGATGCTGAGGTCGAGAAGTTCCCCAAGTCGGAGGAGGAGCGCGACAGGATCAAGGACCGCATTAAGGATATCTTCTTGTTCCGCGCATTAGATAAGAAAGACCTCGAGGAGATCATCGAAGCCATGATGCCTCGACCCGTGAAGGAGGGACAAGTCATCATCCAGGAGGGGGACGATGGCGACTTCTTCTACGTCGTGGACAAGGGGAAGTTCGAAGCTTTCGTGAAGAGCAGCTCGACAGAGGAGCAGTGCGTCACGACCTACGAGGATGGTGGGAGTTTTGGCGAGTTGGCCCTACTTCACAACCAACCAAGATCGGCCACCGTGAAAGCAGCCACAGATGGTTCGTTGTGGGCAGTCAGTAGGAGCACATTTAGGTAAGAGAGCAAAAATACTTTATTTTCGGTCCATAATGCTAACTTACCACTCATTTATATTTCCATTCAGGCAAGTACAGTACAGAAGCTAACACACGTATAGTACAGCAGCTAAGACAGTGAAAATTTGTTATTAATATAATTTGGTGACCATTTATTATGATTGTTAACAGGAAATGTTCCATTCAAAGTTAAAGGAAAAGTTTGATATCTCATTTAATTCACAGATGAATAACAAACATTTGAAAATTTCACAACATACGTTGAATAATAGAGTTAGAGAAATTTTATTAGTTTACATTCCTCTTCTCAACTTGGGGACTTTCAGTTTTCAAGGCCATGACATATCTCAGAGTTAAATCTTAGTATACACGGTATGGACCTTAATCACCGCCGAACGACCCCCTCATGTCCCGCATAGATTAGCAGGTTGCGAGTGGTTTGAATTTGGTCGTTGACGAACATACAGGTGCGAACACCCGCCCACAGGGGACGCAGCCCTTGAGGCGACCGCAGGTCGCCTTCTTGGCCCGGTACAACCCGATGTTCAGGGCAACAACGCCGCCAAATTAGACCGTAAGTATTTCGAATACTACAAAGCAAACGAAAAACAACGTGTCAATGATGAGAGGAAGAGTGGGACCCTCCCATTTTTGTACCCTCCACGTCATACGGTATGGACCTTCAAGTTCATGCCTTATTGTCAGTGTTCTAAAATGAATTGATATGCTTGAAGACAACCATAATTAACTTTAAAAGACAATAAGTACGCCACAAAAAAGGACTACCACATGCAAAATTATGTATGGCGATCGCCATAAGTGATTATTTGTTTCCTCAACATGGATTCAGAATTCATGTTAAAGACGCCGGTACAACTGTATGTAGTGCCTCGTCCGGTGGCAACGATTCTTGGCACACTTTTAGTAGCGAGTTATGGCAGGTGAAGGTAACCCATCTTATATTTTTTTGTAAGATTTCTTTCCTTGGCGACATAAAAGTGCGCCAAAAAAACGTGCCAAGGGCCGTTGCCACCGGGCGAGGCGCTACATACAGCTGTTCCAAGACGCCAATTGGTGGGATAGCATTATCTACTTTTAGCCTTCGTCCGTATTTAACGAATAGACTTGTGAAAAGTCACGTGACTCTAATGCCAATTCACTAGGGCTATAACTGCTAAATTACATCAGTTGTATGATTTTCAACTGGCCATCTCTCCAATCAGGAAACTGGTGGTGAAGCGCGCGTTCGAAAAACGGAAAAAGTACATGCAACTCCTGGAGAGCGTGCCCGAACTCAAGCCCCTGTCCGAGTATGAGCGGATGCAAGTGTGCGATGCGCTGTCTCCTGTCATCCTGAAGAAGGAGGAGCGACTGTTCAAGGAAGGGGACGAAGCAGACGGCATGTTTTTCATCGAAGAGGGAAAACTGAGAGTCACAAAGAACATCAAGAAGAGCGAGAAAGAAGTGGCACAAGTAGGACCAGGAGAGTATGTGGGAGGTAAGAAACGGAACTATAACATTGCTTTCACGATCCAAAAGCAAAAACACTCGAAGGAATTAGGGCAAACATGATTAAACGCCGTATCTTCTCTGCGTTGAGGTTTATTTAAAAATATGAAGTTAAATATTAAAAAAATCTATGTTCGCTCCTTCTGCGAAGACAGATGCAGGATACCACCAAGATCTTTATTAATTTTATATTACTGTGCTTCTTAACACTTTGGGGTACCTTTCCTAACCTTTGCAGCAATTTCCTTCTGAACCAAGATTCTCAAGAAGGGAACATTGAAATAGTCAAAAAAATGATGAAAAACGGAATGTTAATTCAAAAAGTAAATAATTTATTGTTATTTTCAAACGAGAACACAAAATCTACTCTAGTGTTGGACATTTACAAAATGAAAAAACGACACTGGTGTGATGAAATTTTTTTTTTTATAATCCCTAAAAATATTTCTCCTGTATAAATGAACATTAAAATTAGAATAATAATTTAACTATTGAAGGTATGAAGGCAACCTTAATACAAATTTGAAACAAACTTTTTGAGCGACCAAACTAAGTTCCATAAGGGACGGATTAACGATCACAGATTCAAAATGTTTCGCACTAGAAGTTATCCCTTTTGTTTCAAGGGGTAATTTGGAAGAATTGAAGCGCGTGTCAAGATCTCACCGATTATTTGTAACGCGAAATTAAGTCATACGACTGTGACGCCATGTCATGGGCATCATCGACTTTAAAAATGAAATAGACGGAGCATGTCTCTCAGCTTCATATTATTTCTTCCAGTTACTCTGTTTAAAGATCTGTCACGTGGTTGTGGATAAATGTATGAATCCTAAATTATTGATTGGTTAAAGTGATTATCCACCGTGATCAAAAACACTAGTCTGATTCGACGGCCAATCGGCTGTGTCAATACGTAAGCCCATGTGATTTACCCTTCAGAGATCTTAGGCAGCGACTCCGCCTACATGCTCCGTCTGTTTTATAAGGTCGATGGTCATGGGACTCATACGTCATCACTACAGCGAGAGGTAGGACAAATGTTTTCAAGTGTGCTATTGTCTTTCCTCTGATGAAATCTGTGTTCTTGCAGAGATGGCGCTGGCGAAGAATCAAGCGCGTGCAGCTACTGTCGTTGCCATCGAAGACTCGAAGCTGGCTTTCCTGGACCAAAAAGCCTTTGAGCGACTCCTCGGCCCCTGCATGAACATTATGAAGAGGCGAATGAGCACTTACGAGAAGTCTCAGTGACGCTTCAACCTGTTCTCGACACTTCCGTTCAAGCAAATAATTCACTGCCTTGTAAGGGAAAAGTTTCACAAGAAACTAAAGTAAATAAAATGCTGTGTATGTTTCGTTGTAATTTCTTTCCTGATTGGTAGGTAGTTGAATTTACATCACACAGAAGCAACACAACGGGCTATTCTTTTCTTATTGAAAAGACATCGTATAATAAGACATTATAAGGTAAAAAGTCTCACGAGCGAAAGGAGACATGGTCACCGGGATTCCCATATTTTGAGTCATTATCGTTTTAGAGCTAAATTCGTTAGCTTATTTTAATTTTTGATAGCTTTTATGTTCGTACAGGGATCTAGTTTTTTAAATCATCGCCCAAACGGAAAAAGCGAACTTCCACTCCGGTTTACCAGTCTTGACCGAGCTGCACTTTTAACCATTGGGCGAACAAAAGACGATTCTATTGTTTATAAATGCCAGACAGTAGCTTTTATGCCATCATTCTACGAGCTTTCCAATACTTCTGAACTACTCTGATTTCTACTATTTCCTCGTGTTATTTAGTAGACCATTGCTTTCTACAGCAGTGATCCCTCTGTAAGCGTAGCTATTTACTCAGTGGTTACCTTAAAATAGTTTTTCGCTGATTTATCAACGTTTGGTGTTTAATCTAAATGGTATTGGACAAAGCAACTGAAATGGGATTCGAAAAATAAGCCAACTTACGTCACATTCAGAGTACGAACAGGCACTGCTTTTTTTGTATTAGAACACACCAGAACGGCGTTCCGGCACCTTTTTTCGACGGATTTTCCAAGTTTAAAAATAACTTTTGAAAATTTCATGTTTGGTCCACGTGGACTTGAATCGCCCTGTTAAGCATAGCAGGTCGGCGGCAAAATCATTAAAAGAGTGCATGCGCACTGCTCGGCTTGTGATTGGTCGCGCGCTGAGTGCTTACTGCTGGCGGTGACCGTTGTTTCATTAAAACTATTTTTTTTAAATTTTTAGTATAAAAGTGAGACTCCAAATTTAAAAATGAAAAATTACTTCTCAACCACCGGTCCTGCTAATAAAAAAGCCAGAATATTAACAGAACACGAAAATAACAATGCCTTTCGATTATCTCTGAATCTGATCTTGAGAAGCAAAGCCAAACTACACATGACTGGCCGGACTTGTGTTAGAAAATTTATTTTTGCTTGAAAAATGAATGGCTCTGTGTTTACCAAATGAAACTTGGTGTGGTGTGAAAGTTTGGAGAGTAGTGTTAGATGTGACATGAAACGTACCCCGTTTCTGCCTCTTCATAAACTTTATTTTCAAAATATATACACAAGAAGTTCTTACAACATTGTTTCGGAACTGTTACAAATCGATTACATCACTTGCGAGTCGTTGCCAATCTTAGAAAGCTTAATTATAATTAAGCTTACTAAGATTTTGTGTTTACATTTATTCGATAATAATAATTATCGAATAAATGTAAACACAAAACAGGTGGCACTGCTTAAAATCTGAAATTCTCCCACCTTTTGTGATAAAACACATTATCAAAACCTTATACAAATCAGTAGGCAAATCTACAATTAGTTCAACCAAAGCTTAAAATTTAACAAAATATGAAAACTTAAAAATAACTAAAGTGGAAAAATATAACAATTAAATTCACGGCTAATTAAAGTAGAGAAAAGTCTAACTTACTCCAAAGAATTTAAACAGACTTACTTGCTACACTCAACTTAAGAAAAATATTAGAGTTCTCAATAATCAAAATATCATAGTTTATGAAACTTCAAGTTCAAAGTCCTTAAATTTACATGGGAGTTTTACAGTTCTACCATCCTAGTAATAACCCTTTTCACCAATTCTTCATGCATAGACGTCTTTGGCTCAGGATAATTTTCATTTGTTTCACTAGATTTTCGTACCCTTTCAAGACATTCTTCAGGATACCCTACTTCTAATGGATACACACGTTGCACCGGTCGAAGCAACAACCCAAACGACGTCTTAATTTTTACTAGCGAACGTTATCGTCCTTTCCAGGATAGAGAGCCACGATTCGTCCCATCGGCCAAAAGGTTCTTTTCTTGTCTTCATTTTCAATCAAGACTATGCCTCCGACTTTCAGATTTAGACAATTCTTGTTCGGTTTCTTCAACAGTAGTTGACCGAGATAGTCTGTTCTGAATCGTCTCCTGAAATCTTCTCTCAGTCTCTGTTGGTAACGAAATCTTCTTGAGAGGTCGACTTTATCAAGGTGATCCAGGTCGGGAACTCCCACCGTCTGTATATCTTGCAGGAACATGGCAGGTGTTAAAGGGAGCAGATCATCAGGGTTGTCAGATATGTGTGTGAGGGGTCTTGAATTTATAATTGCCTCGCAATCACACAGTAAGCTGATTATTTCTTCATAAGAGAGGGGCGTTACCTAAGACGCGTCGTAATAATCTCTTGAGTATTTGTATGAGACGCTCAAAAAATCCGCCCCACCATGCAGCTGTAGAAGGATTAAACTTCCATGATTCTCTTCAAACAAGCCTCAACTTGAACTACTTTCCAATCAATAGATTTGAAAAGGTTATTGTGCAGACAAAATTCGTACCATTATCACTGTAGATGATTTGTGGCCGTCCACGTCGAGCAATAAACCTTCGGATCAATATAAAAGCTTTGGCAGACAAAGAATGGACAAGTTCTAAGTGCACCGCTCTAAATATTGCACAAGTATACAACACTATCCAACTCTTTGTCCCACTTCTAAGTGTCACAGGCCCCGCGAGATCCACACCCACAACTTTGAATACAGCTGAATCTCGGACTCTGTCTTGTGGCAACGGAACTGAAATTGTCGACACAGCTTTAAAGTTATGAAGTTTACATCTCATGCACTTTAAAATTACTTTACGTATTGCCCTTTTTCCATTTATGATCCAAAATTTCTCTCGTAGGTCCATGATTAAGCTATTCAAACCACAGTGCAACATCGTAGCATGTCGCTCTTGAATTAAAAGTTGAAATAGCTGGTGCTTACTGGGCAACACAGGAGTTTTAAAATTCTCAGGATTGTCTCATTCTGTCAGTTGGGTTTTAACTCGAAGTATACCTAAGCTGTCTTGGAAGTGCGAAATAGACTTCAAATTTCTCAGATATTCCTCTGTAAACGCTTCTTGTACGATTTTTATTATCCTTTCTTCAGATTCATTGAGTTCTAGGGATAATTCTCCGCACAACAGCTCATGCTTAGGCCTTTGGGAGTTAGTAAGAAATCTCAATATCCATCCAATCATTCTCACAATTTTTCGATAACTTGAGAAGTAAGAGAGAAACCAAGCACTTTCAGAAATTTCATTTACGAGAACCAAAGTAATCCTTTTTCTTTTTTTCAAAACCTCTTCGTTAAAAAATGGTTTACTGATAGATGGCGGTCAGTCCGATTCCTTATTCTTAAGCCACGAAGGTCCCTCTCACCACTGGGATTCAATTAACTTCTTAACAGAGTTGATTTCAGGTCTGCTGGGTTTTCGGCTTCTGGAACATGTCTAGTCGACCACGTTCGAGAGCTTTCTGATTTCTTTAACTCTGTTATTTACAAAAATTCCCAAGCTTCTCGTTGGATCCAGCATAAGGCAGTTGAATAATCACTCCAATAACATTCCCTCACCGAATTTATATTCGAAGATTTTTTGACGAAATTTGCAAAGCGTGCACCAATCGTGCAAGCTAGCAGTTCCAGCCTTGGGATAGGCATCTCTTTCAGGGGAGACTCTGGACTCGGCTGATAATAGCTGGACTGACACTTCATTATCTTTTTCGCATCTTAAGTAGACAACTGCAGTGTATGATGTTCCAGAAGCATCACAGAAAGTGTACAAGCTGATAGTCTCTGATAAAGACATATCTAGGAATTTTCACCAGCTTTAATGTCTGAAGCTGTTCGATCCACTTGAGGAACTTCGTCGAAATTCCAGTTGGCACTTCAGCATCCCAACCAAGCTTGGATCTCCAACTCTCCTGTAGCTGTAATTTTGGGTATAGCGCAACAGGACAGGTGAATCCAATTGGAACGAAAACTCTTTGGGCTAATGACAGAATAGTTCTTCTCGTTATGGCACCTTCAGGTAAAGTAACTGAGTCTACATCACAAAATAAACAATCCTCAGTTGTATCCCACATCAAGCCAAGCACTGATGTAGGTTCCGCTTTGGCATTAGACTTTGAAAGCTCGGTATGCTCCCATCCTTAGTTCAAATTTTGCTTCAGCCATTACACTAGTAGAAGTATGAATAAAATTCTTCAACTCGTTTTCCGATGTTACGGATGAAACACAGTTATCCACATAAAATGAATTTCTCAGCTTCACAACTATCTCTTTGTTTTTCTCATAAAAGTGCTCCAAATAGTGCTCGATAACTGCTCCAAGAATAAAAGGACCGCAGTTTACACCAAACACCACTCTCTTGTTAGGAAATATTTTCATTTCTTTGCTCAAAGCATCCTTCCACCAGAGAAATCGAAGGAAATCTCGATCTTCTTTGCTGATGGATTTCTGAAGAAAGGCCTTTATATCTGCGATCACTTCTATTTTCTTTTCTCTAAATCTCATCAAAAGCGCTGGGATAAGCTCGAGAGTATTAGGTCCCTTTTGCAAGCAATCGTTGAGAGGACAGCCTCTCTGTTTACTTGAAGCATCAAATACAGGACGCACTTCTGTAGAACAACTTTTAAAAACTCCTCTATGTGGCAAATAGCAGCTCGTCTTGGAAAGTTCTTCACACACACACACACAGGTGGCACTTCTATTATATCTTCTTGTAACCACTCTGAAAACCGAGTCATAGTCTTCAAAATTGCCTTCCCTAATTAATTTCGCAGTTGTTCCCTCCAATCTCTTCTCAGCTAAGATTTTGTTGTCCGGAAGATCTCATTTCTTATCAGGGAAGTTTTACTTGGTATCTTCCGTCGTTAATTATCACCGTTTTCATAAAATGTTGTTTCGCTGTATTGTTCAGTCAGGTCATGAATACCAATCGATTCCAAGTTCCATAAATCTGTAATATTGTTGCTTTGTATTGTACTGACTTGCTCAAAATTTTAAATTATCATCACAAGGAATACTCCTTTTTTTTGGTTCAAACCATTTTAATGAACTCACAGGACACAGTACAGGCACGACACACAACACAAAATAATAAAGGTAGTAAATATCAAAAACGAAACATCTCAGTCTCGATCACTCTCCAAAAAACACAACCCCCACGTCTCTCGCCACACTCGTTCTTAACTCTTTCCTTTCTCAAAGTCCTTCTGGGCATGCGCAAGAGCGCCATCTATCTTAGTCTGAAGTCTTTACAGACTTATAAACTCCTCCCCACAAGGAGGAAACTTTTCTCGAAGAATGAGGGAAAAGTTTTGATGACTCCACTGCCTGAAAAAGTCTCCAGATAGGTGCAGTCATTGGAAAAGTTCAAGAGTTCAAGTACACAAAATACACTGCACATGTACCAGATTATAGCAATCAGTGCCTTGAACTCAAAAATATTATACAAAAAATTATATACTTATTAAAAATTTAGGAAAACAATTTACACTAATGATAAGAAAAATTTAAAATTTTCACACATAATACAAATATCAAAATAAACAATAAACTTACTAATATAAAATAAAAGGATATGAGGTTTATGGGATGCGACTTAATGAATCAGCATTTTGATGCTGTTTCCCCCTCTTATGGACAACCTCATAATTGAATGGCTGCAGGATCAAAGCCCAACGTAAAAGTCTAGGGTTGGTTCCCGTATTTTTGTCCAGCCAAACAAGGGGATTATGGTCCGTCTGGATGATGAACTTCTGGTGTCCATCCAAATAACATCGCAGCTTTTGGATGGCGAACACGATAGCTGCGCACTCTCTCTCGATGGTACTGTACTTTTGTTCTGCATTTGAGAACTTCCGACTCAAGTACATGACAGGATGTTCCTCACCAATGTCATTAATTTGGGACAAAACGATGCCAATCCCAAGATTTGACGCGTCACATTGGACGAGAAACTGTCTCGAGAAATCTGGACTGTACAACACCGGATTCTCCGACAACCGTTTCTTTAAATTGTCAAACGCCTCTTGACAAGCATCAGTCCATATGACAGCAGCACGACGATTTTTTCCTTTCAGCAGATCTGTAATTGGTGCTGAGAGGACTGAAAAGTCAGGAATGTATTTTCGATAATACCCCGCAAGTCCTAAGAAAGATCGGATCTGCGTCTTAGTCGCAGGGGTCGGAAAGTCCTTTACAGTTTGGATCTTCAATTCTCCAGGTGTTCTCTGGCCCTGACCAACCAAGTGCCCAAGATACTTTACGTACGCACGAGCAAACTGGCACTTAGAAGGCTTGATGTGCAGATGAGCTGCATTCATCTTTTCTAAGACGGTTTTCAAATGTTGTAAATGATCTTCCCAACTTAGGGAATAGATGGCTACATCATCCAAGTAAGGGCATGCAAATTCTCCACAGTCTTTCAACAGTTCGGCCATCAAACGACTAAAGTCATAAGGGGCATTTTTCAAACCGAATGGCAATCTCAACGGTCGAAATGTCCCAAAACTGGTTACAAAAGCTGAATATCTTTGGGCTCGTTTACTCAGAGGTATTTGCCAATAACCTCGGGTCAAATCTAGAACGGTGATATACTTGGCAGCTGACACTTTTTCAACAAGCTGCTCAATGTTTGGCAGAGGAAAGTACTGGGTTCTAGTGACCTTGTTGAGTCTTCGATAGTCGATGCACGGTCTTGCATCCTTTCCTGGTACTTCTACCAGAATAAGAGGAGAAGTAAAATCAGATTCTCCTGGCTCAATGACTTTGAGCGACAGCATCTTCTCCACTTCCATCTTCAAAATTTCTGTTTGGCGTGGAGACATCTTGTAAGGTTTGGCACAGATGGGCCTCTCAGATTCAAGCTCAATGTCATGTTCAGTAAGATCAGTACACCCCGGCTGGTTTGAGAATGAGCTAGAGTATTTTGATAGCAACTCTCTCAGCTGCTCCTTCTGATCTTCTGACAAGCGACCATTTTGTTCTATGTCTTGCCAAATTTGTGTCATTTCCGAGACTTCAGGCTTCTGCTCGAGACTTGGAATGTCCTCCTCGTTGTCACAGTTCCTAATCTCTTTTAGACAGATTAAATTCACATTTTCGGGTCTCTGGAAATATGGCTTGAGCATGTTCACATGGTACACATGGGATTTGTCTTTTTCTGGAAACTGCACAATGTAGTTGGTTTCGGAAAGCTGTTTAACGACTTTCCCTGGGCCGATCCAATGAACTGCCATTTTGTTAGGCCTAGATGTAGCGACAACCAGCACAAGGTCGCCTTCACAAAATTTACGCTTCACAGCCTTGCGATCATACCATAGTTTTTGTTTGTCTTTGGCGTTCTCCATGTTTTGGACGGCTAATTCTTGACACCTTTTCATGCGGTTTAGTAGCTTGAAGACATATGATACTACGCTAGTCTTCTCTTCCTCGCTTTCCGTCAAGTTCTCGTACAGTAGAGTCATGGGAGTCCTCAAATTCTGTCCATGAACCAGCTCAGCTGGAGTATATCCAGTACTGTCATGAGTAACAACTCGTAGAGCAAACAGGGCATGAGGCAAGATTTTCTCCCAATCAGGTCCTGACTCCAGACACAGGACTCGAAGAATTCTCTTCAAAGTTCTATGTAGTCTCTCCACAGGATTGCTCTGGGGATGATGTACGGAACTTCGCACTACTTTAACTCCAAATTTCTCCAGGAACTCCGTTGTGAGTGCACTTGTAAACGACGTTCCTTGATCGCTTTGCAGCTCCCTCGGGAAACCCATCCGACTAAAGATTTGCAGGAAACTATCGACCACGGTTGAAGAACTAAGATTTGGGACAGGAACTGCATCGGGATATTTGGAAGACATGCAAATTGCAGTGATGAGATACCGGTTTCCAGATGGTGTAGTAGGTAAAGGACCACAAGCATCCACATTAATCTTTGTGAAGATCTCCGAGATGACAGGAACGATCTTCATGGGTGCCTTCTTCTTATCCCGAGGTTTCCCGACTCGCTGACATTGGTCACAAGATCTGACAAATTCTTCAACATCTTTGTAACAATTCGGCCAAAAAAAAGTTTTAAAAAGAGCATCTTTAGTCTTGGTCACTCCTAAGTGAGCCGCTGTTCCTTCATGAGAAAGTTTCTTTAATTGGTCCCGAAACTTCTCTGGAACAATCAGCAGTTTTCTCTGTGTACCATCCTTGTCACTTTTCAGATAGAACAGCATTTGATTAACGATTGCATACTTGGTTTCCTTTGCTAACTCCTCAGCTTCTAGGAAAAGTGGTTTCAACTCTTTACTCTTGCGCTGCTCTTCGACAAAATCATTCCGTGAGGCTTTAATCAGATCTGGAAGTGAGGCTTCTTCCGCCATAGGCAATACCTCTCCGTCTTCCTCTGTTAACACGGTACTGTCATTCTCTTCTCCAGGACTCGACTCAACTGGATACTCTTCAACTTCGGCTGTCAAAAGACTTTTCTGAGCTCTCGTCTGAACTGCATTAATAACTTGGATCTCCAGCTCCTTATCTTTTTTCATACTCTCGATCAGAGCAACGGTTTTGTTACTTAGTAGGTAATGCTCTTGATCCAGAAAACTGTCTCTTACAGCAGCTTTCGTAAGGACATGTCCCAATTCGCAGTTCAAATCAACTTCTGCAATGGGCAAGCAGACCGGGCTGTCTACTAATGGAGAAGCGAGCCACACATGCTCACCTGTGTACATATGTGGTTTGATAAATTTTCTGGGAATAAGATCGATGCTGGCACCAGTATCTCTCAAGATAGACATTTGGGCTCCATTTACTGTCCCAGCACTAGTATAAGGAGACATCAACTCAGGCACGTGTCTTCCAAAGACTTCATTGGCAGCTACTACTTCAGATCTCTTGAGCTTCGGGCATTGGGGTCTCAGATGTGATAACGAACCGCATTCATAGCATCGGAGCTGTCTTCTCTTTTCAAACTTTCTTTCACGGTTTTCGTTGCTTGCGGGTTCGGTTTTGACCGGATGTTTGTTCTTGTCATCCTTGAATGGTACTTTGGGTCTACTTCCACTAAAATGTCCCTTTGAACCTTGATAGCCATACTTCTTTGGAAATTCCTTCTTCCTGAAACTCTGCCTGATGGTTTCGTACTCCTCGATCACTTCTGCCAATTCAAAAGGTGTCTTCAACTTCATCCATTTGTCAAGAAAATGCTCCTTGATTTGATCTGGTACACGATACTTCAATTGCTCGGCAACGATTAAATCTTTTAGTTGCTGAAAGGTTTCAATTTCCAATTCAGCAAGCCATTCAGTGAAGTAGCTGTACAGTTCATGAGCATAATTTCTCCATGTTTTCTCTGCTGTTTTCTGATGTCTGTAGAAACACTGTTTCAATTTTTCAGCGTTCATTTTGTATCGTTTCAGAATGAGATCTTTCACAACATCATAATTGTTGGCCACTTCAGGAGGTTCTCGGGCAAGCATGTTAGATAACTCGGCTGGCAAAACGGCCAGCAAATAAGCCACCCAGTCCTCCTTCGGCACTCGAGCCATCTCTGCTTTCCGTTCGAAATTGATCAAATACAATCCCATTTCATCCCCTTTTTCGTCGAATTTGGGAGTGATTTGGGTAAGTTGGATTTTTCTGTTTCTATCCGC
Source organism: Meta bourneti (assembly GCA_933210815.1). NCBI lineage: Eukaryota > Metazoa > Arthropoda > Arachnida > Araneae > Tetragnathidae > Meta > Meta bourneti. Next base: position 52,002,415 of record OW119928.1, read on the forward strand.
CCCATTTTCAGATCCCTCTTCAGACTGGCGAAATTCCTTCTGAGCCACTTCTAGTTTTTTAATTTCGAGCTCATGTTGTCTGACCCTTTCCCGCTCTTGTCGTTCTTCTTCACGAATTTTTTCTTGTCTAGCTAATTCTTCCTCATGAATTTTTTCTTGCTTAGCAAATTCTTCCTCTTCCAGTCTATCCTTTATGACTCGTTCCATTATTATCGTTACCTCCTCCCGATCGAAATTTGGGCTTTTTAAAATTATTTGTTTAATATCTGCAACCTTGCACGAAGCTGGTACCTTCTCACCAATTTCTTCCGCAACAGCAATTAAGTCCTGCTTTCTACCAATTGCAAGAAATGCCATGATTAAGGGCCAGGGGAAACACTATCAAAAACCTATATTAAGGTATTAAATTCCAACAGATTTCACAAGACTTTATCAAAGAATTAAATTCGCTAATTCTACGTTACAACTTTCTTACCGAACAACCAAAAATCAATAGAAATAATTTTCGAACACATAAACAAATTAAAATTTTCATTCATTAAAACAATATATTTTTTTTAAAGATGTTTTCAAATTGAGAAGAAAATAAACAGTTAAAGAAAAGTTCAACTAAAGAACAGCTGTTTTGAAAATAATACTACAATTAAAATACTATTCAGAATATAAACTCAACTTTCCTGTCTAATCAAGAAAAGGTATTGCAGTTCAAAAGAATTCCCTTTTCTCTATGAACAATTGATTCACACTCAGAAGCATAAATGCACACACAAAAATATAAAACAGAATATCATTCTTTTCCTTTTTTTTTTTTTTCGTCAACGAACACAGGAAGTGAATAATTCAAATCCACACTTTCGGATTTTTTTTTTTCGAGTTCTTTTTCTGAACACAAAATGGTCTCACATTTGCCAAATTAGTTACACAAAGCAATTTCAAATTACTAACAAAAATTTCCTTAAGTACACAAGTTAGACATTCAAAATTCCGCAAAATAAATAAACAATTCTAAGAGGTTTCTTAGTTATTTAAATGAGCAACAAATGAAAATGACAATTTCAAAACACTCCAAAACTCTTTTAAATGAATTTCCGATTCATTCAGAAATATAACAAAATATTTTCCAAAGCAAAATAACCCAAGACGCACTAAATATTGAAAATTCTAGGCATTTGGTGCTGTTGACAACACTCATCAAAAAGAATTATACTTGTAATTCAAACTATATACTTCTACACCAAATTTTTAATTCTATTTTGAATCATACAACAGAATCAAATCAAATTTTAACAACACTTCAATTGTCATCAGATAGCATCATACAAAAGAACACAAAACAAACTAGGCTATCTCAATTTAAAATTTTAAAATAATTCTCTTTTCTCAGAAAACAAAACTCAAACTGACCATTTGAATAGTTCTAATTCTAACCATTCAGAACAGAAAATTCTTTTTTATATACCACATGAGTGTCCTAAATTTTCTTTTTTTACAATCAAACAAAATTTTAACTATATCAGTCTAGCTAAAATAAGAATAGTTTTGCAAATCAACAGAATAAATTTGCCTTTCAAAATCAGACAAAATTTTAACTATATCAACCTAGTTAAAATAAGAACACTTTTTCAAAATTACCACTCAATTTTACCAAACAAAATTTTAACTATATCAGCCTAGTTAAAATAAGAACACTTGCAAAATTGCAACTACCTTTCACCAAACAAAATTTTAACTATATCAGCCTAGTTAAAATAAGAACACTTGCAAAATTACAACTACCTTTCACCAAACAAAATTTTAACTATATCAGCCTAGTTAAAATAAGAACACTTTTGCATATTACAACTGCCTTTTACAAAACAAAACTGCATGAAACCAAAACAACGATTCTTCAATGAACCAAAACTCAACATGCAAAACTTTACAAATTACAATTAAAAAGGCACTGTTGCTAATGAAATCTGGTACTCACCCAATAATTTGCACTGGAGATATCAGCAATACCAGGATCGTATCCAAACGGCTGCCACCATTTCTTCGTCGTCTGTACTGACTTGCTCAAAATTTTAAATTATCATCACAAGGAATACTCCTTTTTTTTGGTTCAAACCATTTTAATGAACTCACAGGACACAGTACAGGCACGACACACAACACAAAATAATAAAGGTAGTAAATATCAAAAACGAAACATCTCAGTCTCGATCACTCTCCAAAAAACACAACCCACACGTCTCTCGCCACACTCGTTCTTAACTCTTTCCTTTCTCAAAGTCCTTCTGGGCATGCGCAAGAGCGCCATCTATCTTAGTCTGAAGTCTTTACAGTATCAAGAGTGAAGTTGCAACAGTAGCCATAGAATTTCTTGAATTATTTTGTCTCTGTTTGCCTATTAAAACCCATCCAAGTCGAGTTTCAATTGCGGTTAGACCAGATTTCATATCGTAACTTCTTCCGGTGTAAATTTTTGTCAAGTCATATTGTTTGGAAGTCCGCTCCAATCAATATTGCAATAACTGGCTTTCCTTCACCAACATCTGTGATCGAGATGCCTCTTTTTTGCAGATCATACATCCACGGACCCGTCTGAATTCCTGTAATCGACCCACAAATAACTGGCTGATCCCAAACTGATATTTCACAAGAAAAGCTCGTCTGCAAATTGCTAATTTTGAGTTTGTAGCATTTATGTTCCATGAACGATGTTGCACTACCAAAAACCACATGGGTCAGAGTTCGAGAACACAGTGATTCTAACCCAAGTTTGTTCACGGTAGACTAATATGTATGAGCACTGAGAACCAGTATCTATCAGAGCTCTGGCCACATGTGCTTACCCGCCAATATCAATGGACACCAGTAACGTTTGAAGCAAGACTTCCTGAATAGCAGGAGTTAGATAAGGAGACATTTTCTTTCTTAATTTCAAGAGCGAACTTCGGATTCTGTTTTAAGTCTGAACACAGAATAATATTATGTCTCTTGCCACACAGTATACAACGGACATAACTTCTACAAGCTTTTGAGCGATGTCCCACTTTCAAACATGAGAAACAACGTTTTTTGTTCCTTAAAATTTCAAACTTTTCCTCAATTGACATCTTTTGACCTTGGTAAGTCTTTACTTGAATGCAGTTTTCCGCAAAACACGCATATAACTTTTGGAATTTCTTTTGCACCCGATAATAGGTCATTTGCAGTACGAGTGGAAATTTCCTTTTCTCTGGTCTGCTTTAAAGTATTCTCACTCTATTTGAAGCCAGCCATGGCTAAAGAAATTCGCTCTTCCCCTTCAACTTCTGCCTGGAGGAAACGTAACAGCGGTGATAACTTGTACCCATAAGAAATTTCTTTAGCTTTAGTTATCGAAGGACATCTTAACCATACCCTGAGTATATCTTCCGGTATACATATTCCACTAAAGGAAATAACATCGCAGCGTATTTGTCAGGTGGGTGGTGGGTATTTCAATTAACGTCACACTGGAGCTACACAATGGGCTATTGGTGACGGTCCGGGATCAATCCCAAAGGGAAAGATCCGAGGACAACACCACGTAATTTTGAACCACGGTCAGATGACGAGGCAACACCTGAGCTGGCACCCCACTCTCCAAACTTCCACATCACGCCAACGTGAGGACATTTGAGGCCACGACAGATTTAACGTGCACCAGCCCCCTTTGTACACGACGGTGTTTGGCTGGATTCGAACTCGCAACCCTTCGGTTGCAAGTCCGTTACTCTTCCAACCGGGCCACCGCGGCCCGCGTATTTGTCAGAGGTCATGCCAATTGATTTTAATGATCGTAAAGGTGATTCCAGTTTGCCATATAAATGAGTGACATTAAATTTCGATTTCACCGTCGTAGCGTTTTTTTACAACAAAGCCTAATAATTCTCTGACATAAAATTCCACAAGAAGCTCTTCTCAACCGAATCTCGTTTTTAGGCTTTCAATGGCTTTGATATAATTTTCCGAAATCGGCGGGTAGCTATCAACAATTTCCTTCGCTCTGCTACCAACAGTCATGCATTGGATGAATATTGAATTTTATCTTCATCATTCATCCTAAATGCGATCATTGTGAATTCTGCTAAATTGGCTCCAAAAACTTAGCCATTCCTTCACATCTCCGGCAAATTTCACCAGTTCAATCTTTGAGTTTTAGTTTCGTTTTCTCAATGGTAATAACTGGTGGGTCATATTAAGGTGGGATGTCTTTTCCAAAATTAATCTAACATGAACATGAGCTTTGTCAAAATGTTCACAATATTCCTCAATTTTTAAATATTCATCGTCGAAATTGTACGGGTTAGACTCCAATAAAGCATCACAAACTTTATCATCGACAGTAGCGAGATCATTTGCGAATCGTTCTAAAGATGCAAATTTACTTTCAATATCTTCCAATTTAACATTTTCTATTTCAAAAAGAGTCATTAAACTGTTATACCATTTAGTAATGACGTTCGCATTGGAGCTCTTTTAACGAGCACTTCCATTTCAATCAAGTTTCGCTTTCGTTTCAAAACAAAATAATATTCGAAAGCAAATCCCAGGCGTCGATCACGTCCAGGGTCCCCAAATGTTAGATATGACATGAAAAGTGCCCCGTTTCTGCCTCTTCATAAACTTTATTTACAAAATATATACACACAAGAAGTTCTTACATTGTTTCGGAACTATTACAAATCGCGAGTCGTTGCCAATCTTCAAAAGCTTAATTATCTTCGAATAAATGTAAATACAAAATAGGTGGCGCTGCTTAAAATCTGAATCTGACAAGTAGAGTGCCAGCTCAGGTGTGACTTGGTCATCTGACCGTGGTTCAAAATTAAGTGTTGTTCTCGGTTCTTTCCCTTCGTTATTGATCTCGGACCGTCACCAATAGCGTGGGCTATTTTGCTTCAGTGTGACGTTAATTAAAATACCTACCTACGATAAAGAATTACCCGAGATCAGCCACCCATAAATTAAATTCATTTATACTTCGATTGTGGAATCGCTTCAATTTGTTCTGCGCAAGCGTATTGCTTATTTAACGAGGCGCTTTTTCGCGAAATGATTCCGAAAGTGAGATCGGTAGAGCGTATAAATTTTGCGATTTACAAGATTCGTTATGCTCAATTTGCTTAGTTATTCATTTTTACTGAATTGCACCATGTTTACTACAATATCTAGAAACACCAACCTTCCACTACACCATTCAAGTAAAGCGTTTTGTATTGGAATCACGTAGTCAGACAGGTTCCTAGACTTTTTGTTATCGGTCACACTATATCTGACCCATTTTGGTATCATAAGTTTAAATACGCTGAGGTATGAGAAATTAGATAATTTTTGTAAACATTCTTTGAGAAATAAATGATTAGTTATTTTGATAAACTTACAGAATAGGTAGTCTCACATAACTACACTTTGTTGCATGCTGAAGGTATCACATTTTTTATTATAGATAGCTGTCTGAAAAACTCCTAAGGAAATATGAGTAATAAATATCCTGATATTTATTTGATCTCAAAATTCCCCAATTTGGATGCCGAATTGAAGAAATGTCTACCTACAGAAGCAAATTTAATTGTGCTGCCAATTCCAGGTTTGATTTTGTTACACATTTCAAATCAAAATGTTCCATATGCATCTAATTCTGCAGTAAAAAAATGAACCTGTCACATCTACTTTGTTGATACTAGAACTAGTAAATAATTGCTTTTATGGACATGGATGAAAATTTAATTAATATTTTGTAGCACAATCAAGCATTTCATTAGTTTTTATTGGATGTATCATGATCCCCTGCCCCATTGATTTTTTATGCTTATTTTAAGACCTTTGTTATCTTATTCTAATGTTCCAGTTCCCATATAATATATTTTGATAAAATACCATTTTATTTCTCTTCAGTGTCTTGTAATGCTTTCCGTCAAAACACAAGATGCTTTGGGGTTCATGAGCTACTTCAAATTAATTGATATATCAAACTTCATATCCTTCCTAAAAAGAACCATTTAAAATGCTTAGAAATAAAAATGTCAAAAGAGGAGCCTTATAAGAATTACGCTACTCTGCACCATAATTCTTGTTTCATTCAGCTTTGACTGAATTCAATTCCTGTTCAGGGAATTTTTCCAGTTCAGCAGTATTTATTTTTTGGAGGATATGGGATTATTTTTGAAATTGAGGCATCCAGACAGCTGGTAGTTTGCCTGTTAAGCTGTCCCATGAAAACAGGGACTTCTGGTGACTTTTCCTTTAAGTGATAGTAAAGTGAGGAGACATAGCTGTATTTTAAAGCCAATGTTCTGACACTTTTAATTTCTTAATTGTATTAGAAAGGTAATGTGTAATGCTGTTCCTATAAGAAGGTAGATGACCTTGGAGAAGGCTATTTTTACAAAGGTGATGAGGGCCAAAAGCAAAAGGGGCTGCAGTACATAAAATCATGCATGGTCATCAATGATTATTTTGCCAACTGATAATCACTCATATTGCTTTATACATTGATCAATAAACTGGAGCCTGAATCAGTGCTAAAGTTGCTAATCATGGAAATGCTTTGTTTACATTTAACCTTCTAACTAATTTAGAGAATAGATTCATTCAAAACCATGTGGCAATATCAATTCACCAGAGCCTGATTTGATATAAAAATAATATAATGGATTTATTTCTTTGGGAAATGCATTTTTTGCTGAACTACTTTGCTTATGTGTGCTATTACTTTTTTGCATTATCAGAATTACATATGTATGTGTTAAGGTTTTCATCAAACACCTACCACCTTGATGAAGCATCTACTTTATCTCTAAACCTCAAATCATTACTTTAAAGAAGTTTTATGTATACACATAAATGAAAATTTATAGTCTTAATTAAGGTTTAGATTATGCAAAGTGTGCTCTCATCCTGTCTTTCAATTAACTTACTATTTTTTGTTTATATTTAGAAAAATTGAAAAGCTGGACTAAAGGTATTGTCCTTTCTGATGAGCAAATGGCTTTGATTAAGGATGCAGAAGTACTGATTGTAGATTCCACTTATTTGTCAGAAATGCTATACAAGCTTCCTAATGCAAAATGGATCCAGACAACATGGGCTGGTGAGATTTATTATATTAACAAACGAAATAAGAGATTTCTAAGAATTTTCTCTCCAGTGCAGTCAAACAAGATTGCTCCAGTCTGTTCCTCATCAAGGCAAATAAGGTGCTTGTTGGCCAAGTTAAACTATTCAAATAGGCCTGAGTTACAATGTGGCCTATTCTGGCTTTAGCAGGTAGCAACTACTCTAGGGATTTGTTTGAAGTAATGGAGGTCATTAGAATCACACACTCTGGAATTGAAAAAGGTGGAAAAGATATTTCAGTGTTCCTGCATAAAGTTCACCAAAGTGATTGAGCCTTTATAGAAAGGGTAGTTGCTGAGGAACATAAACGACTGGGCTTATTGTGGTTGACAATGAATGAAATACTAAATTCTACTCTTGATCTACTCTAGGCATTTGATTGACATTTATTTTAGATAGACATGGGCAAAACTTATTTTTCAATAACAGTGTTAATGACTAATATGATAAAAGTATTATTTACTATTAATATTACTGTTATCATTTTTGTTATTATTTGACAGCAACTTACATTAAGAGTTAGCAACAAAAGTTAATGGTTATTAACTTTTAGTATTGACATTAATGGATATTATAATAGTTTTTAATTGTTTAAATAGTCATTAAGTGTTTCAAAATAATTTAGAATTTACCTTTTTATGAATTTCAATTTAATTAAATTTAAATTGCTCCCCTTCTTTGATAACATTAATCAACACCTGTTACTATTTCCTATAACTGTTGCTAACTGTTATTTTGCAATCACACTATTATAAACTGCTATAATAAGTAATAAACTGCTTTATAATAAACTTCCATTTCTAATTTTAAAAGAAAAATATTAAAATTATTTTGTTACATCGAAGATTTATTAAATGATATCTAATTAATGTTTAATGATATTTAATTATCCATCTAATATGTATCAAAATAAATTTCTTCATCCTCAGTTAATTTGGTTCTTTGCCTTTAGGTTTAGTTTAAATTAGTATTTTCATTTTTAATTTGTTGAAATCTATTTCATTAGTAAAAAATAACTCCCATCTTTTACAATTTAATTATTAATAAGTGAGGTACACTTAATGTAAAAAGTAGTTTTCCATTACTTCAAAAGTTAGAAATAACTATCACAAGTATTCACTCATCAGAATGTTCCAATTTAATCATAGTAAATTATATTTCCATATTTAGTTTTATTATAATATAATCAACATTTTTATCAATATTCATGAGTATAATTCTTTTATCTGCTACCTATTCTGTACTTCTTCATCCCATTCAATAACTTGAATTATTTCTAAAGTCATTTCACATTTTATAGGTGTAGAGTTATTGGCAAATAAAATGGATAAAACTAAGGTAAATAAGTGATTTTATATTCCAATCAATATTTTATGTTTTAAATAATCTAATATGTTTGAAAAATTTCTAATTCAATAAAATATCACAGAATGTTAAGATTTTTCTTGACATGTTTGTTGGCAACACTTTGAGAAGTGGATCTTTTTAGTTACAAGGTTTGTAAATTAAAATATTCAGTCACACACATAGAAACTATTTTTATTAAATAAACTAACAGTGTTTCTTTTTTAAATGGGTGGAGATTTTACCAGGTGATTCCAAATGTTTGCAGCTATGCTATTAAAAATCATCCCTTAAATGACAATATATTGTAAGCAAAAATAAATATATTAGGTGATTGAGTACATTAGTACATATTGAGTACATTAGTATTAAATAGTTTAAAATTTTATCATAGAAAAGATGATTGCATGTGCACCTTTGTGAACAGAAATTTGACCTTTTAAAAACTTAATGGACTATAATATTGTGAATCTAATATTTAATAACCATTTGCTTGAAAATTGTCAACTGTTATGCGATGAATTCATATCAATACTGAACCATACTTAAAATACTGAACACAAACATTTAAACTGTATAAAAAATATAGGTCTTAAGATAAGGTGATGCGTTTGCACATTGCTTGTATCAATCTTCTAACTGAAATAATGCTACACTTGCTATAAAAATCAGCACTTAACGATTCTGTAAAATGTATCATCTTGACCTGTTCTTGAGGTTACTAATCAGAAAGAACAATTTCTGAAATTAAGTGATTAAAGAAATGTAATGGAGTATGGTTAATTCTTTAATTGCAAGGTTCACACAGGCCTTAAAATGATCTGATTTTTTTTAATTTTGGTCATCAATCCATATTTTTAAATGTATGTCGTGTCTGGTACAGCATGGCCGAACGTGGCCCTTGCACCATAAAACCCCCAAAACAACCAACCATATTTTTAATCAGGCCTTAAAGAGGTCTGATTAGTTTTAAAAATGCCCTTAAAAACATATTTGCTAAAAATTTAAAAAGCCTTGGTTTTTACAAGAACATTGAATATTTTATTTCACCTGCCTTCAAAAACCAGGATCAATGATACGTTTCCAATAATGAGTGTATAACATTTATAGATTTACTAAAAATTGATATTTTTAAAACTGGATCCCAGATTCCCATCACTAAAAATCTAGCACATGTGAAAGTTTTACCTCTGCACTCACAAGTAAATATATTACAATCTGTGATCTGATTTGAAAAGATCTTAAAAAGGCCTGAACATTTATTTTGCTTGAAAAGTGTGAACTTCAAATAAGATCAGCTAATTGTGATTTTCTTTGCAATGTAATGCATTTGTTATGAAATTTTAACCACATACTTTTTTTCATTGGGATTGTTTATATAAAATATTTTGTTTTGAATTTCAGTCTCTGAATTATAAACTCACCAGGTATGTGGATACCTATTTTGGAGAATTGATGTCCAATTACGTTATCACTCAAATAATAAACATTGAGAGAGGTTTCTACATTTATCGGGATAAGCAAAAGACTTCTGAATGGTAAATAGCAGTATTTAGCTCAAGTGAATGTTTATTACTTCACAAATGCTATGTTTCACTTCAGCTTTGATCAATGAACAAAAACTTTTTTCTTGTTTTGCATTGTCAAATTTATCTCAAGGTTTATCACTGGTTTGATGATGACATAGAATCATCTATCAACCAATAAGCTCATGTATTTCATTTTAATATTTTTTATTGGGTAAGAAAAAATATATTGGATTTTAAATTTAAAATTTTTAAATATTTATGTTGTATCATGATAATTTATTTTCATCTTATCTCAACCCATAGAAAATGGGCTTTATGAAAGCAAATTCAGTTACCATCTATCTTTATATTTAAAACCTCATAACAACATAATATTCTTACATTCACATCTACTGATAATAATTCATGAATGTATAGAATTGAAGCGAGTCAATAAATTAAGATGTGAAGAAATGATCAGTGGAAGTTCTAGTGTTGTCACCAATCTGAAAATTTAAAATTAAGTAATCCATTTTGTGAAATAAGCATGAAGTCTTTATGAAATGTTTAGACAACCCTATGCAGGTTAGAACATAAATAGGAATTTATATTATACAAATGTTTTCCATGCATCTTATTGATGTGTTCTGTTTCAAATGTTTCTAATGCTTTAAAAATGTTTCTTTTGCTTGCTTAACATTAAAATTGTATTTTTATAAATAGTTAAGTTATACAGTATATACAAACAATTGGAAAGTAATAGCACTTTGAAAAGTAGATAATGTCCAGAAATCAAATAACTGTCGAAGACAATTAAAACCATTGCTAACTGTATTGACGAAAAACTTCTAGTAGTAGCTAGCAGAATTTTGTTAAGTCTACTGCTGATAGCGTACAGGCTGTTGTTACTAAGATGATTGCTTGGAGTTCTGACCTCCCTTTAAAGCAAACTAGTTGATACTAAAGATCTTGAATCACATTTTGTAGGAAATTCCATTCTGTTGATATGAAAAGGGGCATTTAAAACTTGTGCATTTCTACCTCCATCTTTTCTTAAAAGTCCTTTATATTTGCAACATTCCATTTTTTCAATGAATTAAAAGGCAAAAAGTGCAAGTGATAATACTTATAATAAAACTGATAGTAAATGTGTAATTTTATAACTGTCTGGTAACACCAGAAATCTTTTATTTTCGAGTTTGAATTGAAATGTATACTATGTTTTTTGAGATTTTGTTCTGAATTATTGAAATTATTCTGAAATTTATGTTGAGTTTTAGGGAATATATTTTGAATTTTGTACTGAGTTACAGTTACTTATTTTTAAAGTTGTTTCATTCACTTGCTGCAATTCAAAATTAAAAAAATGGAGATTGCAAGAATTGCACAACATATTGATATAATATTAGTGTTTTCATGTTTAACTTTTCTCTTAGTTGCAATGATAAAGTGGGGTTAGCATTCAGTGCTTTATGGTAAAAAGGAACAAGCTTTTCAAATTCGGTTAGCTGATATTAGAAGTTTATCATCAATCAACTTATCCATGGTTAAAACTATCTGACCAGATGTTACTTAATCATTCCAATTAACAAGAAATTTTCAACTACATTATAGGACTAGAATTATTTTACTGATGAAGTGTCAGCCCTTTCCCTCCAAGCCTTAACCACCTTTGTACAAATGAATTCCCCCTGCAAATATTGAGCTGTGACTTTTCCCACTTAAATAAGAACAAACTGAAATCCTAAATGGTAATTTTATTTCAGGTGAAAGGTAAAAACAACTAACCACACACAGTATATTTAAAGCTTAGTGCACTGTAATAGTTTTGTTGAAGAATGTTTCTCAGATCATTAAAAAATCTAACACGTTATTGGAAATGTGATAATTAGTGACATGTTTCTAAAGCTTGAAAAATCATCTACTGAGATTATAACGTACTGCACTCATGCATATAGCATTTTACTTGCTTAGCAATAAACATGAGACTAATTACTTTATTTGCTTTTACATTTCTGAAGATTTCTTAATTTGTTTCAGGTCAAGACCTTTCTTCCCTGATTTTAGAGTTATGAGTGATCTCACCATTGGAATTTTAGGAGCTGGAAACATCGGATCTTCTGGTTTGTATTTTCTCAATCTTCAATTTAGTTCTAAATTACGAGTTTCATGTTATGCTTTATTTGGTCATTGAGTAATTTTAAAGAGTTACTTCTCCTAAATTAACTTGATTTACCTGCTAACTTTTATCCATTCAGTTATTTAAAAATGAACAAGGAAAAATGAAATAAAGTGAGCATCTGCAATGAATTCCAAATTTGCAAAAGCTGGTCTTAGAAAAGTCTGATTTAGCACCAGTACAAAAATGTGCAAAGAAAATTTCCTTTTAACTCATACTTCAGTTGTTTCAAATTCATATAATTGAATGTATGTCATAAGATCTGAAAGCTTCTATCCCCAGTATGTTAGAACAAGAATTAACAGGTCTAGCTCTATCAACTACCAGCTTATGTTTTGTTACACAGTTAAAACTTTGCAGCTCTGGCATTCCAGCTGGTATTGTAGGTACAAGTGTTACTCAATATTTTTAAATGTTTCAGTTTCGTTTGGTCATTAAATTTTGAAATTAAAATTTTAAATTTCAAAATTGAATTGGGATGTATATGGAAAAATTTATAATTGTTATTTTTATTTATTTATGCAGTTTTAGACCATTTTAAAGACAAATTCTGATTACTTCTAGTGATACAAAAAAGTGAGTTCTAAACATGTATTGAAATAATTATATTGAAAATGAAAATTGTTTGAAAGTTCTATTACCTTTTGACTAGAAACTTTTGGACTTTACTATGTAAATCTGTACCTAAAGGTATTATAAAGTGTCATTAATAGTTGGGTAAATCTCGCCATTTCCTTTCCTATTAAACTTTTACCTTACAAGATCCTTAAATGACATGAAAATGTTTATGAATTAGTTACTAAAAGTTCCTTATGGAAAAATTGAAAAAAAGACAATGCCTGGTTGAATAGCAGGAGTATAATTTTCATCCAAGCTTAATTGGTACAGATATTACTAAACATTTAAGAAATGACATTTTATTTTATTAAATGTGTTGTATGAGCATTTTCATCTTTTACAAATTGAGAAATTTTTGTTGTGCTATTTGGCAAGAAATACAATTTTTTTCATACTATGACTCTTATTTATAATATTTTTAATTCTTGATTCAAAATCTAATAAGTATGAAATCCAGAATTTATCTAAAATAGCTGGGTTATATACATAATTAACTGAAGAACTATCTATTGCTAACAATTTTATTTTGTGTTTAAAATCTTGTTTTGTTTCTATTTGTGCAGTTGGAAGCTTATTAAAAAAGGCTGGTTCACATGTGCTTGTGTTAGTTCGAAATCCTCGTTCTGCTCCTTCGGATGCTTACGATGAGTGAGTATGAAATTGAGAGAATACTAGTAAAATGTAACTGTTTTTATTTTTTGTATTGAAAGTACATGAATAATTTGTTTGTTGATAGGGCTTCAACTGATTTAAACTATGTATTGGAGAACTGCGACTATATAGTGAATGTCCTCCCTAGTACAGAGGAAACCAGGGGCCTGTTGGATTTTGATGCACTTCAAAATTGTAAAAAGGTAGTAAGCATACATCAATTGAATAATTGTGGAATTTAACAGTATACCTGCCAACTTTTCCGGATTTTCCAGAAAACCACTTTTTTCATTGGTCTTCTGAACAAAAAAGAATATTCTGTATTTTTCTTTTACGATCTGGGAAATTTTCAAATACCAAATTCAGCATTTGGTGTCATGTTATGCCAATCCATAAAGGATTGGTTATAAAATATTGGAATCAGGTTGGAGAATTGTCAAAAACATTTGCTTTGGGCAAGTCGACTTTAGGAATCAAGGATTTATGCATATTGTGGAAGAATTTTTCAATTATTAATATCTCTAAAAACTTCAATGTGTTGTTTCTTTTGAACCTTGGAATTGGTTTTTATGCCACTGAAAAGCTTTATCTTGAAGATTGGAAGGTATGCAATATTGTAATATATATATATATGTTACCGTGAAAGACCAAAATTAGAGAATGTCAATATTCTCCAGTGAATGTCAACACATATCAAATTAGTCAGTGAAAGACCGACAATTTGGTTATATTATACATTCGGACCATCGCCGGTGTATGTCGACAAGCTCAGATAAGCTCTGGTGGGGGTCGAAACAAGAAGGCGGAAAGACCACAGCCAGAGGCCTCTCCGCCTTCAGTTTTAAGTTGCAATAAATAAGATTGTATAACGCTAATCACATAATTTATGTGTAAGTTATTATTGGTTTTCCTTTATTTTCTCATTTAGAATGTACTGTTCGTTTTAGGTTCAACAGTTTATTTACATGTGATATATATATATATATATATTACTTAAGCTTTCTCCTATTTTGACATGTAATATATTTTAATAATAAAGTATTATATTTAAAAAGTTGCATTTTTGTCTTAACTTAACAAAAATATTTTTATTCAGCATTAGTGTATGCTGAATGTCGACATTTGCCGGTGTAAGTGAGAAATAATGATATTTAACAAATATTTCGGACGTACACCAAGCGACTACGTGAATGCTGACATTCACTGGAGAATATCTACATTTGCCAGATATCGGTCTTTCACAGTAACATATATAAGGCAGGGAAGTCATTTTGTGTTCTTTTTAACCCTCTGAGTGGCATACACATGTATATATGTTTGTCATCCTGTAGTCTTCCTTGCATAACTTCTAACCAGTTTGGGGCATTCTTGACCAATAGAATGTTTCCTAGGATTCTTTCAGCCAATGAATGTGGTTATTTACTCATTAAATGTGTATGTGATGTGGGATAAAAGCTATACAACAGTCATGCTCAACGATGTTGAGAGCTATTACTGAGCTGTAAACGATGCAGCTCAGTAACACTTACTCATCTAATAAAGTATGAAATGTATTAAGAGGAAAGCATCTTATCCTAACTTTTGTCCTTAACCGTACTAGTCTACTCCAGCTTTCTGTTGATTTTAAAAATTGCTCCATCCATCAACCTGATGTATGTAAGGACCTAGACTTTTTTAAGTTTTTGAATAATTGTACTGTTCTTTGTGCAAGGAAGTCAGCTGTTTCATTGTCATGTATGCCACAATAGACTGAAACCAACTAACATTTCAATGCCCTTGCCCATATAGTTTTATGAGAACATATCTTCAGCTTTCAAGTGAAACGCTGAGTTAAAATTTGAGTCAGCTTTTCTAGACCCGAATGTGGATAGCTTTAGACTGGTGAAGTCCACTAAGGTAATTTTCTCTGAATGATTAGATTTTTCTTGTGAAGCGGTCTTAGTGAGTAGAATTTTTCCGTATGTTTTCTTATAACTTTTTCTGACTTAACCTGTTTCCCTTGTAAGCTGACAATATATATTTGATTTTTTAATCTGGTCTTATGCCAACTACCAAGTGTTCAAACATTTCAACCAATGAGTTAACTGAGAATTTTTACTGTGAAAAAGGTGCCAAAAGTTTGACTGATATGGGATTGACCGAATTAAAATCAATTTAATATTATTTACTTATAATTAGGAACAGCATCAATATTAAAATTCAAATAGTTTGTAATCCTATATTCATATGATTTCTAAAATTTGTTTTGCTATTTTGATTATGTGAATTAATTTTTTCTAGTATTGTATGAGAAAGGCAGAGTAATGTTTCTCGAAGTAAGACTAAATTTCTAAGACTTAGTTGATTTCAAGAACTATCTTTTCTTTATCACCACAGACATGTATTTAAGAAAAAAACACTTTAAATAAAACAACTGAACAAAGAAGAAAGTATTAAAAATCAAATAATTGTTTTGTATTGGTACATTTAATTAAGTTATTTTAATATTTTTGCATTTTAATGCTATTATTTTAAAAGTTAATAAACTTTTCAGATTTAAAATTCAACTGTCAGTTTTGAAATCACTATTTAAGATTTAAATTTTCTCTTTTGAAATCTGCCTGTACTGCTCTGGTTTTAAAAAACTACCATTTCAATACAAGCAATTTCCGTTCTGATTTTCATATTTTTTTCACTTTGAACATGTTTTTTGCACCAATATTTACTCCTTTAAATTATGAATTGTTTTCTGTCGAAAAATTGAGCGATGATTAAATGTGTTCATGGAATATTGATATTTACCAAAAATTTAATTTTACCATATCAACTACTGATAGGAAATGACTTTCAAACAGAACTCTTGTAATTCAAGAGTTTTAAGTTTTCACTGTTAATTATGTATTGAAGTAATTTATTTTTTGAAATAGTTTTATTTGATTAGTTCTCTGATAATGTATTAACATAATTATTATTCCTCAGAAACCTGTTTTTATAAATGTGGGGAGAGCAGATGTAATAAAATCTGAAAATATAATTAAAGCTTTACAGTAAGTTCATTTTTATTTCCTATTCTCCTATGGCCTTAATTCATTAATTCAATTATATGTACTTCTTGACACATTTCACAAGTTTAGAAAGTAGACCAATTTTTAAAAATAAATTTCCATTTATACTATATAATTCTGCTTTAAATTTAATTTTAAATGCTGAATTGAAACTGATTTCTCTGATATATCGGTTTGCATGTGCTTTAAAAAGGCCTTATTTTTTATTTTAGTCTTAAAGGACCCTTAAAAAACCTTAATATTTGTTTAAAGTCTTCAAAAACTTTTTAGTCTAATTTTTTTACATGATCATTACATATTTTCCTGCATTCAGTGACAAAATCAGTGACACATGGCATTAGACAACTATCATTGATATTGGTTTTAGAGGTGTAAGGAAAACCCTGTATTGAATGGAAATTTTTAAAATTATTCATGCTTATGGGAAAATGATCCAAGAATATACTTATCTATTTTTGTAGCTATATTCTTGGATAATAAAGAATTGATATATTCAACATCAATTCTTTACAAACATTCATATAGCTACACAAATAGATTATATACATGATGTGAGCAGTTCCTTATTTGCAATTAGGTTTCTGGTATTGTTATTCAGGTAACCCTCATAATCATTATGTATATGGAGTAGTACTAAGTACACATGGAGTGACAACTTTGTCATTCCATGTGCACCATTTAACTGCTACAGGTCTGTGTTTTAAGCAGTATCTAAAAGTCAACTAAACACTAACTAGCTAAACACTTCAAAAACTATAGATTAAGCAATTTTCTATTTGGGTAAAGTAATTTAGCTTTTAAGAAATGCAATTAAATACATCTAATAAAATCTGGAAAAGTGGATTTTTATATATTCTTTTTACATGCTATTTTCATTCTCTTTTAGGGAAGGGTGGATTTCCCGAGCAGTTTTGGATGTGTTTGATAATGAACCCTTGTCTCCTGACCATCCTTTATGGAAAACTGAGGAGGTATGTTAAGATCCAAATGGATAACGTACTTGATTAATATTGACTATATTTTTCAAATATGAACAAAGTGTGTTTTTCAGGTATACATAACTCCTCATGTTGGAGGTATTCCTAAAATAAGTGGGGTAAGTGATGAAAACTTTTGTATTGAAATGTTTTTTTCTTTTAGTGTTCCTTATATGGGTTTCTATACCTACTAACTACAGCAGAATGTCTGCACAACAGTTTAACTTGATTCCCTATGCTTTAAGTCATGTTCTCAACTTGTATATATACCCACTGGGGTAATTTTTTGGGGTACGTCATGGGAACTCAAATGTGTGCGTCATTGTAACTAGTACTATTATTTGGAACTTATCATTGCAAGGACATTATTTGAAGACATTAGACTTAACTAATCATCAATTTCTTATACTGCCTTATAAGAATTTTAAGTGCTATACTTCAGTACTTAAAATTCTTATAAGGCAGTATTTCCCACCTTCTGATGAAGCTCAAGAATGGATGCAGGACCCCTTCACATTTGATTGGTTAAAATTTAAGCTTCCATTGTCCAATGAAGAAGAGTTGATTGAGATACCTTGTGACAATACTTTAAAACCATGCATTCCAAAAGCCATTGATTAGTTTTTGGATTGGAGTGGAGAAGGAATATCTGACTGTCGAAAATTGCAGTCAAATATTTGTTACTTTTCACAACAATGTATTTATATGAAACTGGTTTTTCATCTTTAACTGCTTTAAAATGTATAGGAACAGGCTCGATGTTGACTTGCAACTTAACAAGATAAGCCCAATCTTAGATGAAACAAGTGTAAACAAGCTCTACCATCTCACTGATTACCTAGTAGTTCCTAATTGTATAGGATTTGTCAAATCGTTTGTTTTGTTTTATCAATATCTGTAATTTATGAATATGAAACTTAGTTTGTGAAACATGTTTTATTATGTTCCCATTATTATATTGTAAGTATAGTTTTTGTATCTATACAAGAGGTACACCAGTTACTCTTTTACTGGGATATGGAAAGCATAAAATGTTAAGAACCACTGATTAAGTTACCATAGCCCATCAATTATACATATATAACAGCAATGCTGTGTACAGATTGGATTGAAGAATAAATAGATATTCTGGAGTGGAAATGATTATTATAATTGGTTAAGTATGAGCCATTTAAAGTAACATAGTTTATATTAACGTTTGTAAAGGAAATGATGAAATATAAGTAATGTGACCTCTTACAGATTTGTCAGGAAATTTGGTGTATATAATTTAGTTTGTCTGAAACAACTTTAGTTAAAGTATATTTAATCTGTTTTCTCCATTTTTTTATGTTTTAGTATATTTTTCTTTCATTTCATTTATTAAAGTTATTTTAACCTTTATTTGCATTACAGATTGCAGAGTTTATTACTCAAAATTATATGCGATATGTGAAAGGGGAGTCCATGAAAAATGAAGTTGACTTGAAACAGGGGTACTGATGTGATTTACAGAGGACACAATCTCTGATGGGGCTATTTTACTAAGTCTGAAAGTTTGATTTAATAATCAACTATTTTTATAACTTTTGACACATTTGTATTATTATTGGTTATGTAGTCTGAAAGGTATATTTTATGTTTAATTTTGCATATTTTTTATACAATTTATGTTATATATATATATTTAATGTAGTATATATCTATACCTTGGTTGAAAAAGTTCTTATGTCCAAATTCACTGATTTTGAGTTGTTCTCAGATCACTTCAAGGTAAAAAGTTATAATAGAAAAAATTGAATATTCTGCTAACTATTTTGAAAGCATCAAAACATTGGAAAGTATGTTTTGTACACTTTATATTTTTTTAAATTACTGAATTAGGTATTATCAAAAGCTTGCAAAATAGATATTGGTCCTTTTTGCTACCAAGGTACAGATATGTACACAAATACATTTGAGGCACAATGTTATTGCTTATTTTTTATAGTTTATAAAGTATTTTTTAAAGTTTAATAAAGATGTTTTATACTTTGTAGAATTTTATCTGATTAATTTGTTGTTTCTTAAAACTTAAAATATAATCTTATATATGAAGACATATGCAACTTTTGTCAATAAAGGTCTTTAACATCTTTTCTATCATTAATTTGAATTCTATTACAGTTTCCATTTACCATTTTGAATCAAATTGAATAAATGTGCATCACTTAAAAATATCCCTTAAGAAACAGAAAAATTCTTGGAAACCAGGGCATACAAAAAAGTACCGTTAGTGCAAAGGTTAACTTGTCTTAAAGTAACTTATTTTTTACTATTAAAACAGTTAGTATCGAAATTGATTTAAAGTACTTAGATTAATTTGTTATATATGTAGCTCATTGCTGTTATAAATACCATCTTTTTTGAAAATAAGACATCTGTTTAACATCTACCACCAATTGTTTTTAAAGTATATAGTTTTAAAGATACCATTATTAATTTTGGTGTTTTTTCATTGGGAGACTTACAATAATTGATTATTTCCTACATAAATTGTACACTCTAACATAAAAATTGATGCACCAAGGAATTATCCGAATGGGGTGAAATTTCTTATGCACATACCTTATGATAGAATATGCAAATGATTAACTTTTGACAGCCAATGACTGAATAGGTGGAGCTCCAGCGCATTGCAACGGAGCATGTGAATCGTGTATAAAACAGGACATTCCAATGCTAGGGCATAACTTCCATGCGAATGTGGTTCCGTCGATTTGTGTGGACTGTACCAATGCCTCGCAGACGGGTTCACGAACAGTATGAGCAGATGTCACCATTTGAGAGAGGATGTGCAATTGGACAAGGAAGCAGGATGGTCAAATCGCAGGATCGCTTGACATTTGGGTCGGTGCGATTGTATCGCTCGACGATGTTGGCAGGAATGGGTGAACCATGGCCGTACAGAGCATCAAGAAGGTAGCGGTCGACCAAGAGCGAAAACAGAACGCAAGGACAGAGTGATCGTCCGATCTGTGATCACAGCACCTGATACGTCCTTATCAACGATCCGACATGTAACCGGGACACCCGTGAGTGCAATTGTTAATTTATTTTTAGATTAATTTGAGTGTCCACGCAGTGAATTAAAATAAACCATCACCTTCTATTAGGCTGATACGAACTTAAGTTAATAGAAGTACACACAAAGTTTAAAAATCCATACTAGAATTTTGAATAAGTAAATTTTAAGTTAAAATGAAAGATTACATGCAGAAATAGTTACTAATAACTCAATCAAAAGATCAAGTAACCGAGGACGGGAGTGGGAATACTGATACAACAGATTGCAACCGCTTTTATTATAGTAGGAAAGATCACATGACAAGTTTTGCATAAAATTTGCAGTCGTGACAAGATTTACATAATAATCAAATGTCAAAAGAAATATTATAATTCCATAAAAGTCAAATCTTAAGTAATATTAAATTGATATATAATATCACATTAAAGTTAAATTATTATAAAGAATGTTAATTCAAATTCTTTCACCAATATCGGGAAAGAATTGAAGTGAATTACTCTCTTGTTTTGGTAGGCGGTTCAAAAACCGCAAAGTACGAATTATTAAATATGACGCCTCAGTAAAATTTAGAAAAGAAAGGTAAAGTTTTTCCTAAAAATGGCCCGCCTTTTACTGGCCTAAAACTTGTAAAGATACCAGAATTCAAAATTTTGAATAAATCGTACCAATCTTTTTAACAAAAATAACTCACTAAGAGATTAATAATATTTACGACTTGGAGTCAATTCTCATAATCAAATACACAACAATATCTTATGTTGTAAAAATTTAAAAAAAAAATAACTTCTCTAAAAAAATGCATGAAAAATTTCTATTATAGTATAACGGGCTGGCTTATAAATTTGTTGAGCATAAATGGAGGACATTATTTTTAGGGACTAACAAAATTAAAAATAGATCAAATAGACCTCCTAAAAGGGGGCTTTAATAACGACCACCACCTCGGTGAAATACAGTATCCTCGTACTCTGGCAGATTACAATTTTATTCCTTCCGAGAAGGTATTAGGAGCCGTTCGTACGCTTCAACTGTATCCATCCAAAGTAGCGGACGATATCTCGCCAGTAGCCGGCCAGACATGAAAAAGAATAAGTACATTTAAAAAAATATAAACATGTTAAAATACAAATATCTAATCAACTAGTGATTTCAGACCTACTTTAGGTAATGGCTTGGTAAACAAATCAGCCAAGTTAGATTTTGTATTTACATATTTTAAAGTAAACAATTTTTCAAGAACCAAGTTTCTAATAAAATGATATTTGATGTCGATATGCTTTGTGCGATGGTTCTCTATAGATGATTTTGTAAAATTTATAACTGCTTGATTATCACACAATAGGTGGCTTTCACATTTTACTTTCAAAACGCTTAAGTTTTTCAGTTTTAGAATACGAATAATCCATACGAGTTCTTTGGATGCCTCTGTTAAAGAAACGTATTCTGCTTCTAAAGTAGATAAACTCACACGTTTTTGCTTGCAAGTACGCCACATAATTGGTGATTCATCAATAAATAGAATTAAACCACCCAGAGATACGGTCGTCTCGATTGGCTGAAAAATCAGCATCACCTGAAACATCTTAAATTTATATCATTTATATTAGAAATATTTAATTTATAGTTATGGGTTTGATGTACATAACCCAACAATTTTAATAAGGTATTCCAGTGTATAAAACCTGGGTTAGATTGCAATTGGGACAATATGTTTATAGCAATAACATGTCAGGACGAGTCCTCATAGCTGAAAATGCAAAACAACCTAATACGTTACGGTATGGTAATTTTGACATCAATGAAATTTCTTCGTTTGATTTGGGGCATTGTTTAGATAAAATGGTTCCTACAGCAATTGGTAAAGATGTAAGAGGATAGTTGTACTCCTTATACGTTAAACAAATCTTATTTATATATTCTTACTGATGAATCAGTAGGGTTTGACCATCTTATTCAAACTCGACACCTAAAAGTTTTCGCGTCTTTCCTAAAATTTTATATCAAATTGTTGATTTATTTTTTTAACAATAAGAGGTATTAAAGATTCATTTATAGCAAAGATAATTGTCATCAACATATATTAATAGTACCACATTGTCATCAAAAGTATAAATAGTTTGCCCATTCAATTTTATGAAATTTAAGATTTTTTAATACATTGTGTATTTCCTAAAACCAATTTCTTCCCGATTGATGAAGTCCATAAATACTTTTATTTAATTTACAAGCATAATCAGGCATCAAAAGCCCGAGGTTGGGACATCAGAATGTTCTCATCAAGTGATGCATATAAATATGCACACACACATTTAACGTCAATTTGACAGTGACCATTGAAATTCGCATACAAAAATTGAGAAGCAGTCTTATAATTTCAAAATTCACAACCAGGCCGAAGACCTCATCATAATGAACACCCTTTGTTTGTCTGAAACCCTGTGCAACTTAACGACCTTTATATCTAACAATATTGCCCTTGTCACTTTTGACTGTATAAACCCAACGGCAACCTATTACTTTATTGTTAAGAGGTTTTGTGACTGAAATCTCATCTAACATGGCTTTATGCCACTCGTTAGCTTGAGGTATTCTAAAAGTATCATAACAGTTTGGGATTGTAATATCTAGTCATGCTTCAGAAATATTAGTTTGGGAAATTTTGATCTCTAGGTTCTAATTTAATCTCATCAGTATGAGTATTTCTACCATGGAAGTCAAACCTTCCCATACCATAAAGTACATTATTTGCATCACAAAATTTCCTGACATCGTTTTGTGAACGCAATCTAGTTTTATTCCCAGACATATAATAGATGTCGGTTCTCCAACCCTTCTTTCGAGGTACAACTTTCCTTATCAGTGAAAATTTTACAGGGGAAATGGATTGCGTTTCATCACCTTTACTAGTTTCCGATGTAAGTTCCAATTTAAATTCCGATTCACTACTCGAATTATTAGAATCACTTTTATTAGATTCCTGATCCGTATCGGTGTCAGATGTTGGATAATCAAACTTTGAAGAAAAAGTTTTAGGTGGGTCCAGTACTGCTCTACTGCTATCACCAATATCCTCGTCAAAATTTACATTAATAGATTCTATATCCTCTGGTTCTTTGGGCATAACCAACCATAATTCCCTTCTTAGCTCTCATGTCAAGCTTACGTCTTTGTTGTTTGGGAATACCCAAAAATTACCAAAGCGAGTCGTTCCAAATATTTTAAGGGGCTTCGGTGGCCCGGTTGGAAGAGTAACGGACTATAATCCAGCCAAACACCGTCGTGTACAAAGGGGGCTGGTGCACGTTAAATCTGTCGTGGCCTCAAATGTCCTCACGTTGGCGTGGTGTGGAAGTTTGGAGAGTGGGATGCCAGCTCAGGTGTTGCCTCGTCATCTGACCGTGGTTCAAAATTACGTGGTGTTGTCCTCGGATCTTTCCCTTTGGGATTGATCCCGGACCGTCACCAATAGCCCGTTGTGTTGCTCCAGTGACGTTAATTGAAATACCCCCAAATATTTTTAAATGTTTAACCGACGGCTTATTACCACTAAAAAGTTCGAAAGGAGTCAGTTTTTGTTCGCCATGGCAAATTCGGTTCCATACATAAATGAAAGTTAAACTTGATCCAAATGAGAACTTAAGCTAATTATATAACAGCTCAAATTGCTAAAAACATTAGAAAGTTACACAAATTCAATAGATATTCAGTAGTATGCACATTCCAATCGTCTAACAATGTTAAGACATGACTCAAATTCAAGAACTATGCAGTATTTACACATTCGCATCGCTAACTTTTTATAAGTAAATGTTATGTCGCCAAGAGAAGCGATAGAAAATCAAATCTATCAACCAAGCCGAATTTTCACGTAGCAGTCACGTGACTACTAGCCACAGGTTGGTGACACTTTTTGAAGCACTTCGCATAGCGATGCTAAGTCTACTTATATTTCACGTCTATGCTCAAATCTTTCCCTTCAGGGGTTGATGCCGGACTGTCGACAATAGCCTGTTGTGTTGCTCCAGTGGGACGTTATTAAATACCTGCCTACCTAATTTTCCAATGCATAATTTGGGGCCGTCGTGGCCCAGAGGGTATGTCCACTGTGCTAGCAACCTTCGAGTTGTAGGCGGCCCAGGTTCGATTCCCGCCAAGTGCATTCCTCACTGGGTGTATTTCTCTCTTCTGTGTCAGTAAAACTGTCTGTGACTATTACTTGATGTTGTATGGTAATGGTAATTAATTAACGTCGCACTAGAACAAAACGACGGGCTATTGACGACGGTCCGGGATCAATCCCGAAGGGAAAGATACGAGGGTAACGTCACGTAACTTTAAATCGCGGTCAGTTGACGAGGCGACACCTCAGCTGGCACACCACTCCAACGTGAGGACATTTTCGGCCAGGACAGATTTAACGTGCAGCAGTCCCTTTGCACATGACGTTTTTTGGTTGGATTTGAACTCGCAACCCTCCGGTTGCTAGTTCATTAATCTTTCAACGGGCCGCGGTGGCCCGGTTGGAAGAGTAACGGACTTGCAACCGAAGGGTTGCGAGTTCGAATCCAGCCAAAACACCGTCGTGTACAAAGGGGGCTGGTGCACGTTAAATCTGTCGTGGCCTCAAATGTCCTCACGTTGGCGTGGTGTGGAAGTTTGGAGAGTGGGGTGCCAGCTCAGGTGTTGCCTCGTCATCTGACCGTGGTTCAAAATTACGTGGTGTTGTCCTCGGATCTTTCCCCTTGGGATTGATCCCGGACCGTCACCAATAGCCCGTTGTGTTGCTCCAGTGTGACGTTAATTGAATATCCCCCCCCCAATCTTTCAACCTGGTCACAGCGGCCCTGATATTGTGTCTTGTGCCTGGTGCAGCATTGCCAAATATGGCTCTTGCGCCATAAAACCCCAAACCAACCAACTAATGCATAATTTACCATCGCTGGATGACGGTAGTTAATTAATGACGCACTCGAACCACATAACGGGCTATCTGCAACGTTCCGGGATCAATCCTGAAGGAAATAATCGAGGTCAACACCTTATACTTTTAAACCACGGTCGGATGACGAGGTCAACACCTCGTAAGTTTGAACCACCGTCAGTCACGTTGGAGTGGTGTGGAAGTTTGGAGAGTAGGGTGCCAGCTAAGGTGTTGCCTTGTCATCTGACCGTGGTTCAAAATTACTTGGTGTTGTCCTCAATCTTTCCTTTTGGGATTGATCCCGGACCGTCACCAATAGCACGATGTGTTTCCCCAGTATGACGTTAATTAATTTACCTACCTACCGTTCAGTACACCAATCAGATGATGAGATAGGAAGGTTGTTAATGAACTTCACCCGAACAACATAACGGGCTATTGGCGAAGGTGTGGGATAAACCTCGAAGGGAATGCAATCAGGTGATGAATGTTTTTTTTTCCTGTCGAGGTCTGATCCTGATTAAAAAATTACGAGGCGTTGTCTTTGGATCATTCCCTTCGGAATTGATCATGGACCGTCACCAATAGCTTGGTTATTTTTCTAAAAGACGTTACTTAAATACCTACCTACCCACCCACCCGTCAAGTCGAAAGTGAACTCAGCAACTGAACATCTCAACCCGTCTCTCGGATTAATAGGTCTTGTTGACTATTCTTCCGAGTTGGAGAATTAGGTGGTCATAGGTTTAACTTAAATATGGTAAGTGCAATCCAACTTAATCTGAATCTCTTGTTTAATTGAATAATTTAATTTTGATTCAATTTGATAAAAGTTGATGTGACGAGAAAGTCTAGTTATTTATTGTGATGCCAATAACGTTTGCGTAAATGGGAGAAAATGTGTAATGGTCATCATTCGTGGATATTGTTTTTTAAGCAGCACTAGGTAAAAATGTTCAATTTAGTGCAGTCCAAGATAAAAGCCAATTTTCATAATTCGGGTTCACACGTTTTGTGTTGAAAATTCATGCAGTTTTAGGGGTATTTGTAAAATTGTATGTATAATGCAATACGTTCCACTCCTATCCAGTCTCGTGTATCAAAAATTACGTTCTTGTGAATCAAATTTCAGAAAATATTTCAATTAATTAATTTTTTACAATGTTCCGGGGTTTCAGAAGAATGACTTACATTTAACTTTCTGTGCCCACATGACACGAAGTGTTTTCTGGCTAAAGAAACTGGCGCAGCTTTTTCGCTTTTGGACATTCCGCTATATAACCACAAAATGCAATCCAATCCTGGCTAAAGAAACGAAAAACGTGTTGTGGGTATTTTCTATTCGTACTTAATTTATCAGTCTCATTCGTAATTTTTAGTTGGTTTTCAAAAGATTTAGGTTTGATAGGATTCTAGGCTACGTCTTTGTTCTTCAAACCTTAATTTTATTAAGATAAATTTTGAGTTTTTCATTTTTTTTTCAATAATTTGAATGGTTTAATTCTGGTATCGATTGGCATGAATATAAGCCTTTTTCAAATTTTTTTCTAAGAGTATCTCATTGAGTTTTGATACGAAGATTGTAAAATTAAGATGCTACTCTAAATTTTATTTGGGGCTTAAAGCTCAACTTTGGTTTAAAATGTAAATTAGGAATTCTCTATCTCATTCTACTCGTACAATATTTAGATCTTTTAGATTTAGTACAATAAAGACACTCCTACAAACAAAAAAATGTGAGCAATTGTACCAAAATTTTTATCAGTTAAAAACTCAGAAATTCTCAACTAATCGAGATTAAAAGGCCTGGTCTTTTAGTTGTCTTAGTCTTAATTCATGCTGAAAGTGCTTTAAAAAGTTCTCGAAAATCATTAGTTTTTACAAGAACCCTGCGTATTGTGTTTCGCCAGCATTCGAGATCGATAACACTGTCCTAGGTTTAGTGTCATCAAAAATCTAGAGTATGGTTTTTGGATCATTAATATTGTGTGGTGGCTTTAAAATGGTCTGAGGTATTAACCTAACACTTCATCCCTGCACTCGTGGATTAATTTGAAATGTGGCCTTAAAAATAAAAAATAGCCTCGAGAAGGCCTTAAAAAGTTCTCAGTAATCCTGTTACAAAAGGTGAATTATAAACATCAAGTGCTTAGAATAAGTTTCAAATGCTATCTTGTAGAGATATATCTAATCTGATAAACAGTTTTACTTTTAAGTGTTAAGTTACAATTTATTTAATATTCATTCTTTTGATTAGCAAGTCGTTTAATGAATATTTTTATCTTTTAGTCTACACACAAAAAGAAGACTAGGAAGCTAAGGGGACATGTAAGCCATGGTCACGGACGTGTAGGTATGTCTCCTTTTGCATCTGAATTTTTTTTTATCCATGTAATGTTATATTCTATGAAATTAACCAAAAAAAATTTATGTAATTTTGGAAAGCTTCCTTTGTGTTTATGGTGACTTGTTGAAATTTGAATGCTTGATATTATTCTGTTCATGTTGATAGTAAAATTGAAATGTGTATTCACAAAAGATTGCATCAAAAATTTAAGTTTTGTTCGTAAATGCTCTTTACCAATTCGTACCACTCGTGTAAGGTACTAAGATACTGGTGGGAAAATAAAACAGTATTGTGTTAAAAGGTTGCACCTACATATAGACCCATGACAGATTTTACCAGATGTAAATCTTTTGTAGCTAATTTCTGAGTGGAATAAGCAAAAGCCATTAAACGTATTTTAGTACTTACATTTTGACCGTTTTTGGAATGCCCATTAACCCAAACATAACATCTTAGTATAGATAAGCTCTGGTAAAAAGGCATATGACCTTTGGGTCACTTTGTACTAGTCTAAAATTAGGAAACAGGTTAAAAATCAACAATGCGTTCCTGCAATTGACATCTTTAGCATAGTTTCTGGCTTGGAGTTTCATTGTTCAATGCCAGAGGCCGCAGCAGTGATAATGAATTGGTGAAGTAATCACCTATGACAATAACCTTACATGATTTTGAGCCCATCTCACTGAAGCCTTCTAGTGCAGCAGTTTTTTTACATGGTATCTCATGTTTTTGTTAAGTCAAATAAAATATTAATTTTGGTTAACTAATTTCTTATGGAGATGTATCTTAATGGTTTGTAATGTACGTTGTCTCCTCGACTTACGACCAAGTTCCGTTCCGACTGACAGGTCATTCTTTATTTACTATTTTTATTTATTTTTTGTGGTAAGTGCGGATGGTCGTAAGTCGAGGAGACCCTGTATATCTTATGCTTTGAACGATCTAACTTTTCAAACTTTGCAATTGACAGGTAAGCACCGCAAGCATCCTGGTGGTCGAGGTAACGCTGGTGGTCTCCATCATCACAGAATCAATTTTGATAAATAGTAAGTTTTGCTCAGGCTCTTGTCTTTTGATGTTCAATTTCTTGGTGGAGATATCGAATCCGGGGCACTAGCGATTTATCGCCAAACATGGTAACCTTGGTGTTTTGATTCAGCTTTATGGCAACCCTATGCAAAAGGTTTTTCGCGTAGGAAAGTCCATGTTTTTTTAATGAACATACTGGCTTTGGACGCCATCTTGATTTGGCGACAAACATGCCCCGGATTCTACATCTTTACCAATTTCTTTTCAGTGTGAAATGAATGCATTTTTAAAGAATATTTTCGACTAAAATTTATAGGCTGTCACTTGTGGTGTAGCTCCCTTGTCAAACTGTAAAGCACTCATTTGCTGTCCATGGAGCCTAAATGCTTCCCAAGTTTTGCTAATATGCTTATATAGAAGAAATGTCACAAAATTATTATAGTGACAATCTGAACTAGTAATATACTCACATGATTCTTATTCTTTTGATGTGATCTTACCATTTATTCAGTTAAATTAAGTATTAACTACAGATGAACGAGTATTACTGTATTAACTATACAGTTGAACAATGTATAGATGAATGAGTTAAAGCATTAGTTTATGGATATTGCATTGCACTAATAACTGCTAGACTATTTGCTGCTGGACATTTTTGGATGAGATATTTATGTTTTATCCAAGGTATATGTGTGCACACTGATTTAAATCAACTTGATTAAAATCATGGAAACCATCAAATGATTTTTGTTTACAAATCATAATGTAAATCAAACTTAAAATTTCTTTTTTTCTTAACCTTTAGATTACCATCGGTACAACAGTCGTACCATATTCGGGTAGCGGAATAAAAGCGCCGTAGTGTAAAGGTTACTTAAAGTTAAATAGGTACAGCTGTACGGTGTGGCAACACGATTTTTTTGGCACCATGGAAATCTTCCAGAATTGAATATATATATACTGCATACATATGGATTAAATATATAAATCTTGGTAAAAACAACATTTTGACAAGTAAAACACTGCAAATCTGGATTAAATATGCACAAATATACAAAAAATATTTTTGGAAATCACATCTTGACTAGTGAAACATTGCAAAACTGGATTAAATATACAAATACCAAAAAATTTAAACGGAAATTTGGATATATAAATCAAATTGCTGTTGTGAAACCATTATCCGTGTCTGATCGATTTGTAGCTACGACGTGGCTTATCTTGACGATTCCTACAAATCCAATTGTAACCATCGCTAACCAAATTCCTAACAGAAAACGTCATTGCCCTGTTGCATTTATCAGAAGAAATTTGATTTAATTAATCCTGATTCCTTTAAAAAAATTTAAAAAAAGCTCTTTATTGCAACAACTTGTAACAAAATAAATGAAAAGAAACTCCCTCACTCCTTTAAGTTTGTCTACCACCAGAAAAACTAAACTTTAAGTTAACGCTGGCAAGGTTGCCATAAAAACATGAGAACCCTATCCATAAAACCAGAAAAAAAATCAAGATAAAAATGGATTACCATCAGCTGGCATTAGTCGCTTAAAAGTGTGCCAAAAACGCGTCAAGTCTTTGCCACACTGCATGGCGCAGGCTATAGCTGTACTGTTAAATAATATTGAAAATGAAATATAGCCTGATGCATTTAATTTTATGCTGTTATGTTTTAAAAATTGTCTACTCTACTTGGTAACATCTATAGATGGACGCTTTTTAAAATTGAAAATAACTTCCTACTTAGAGGACACAGGATGCATTGGACATTAATTTGGAGAAATTATTGGGAGACCCAAGTAAAACACCACCTTCTTCATATATGCGTTTTGGAACTCTTGATTTCATTTATAATAAATAATTACCAATATTATCTGTATATTTGTTATAAATACCAGTCCAGAGATGACGAAAAGAATAGAAAATTGAAACTTATTCATTGTGATTTGTGAAAATTTAATGTATGAATTCAAAATTAAATTTGATCTTATAATGTTTTTAATTTAGAATTTTAAGCGTTATGGATATATATCATGATATAGAATTCAGATGAAAGTAAAGCAGAAACAAAGCCCAAGAATAATTTTAATAGTTTTAAATTTTTCAAACATTTGTCTTACTTTTTCCCTAATCCTTAAACATTAATGTTTAACAAAAATCGATACTATCTAGAAACTACTCCAATTTGCATCTTATGTTTAATGCCTGTAAACATTGGGGCAACAAATTAATTAAAATGAAAATCAGATTTAAATAAAATAAATGAATTTTTTATAAAAATGATTTTCACCTTGGTTTTATTGTAACAATGAGTGCTGAATGTTTCATTTTAATTTTTGTAATGAAAGATATATACCCTGCTTCAAAATTAACTGCTGATCTTTTGTTATTTGAAGTAGTTTTGAGTGTAGTAATAGTACTTAAATTAATTAGCTTAGTTCCTTTTTAGACTGAAATAAAAGATCATTGTTTGCAAAACCCTATTGATTGTGTTACAGTTTATTAAACACAGTGTGATCTTGGAGAATAGGATACATTTCCTTCTCAAATTCTTTCTAATTTAGTTGCAACCTGTAATTCTAATGCAATTTTAAACACAATTTTTTTTCTCCAGCCATCCAGGTTATTTTGGTAAAGTTGGTCAACGGAACTTTCATCTGAAAAAGAACCAGAAATTCATGCCAATAATCAACATTGACAAGTTGTGGTCGCTTGTTTCTGAAAAAACGAGGGAAACATACAAAAATCACCCAGAGGGAAAAGCACCCGTCATTGATGTTGTCAACCGTGTAAGTATAATGCTGTTAATTTATTTAATTACAATGTTTTAAGCTGTACCACACATGCAAGCACTGTTGTATGAAAGCTATGTCTAAAAATCATAATTTTGGCAACTCTTGAATACAATGCAGAAAATCAGCTTGTTTCAAATATATGTAGTACAAAGCTTATTTTCAGTCTTACAATGTTTCCTAAGGAGGCACATAACTCATGTGATACAATATCTTAAAGCGGTTTTCTGTATGCATATGGTTATAAAACAGCTTTATCTTTAAAATGGATGTATCACCTTAGTGATTTCCAAGCACTTTTTTACCTAAGGGATCTTATTTCCCCATTTGCGATACATTTTAGTAGAGTAATCCCTTTTCTTTGCTTGCTTCCCCCTTGTTGGCTGACCTTTTATCTATGAAGTTTGCTCTTATTGCCTGAATTCCAAAAGGACAATAGAAAAACTTAAAAAACAGTTTTTGTTGGTCACAGGGAAAGACTTCCTGTATATGATGCTGTCCTGAGGGGTACATTGAAAGGCTTAATTTATCATGGACCATATTGTCGACTTTCATGTGAAATACAAGTCCAAATTTTCGGGATACAGAATGGTGTGATCTTTTGACAAAGTCCACTTAGACAGTTCTTTGCATGAAAGTTAGGTTTCTTGATAAAAAAACAGTAAATTTGTTTTCTGTTTTCTGAACTAAATTTCATTTGTAAACCGATGATACATAAAATTTGTTTCATCCTATTTTATGATTATATCAGTGAGATTGTTTTTTTCTTGATCACTATTTTTCGTCTTTAATGGTTTTTAAATTTCCTTTTTTCTTTGGAAATTTATTTTTAATTCACTTTGAAAAATTGAACCAAACACAAATCCTGACATTTAGATCAAATGCAAATCAAATACTAATTAGTACAAAAAAACGATCTGAAAATTTCTTGCTTTGATTATAATTAGCACTTTTATAGTAATTTAAAAAGTGCTCTTATTAAGCAACTATTACTTCCAGACACAATGGTTATTCCTAACTAATAAGTATTCTACCTTTAGTACTTGTACTAGGACAGCTATAAAATTACATAAGAAATATGATTTTGATATTTCATAGTGAGCACTCTGGTATCATTTCTTATTTTACTTCTAGTTTTTATGTACATTCAATTTTTGTTATGGCTTTTAGTGTTTGTTGTAAAAGATGACATGTCGAATTGTATGTGGCTCAGGAGTGGGGTTGCCCAGTCCTTATCATATGCATGTTTACTGTAATTTTGAAAGTAGTAATGATTCCTATTTTATGTATAGGGTTACTACAAGGTCCTGGGCAAAGGCCGCCTCCCCAAGCAGCCAGTAATTGTGAAAGCCAGGTTTTTCAGTAAAGAAGCTGAAGCAAAGATAAAATCTGTCGGTGGCGCCTGTATTCTAACTGCGTAGTTGTAAAATAAAAAAAGTTTCCAATATTTGTTTGTTTTATTTTGTTCAAAGATGTAGTTTTTTATTTGTTTTTGTTATAAAACAAACAAATCGATGTCCATAAGTAGAACATGAGT
The DNA here is from genome assembly GCA_933210815.1 of Meta bourneti. Taxonomy (NCBI): domain Eukaryota; kingdom Metazoa; phylum Arthropoda; class Arachnida; order Araneae; family Tetragnathidae; genus Meta; species Meta bourneti. The sequence goes on from OW119928.1 coordinate 52,035,533, forward strand.
AAGTTAAAAACTAGTGGAAAATTCAAATGTTTTAATAGAATAGTGCAGAAAAATAGTGTTATTAAATAATTTGCTACATGATATTGAAAAGGAGATGCTTTTTATTAACTAAAATTGTATGTACTAAAAATTATTTCTTTAAGCCATATTTCTTCTGGCAATTTTAATTATATAAGATGTAAATTTACATCAAGTAATCTTGTCATTTGACCGTAATTCAAAATTATACGGTGTTGCTTTTAGCTCTTTTTTTCCCTTTGGGGAATGATCTCGGACCTTCGCCAATAGCCTGTTGTGTTGCTTCAGTGCGATGTTAATTAAATACTTACCTGCCATCAAGTAATCTGAACTAAAACGAAACAGGAGCTAAATTTCATTTTTATAAAGGAATTTTTTTCTAATATGAAGTCAGGAGGGGGATACTTATGAATTGTGGGACAAATTTTGTGCTTTCGATTGGTTATGTGTTCTAATTGTTGACTTGCAAGTTTCTGTAATTAAGTTCTGCATCTCGAGTTTTGCATTGGTTATTGAATGCTAACATTTCGGGATTTGAATGGTAATTTTGCCCTGGATTATTAAGCTTTTATCTTTTTATGTCCTCTATTTAAATCTGTCAATTTGTTTTTTAGATGTCAATAAAATATGTAAATTTTATAGTTAAAAATGCCTAATTTGGGTTTTAGGACCTAAAAGATGCCAATAAAAGATTTTAAGTTCCTAACAAAAACGACCTTTGGAACCTAAGACCTTTCTCCAGTTAATTTCCTCTTTGAATGCATTTTGAATTTTTTATTCAAAATTACCTGCTGAGGGTCTTCTAGTGATCCAAGTGTGATAATAGCGTAAAATAACAGCTAAGACAGTCAACTGCAGCAAAATCTCAGCCTTCTAATCGGTGAATTTTTTTTGAGGGGGGGGGGGGGTTCTATGTCATGTTATTTTCATTCCGCTTTTAAATATTTATCTTGTTTAACAATTTGAACATGAATTTTTAGCTAACCAAATACTAAGTCGGAACAACCACGACAAAGTTTTAAAAATGCAAAAAGTTCAGAATTCTAGACTGCTAAAAACGATTTACGTACTTGGAATTTTACTGCTGATGGGCAGTTTGCAGTGTGCTAAGTATGAGAAGTGGGTAATGTAGTCACGGAAAAAAACGAACCACAAATTCCAAGATGGTATTCGAAGGAATAACGTCTAAAATCATGCATGAGGGGCCGTAATTGAGCACCAACTTCATAATTTCCAACAACTCCCTTGTCAAAATTTCGAATCTACCTTAATTTGACTTCAGATATTAAGTTTCATCTCATTCATGAATAAAGAAAGTTGGGAGCTAATGTTAAATCAGTTTCCCAGATTTCTATGAATATCTTCCTAAATAATATTCCTATAGCACTAATATTTTGTAGCATGTTGCTATTAAGGTATCGAAACAAAATATACATGTTTTAGTTTTTAAATAATTTTTAGTTATTTAAAAACTAAAACATTTAGTTAATTATTAAATTAATATTCGAAACCTTGATAATATTTTGACAAATCGATTAAGACTTAATATTACCATAAAAAATTTCAGCTTTCCTTTGGATAGTTTTTGCGCTACACTTAAATTTTCGTCACTACTGTGATTTTAGGGGCATCCAAAAGTCGAGGAATGTAAATTTTTGAAAAATGTTTGGAAATATCATTTATGTAATCTAACGGACATTGCCTTCTACCTGTCGTGTGGTACAGCTGAACAATGTTTTGAATAGTCTAAACTTTTAGTCAAGCAACAAATGAACCGTTCCTGAACTACAAATAATCTCGATCTTCGAGTAGCGATTTTCAGTGTGGTCTGATATGGACAAAGGCTTTAACAATGACTATCTCCTGATGTAACGATAATAAATTCATGAAATTTCATATTTAGACTAATTTGACGATGTAGAATCTGATTAAGATATCAAAACATGGTGTTGCAATTGAAAATTTTGTTTATACAAAATTTGATATGAAGACGGGCCCCTTATTCAATGTTTTTGAATTTGTAGAGGACGTTATTCCCTATTGAATATCTTTGTATATGCTGTACTATGAACAGTGCGCTCAAAATAAAGAAGGGGCTCGTTTTAGCCGTCTTTCATATTTTAAAATGTATAATTCTTTGTTATACTTTTTGAATAATTGAAGAGCTAACGGAATATGTATCCAGATCTTGGCAATTATGTACTAAAAATAGATGCTAAACATTCCGAAGTTAACCATTACTTCTGTGGAAAGAAGCAAAAATGCAAAGCCCAGCTGATTTTATTTTAATTGAACTATTTATAATAGTTTTAATCATTAAAATAACATTTTAGGACACTAATCTAGATTACAGCTGAACAATGTTTTGAATAGTCTAAACTTTTAGTCAAGCAACAAATGAACCGTTTCTGAACTACAAATAATCTCGATCTTCGAGTAGCGATTTTCAATGTGGTCTGATATGGACAAAGGCTTTAACAATGAATATCTCCTGATGTAACGATAATAAATTCATGAAATTTCATATTTAGCAATTCCATCCATGTTTGTCAAGCATCCAGACTGCAAAGCCTCTTGCAAATCTTATAGAAAGCCACGAAAAAGTTATTAACCACTTAACGCATTTGCCCGTGTTTGACACGGGCGAAAGTTACCGGCAAATTTGCACATGCCCGCGTCTCACACGGGCGCTCTTCCGTTCTAGTAAATATACATAGGCTAGATTAAACTTATACCAAAGATGGCATAAACTTATTTATCATAGATGATTTACCACTTATTTATAGATGGATATTAAACTTATTTACCGTAGATGGCACCACTATGCACCATTTTTCTTGTGTAAACCAAGTGGTGCATTTTGATGATTAGCTATAAGTTTGTTAGGAATTCTTTGTTATAAAGCAGTTGTTAGGTGTCTAAAAGGTAATATATCCATTTTTATTACGTTAAATATCATAAAAGTAAACAGTTAACCATAAATTAATTTTTACTAAGTGTTTTTGTAACTTGTTTAGAAAAAGTTATCTGATAATGAGCGACTGTGGCGATTTTGAATATGCCAATTTATCAGAAAGTTTCAGCGATGAAAGTGATGATCTCTTGAGTGATGGAAGTGAATCTGAAGTTAATATTTTAGTATTATTAATATTTTGAAATTCAAAATAAACATATAATCAAATCGTTTACACTTTGTTTGTATAATAATTTTTTTATAACTTTTACCCCACCCCCCCGCAACTGAAATCGCAAAAAATAACTTACACTATACCTATATATATATTCATTTTCTGTAAAAAAAAACTCGATCATTTTTTACCAGTTTTTCCGAAAAAAAAACTCGTCTTTAAGTGGTTAAAAATAAATAAAACAAGTGTATACCTCGTTATCGCAAAATGGATTCATATTTGTAACTGCTCTTAATGTGATTTAAAAAATTAAATTTAACAATTAAACTATTAGTCAAAAGTGATGACTGAAACTAAGAAATCTGATGCTCTGCTCACCCTAAATGGAAACCGAAAGTCAAGAATATATAGGAGTTAGTTCAGTTTATCATGAATAGTGCATACGTCGAATACAACACAGAAGCAATGTGTTTTGCTTTTGGTTGGTTGGTTTTATGGCGCAAAGGCCATATTTGGCCATGCTGCGCCAGACTCAAGACATACAATACAATATCAAAAATAAAAAAAGGAACACTTAGCTTTATACAAGAAATCGTTAATGTAAAAGTAAGTCCCACAATTTTAATCTACCTATTGAAAGCTGAGTTAGAACCGAAGGTCAAAATTCAGAACATGAACTAATTTTTTTGATGTAGAATGTCCTTTGTTAATGTAATCAAATTTCTGTGATCGATTCAAATCAATGTAGTGTTGTAAAATTACCTCTATTGAAACCGATACCCTAGTTCAGTGATCGGCAAACTCATTAGTCAAAAGAACCAAAGATCAGTAGTACAATGATTAAGATTTCTTTTGAGAGCCAAATTTCTTTTCAAGAACCATGTTTTTAGGAGTCTGTTTAAACTAGCTACAAACGTTAAATAAAACCAGATATAATAATCTTATTATTGACAAAAAATATTTTTTTACATTAAAATATGACAAAACACGCATTTAATGTGAACAATTTAATTGACCTTGCATTTCCTTGGAAAGTTTGGATAAGTTAGTTTGTATGTCGTTGTTTTTAATTTCAAGCAGGATTCCAGGTTCTCATCAATAAGACGATTTCTCAATTTACTTTTCATAAGGTTCATGCTTGAAAAAGATTGTTCGCATGAATATGTAGAGCCAAAAAGTGAAAGAACAGTAAATGCTAGTTTACTAGAACAGTAAATAACTGATCATTTGAGTCAGGAATATTATTCCAGGTGTTGAAAATTATCATGTCTTCCTTCTCCAGGTCTTTCAAAGCAGACCACTTTTTCTGTGAACTAAGATCACATTTATTTTTCTCCAATTTTTCCATATCAACGTTCAGGCGTTCAAATTTGGAGCTCCATAATTAATTGTTTTCTAACTCCAGTAATTGAATTTCAAAAGCGCCAATGTCAATATTAAAGGGAGAAAAATTCAATTCTGTTACGTCAGCACTGAGAGGTTTTTAACAAAGGCTAACGTCGCTATGCTATTGCTGAATTCCTGAAACCTCCGTAGAAAAGCTTCCCTCATATTTAAAATTGTTGTTTTGAAATAGTAAATGTCAATTACCGAGTTATTTTCTTGGCGATGTTTCAGCAGGCTAGGAAAATGAATTAACGTTTCTCTTTCAAAATCTTGAGCAAAAAGGATAATTTGTTTTCGAATGAAATGAATACTTCCAACATCGAAAAAATTGTGTTTCCTTTCCCCTGTAGTTTACGATTAAGATTATTTAGATAAGACGTAACGTCTACCATGAAATAAAATTTTTGGATCCACTGTTCGTTCCGTTAGTTAAGGATAGTCAACACCCTTCTCAAGGAGAAATGCTTTAATTTCAAATAATAAGGAAGCGAAACGTTTTAAAACGTTTCCTCTTGAAAGCCAACGTACCTTATTATGCAGCAGAAGACCTGCGTATTCACTCTCCATTTCAACTAAAAATTCTTTGAATTGGCGATGATAAAGAGCTTTAGCTACAATGTGTTGACAATCTTGATCACCAATTCCATAACATTGCAAATTTCTTCTGGAAATGTCTGCGCTCAAAGCGCTTCTTGATGAATGATGCAATGGTAAACAAGTATCTCGTGATTAATTTTTCCTTCAAAATAGAAACAAAACCTTCTCACTCCGGTCGTACTTATTGCCCCATCTGTTGAAATTGAAACAATTTTATCGAGTGTAATATGATGTTTCTCCATGCATTCAATGACAGCATTTGCAATATCCTCGCCACGTGTTTGACCTTTCAGTGGCAATAATCCTAAAAGTTCTTTAGGACCCGTAGACGAAATAAATCGAACAAAAAGTGAAACTTGCGCTGTGTCATTTGTCACAAGATTCGTCAACAGCTATTGATAAAGCTGAAACCGATTTAAGATCTTCGATTTGCTGATTGGTTATATTCGAAGACATTTTGACTGTTCTGTCTTTTACTGTTTTAGCAGACAGTGGTAACTCTTTAATTTTTTAAAGAATTTCTGCCTTGTTCTTAAAATTCCAGAATAGCTCTTCGGATGCATTTATAAAACAACTTTTAATCTATTCACTGTCTGTATATGGTTTGCCTCTCAGCAATCTCTTGACCAACAATAAAGCTTGGAATATTAACATTGTTGGAAGATTGCACCCAATAATTAAATACAGAACTTGATTTTTCTTGACTCTTCTGAAGTTAATCAACTGCTTTCTTCCTCGCATCACCGGCGGGATATCTACTGCCAAATAACTCGTGTTTAGTTGTAAAGTGTCTCTCAAAATTTGATTTCTTGTTATGCGCCAATTTTTCTTGACAAATAAGACGGGTCGGAAGGCCATTTGAGATTTGTATAAACGCGAACGATTCGGTTCATTCAACTTTAAATTCACGGTTTTCGTCTTCCGATTTTCTCTTTTTTATAGCCATGTCAAATAGGTGGCACCTAAAAACATGTTTCCTTTTATAACAATAAAAGCAGCAACGCAAAGTTATAACAATTTATTAAATTGATGCCAAAAATACCTGTGAGATCTGCAGCTGGTTGAAAGGTATAAGTAGCTTAATGCGGCGAGTAGGTACTCTCGTCACGAGTAACAAGCTGTGACTGGCTTGCTCTCGCTCAACTCGTGCCGTTTGCCGACCACTGCCCTAGTTTATTAAAAAGAATTAATGAAAACGTCTAAAAAATGCAAAACTACAACAGCAAAAAGGATCAAGGTCATTCTTGAATTCCTATCACAAGTATTTTTATAGATGAGGGATTTTTTTCCACATTGTCAAAACAGGAAAGAAATGGAGCACGCTTAGGTTGCTTGTGACCCATAGTGCAGTGCAGCCTATTTTCTAAAAGTTGTAAAATGCCTTAAGGCATTTTATCCGGAGTTGCGCGTCACTTGCATAGCTCATGTTCTCCACCGCCTTGTTGAGAAGATAAGGCTCCTACATCCAACGGCAAATGCTTGGATATCTTAAGTAAAAAAATACTATTAAAAGTGCAAAATCGTGAGGTTATTTACGGGAGGTTCTTTCGAATGTCCATCTTCTGCTTGTACCTATTATTCTAAGCGGGGAACACGGTTGTCTGCTTCATTGTATTATGTCGATCACCATGTGGATATGAAAAATATATAGGAGTCGCTTTCAGAAGGAGAGGCAGTAGCCATCACTGCTGTAAAAGAAGCTTTGGATGTCCCTTCAACTATTTATGCCCTGGCTTTCATAAAAGCACACAACTTAGCTTCTACCATAACAAGATTAAAGGGAGAATCATTGCCTTTGACCGAAGAGATAGATTTAATGCGGGGAGCAATTGGAATTCTTTATGCCTGAACCTTTTGGTATGTAAGGCTGTCTCTAGGAGGTTAGATGCTGTCATAGCAAGAAGCTCTAGCTTTAAAATTATGAGAATGTAACCCGAGTTCTTCGTGGAAACGTGGAAAATGATCTATGTGGGCATTTGCCCTCCCCTGACATATTCCTTTGAACGTGTTTTTTTCAGGACAAACGAATTTTATCTGAAGATCGCAGGAACTTCAATGAGAATTTATCCATGTATTTGATTGTATTGATTGACAAATATATCAAAAAGTATTTTCTTTTATATTAAGTTAAGTTTGGTTTGTCGCTTTACGATTATTTTTTGTTACACGAGGTCTAAATTAGATATGTGTACTTTAATCTTTACTTTAAAAGGTAGGAGTTGAAAGAGAATATATTTCACCAATCACAACAGAACTGGACATGGAGATGAATTTGTTGTACACATAATCAAATAGAGAATTCTAATCTGTCTTCTGTTTCAGATGTTGAAACCAACTTATTCGGTTAACAACGTCAATTTTTGTTTTTAGCCAGTCTTGTTCCATTCGAGGAAAAACACTTTAACTGTTATCTTAAATTCTGGACCAATTTTTTAAATACGTTTAATTTTCTTAATTATCAAATTAAAATAGTACGATAGGTTGTCATCTTACTAGATCTCTGACAAATTGTAAAGGTTACAATGTTATTTGTCAAAATCTAGTACTTGGTTTCAAAATTTCAGTATATCAATGAAAAAAGTGTTCTAATCTCACTATATTACGATCTAAAGTGATTATTTTTGTTAGAAAGGAATGAGAAAAAAGATCATTAGTTCCCGACATTTTGCTTAAGAATCCACGACTGCTGGGCGCATCTTTGTTCCAAATATCAATAAGTGACATGAAAATTAGTACTAATTTCTGGTCAGATGAAAAACATTTCTTTGCCGTGTACAATTGGCATGAAATTGTATTGTGTTGAAGTGGTTATTTTCTGTAATATAAATTAAAGAATCGTTTACTGATTATTAGAAATAACCCACTATTGCCAAGTCATTGGTTCCTTCAAGACAGGAAAGTTGCTCTTGAGTTTTTGAGGGTTTAAGCTGATGCTCTGTTATGAATATAATTTCTACTTAATTGTATACATGTGCACATCGTTTGCCTTATGGTATTTTATGCAATTGTTAAAAGTGGCCCATGATAGAAAAATTAAAACGAATTCAATTTTTTTCAATGGAAACAAACTAACTAGAAAAAAAATAGTTCTTGCACCAGAACAAATTCGTTTTGACGTTGAGTTTTAAAATAATCGACATGAAAATTTTATTTAGCCACAAGAAAATCCTCATTAGTATTGTATCTGCATCACTTGTTTTTGGACAGCTTCCCGTCAATTTATTGAGTTCTAAATAGAAAATATTTAGTTGCAGAAATATTTTAAGTTTGCAAAATAGTCTGGTGTGCCTATCTTAACAGTAATTTTGTTCAATTTATAAAATTACAGCAAAAATAAAATTCAAAGAACTAATATGACCTACACAATGTAATGAATGTTATCCAAGTATATGTTAAAGTCGTCCTCAAAAGAGTCCACTAAAGAAAATTAAAATTCGAAAGAAATGTGGTATGAACGTAATAATATTTATCTTTGCATCCTTTTTACAGTGATTTTTGTGGAGTTTCCCTGTCAATTTATCAAGTTCGAAAACATGAAAATTCTATAGAAATTTGGTGTAGAAAATTGGGCAGAAATATTGCTTTATTAGCAAAATAAGTCTTAACAGTTATTAAAGTTCTAAAAATGAAGTACAACAAAAGAATAAAGTTCAAATAACTGTAATGCTGGATGTTCTTATTTTTTACGAATTTTTTTCAAGAAGTAGGATTGAAATATGTGATAGGAATGAGGATAATGATAAGGATAATAATAAGGATAATAAAACAATACATTGTTTTACTCATTGCGTTCGTTGATTTATTATTACTTTTTGGACTAGTTGAAGGTTAGGTCTCCTAAGTCTACAAATACCAATTTTAATTTTACGTAACATTATTATGCAAAGTGATATTTTTTAATTACTTGGTTTTTGCTTATATGTGAACATTATTATACCCTTTTAACACCATATTTTTGTTTTATGTTCTTATCTTTAAATTCTTTCGAATATTTTATAAAGACCTTTTCTGCAAAGCTAAATGTAAATGGTGCTGGTGTTTTTGTGGTAGAACGTGCTTCCTGTACGAATTCCGCATTGGGTAACGGGAAGTAAAATCTTCACTTTTCAGTGATTTGTTTACTTCAAAAATCCCTCTCAAGCATATGCATAAAAATGTGTTGAAAATTCGTTCCTATATTTAAAAAACTCGTAATTAATATAATTGGGGATATTCCATTTTTTTTGATCGATGGAATTTATTTCATTTATCATAACTCTTTCATAAGTAATATCTACAAATGTAAAATTACCGTTTCAAGTAATGTTTTTAATAATAATAAAAAGAAATTGTTCCTACATGTATTTAATTTATTAAGTAAATTGTGTTAACAAATAGTGTTCGTACATTTTAAATTTGATTTTAGATTCTCAAGCTTCGATAGAAAACACTAGTTGTGAGTAATAAATTAAGCATACAAATATTTATTGAGTGAAATCCAACCTCATTATTATGCTCGTTTTTTTAGTGTACTGTCACACGAAGAATCCGTGTTGTATTGAAGACAACTGGAGTCACGAGGCATAGAAATAATTGGAAAAGTAAATTTATTGGAGGTGTTTTATTGCAGAGTCAGAAATAACGCTTGCACAAGAGTGTGTTCTCTAGAATTCCTTCTGAATGCAATGGGAGATTGTCTGGTGGGAGAAACATCCTATGAGTAAGGGATGATGAAGGGTGCTCTCAGGGAGTGTCTAGTAGGGGTCAGTTGTCTTCTTCGCGCAGGCTATAGTCGTTGAACTTTTCCAGAAGTTTCTGTAGGATCTGAAAGAGTTAAAATGTAATCAAGAAACATTTTCTTAAGTCTCGTTTATGCCATGCTTTTGAATAATGGAAGAACATTTTTTTGTTCCTTTGAATTACAGTAACCCCTCGTTATATCGTGCATTTGGTATATATATCGCTCTGTTTCCCAATGAACTATCGTTTAATGAACAGTACACACAAGAAATCTCAATCTTTTCTTGGGAGATCAAAGGTCATCTGTTTCAACCAGTTATCTCGTAGGGACAGAAGCGAAGCTAAACTGTTTGGTTGATTGTTTTGGGTAGTATGGTGTAAGGGCTATATTTGGTCAAACTGATCCAAACAACAAGACAGACAACTTCAAGCAAAAAATGTGAAAGAAAAAGAGCGATTAGAAAAAGATCGCTTGGTATCCCGGGAGTGGCTAAACTTCTAGGAACCTTTGACAAATGGAGCTGATGCAGCCCTCTGTCTAAAACCAAATTTAAATATTTGAAATGGGAATGAAGTATAATTATTTGAACAACTAGAATAAATTAGTACTATATGACATTCACAATATTAATTTGTGTTTGAATTTAATTATTAATTGCATAGAAATTAACAAAATGTCCAACTGTGCTACTAAATCTTTAGGCTGTGCTCTCCAGACATTTGTGAGAAGAAAAATGTGTTGCGATTTTTTTCCTCTTGTATCTTTTTTGAATAGTATTAAGAATGCAGGAGCTACATGAAAGACTTGACTTTTAAGCATGCATTCTAAAGATGAGTACACGAAAACCTTCACTTCACTCGTATAGCACTGGAAACTAGTTCTGTGACAAGAGAAAAATTATACTTAAAATTATAAAGCATTTTTTCCAAGAAAAACCACAAAGCTTGTAAATATTTCTAAAATTCCACCCGTTTAAACATTGGTGCTTGGGCCAACGCCCCTGCAGCTTCCCCTAACCTGAAGCTTAGGTGCAACTACAGCTTCAGGTTAGAGGGAATGAGATTCTTCATCAGATGATCCCCGAAAGGAAAGTATAAAAATTGGAAAAGATCTGCCATACATCAAAAATATTCTACCGATAGTAGGGTAAACTAGACAGTTATTGACACCTCGGACAGCTATTAACACCCTAATCTTTAATTTAAAAAAAATAAGCTTTCATGTCAATGTTCAGTTTCAGATAAGATCGGGAAAAATTCATTGTGAATCATAGAAGTCAGCTGTGTTAAAAGATTTTCACTGTAAACATCAAGAAAGGTAATATAACTGTAATCAAGAAGTATACAAACAAGGTACTAGTTAAAAGAACGGTTTCTTCTGTTTTTGCTAAGAAAAGAGCATAGGCATGTTTTGTAAGATAGATTAGCCATAGTTTCCTTTGCATAAGTCCATTTATACTGCAAAAATAAACTAAATAAGAATGAAGGGATGTCAATAACTGTGGTGTGAATTACTCATCCATAGGGAGTCAATAACCGATTTTGCACTATTTATTCTCAATTATATTGCAAAATACCTTCCAGGGATAACTTTTTTGTATGAAACCCTTTATTCAGCTTAAAGTAGAGTAATTCAGGAAAAGTTACAATGAATTTCAACTTGATTGAACTATTTTTACTATTTTTTTCCATGAATTTATAATATAAATATTACCGTAAGGGTGTCAATAACTGTCTTGTTTACCCTAGTTTTACATAATTTTAAATTAAAAAATTGCGTGATGTAATGTATACGTAATATGCTTTTTTCTCTTAACAAGTACATTTCTTTTGGCCTTGGCTAAATGTTCGCGGTTTTCTTGTCTGTCAAGATGTGCGATATATTAACTGTATTTAAATTGAATTCAAGAGCAGAATTCGTGAGTTCGAGAGCTTAAAGAGTTAAAAGCAATATATTTGGTTATTGCAGCATATACCGTCGGCTTACAAGTAAAACTTAAATTAAGTTAAAACTAAGTCAAAATTTTCGAGAAATGAGTTTTTTTAGCTTTTCTAGACCAGAATGGGGTGATCTTTAGACAGGTTGAAGAGTCCACTAAGTCATTTTTTCCTTTGCTTGAATTTCTCCATGGTGTATTTTTCTCTTCTGTGTCGTGAAAACCTTCTTGTGTGTATGCTCATTTCTTAACGTGTGTGTATGTTACCGCTAAAGTACGGAAATCAGGTAATCTGCAGATGTACAGATGTGTTTTTGTACGCTTAATTTAATACTCAGACAAACAAGTCACTAATACTAGATACTACTAATTGAAAAACACGCTATACTTTTATCCCATAAAGTTATAAGTAATTTCATATAATAATATGTTAATAAAATATACTGACAATTGTTGAAACATGTTATTTATTTATTTTTCGATATCTAAAGAATCAAATTGATAGAATCAATCAATCAACAGAATAGTTGATAGAATCAATCAATCAACAGAATAGTTGATAGAATCAATCAATCAACAGAATAGTTGATAGAATCAATCAATGAACAAAGTATAATACAAAGAATCAATTAAACGGCTTAAAAGTATTATTACAACTAAGGAAATTAGAGAAACAAACTTTTGAACTTTAGCGATTCGAAAGCCGTTAATGTGCACATTACCTAGGTAAAGTGCGGAAAACTCTTATTTTGTAGATGATTCCGCACTTTAACGGAATAAATTAGCTAATCTGCAGATTATCTTGGTAATGTGCACATTAACGGCTTTCGAGCTTTAACGGTAACATATATACTCATTACGTTTTGGCGCAGCATAGTCAAATATGACCTTTGCGCCATAAAACCCAACCAACCTCTGCATGAAAGTTAGATTTTTTATTGAGAAATACACACTTAGTGAGAGTGTATAACATTTTGAGAAAATAATTTCCCCCTTAAACCGACGATGTACAGTAGAGAAAGTAAAATAATATTTTAACGGAGATAATAATATTCTTTTGAGAAAACAAAAGATTTGTGGTGTGAGCCAATTTTAAAACAAAAAGGCCCATTAAAAAGATAAGAGCCTAATATCACCCGGTCATTTTGAAAGAAGACCCAATATATTCATGGTCAGTTTGATGGAAGACTGAAAGTGAATTGAATTTTCGAAGGAAGTAATCAAGAATAAAGAATATATGCGATATCTTTAAAGTTTATTATCAGTTAGAACTTTCAACACATTGAAAAATAAGAATAGATTTAAAAGAACATACAAAACACGTTAAAAATTATATGTAATGTTTATACATTTAGGGTCTTCAAAAAGTTACTTAACCTTTAAAATCTCTTAATTTTCGGCTTCTTAAAATGAGTGTAAATTTCTATTCCAATCACATACAGTTTCCAAGATATTTGCGTTTTACTGTTCTGTTAAACTTTGCATTTGGCAATAGAATTTGGATCAGATGTGATATTAACAAGTGTTTACTTATATGCAGGATTACTTTGAAGTGTTAATACTTACATGCTGTTTCTCATGTTTCCGACTTAATATTGAATTAGTCTGGAAAATAAATGTCAAACACTTTTGGAATGGTAGATTGTCGAAGAGCATACTAAGTAGTTATTAATTGAATAACAGTTGGATGACGATAGATCACGTCATCTCTTTCAACGAATGTGCGAATTATCAGCAGCGCATACTGATGACAGTTTTTAGAAAAAAATGCTACCACTTCAGGATCCTCCAAAGCAGATTTTAATGGTGTTATCTGCAGAACCAGGCTCAGTTCTCAACTTCCACTAGCGTCTGATCTATTCTAAAACGCACTGCCTCTTCAGAAATTTAACTTTTATCTTCATAATTAGTGCCTCTGAGCTTCATTTCCGTGGTTATATGAGGAATTCCGCAGTTCTCATTCGAAGTTCGAACAGCGCATACTTGAAATTATTTGAGCAATAATCTACTTCTGATTCTAAAATATCTATTCCTTACGCATTTATTACACAGTGAAAAGGTTTTAAAATGATTTCAAAGAATATTATTCTAAAGAAAACATTACAGTTATCCATTGCTATATCGCATTATTTTTACTCGTCCCTGGTGAATTTTAAGTTTGAGAACAACAGAGAGCATCTCAATATGTTTATTTAGAATTGGGAGTTCAAAGGTCCACCTGTTTCATCCCGTAGCCTTTTCCCATGGATCCTTCTGCAACTACACTCATGTCCAAAAGTTAAGCATAATTGCTGTTTATGTGAATATTTCAGAAAATCTACATCGGAATGGAAGGAAATCGGAATGGAATTATCCAAAGAGTTGAAAGAAAAAGATTCACAATACAAGCGTCAACTTTAGTGAAACAGAATGATTAAAACAATGTGATGCTGAATTTTATTACGGTGTGTGGGAACTTCTGATAGCCACGCATGCTGCACAACGATTTCCCATACTTTCGATGAGGGTATGGTTGAGTTGTATACTCAAAGAGTTCCAAGCCTCACGGAGAGCAGTTTTCAATTCCGGAACGTAGCTTAATGGGTGGCGGAGAGCTGCAATGTTTCCCGATCATATCCCCCTCATGCTCTATAGGATTCTGATCAGGAGAGTTGACAGGCCACTGCATGCGATGGATTTATTCACTTTGAAGGAAGGCGTCGACCAGGGTTGCACGGTGAGGAGGCGCGTTATCATCCAATATGAAACCAGGACCGACAGCATCTCGAAACAGGTGAACGGTAGGTTCAAGGAATTCGTCTATGTATCTTTTACCAGTAACAGACTCCATGTAGAGGTCTGTGAGGCCGTCCAGCATGATGCCTGCCCAGACCATGATTCCCCTGAAGAAATTCCCCCAGATGAAAATGCGTTCCATGTTCTCTCCAGATTATGGTACGACGAAAATCAGTTTGCAGACTAAATCTGGACTCGTCACTGAACATGACATTGCCCCATTGTTGTCGACTCCACTGCCGATGTTCTAAACTCCACTTAAACGCGCGCGTTTCTGTGCAGACGTCAGGGGAATGCAAACTGCTGGTCGTCTGGCATAGACCAACATGTCCGAGTCTCCTGTAAACAGTTTGTCACGAAACTTCTGTTGCGGCTGTCAGGGCTGAACCCAGTTGTCTGTCAAAACGGTTCCTCTGACGTCGAGCAGTTATCACCAAATATCGGTCTTGCCGAGCAGTTGTTACCCTTGGCCGACCTGATATTGGTCGTTGGGTAACATCTCCAGTGGTTTGAAACCTCTGCCAGTCTGGAGATCACGCACTGAGGCACATTCAGAATTCGAGACGCTTCGGTTTGGGATCGACCGGATTCCAGCATTCCAATAATTCGTCCCTTCACAAACATGTCGTTGGCATCTTTGTGACATCTTTCGTCCTTATTGATTGATAACAACGCTCCGTACCACAGCAATTGCAAAATTTCTGTCTAAACTGGCCATGCCGCTCGAGGCCGTTTTATATTCGTTCCGACGCACGCCGGTGCTTTGTGCATGTCGACATCGACTGAGCTGTTTTTCATATGCACAATGTTTTACCTTCGTCCCACGATTCTCCACAAGTGATTTTGAACCATTGTATCCATACTTACTCCGATTTTTTCGCATTTTACGAATTATGCTTAACTTTTGGACATGAGTGTATATGAAATTTTGTAGGGCATCTAGAGATATCAGTATGTTAGAGGAGTTGTGGTCGGTTATCAGTCAGACCCCAAAAAGAAGGTATAAAAATTGTACGAATATTTAAGGCAGTATATACGGTGTACCTACCATATATATAACCTTATTATAAAGTACGGCGAGTTGGCATTTGAGTCACGTAGTTTTGGATGCATGAAAGCTAGTAGCCCATACAAGCATAAAAGCTATCAATAATTAAAGTAAATGAACCGAATTTAGTCTTTAAGGCCATAATAGCAGCCATGATACCCAAGTTCTCTCTTTCGCTGTGCTCTTGCATCGACTTTCTATTGAAATAAGCAAAGCATGTGGGCGGAGTCGCTGTCTTAAGATCTCAGAAGGGTAAGTCACGTGGACTTACGAATCGACTTGGACCGATTGGCTATCAAAGCACAGATCGGGGCTTTTGATCACACTGGATTATCACTTTACCCAATCAATCCCGCAACCACGTGACAAATCTTCAAACCAAGCGATCGGCAGAAATAACATGAAGCTGAGAGCACATGCCCCCTCTATTTCATTAGAAGGTCGATGGAATTGTTACAGATTTTATCTTTGGCCCTGGTATGACAGAGGAGCTCCTGCATATTATGCAATAGTTTGCGTTTCTGATGCAATACTCTTGGGCGTGACGTACGTATTGGAGGAATCCAAATCAGCAAATAAGAGCAACTCATTTATGCTGTTGAGACCTTTTTTCTATCTGTAGGGTATTATGTATAATCAAATTAAGTTGACCCCAAGTATAGAGTCAATGCCTACAAGGCATTGCCAGAGATGTCAAACTGTGCCTAAAGAATAGATAGACTTACCAAATGAAAATCACACTCACCGTTTTCTTCCTGCTGTCGAAGGTAGGGTGCGATATGTCCTCTGGCGAGGACCGCGGCCAGTCCATCCACGTGTCCTCCATCTCACCCAGTTCTCTGCAAGGAAAAATACTCGTTATAACTATTAGAATTTTTCTTAAATGAAATTTGGCTGATACATGAAGAAGTATAAGGTAAACGGCATATGACGAAATAAGTCGCTGAGACCCCCTTGCAGTTCTGTAAGTGCACCAACATCTTCTAGAGAGTTGGTGTTGACAACTCATTTTTTACTAGTTTGGTTTTAATTACCCATTTTTTTAAACAGAGTGGGATATGTCAAGATATGAAAAAAAGAGAAAATATGTGCTCGTAAGTAACATAATATTTATACAAGGTAATCAGAATTGATCGCACTGAATTTATCACGCGATTCCTTTTCGAAAACCGGGACCGCGGTAGCCCAGTTGTAAGAGCGACGGATTAGTAACCGGACGGTTGCGAGTACGAAATTAGATCCGATCAAAGACCATCGTGTTCGCGGGGGCTGGTTCACGTTAAATCTGTCGTGGCCTCAAATGTCCTCACGTTGGCGTGATGAGGAAATTTGGAGTGAAGTGCCACCTCAGATGTTGATCTTGTTATTTGACCGTGGTTCAAAATTACGCTTAGTTGTTTTCGTATCTTTCGCTTTCAGATTGATCCCGGACCGTTACCAATAGCCAGTTGTGTTGCTCCAGTTCGACGTTAATGAACTACCTACTGTTGGACTTCAGAATTTGTGTTCTGGTTCTTCAGAACTAATTGGTGGACTTCAGAATTTGTGTTCTTTTATTCAGAACTGTTCGTATCAAGAATACCAATTCCAGTTGAAGATGTTGGACTTCGGGTAAATCAATCGATATCGCATTCTGTATTATGTGTGCATCGGTTATACCGATCCGATTGTAAATATGTTGTGTTCGTAATAAACTTTTTTCCAAGCCCGACCTCTCGGCTTTCGGTATTACAAGGAGCGAAATGACGACCATTTGTGAAGGAGCACCCAATGGGCGAGCCGCCGCTACTACTAACAAGGACAGTCACTAACATCCATGCCCTTACAAACCGGGATTCGAACCTGCGACCTACTGAGTGGCAGACAAGCTCTATGGACACTATACCAGTTAGGCGGCTGTTTGTAATAAACTTGAGTTCTTTTTCAATGCTCTGGAGTCAATTGATATTTGCGATATACGATCATAAAAAGGGTTATGGGCCTTATCCCAACCCGATCGCATAATGAGTAGTGCATGAGCTAATTAAATTTACATCGAACTTACTATCTGAACTTTGACCGAAAAATGGCTGACTTTAACTTGGATTCTGTCTCCTCAATTTCCTTCCCGAAATAGCGATTTTAATAAGTGGATGGTTGATATGAAAGTGATCCTTAAGGACAGTAGAAGCTGGGAATTCATAACCGGAGATGCCAGCCATGTCCCGATGATGCATCTGAAAGGGAAAAGCGGTCGTACGATTTACGCAAGCAAAGAGCCTTCACCACCATCTATCAAGGCGTCGAAAGAAAGTTTCACACCCTGATTGCGGACACCGAAGACTGTTTGGGAGACGCTGAAATTTCATTTCGAGCCGACTTCAAGAGTGAAATTTGCAAAGCTGGTGGACGACTACTTTGATCTGCGTTTCAAACCCGATGAAGAAACTGTTGGCATTTTAAGTAAGAAAATAGCAGAGAAACACGACTCCAAGTAATAAAGAAGTGGGATTTGACATACCCGAATTATTGGTTTGTTTTCAGCTCATACATCGTTTATCTTCAGAATACAACATTGTCTAACCTTTACCGGCTCAACGATACATAACTCAAAGTTGATAATCTACAAAACAACTATTGACCGAAACTAGAGGAATTGAGCTGAAACGCAAAGATGGAGGCAATGATTTCACAGTCGTTGGAGATGCCTATGCTGCAATATATAGAAGTCCGTATCCTGTGTAAAAGAAATCAACGAAGAAACCGACATGCAGTGGAAGCGAGTTGGACCCTTCGTCATGGAAAAAACTGACGCACCTTCTCCGGCCGTAAGGCTACTGCAGAAGACCGGGACACACCGAAGACCGATGTTTCAAGAAAAATGGACGTTTCAAGATTAAGTCAAACAACGGTGGAGCACTTTTTGCAGACACCAACTATGCACTGGCTGTAGCTGCAACTGATCCCAATTTAGAATTCCTTGTGGACTGCTGCAACCAGACTGGTTCCATAATTTATGGAAACATTGCCGACTTCGATTTTGACTGAGGACAAGGATTGTGTATCGAAAGTTCTTGGAGTTGGAGACATCAACTTCATAGTTAGATGTTAGAGGTGACGTAAAGATTATTTTTAAAAATGTTTTATATTGTCCCAATATGTGTAGAAATTTAATTGGAGGTTGTAATAGATATTGCAGGTTATAAAGTCATTTGAAAAAATAGCAAAATGGTTGTATATAAGGGAAATTATGAATTCTTTCAGACAGAACTAGGCCAGACATTAGTTATTCTGTAAATTTAATGTCAGTTTTGAAATGGATATACACTATATGGACAAAAGTATTTGGACGCAGCATGTTTTTCAGAAAGTGCTTTATTCTATTTAGTAACGGGCAGGCCCTTCTTTTGCTCGTATTATCGAGGCAACACGTTGAGGCATACTTTCCACAAGTTCTCTATAAGCCTGGGCAGGAATAGCTCTCCATGCCTCTTGCAAGGCTGAGAGAAGAGATTGTTGTGAAGATGGGCGTGCGTGGCGGTGTCGTATCCGTCGCTCCAGTTCGTCCCACAAGTACTCGATCGGAGCTCTGAGCAGGCCAGTCAAGAAAATTCATCTCATTTTCAAGAAACCAGTCCAGCACACGTTTTGCAGTATGACATAAAACTCGATCCTGTTGGAAGAAACAACCATCATCGCCGTAGTATTGCCATAGTGTAGGCAAGGCCGAATTATCCAGAACGTTGAGGTACACGTCAGCGTTCATGGTACCAGGTACATAAAGCAATGGGCCGAGTCCTAATCAGGAAAAACAACCCCACACTAAGATGGATCCTCCTCCGAACTTCACTGTTGGAACAACAGTCTGAATGAAACCGTTCTCCTGGTTGTCGCCACACCCAAACACGTTCATGAGACTGGAAGAGTGAATACCGAGACATCTCTCCAAAGAACAGTTTTCCATTCTTCAACGGTCCAGGAATGACAGGCGACACACCAGGCCAAACGACGCCTCTCATTAACAGGTGTAATCAATGGCTTGTATGTAGCTACTCGACCATGATAATCGATCGTGTGCAACTCTGCGGATAGTTTTGACACTTACGAAGCTCCCAGATGCATTTCCAACCTCTACAGCGATCGCAGCGGCAGGAGAAGTGCGCGACTTCTTGACATGGCGTACCAAGCATCTTCTGTCACGTTCTGTCAGTTTATGCGGTCGTCCGGGATGGTTTTTTCTGTTGCTCCGTCTTGCTTCCATCGCTTGATAGCATACGCTACACTCGATTTTGGAATATCCGGTTTGGATGCAATAGCTCGTACAGGAAGATTACACAAATGACATCCTATGACGAGCCCGCGTTGGAACTCGGTACGTTCAGGTCCACTCGGCATAGCTCCACTAGACTGAATGAATAGTTAATACAAAATGAGCTGCTTTTTATTTTACCCATGCCCTTCCGAACATATCGTTCAGCAAACTCAGTATTTGCGTATTTGCTGATTTTCTGCAGTGTCCAAATACTTTTGTCCATATAGTGTACTTTCCAGCATTGGAGAATTGTTGATGATATATTAAATTATGTATTTTTGACTAAGAATTATAGACTTAATTTTTCAAACATTTCAGGATGTAATTTGAACTTGGCGGTCCAGCAAACAGAAAATACATAGCTCTTTCATCCATGGAGTCTGAATTTAGCTCTATACGAGTGTCAAAGAATCAATATAGTTTGCTAGAGTAATAAATGAATTAAATTTGATCATCAGTTGCATCACACCTAATCTTTTTTTTGTGATAACAAGGCAGCGATCTGTTTTTGCAAGAATACAATAGAAAATTTTAAAAGTAAACAGATATTCGCTATCGTTTTATTTGTAATTTGGTAGAAGAAAATAGTTTTAAAATATCTCATATTAGTTCGAAGAACAATTTTGCAGATTGTTTAACAAAACCTTTATTGATTAATAATTTTAAAGATATGATGAAGAAAATTTTTATTACTCAATGTTTTTGTTACGCGTCATATTTTGGGTAGTACTGTGAATTTTGCGATATCGATCGATGGAGCCTATAGTTAGACTTCAGAATTTGTGTTCTGGTTCTTCAGAACTAATTGGTGGAATTCGGAATTTGTGTTCTTGTTATTCAGAACTGTTCGTATCAAGAATTCCAGTTGAAGATGTTGGACTTCGGGTAAATCAATCGATGTCGCATTCTGTATTATGTGTGCATCGGTTATACCGATCTGGTTGTAAATATGTTTGTAATAAACTTGAGTTTTTTTTCAATGTTCTGGAGTTATTTGGTATTTGCGATATACGATCACAAAAACCTAGTTTGTCGAAAACCAATCCGAAAAAGTTTTTCTTCCATTGGAAGTGGCATACAGGAGAAACGCACCTACAATTTATAGTTTAATGCACACATTCCAATTGGCTATTCTGACTAGAACTTTATTTTAGTCTCGATTGATTCTCAAATACCAGCATCCCCAGGGACGCCAAGAGGATAGTTTGTTGGATGCTTTGTGCGCTCAAATTTAAAATGAATCTTAAGGGACGTTATAAAACTTTGACACGAATATCTCCGAAATGCCACGTCCAATCGCATCTGCCGTGGCTCAGTAGGTTTGTCCACTGTTCTAGCAACCAAGTTGTAAGTGGTGCAGGTTCGATTCCTGGAATAAGTATGTAATACTGGGTGTATTTCTCTCTTCTGTGTCAGTAAAAGCTTTCCTTAGGCGCGTATGCCCATTAATTGAAGTTGTATGTCTTGTGTTTGGCGCAGCTTGGCCGCATATATCCCTTGGGCCATAAAACCCAACCAATAATCCTCTGCGTCTCATAATAATAGATACCAGTTAGTAGCAAGAAGAGAGAAACTGATCCCGAAACATAATAAATAATGAATTTGGACGATAATTTGCGGAATTTTCTTTCAATTGTGATTAATATATTTTAAAGAATGGAAAATTGTGCATGAACGAGGTCTTATTCCAACGTCCTATCATCGTTAATTTTAAAATGATGATTTCGGGGAAAAAAAACCTGGTTTGTGTACATAACTTTTAGCGAAATCGCTCGTTATATTTTAGTCAATATTCTAAGAAACATTTTATTTTTGTTCTTTTAGCAAATAAAAAGCATAAAACATGTAAAGATCTTTTTATGAAAACTCATTTCATTGAAGACAGACACAAAAAAATGCTGATTCTGAACTGTTTTTGCTGAGAAAATAAAACAGTACGAAATACATACATGTGAATAATATTTAAATGTTTGCTAACGTTTCACTAGTCGAAA
Organism: Meta bourneti; assembly: GCA_933210815.1. Classification (NCBI taxonomy): domain Eukaryota; kingdom Metazoa; phylum Arthropoda; class Arachnida; order Araneae; family Tetragnathidae; genus Meta; species Meta bourneti. Next base: position 52,057,426 of record OW119928.1, read on the forward strand.
TTGCATTACTCTGTACCCACAAAATTTTTTTATAAGGAAAGAGTTCCAAGTTAACAGACAGCCAAGTCATAAAGTGTTTGGGTTAACCAAATAAAGGATTTCATGAAAATAGGAAAAAATCAGTAGCTTTAATGGTGTATGTGACAAATATTCAACATTTGAATTGAAAGTATCTAAAGGGATCAATAGAATTGAGATATTTTTCAACTTTTTTGTCAGAATAACAGTTTGGTGGATGGTTTGAAAAAGTGATTAAAAAAAAACAATTTCTGAAAAACTAAACTTTTTTGTACTTAAGGCTGTGATTGGTTCGCTGTTACCACCGGTTTCAAGAGAAACATTTATCCTAATTTCAAATTCTGAGAGGTACTTGGATGAGATGGGGATGGCAAAATTCAATACGTAATCCTTCTAACAAACAATCCTGAAGATTTCACTCACAGAAGCTGTTACAGGATTAAAATTAAACCATACACCTGTTAACCGTCTAATTAAAATTATTTTGTTTTCCTACTTAAAGTTTTTTTTGACCAGCATGTTACAGACTTTCTGTTTGCACATACCTCTAACCATTTCTTTAAAAAACCGGGGAGTTAAAAAGTGGACCTCAAAGAAGTAAAAGAAAAGAAATTTATACTTCCCCGAAAAAGTTTAGTTTTCTCTTTCATTTTGTGTTAAATCCTTCCACAAATCCTTAGAAATGAAAAATGCTTTTAAGTTTAAGACTTAGGAAATTTAAGTACTATTAATTAAAATTATACAAAGCTGATTTAAAAGAGGGATTAAAAGTTTTTGAATTAAAGTAACCTAATGTACTTTCCAATGGACTATGCTTATTCCGTGCATTTTGAACGTTTAATAATGTTAAACAATTGAGCATTGGTAAATATTTTATATTTAACCGACATCTGTTCTAACAATTTAAATTTGTTTTCGAAACTCGAGGATTAATTACTGTTAACGTGAACTAGATTTCTTAAAAAGTCCAACTAGAAATTAAATATTAAATTCTCTCCAAAGTACGTTTATTTTATAGACAACACATTTTTTTGGTCTTTTGTGTGCTTAATTCTGTCTCTTGATGCATTCTTATGGCTTAGAATTCAAGGATTTTAGCTGATAATTTTTACTTACATGTATCAGGATAACTACTATAGGTTCAAGCAGAGCATTTTTCCAAGATTGATATTTTCTTTGAGTAATCTATCGAAATTCTTAATGATAATAGTGCTGATCGGTTTTAATGTCTGATTTTTTCACTTTGATTTATTTTAGTAATAAGTTGCGGCCAACGAGCATTAAAAAAAGAATATTCTTGTACTATTAGAACAACTTGTCATCATCGACTTTATTGTAATTTTTGCAGTATTAAGGCCACTCATATTTTGGACAATTATAGTGAGCAAGCCACAGGCGTCAGAGGAAGAACTTTAAATAACTTAAATCTTTAGGGATCCTGAAGTTGCATAATTTTCCACATTTTCAAAATGTCGAAAAAATATAGTGTTTTGTTCTTACCTGAGTTCCTCGTTGTTCAATTTACCAGATCTTTTGGCACTGACACCTCTGCATCGTGGAGCAAAAACGAATTTCCTGAAACAAACAATAGAATAAGGCTCTACCTATGCACTTACAAGTCTCACAGCAAAAAGTGAGTATAAAAATGAAGCGTGTATATGAATATAAATAAACACGCTATTAACATACAAGTTAGAGTCCATTTGTTTGTGCCCCTTGTGCCATAAAAAACCAACCAACCAACCAACCAACCATTTGTTTGTATGAAAAGGAAAAGACCGATATCCGTTAGCATAACTTTAACAGAAAAATAAAGATAATATTTAAGGGTACCATTCCTCTTAAGATTGTGCAATTTTGTTTCAAGCAAAGCTACTAATCTTTCGAGAATCTTAAAACTCTTGGATAAAACTTATAAGAAATTCTCGGGAAGCTAGTTTCTCTAATGCAATTCAACTTTGAGAGGTTACACAACGAAAAGTTTGCTTCACAAGTATGAGAGCAGTTTAGGGATACGAACAATGAAAACCCCTATAAAATTGAATATGATGTAAAGAATAATGTTTAATAACTAGCATTATATGAACCCTTTATTTGAAACTAATTTATGAGTCCAATTTTAGTTTGAAGCAATGGTAAGCAGTTTTGAACCAAGTGCGCAATAGCAACTCAAGTATCTTCTAGCGAAATTTGGCTATAAAAGTTTTGTGATGCACCAGGATATTGTGGATTCCCTAAGTTAATGCAAGATACTTTTAGAGAACCGCCATGTTTATTATAATTACATCAATACACAAAAATACAGGACAAGGACGAGACAAAACCAAGCGACATTTCATCATCGGAGTCATTTATCGGAAAGACGAAAAATCTGTTCAGCTAAAATTTATTACGATAGCATCAGCACCATTTCTTGTTAACACATGAAATCCAACAATATTAGGGGTAACGGTAGCCCAATCGGTAGAATCGGGATTAGCAACCGGAGGGTTTCGAGTTCGAAACTCGAACCAACACAAGACCGTCGTGTGCATGGGGCGGGTTGCACGTTAACTCTGTCGTGGACTCGAATGTCCTGAAGTTGGTATGGTGTGGAAGTTAGGAAAACGGGGTCCCAACCCCGGTGTTGACCTCGTGATCTGACAGTGTTTTAAAATATCGAGGTGTTGTCCTCGGATCTTTCCCTTCGGGGTGGATCCTGGATCATCGCCAATAGCCTGTTGTGTTGATCTATTGCGACGTAAATTCAACTACCTACAATATTTACTTAATTGAAGAAAAATGTGAATATTTTTAATTCGAAATATGTATATAAATATTCCGTAGTTTGAGAAAAATTGAAAAGAAAAATCCATACAAACAAATCAATATAAAAACACGCAGAAAACATCGGTGACCCATGCTATCCGAGATCGACGTTCAATTCACTCCGGTGGTAAGACTTCCTTGAATTATAAGCCGGACATTCTTGACACCAGAATTATTCTCTATCGCATTCTGAAAACTAATTTGCATGTTTACCTCAGAGCTGGTCTTAATAACATACCAGGAAGAGGAAATGACAAAGATCAACACAACTCTTAAATTCGTTTGTCTCGGAATAAAAATGTCTCCCCAACGTTGCTGAGGAACAAAAACTAAACAAACCAAGTCTTATACGTGTTTACTTTAATAACAGAAACTTAATTCCACAGAACTTTAATCAAGGTTCGAGTCTTTTGTCTTCATTGAATTAGATCTTTTTGAGTTCTTGGTAAACTTTAAAAATTAATACAGAAACATAAAAGGAATATTATTTTCGTTATGTGTATGTATTTGTACTTTTTTTCAAAGCTAGACTTAGAAACATTTTTTATTCCGAGACTTCAGGTTTGAAAATTTATTTAGAAAGCAAAGTGTAATTTTTAAAATTTTACCGGGAATCTTGATTGCTGTACGATGAATAATGTCATCACGAAATGTTTGTAGACGTGTTTAGTGGCTGTAATTCAATACAAGTTTCAGAATTTCATTTGATCATTACATTTTCGAGAATTCCCCAAGTAAAAAACTTTTAACAAAATAATTATAAAATACAGGGTGTGCGTAAACTTATTTACCTGATAAAGAAAGTCAATATTGATAAAACTGTCATGTTTGAATACAGTTGTTTATGTTTAACACATTGTTAAAACAATAAGCTTTATTTTCTGTAAATTGTTACAGGATTTCCAGCGTCCATAAAAGAAAATGAGAACCGTTAGCGAAAAAGTTCCGAACTTGTTATGGGAAATAAAGTCACTTAAAATTGGGCAGACATAATTTTATAAAGTTTTGGAGCTTTAAAAAAGTTCAAAGTTTGAAAATGATTCTACGACTGAACAATCAATGGATCCAAATGTACTATGGTTGAAATAGTTGGTGAAATTGTAAGGAATGTACTGGAGAATGATTGGATCGATTGACTAATTACATGGCCACACAAATCTCCTGACTTAACACCCTGCATTGACTTGTTTCTTTAGAGTCCCATAAAAGATAAATACTGATAGAAAACTATCTCTGCAAAGAACGATAAATTTCCGTTCTATTCCTTAATTAAGTATGAGTAGGATAGAGGAATTCCTATTTTAAAATTCCACAGGATAAGAAATTTAAAATAAAAGAAATCAGTAAAGCGTAATGCATCGTTGTCAACTTGGGTATATTAACAAAAAATTAAATATATATCCTAACAGTGGTCTAATAAAAAGTATTTTTTTCGGGATTGCCCCTTTAAGGACCTTTAAACATCCAGGTCCTTAAGGATTGTCCCTTTAAACATTAGATCCCAGTCTAAAAAGTCCTGGTGTAACAAAAATCGACCGTAGAGCGACAAATTAAACTGATATTGCTCCGAAGTAACAGATTTTATTATGGAATATCATGCAGTAAAAAAGATCCAGTCTTGCAAGTGAACATAAAAGAATCCAGAGCCATAAGTATTGCCTACCTTACTATTTGAACAGGACGTGGTCACCTTTCGATGCAACTAACAACATTGGATTATCAGACACTTTTACTTGTAAACTCTGAAGCATGAGAATATGATCTGAGAACATCTTGGAGTTGATGCTAGATTAAGTGATATTCAGTATTTCGCGCTATTAAATTTCGTACTGCAATCTCTCTCTTACACATTGGTAGGCAAGACACTACCGAAAAAGGCAGTGGTAGTATAATTGAATTCTCCGTATTAAATTGATTATAATTGAATTTTCCTTAAGACTGCAAATTAGCATTCAATAATTCAAATTTTATGCTAATTCGTATTCAACAATTCAAAGTGAAGCGTACAGCAATTGAAGCATCCACCAAATAACGGTATATAATATATCACTAATTTTACAGGAGTCACAGAAAACTCTCACTAGTATTACTAAATGAGTAAGTGGTACATGAATTCTTATTCTATTCACCGTTTTGCAAATTCGGCTAAGATTGTAAGGTGATTAAAGTCAAATGGAGAAAGCTTCATCTTTTCCCCCCATTCCATGGTCGTGAAATATATCTTAGTGTAAAGAAGAGAATTAGAGGACTAGATCGCAACAAATGTGTGGTTTAGCGGTTCTGTAACCTTCCCCGTAAACAAATAAGTTTCCGGCAGCGCCGGTAGGGGTGTGTTTCCACGTAGACCGTTATTCCAGACCCGGGGCATGATTTCATATTAGATACTAACTCACACCATCTAGTGGTTTCCTTGGAAATTAATTGTAGGAATCAAAGTTTGTGTTACATAGACCACTATTCTATTAAAATCTGTTTCGAAAAATTTACACATAGACCGATAATCGGCTGAACAATTCAATTGGTAAAGGGCATATCTCCTGGTTATAATTTAAAAGTTGATCTCAGTCTGAAAATCTGGTTAGACTTAAGCAGAAGTTTCAAAGCAGGAATTAGCATTGAAGCTTGGACCTAGTGTCCTGCGGTTGACAACAGTGATGGTGCAATCATACATTCATATTTACGTTTCGTGATCTGGTAGCTTTCAGAGGAAAAACCACAATTGACATAAACAGAGGGATAATAATCGTTGAGCGACATCCATAACCCCCTAGTTCAAAAGTCATAAAACCTTGTCTCCCGCTGATTGTTGCTGTTAGAGGAAAAACATTTACTAAATTCCTCATTAATGATGGGCACAAGAGCTTTCCGGGAACGGCTTAAACCCATTATGTCCTTCTTTCGGAGAGATTATTGCCTCTCAATGGGTGGCATGAACAAGTCTGTTTCCATGGTAACTTCTTGCTCACTGATACCCGGGAATATTTCTTGACGGAATTCTATTCATGTAGTGTAGAAATTCCTCAATACAGCTCATCATCTAAAGATACATTTTATAACGTATGCATTTTGTATAAGGTCCAAACTTCCAAAGGGTACTTTTGGATTGATAAAAATGGGCCGGGGCTTGAGCCCTTGTAGTCTCCCCCTGTATGCCCTATTTGGATATTACTTTATACTAGTTTCAATTGTTTTAAGTTTAGAAAGATAAGCACAGTAAGAGGTCCTAAAGTTTCTTACCCAAGGGTATAGAAGGCAAGGGTACCAGAATGTAGTAGAATCAAACATTACAAAGGTATAGAGGTAATAGAATCAAACAATACAAGGGTACAGAGGTAGTAGAATTAAACAATAACTTTTATTTTTCAATAGAATCACCTGTTATTTCCGTACATTTTTAGAACGGCTAATTAATTTTACTACACTACTAAACAATTATCTAAACCTTTGTCCTTAAAATTATCACAAAATACAGAATGATTTTATAATTTATAAATTATTCACGCAGATCCAACTTCGATTTTGAAGACAAAAAAATTTGAATATGAAAATTTTATGACCACTGGTACTCAAGTTAAATCATTTTAAAATTTCAGGCAACAGCAATCTGCGAATCTGGCTGACGTGCTACTGATGCAACATGTTCGGGCCAGAAACTTCTGGCCACAACTACATATGCGTTTATATTTGTTATGATAGTGATCTATCCTTGGAATTTTTTATTCATCTTCTATGTTAAAATAAATATTTGACGCAAGTGACCTTTGTGCAAAAAAGCCACCCACGCACAACTGCATGTTATTCGTCATCAGTAAATATTTCTTGTTTGAAGCGAGAAAGTTTTTTATCCGGAATTTGCTTTCAATATGGTAAATGGAGAAACTTTGCATTTCCGGTTCCAGTGGTTTTTCGAGCTGCCTTGAAACAAGCTGGGAAACAGAACGAGAATCCATTTGACTCCGGGATTAAACTGACAACACTAGAAAAATGTTTTTGCGTTTTTGTGTAAATTTGATTTCGTTTGATTCTAACACATGCATTTCAATTCAATTTTTTTTCGATATGCGAAAACGCTGATTGAGAAGTTTAGAGAAATTCAACTATTTTCCCCCGACGTTTGCAGAACTTCCGAAAGTTATTTCTTTCAGGGCAGTAGAGTTCGCTTCACTTTTTCAAGAAAGTGGGCCTCATTTCCTTTCGATTCTTTTTCGATTACCATAAATCATGTTTTGAGCAGGTCAACATTTCTGTCACCCAAACTCATTCCAATGTTGCATTGTATATATGATTGATCAGAGTATAGATGTGAAATCGATTGAAGTTTCAATGGAAAATTGCAAAAGTATCATCAATGTAACTAGCTTACTAGAACTCGTATTACTTTTCCTTTCATGCAACACTCACATGCGTAAGTGCAACTAGTAGGATATCGTTGCAGTGGTTAACTGAAAAATTGACTAGAATAATCACTTTTCTCTTGTTTAGAAAACTGAAAATATCATTTAAGTGTCCAGAAAATAATTTTAAAGCATCTTTTTGACATTTTTGTAGTTTTAACAATTTACTTTGGATTCAAATAGTATACAAAGCTATATCTATCCATATAATCAATTAACACGCATCGCACCCCTGTTGTAAGATAAAACTGCAAATTGTGATATTAAGGTGTCTACTGCGAAAATAAATTTTGAGTTTTGAATTTGAGTGATTATGAACGCGTTAAGTTCATTTCTGGAAAAATCGCTATAACTCAAATCGTAAAAACGAAGGATATACGGTGAATAGTCTTGCACTCAGTTTTTCTCTCAATATTGTTTGATTTCTGTCATTCTTACACAAGGATGCAATATTTCCGAATTCATTAAGGATGCTTGTTATCGTAGATTAACTAGTTATCTGTCAATTTTCTCTAGCCAAAAAGTTTGGCAACCAAATTCTGTTAGGGATTCTATCATAAATTGCTATGAAATGTTACGAGTCAGCGAGTTTACAAGCGTTATAGTGCTCAATGCAACAGACCCGGCTTCGAATTCCAGCGGATGTTTGCAGTTTGTTCAGGATCCACTTTTTGCGGTAGGTTCCAGTCTACTTAGTTCGTCAAGCAAAGATTAACCTCAATGCTATAAACTGAACCGAGAGTCTTTGTTAAAGATTAGATAATTAAGAGACTATTTGATACTTCATTAGGGACTTTATTAGGCTTTATTAACTTTACTAAAGATAGATTATAAATAAATATACTTACATCTTTAGAAAAATATCTGTTTCTTCTGGATTATCAATTCGAATTGGTTTAGAAGAAAAATTTTAAGGACTTATTGTAATTATTTTTAGAACCTAAAGGTAACATCCCCGGTTTTAAAAAATAGTTTAAGGTCAATTGAAAAGTCTGCTTGCTTTCATATATTTATTATTACAAATTCACAAGTTTGACCCTCTGAGCGTCACGAGATTTCCGAGTAGTGTAGTATTGCTTTTTTACTTTTACCCCATAATACACATAATGACTAAATCACATCTATTGGTTGAAAGAATCCCAGGAAAGATTCTATTGACCAAGAATTGATTAGAAGTTATTCAGAGAAGACTGCAAGTTGTAGATAGGACATATGGCTATGAACCCCTCAGAGGTTTAAACTTGTTCATTTGTTTATTGTCATCTCACTGTTAATAAACGAGATTTGAATAGTACATATTTTGTCTCAGTCAATATTTATTGTCTGCCTTTCCAACCGACAAATGCTTTGTAATGGTAAATACTTCGAAAAAATATTTAAAACTAAAAGTCGATACAAGCTTATAGTTTTGGTCATCAGACGAGACAATATTTCTGTTTTGATTATTCTAGAGTCTTATGCTTCAACCGCGGTTGCTTCGGTTATGAGATCATAGCGAGAGATCATCATCATTAAAGATTGCAGCACAGGATGATCTCACATGAAAATTACCTTAGAAACTTCTAGTTAATTGGAGAAAGTTCTATAATGAATGTTTTCATTGATGAAGAAAATTTACGAATTCATATATGTAGAATGCAATTATTATTCGGTAAAATAATTACATAATATTAAGCGGTAGAAAATCCCATAAATTAGTAAAACATTTCCAATGTCTAAAAAACATGCTTACGATGCTACTATTTTCATGAACGTTTTGCGATATTTTGGAATGAGTACATCCATTAATTAATTACAAAGCTACATAAAAAATATTTCTTTGATGCTCTAAATTTCGTATTTACGACTTTACGCAGGTGTAGAAAACTATTATGTCTAGTGTTTATAGATTTAAATGCACACACAGTACTCTAATAATCTGAATGATGAATCAATATATTGAAACTTTTAATACATAAATGCTATTTTTCATCTTTATCACAAAAACAGCTTAAATTAAATACTTAAGTAATTTGCATGAATATAAGTCGTGCAAAAAAGTTCGACAGAAAATCCACTTTCCATATCAATTTATTTTACAGCTCGAAAATATCTTTTAGAAATAGAAGATTGAAAAGAATAAATTGAAGATTGAAAAATTTTCGTTTTAAAGGTTTTTATGCATATAAACTAAAAGTGCAAGATCTAAACAGTAGTATGTAATTTGTGGTTAGGTCTAGGTGAACAAAGCTAGGCTTGCTATACAAACGTGCATAGGGGCCGGCGTGGCTCTGTGAGTATGCCCACTGCGCTTGCAACCTTCGAATTTTAAGCTGCGCAGGTTCGATTCCTGTCAGGTGCATTGCTCCCTGAGTGTATTTCTCTCTTTTGTGTCAATCAAACTCATTTTGTGTATGTCTATTACTGGATATTGTATGTCTTGTGTCTGGCGCAGCATAGCCAAATATGGCCCTCACGCCATAAAACCCCAACAAACCAAATCAACCAAATGTACATAATAAAATGTCCTTTGATTTGACAGAGATAGAAAACAGCACATGTTCACAGGACTAGTGTGATGCCTACTCCAATTTTTTTGTCAGCTGAATTTTTCTATCAGATCAGGTATTTAAACAGAAAAAAATTTGTCCTTTATTTCTTCATTTCAAATTCTTCTCTTCAGCCAATCTACGTCGACGTTTATCTTTTCAATAGAATAACGTTCTAAAGCGGAGCTGATCACCCTCATTCTTTCTTACCCTCGCAAAGAGAAGGATGAAACAAGAGAAAAACATACTACTCACGTTGCTATCCCAAACAAACCAAACTAAAAAAAGCCAGTCTCACAATTGGTTGGTGGAAGAAAGAATAAATAAATGTCGGATGCCACAAACTAAATCGTCTGTGCTGGAAATTGCCGGAGGCTTATTTCGCGAGGTTTGGTATTGGCTGTTTTTTCCTCTTTCCTCATCTTGTCTCTGGGCTAATATTTTGCTTCACACGTGTCGTAATCGATGGTGTTAGTCGAGGGGGGTGAGGGAGATCAAAGGGGTGTGTGTGCTTCGGAATTCAGGGATTACGTGACTTATTCTTGACGCGGTGAATGTGGCTCTTTAATTTCTTTTGCGGTCTGCTTTTTACGCATTTCGAAAAGTGTGAAATGTCGTGATATGGGAAGGCCTAAGACCGATAATTTAGAATGTGCGTTTTGTGAAAGCATTGGTAATCGAATATATATAACAAAAAGAGATTTGGAAAGTACTAATCTCAATCGTCATTTTCAAACGCTTATGTTTTTATTCGAGGAATGTTTTAAAATTTCCGGAAAAAATAAAATAAATAAATAAACATAAAATAAAATAATAAAAAAAACCAAACAATAAAAATATAAATTTTTATTGTTTGGTTTTAGTCTATATTACATTGTACTTTTTCAGTATAATTTCTGTTTAACTGTTGGCACTTATCGCAGTGAGAAATTAGTTTTCTTAGGATATCTAAAAATCTTTTTGGGAGTCTCTTATTCAATGGTTTACAGCTTCTTTACTTCATTTATGTCCCCACTATAGACCCATACATTTCTTAACTTCAATAATTTAATATTACTGTCATTTAATGATTATACATTATTAAATGCGAATTGAAATTATATGGTTTTTATAACGATACCCCCTCAAATTGTAATAATGTTAATTTTAGAATGTAGGAAGTGAAAATTTAAAAGGAAGTTTTTAATAAAATGATTACCTAGAGGAGCAATGATTGGTAACCGATGGTTTTGACAAACCAGATTTCCAGTAGAATTTCAAAAATCTCATACATCAACATACTGCTTTTTCATTCAAACATTTACTGCTAAATTCTATGAATCAACCCTATTAAGAAAAAATAGTTTTTTTGATTTAAGTATACATTATGATTCGGATTTTCCTTCAACAAATGCATAAGATATATTATAAAATCTGCATACTGCAAACTTGATTGGATCAAGAAAAAAGCAAGAGATTTTTGTAAAAGGAACAGCAATTTTGTTATTAAATATTTATGTTAGGGACTGGAATATGGATCAGTTATTACGAATTCTTATTACGTCAACTATATGACAGATACTGAAAGAGTACAGAATAAATTTTTGAGATATATTTATATAAAAATTACGAATCTTGAGGTACATTTTTCTGAATTGAAAAATCATTTAGGTTTTATTATTTTCAAGCACAGTTGAGACATTGCATTAACAAGATTTTTTACAACCTCCTACATAAGAAAATTGATTTGCCCTTCCACCAGAGACTGTAAATTATTTTTCGTTAAATATTTAAAAAAGATTCTATCCAACAATTTTGCTACAAATATAATTTTTAAACTGTATATAATTCTTTTTCTGAGGTTGATATATTTTGTTTATGTGATTTCAATTCAATAAGTAACCTGCTTCAATAACGTGTTTTGTTTTCTCTTATATAACTGTATTTGTGTCTTTTTTCTTGAATTTTTTGGATCATATCTTTTTTTTGTTCTGTGAACTTGGATATTTTTCTGTAGAAAACAACAACAAAAAAATATAAATAAATAAATATTATATTATTTGGTCTGAACGGCAGTTATACCGACAACGCTTCCCAGTAGCGGAGGTATTTGGCAGGGAAAACAGTTTTACAGAAAATCACAATTATAAATCTCTTCTCTAACAGAGGTTTTGTTTACAAAATTCAATTTGTAAAACACCTTTTTTCGTAACATGCGTCAAAATTATGTTTACTCTTTTATATTTATGAAAATTAAAACACTGCTGTTTTATTGGAAAAACATATCGAGGCGTTTTCATGCTTTTCTCACGAATTAATTTGTAAACTACTCTCGATTTCATGGATCCACAAGGCAATAAAGTTATAAGACCTAATTGGTATGTGAATATAATTCATATTTTATATTTTATGTGATGTCGCTTGGTTATTTCAGTGGTGATCTTTCAGCATCAAGTTTTCTTCAGACAAGCTAGTCTTCATTCACTGGTTCCAGTTTCCTTTAGCACAATAACAAACGAACAATTGTATTGAAGATTTTTCTTTTTAAATTGCTATAGATACAGTCAAAATACCACTTCTCTACATTTTGTCAAAATACCACTCTACTACAAGTACATCATGTCACCTGTTCATAATATGTTGCTATAGATTTTCCCATTTATTTATCGAAATATTGAATCAATTAACCAACTTTGTTTTCAATCTCCAAAAGCAAATTTGTGGTCCACAACTTCAACATTCTAACAGATTAATATGCAGGATTAATAAAATAATATTAAATTATTCTTTATAAATTGTCCATGTTTGAGTGAACTAATTTTTTCTGTATAGCTCACTACACACACATTTTCGTATCATACTTTCAACCTACAAAAACTCTTTAGATGCACCATTTGCTTAGTACTTAATTAATTAATTTATTTATATATACTGTTAAACAGATTACTCCAGTTACATGACAGTAAAATAAGATTAAAAGTACAGAACGTTCAGACAAATAAAAAAATAGCATAACTATAACATAAATTACATTCTATAAACACAAAACAAAATTTACATAGAACCAAACTGACGTATAAAAGAAAAATACCACGATCAAGACAAGAGAAAAAAGATCAAAAACTCAGTTTTGAAACCAAAGTTATAAAATCATTAAAATGTATTAATCGTCAAAGAAGATATCAAGTGTTGAGTAAACTATTGAAGGTTCTGAAAATAAAATGTATCAACAAGTTTCGTTAATGGTCGTGTTGATGACAACAATTCAGTCAAAAAATAACTCCCTTAATTTGAAATGATTCAGGTGAAGTTGTTTGTGGCTAAATTCAAAATGATTCGATACACATTAGAGTTTCACAGTTTTGCAATATAATGGCAAAGAGAAATGGGACGAAAAAACCATTTAAACTATCCAATTTAGCTACAGCAGCAAGCTTTATCAGCGTTATATGCTAAACACCATCTTTCTCAAAAGATCTCATCTTTATTTCAATATACCGAGTGTTTTTCCCCGAGAGAAAAAGCTGTATGGATCTTTACAAATGCGTAACGAGAGCTCTCGAAAACAGATGTTTATAAATCCACCGTGTCACGTACAGAAGAACATTAATTGCTTGAGCTGCGTGCACACAAGATTCTTTGAAGAGTAGCTTTAGCTGCAGTCCCCGGTGAAATGCTTGATACAATTCATAGTTCAACCTCAACGTAAGGGAAAGCAATTAACTTAATTTTTATTATGTTTATAAAACGGATATTAAATTAAGCCCTATTACATGTATTTTCTACATTAACCACACATATCACTAAATAAATCTCATTTTTAGTAAAAGAAAATTTATAACGAGAGGAGATAGATAGAACATATCGTCGGCTTAGAGCAGAAACTCATTAACCGAAATTTTTTTCCGACGACACTAAATGCTTATTTCCATGATGATGAGGAATGCATAACCATATTGGGATTTGTTTAAAATATATAAAACACCATCAAAATGCTTATAATTTAATTTTTTTTGACCTAAAAATCAATAGTTCGTCTTTAAACGGCTGGGCAGTACAATTTATCTTTGTCAGTTACTGAATTTCTGCTCTAAGTCTAAAAATGACGATATAGAGAGAAATAGAGTCAGAAATTAACAAAGAGAAGGATAGAGACAGATACACAGAAAAAATACACATATAAAGAGAGGAGAGAAAAAGGGAGATAATCCGGAGAGAGGAAGGAGTGAAGAGGGAAGGAGAGGTACAGAAATCGGTGCTTCGAACTCTTAAGTTTTTACGTATTTTTATCTTTTATTAATGTTAAAAAATAGAAGCAAAATCGGCAAATGCATAACGAGTAGTCTGAGATTTGTTCATGGAAAAGGAGACGTTTTGAAGTACAGGACCCAAACAGCAAAGAAGAGAATGAAAGAACACATACTTGCCTCTCCCATGTTGCTTTCATGCTTGAAACAATTTAGCAATTTTTTTAGCAATTAAAGGCTTACCTGCAGTCGATGGCATCTGCAATGAGGCATAGACACGTGACGCTGCAAAAGACTAGTAGACTCTGCTCTGTGAATTTCGTCATGGTACTCTTTCTGCAAAGAAACAAAAAGCTATTAGTTTTCGAGTGCTTTTTGCCGAAAATAGGTGTAAGTACAAGGGACTAGTCAAATATTAAAAGCTTCAAAAATGACTAATAGAGATCAGAAAGTCGAGTAGCTGTTTCTATGGAGCAAAACGTCTACCATCATCAGGACCAAAGTAAACGAAAGAAAAACTAGAATTTGAATATCATCGGCTTACAAGTAAAACATACTAAATCAAAAAACAGTTCTTAGAAAACGAAGGGGAGAAAATTTCACTCCCTAAGCTTTACTCATTAATTGTGTGTTTCTCAAGAAAAAAATATAACCTTCATTCGAAGAAAAAATATCGTAGTAGACTTTACCAATTCAAAGATTGCCATATTCTGGTCTAGAAAAACTAAAAAACTCATCTCTTGAAAAGTTTGACTTAAGGTATTCCACTTGTTAGCCGATTAGATGTTATCTTTGCATATGGTTGACCACCACTCGCTTATCTAACTTAGCTCTTCCAAGTCACTCACGAAGGTGGGTGCACCACTGAAACTTCTATTGACCCTTTTAATCGTCGTTATTAGTCCATTTTTGAAGCTTTTAATATTTGACTGAAACTTTGACTAAGGTTTTAATTTATTTGTCTACTGTAATGGACTTGATATTCTGTAACTCAGCTTGAATAGCTGCTTACCCACTCAAGGGTGGTGAGAACATCAATATATGTTGGAGAAATTTAGGTATAACCACTTGGAAACCCGGAACAGTAGAGGATTTCTAGAACGATGTATAGAGAAGGAAGAACATTGCTTTGATTCTGTTTTCAGATAACCAGTACCTTAATAATTTAATAGTTTATTTTGGAAAGTATTCAGCTACGAAATTGGCTTTCAATTTATTAAGAGAGAATTCTACGCATTCTGCATAGGTGCATTTATATTACCTAATTATATATACCTAATTCTATAAGTTCACTTTGACGGAAGAAAAATGAATAATGGCTCATTTTTCGTCCTGAAAAATACCCGATTTCGCTGCAAAGTCACATTTATTATCGAGCGAGAACTCTTTTGAACTATACGGTTAAGAAAGGAAATTAAATGGATATTTAATACATGTATAAAATAAATTGCTTTTCTAGATATCTGAGACACTCAAAGACGAGGAAATTATTAGCTGAGACAAGTAACATTTTAAGAATTTATGGCATTATATTTTGTTTGTTTTACTTTTATGGTACTCCAATGTATGACAAATAGCCAGGATTTTCTGCTTGTGAAAACTTCCTATTTTGTTTTAAGTGATTTTTAAACTAATATTTTCTTCATAGTATAACTGAAAAACTCATAAATTCACATAGCTCATGTAGCCGTTATTACATGATATAAACTAAAAGGATTGAATAGGGTTGTTTACATAGGTCCTTAACTCGGAACCTAGTTTTAATTTCAGACCTCCAGTTGTAGTGGTAAACCACGGAGAAAAGTATTGTTGGATGAGAATAGGAATTTTTAAAAATATTTTTATCATTTCATAAGCGAAGTACCTAGTTCTCATGGTTCACATTGAGCAATGCACCACCTTTCCCCGCTTGCTTTCTCTATTTTGCTAATATTATTTAAACGAAAGTTAGCACCCGGAGTGTTGCGAGTTCAAATCCAACCAAAGACCGTCTTGTACAAAGGGGCTGGTGCACGTTAAATCCGTAGTGACGTCAAATGTCCTCACGTTGGCTGGTGTGGAAGTTTAGAAATTGCGGTGCCAGCTCAGGTGTGACCTCGTCATCTGACCGAGGTTCAAAATTACGTGGTGTTGCCCTCGATTTTTCCCTTCGGGTTTGATCCCGGACAGTCCTCAATAGCCCGTTGCGTTGCTCTAGTGCGACGTTAATTAAAATACCTACCAACCTATTTACTTAAACGAAAGTTCCGAAATATAAAAGCAATACTGTAATTAAAATTACCCGATCAGTGGCAGAGCAGCTAAAAGCACCGCTCTTTAGAAACTGGTAGATTACAGAGCTTGATTATGAGTTCGAATCTCATATGTGCCGAAGTCGGGATGGTTGCTTGTAGTTTTCTGGAAGTATTTATTCTTAGAACAAATGTAGCTTGTCCTTCGAAGCATACGTGTACATAATATGGAACACATCGACTGTGCTCAATATGGAACACATCGATTGCGCTCAATATGGAACATGCTCCGTATTGCGTGTATTTCCCACATTCTAAAATATATTTTGAAAGTAAAAGAATTTTAATGTTTTAGAAAACGCACATTATCTATGGAAAATGAGTGTTTTCAATTATCGGAAATTTAATTAATCAGCATTTGGCGCCAAAAATCGGAGAATTGAGTTTGGCTGAAATACTATATCTGGAAATTTCAAGACCTCGTCCAGTAGTTTTTTTGTGGACTCCACAGGAAACGGTCACTGTCTTTTAGCATTGTAGGTTAAATTATATTACACTATTGAATTATAATATATTATGTAGTTTAGTGTTACACAGTTACTGTTTGTATGCTGCTACGAAGTATGATTGCTGTGGTGCTAAGATTCGATTGGAAAATTGAATGACCAAAATAGGTAAATACTACATCAGGCAAAAACCTATAGTGCCTCAGATTTAGTTGCAAAGCTGGTTGAATGTAGCGTTGACGTGGATAAAACGTTTTTGGTATGAGGAAGAAATATTTTTCTGTAAGAATCGAAAATATTATCGAAAATATTGAAACCTTTTCCTATGTGTAAAAGAAGTGTAACGACGCATTAAAAGTGAGTATAATTTATTTCTTTTTACTAAGCACTAATTGAATATACCTTTTCCTGGATAAAAGTTACGTATTTGTGTGTTTGTGACAAATTAGGTAGATGTACCATATAAAATACCGCTTTTTCAAATAGATGAATTCAACTTTTTTACAATAACTCAAAAAGTTTTTAAGTTTGATAAACTTTCTATTCGCAATAGGAATCCAGTTTATTTCGTATTGATTTGACTTTTAATTCATTCCAAGAAGCCCAAGAAGTCTACTTTTGGCTTCATCATCTGACTATAATTCAAAATTATGGGGTGTTTTCCTCGGATTTTTTCCTTCACGATTGATCCCGGACAGTCACCAATAGTCCATTGCGTTGCTCCAGTTCCATATAAATTCAACTACCTACCTCTATTTTTGGCAATCTTTTAAAATCAAATGTACCATATCACGTGTCTACCACATATATGGGCATGTAAATAAATTATAAAACTCATTACCATCTTACAGCTTCTTATCGCATTAAGATGTGGGTGAAGAGTTTGATTAATTAACCATAAACAGGGCTTCAATTCCTAGGGGACTGGACTCCTTTCCCTCCACCGTAACTTTATGGAGAGGTGGATATTAAATGATTACCAATGAGTAAACAAATAAGTTATTGAAACAAAACATCAACACTGGTGCGTCAAATTCCTAGGGGGCTGAAATCATTGCCGCCCCTGTAGTATTATAATGGTTGGCGTCCAAGATCTCAAACAAAAGGAAGTTTTTAATTCAACTCCTAAGAGGTTGAATTGAAACCTTCCACCGGCACTCAGCTCTATTGAGACGTACCACCTCTTAAAACCTTCCGTAATCGCTCCATTGTGTTTCCTTAATTGCCCCGGGTTTCATCTCCAAAAGGGGCCATAATTCTCATTTTGAGGGATGTGATTCCTCTTAATCCAGATCAGCTGCGAGCCCAGATCCATCACCCCCGAGCAGCCGATTGTTCTGACAAAGGGAGTGGGGTGATTAGGCCGAATCATCAGTCAAAGGAAACGATGAATTTTCTTGAAAGATTTCATCCCTCCTCCCCCAGTGTGATTATTTTCTCTACCATTCATCTATTTTTTTTCTTGTTTTCAGTTTCGTAAGAGTGGCGAACGTTTTCTCCATCCCAGAAAATGAATTTGTGTTTTATTCTAAGGGAAGAACTTTCGTGTTAACATTTCATGGCACCTTGCTCTGCTAGAATTCCCTTTTCTCATTTTGTTTTAATCAGAAGGTAAGAGGAAGTAGTTTTGAATTAATATTGTTTCCTTTTGGTGTTTACATAGGAATGTCAAAACAGCGTCTGAAAAATGAGGGATTGCAACTACTTGTTTCTCTGGAGTGAGAAATGGTTGCTCGGCGCAGGGCTGATCTAAGAACGAATCTTCCCTTCAGGTGTTACGTTTTTAAAAAGAGAATCGTGTTGAATAGAGTTCGAAAGGCGAAAAAACAAGCTGAATTAATGCACATGTAGAACTCTTATTTTTATTTATACACTACACGATTTTTGTAATCGAAAAACTAAAATTTGCACTGCGATGAAACAGTTCGAAATCCCTTGAAAATCGTTTAAAATTATTATATTATGAATTTATTTATACAGTGTCAAAGAGGTTAATTCAATTACATGACAGTGAGAAAGCTAGGAAAGACAGAACATAAACAGACAAACAATTAAGCAAAACAGTATAATTACAGACTTACACTACATTATACTACTATAAACACAACGCTATTAATTACATGGAACAAAATTGACAAAAGAAAATTCCGATCGAAACATACACTTAGATGGGGAAAATCGTTAAAATCAGTTTCAAAGCGATAAAATAATAAAATACTACAAATACTAAATCATCGAAAAGTCATCAAGGGTTGAGGGTGCTTTGAAAAATTGAGCAATTGGTTGATTTTTCAAATATTTTTTTCTGAAAAAGTTTTTTGAAAAATACTATATTATATTAAAATATTATAAGCGTGTTATATGAGAATACATGAATATTTATCGCACTGAATAGGCTGAAACATCTAATTTTTCTAAGCAACAGATCAATGGGTTGAGTTGTTTGAAACAATTAATTTTGTTATGCAACAAAATTAATTATTCGACAATATTCATTGAAATAAATTTTAACTTTACATCTTTAATTAAGAGATGGACAGTTAACCAAATTAATAATAATCAGTTCTTTTAGGTAGAAAAATAAATTTCTGTATTCATCCACAATTGCTAGCAATGGAACTTTTTATCTAAAAATATCTTGGAAACGGTAGCCCGGTTGGAAGAGTAGTTGATTTATCAATTAGAGAGTTGAAAGTTAGAAACTAAATCCAACCACTACTAAAAATACTAAATCATCAAGGGTACCGCCGTGTACGTGGGACCTGGTGCACGTTTAATCTGTCGTGGCCTCAAATGTCTTCACGTTGGCGTGGAATGAAAGTTTGGAGTGCACAGTGCCACCTTAGGTGTTGACCTCGTCATCTGACCGTGATTCAAGATTACGAGGTGTTGTCCTCGGATCTTTCCCTTCGGGATGGATCCCAGACAGTCCCAATAGCTCGTTGTGTTGCTCTTACGCGACGTTAATTCAACTACCCCCCTATCTCCTTAAAATTATCTATAAACTCACCTAGTAGAGCAAAATCAACTATTGTATGTCAAAAACACTGTTATGACACAGATCGCTGAATGTAATGAATGAAATGTTGTAACCTCTATTACCTATAGCAGGGTTTCTCAAATTATGGTACATGTACCACTAATGGTACATTACATTAGTTTTGGTGGTACAATTTTTACACAAAAGATTTAAATGAATGTTCAAACCCTTACATATAGGTAGTATATCCCGTATCTGATATATAGTTTTTTCATCTTTCTGCTAGCTATTGATAATTTTTTACATGAAGTTGTGTTTCCTACTAACTACAGTAGGGGCTCTTGCTAAATCCATCAATTTCTCTCCAATTATTCCTGGCATTTTTTGTAACTAAGCCATTTACTGAACATTGTACTGTGACTGAATTTTCGAATAATAAGCATTTTCTTTAAGAAATAGTAATATTCATCAAATCAGTATTTCTTTTTGAAAAAGATAGTTTTAACAGTGTTGAAGTATTTTTCATTAAATATTTTTTAAGTCGTTAATTTCAATTATTATTTACTTCTTTGGCAATATTATTTTAGTATTTATCAATTTTTTTAGTATTTTTCCTGTTTGGGATTTGAATAAAAGAAAAAAATATTTTTAAAAGATAAAAAAAAATCATGCATGGGTTAATATTGAAACGAGTAGTAGACATAACCAACTTTGCACAGTTGATGGATCATATTCGATATGAAAGAGAACAAGTCATAGATGAAGAATTCTTATTTTGTGAGCCTCTTCCAAATTATACCACAGCGGATGAAATTTTTAAGAAAATTAATGAGTTTATGACTGGCCATGAAACAAATTGGAAAAAATGTGTAGGAGTGTGTGCTGATGGTGCACGTTCAATATCGGGTTGTCGTGGTGGAGTTTTCGCCAAAATTAAAGAAGTTGCATCAGATGCAAAGTTTACACATTGCATACATCGTGAAGCATTAGATAACAAAACAATGCCCACTGGACGAAAGACTTTTAGATCAATCTGTGAAGATAGTGAATTTTATTAAATATCGGGCCATTAATTCATGACTGTTTACAATTTTGTGCAATGAAATGGGTAGTAACCACAATAAGCTCCTTTTACACACCGAAGCGCGGTGATTGTCAAGGGGAAAATTTTCAACTAGACTCTTCGAATTACGTTCAGAGGTCCAAGTATTCCTGACAGAATCCAAATTTGAACTCCGTCATTGTTTTACTGATGAACTCTGGCTACCACGTTTAGTGTATTTGTCCGATATTTTTGAAAAACTGAACGAACTGAATTCTAGTTTACAAGGTTCCAATATAACTGTCTTTACTGTACATGACAAAATGAATTCAGCTGTGAAAAGCTAGAATACATAATTAAGGACATGAAAAGCAAGAAAGTTGCTTCATTACCAACATTAGAAGAGCATCTCCAGGAAAATAATTTGTCACCGAATGAACAACTAATTGAAGATATAAAAAAACACTACATAGGACTTGTTAACAATTTTCATTCCTACTTTCCTGAAAATTTAGAAAATGAAAGTTGGATAAGATATCCTTTTTCTATTTCGGATACTGTGCTAGATAATGTTTCAGTTCAAGAAAGAGATCAGCCTTTAGATATTTCATCTGACAGAAATCTCATGAATGAGTTAAAAAAAGATAACTTATGCAATTTTTGGTTAAAAAGAAGAGATGAATATAAGTATATTTCTGACAAAGCGATAAAATTTTTAATCGTATCTTTGCGAAACTAGATTTTCAGCCATGCTATTAATTAAAAATAAATATAGGGCACGTAACTTCAACCTGACTTACGCTTGAAATTAATGAAGATAAAGCCCGACATATCGAAATTGGTTACAATGAAACATGCTCATTCGTCGTATTAATCCTCATCAATAATAAATCTTAATATTTGCTATTATGTATTTTTACCCACTATTTACTGCAATACATAGTATATTTATATTTTATTATAATATAAAAGTTTCATTTACGAATATAATAGAATAATATAAATTTAAAATGTTTTATTCTTTGGTTAAAACACTCCATTTAGGATGCATTGGTTTTTAATCGGAAAATGCTTTTATGATGGTACATGTATTTTTGATTCTTATTTATGTGGTACAAAATTTAAAAAGTTTGAGAACCCCTGGCCTACAGTGATAGTTCGTCTGAGTTCCCAGAAGATTCGGGCAGAATCTACTCAAAAACTTAATTAAAATGTTTATAAACCAACTTCATAACCCATGAATGATAATGGATGCTAGAAACCAATTTGTCGATGCTATTAATATTCAAACCGCAACTTTCAAATATATTGCCATTTCAAGCTTTTTCTCCTGGTATTTCGGATTATTCATTGCTTGTTAAAGGAAATAAAAATAAGCTTTTCCAACAGCGAACTCTTAAGCATAATGAAATGTTCGCAATATGGCATTTTTCACTATTTTGAAGTTTATTCTAGGTAAAAGTTTAGGAATAACCGCGCTTCAAATCATTGAATACCAAGGAAAGTTTTTTTTTTCACTCGGCGGCTTCAACTCTCTGGCCGCTTTAATCACGAGATTTCCAAGAAGTGTAGCATTCCTTTTCCCTACAGAACACATTTTTTTTATCCTGGGATCAAAATTAGATCAGTTCCATGTTGCCTCCCCCTCAAAAAATGTTCAAAAGAAGTTTAGAATCATTCTGAATGTCTTTCCATGACACCCCGGAACATCGCAGTACGGGGTGAGGACGAGCCATTCAATTACCCTAACAGTTTAATCATAGGTTAAGGTTACACCTGTTGTCCCTCGAAAAAGGTGTGACACTTGATGTAGTAGCATGACAGCCCATAAGAATGTCCATTCTTGACATGGAAAACAGTCACCAAATTTTGAATCAGAGATTACCTTTTGGATACCTCACTTAGTCTTGATCACATAGTTAAGGTCAAAACTGCGTAGAAGTAATACAGGGAAGACTGAAGGCTGCAGAACAGATATGAACAAAAAACTTATTTAATTTTAGACTGAAATTTTACTTCGTAAAAACAAATCCAAGGTCAAATAAAATCTTTTCACGTTTTTAAACACTGGAAATTCCTAAGATATTAGTGTTTTGTTTCAAACGTTATAACGGGAAGAAAAGCTCTTTATTTTATATATCACGATACATTGCTGTGAAATGTTTATTTCTATGCTACATTTTACACTGACCATCCACCTGTGATGCAAATGAATAAGGCTTGACACAGATCAGGGGATGGCCCGATGCGATAAGCAAGGTAAACATCGCATGGGGAAGTGATTTCGATTTTCATGTAGGCTGGTTAAACTCATTTCTATAATTAAATTACACAATTTCACTTCCTGTATCAGGCGCTAGAGGAGAGTGATCACATTTACACGATTAAAATCAATACTCTTATAGTAAAAGATAAAAATCTTCGCCAATAGGAAGTCAATAGACACAAAAATCTTCAACAAATTTATTTACTCTTCTTTATTAGTCATCTTTTGAAGCTTTGGACCTAGGGTTCTCAAAGTGGAGGAAGCGCACATCTTGGGGATAAGCGGTAAACTTTTCGGAGGACACCATGAAAACCCAAAACTAGCAAGATCTAGTACTGTCTGTCTACCACTTGAACTGCTCTCGCCACAAAGTATAGCGCGATATAGGAACAGGGTTCTCTCACTTTGAGTAGGGGCGACTTTGGTAGATATTCTAATTTCATTTTGTTTTTGGCGAATGAGGTAGTTTACTTGTTTTTTTTTATTTTCTCGGCCATAAGTAAAATCATGACTGAATTAACTGATTTCAAAATAATTGTAGAAACAAGCTGGATGTTGAAGATTCCTTGTGACTACCCTATCAAGATAATCCCAACCATTGATGAACTAATGCAAGAGTCAACAAGCTCAATCATCACACTAATGACCCATTAACTTTTATAAGATCTGTTCAATTGTTTGTGTCATTTTTATGTTTATCGATACATGTAATTTATGAATACAAAATTTACTGTGCATAGATATATAGGTGGTAGATAAAATAATATGAGAATGGGCCGTCATTTTTGTTCTTGCTGTACAGCCACACAAACTAGCACAGAAGTCTACCACCAATCCAATGGCGTTTAAGGTGGTATTATCAGTCTATCAGCAACAGCCGTACGGGTT
Source organism: Meta bourneti (assembly GCA_933210815.1). Classification (NCBI taxonomy): domain Eukaryota; kingdom Metazoa; phylum Arthropoda; class Arachnida; order Araneae; family Tetragnathidae; genus Meta; species Meta bourneti. The sequence continues at coordinate 52,081,313 of OW119928.1, forward strand.
GTATGTGAGCATTCTGATAGCAGTCAAACGCCGTTATGTCTGATCTCTCAGACTGCCAAAGAGGCTATATTATTGCAGCACGCCTCTCTGGAGTCACAGTGACGAAAAATGCCAACCTCGTGGGTGTTGCAAGGAGCACTGTGGCAACTGTTATGACATCCTACACAAAACATGGTAAGACGTCCTCTTCAAAACAGAATTGGTCGAAAGTCAAAATAGGACAAGGATAGACAGGCGTTGAAGATAATAATGATCCAAAAGTCAAGACAACTATATCTCAGATAACCTCCGAGACGAACACCCATCTCCAGGGCGTCGTATTAACCGTCGTATCGTATCTAATGGGAACTGTGCTGTGTGAACATTCATGGCAGAGTGGTTATCCTAAACCCATTGGTGATACTTTGAGGCAAAGAAAATGGTGCCGCGAGCACATAGACTGGACGCAACAGACGTGGGGACAAGTTACCAGGTATGACTAATCTGTATTTACATTACTTTAGACCTTAGAACATATTTATGACTGGAGAATGCTCTTCATGGAAAAGCCTTTCATGTTGACTGCCTCCTGTTACTGTTGAGAATAGAGGGTCTCTGGGATAGTGCGGGGCACGATATCTTGGTATGGTTTGGGACCACTTATAGTTTGGCATAGGAAGATCAAATCAGAGCAATATTTCAGCATTCTGGGTAATCATTTCCATCTTATGCTCCAAACTGTTCCCTGACGAAAGATCTGTGTTCTACGATGACAACGCTCCCATTCACTCTGATCTGTATATCCAAGCATGGTTCTAGAAACACGAGAATGGTGCTGAACATATCATCTGGCCTCCTCAGTTCCTTTATTTTAAACATAATTGAACCTTTATGAGGTATTTTGGAAGTCAAAGTGCGTGCTAGGTTTCCACCTCCAGCCACAACACTTTATGAACTAGAGATAGCTCTGCACAAGGAATGAATATGCAATCCCTTCAAAATTGTGAATTACCTGTATTTGTCTATCCCAAGTCTGATACAAGCTGTAATTCAGGCCGACAGTGGATGACTCACTACTAATAAAGAATTTCTGCCATTTCACAGATGTTCATGTTATTTTGTCCAATACCTGTATTAGTATATTTTACCCCTCCCCCAATTATTATACTATAACTATAGTTTTACCTATCTATACAAGATATACGTCAACTATATTTCTAGGGGGAGACTTGAAGCATAAAAGTTTGAGAACCACTATTTTAGACTATTGAACTTTGAACCAAATCTTATTTCAGGTTGATAATTTCTCAAGAATATCTCGTTGATATTTCGTCAATTTCTATTGTAAATTAACATGTTACAGAATAAGACATTACACATTACAGGAGCTAGACAATAACAGAAAAGAAAGTTTGAGAACGGCACTTCGTTATTTTGAACTACGGTCAGATGACGGGGTCAACATCTGATTTGGCACCCTACTCTCCAAACTTCCACAGCAAACCAACTGTCAAGTAAATGGATATACTCACACAAGGAAAGTTTTACTAACACAGAAGAGATAAACACATACATGGTAGTTACAGGAATCGAAACTTTGCTGCCTACATATCGCAGTGTGCTAGAGCACTGGGAAAACCCACTGGGCCACTCGGCCCTCCTGACATGTGTACCTGGCCATCTGTCATTGAATATAAGAGGATTTCAACATGCGAAGGACAAAATGATTTTCATTTAAAGTATTAATATTCGGATGTAAGTGGATAAAAATGACACTAAAGTAACCCCTTGATATAGCGAGCATTCGACTGTATTGCTCTTTTTGACTTGTACCCGATGAATTTCCTATTTCAGAACAGATAAAATCTTAACATGTTTCTTTAGAATTGAGAGTTCAAAAGTCACTTGTTCAAGCAGTTTTTCTAAACTGAAACTGGCAAACAAGATTTGGTGTCGTGAAAGTGTGGATGAGTACTTTCTGTTAACAAAAATATTCTACTGAATAAACTATCGATTTTGGGTTTAACTTGTAGTTGGGTATAATTTTAAATAAAAAATACGTAATTTAATGCATAATTTGTGACTTTATTTCTATAATAAGTGAGTTTTCACTGTCCCTCGCTATATTGCTACCTCGATATATCGTGCTTTTTCTTATCCTACAAGAAGTACGATACATCGAGGAGTTACTGTACATAAAAGAAGAGAAAAAAATTCAACGTGGCGCACATAAAACATTTAGATTAAACTATTAAAATAAGATTTACGAACAGAATATCTGAAAACCAGATTACGGACATGTATATGATATTGATTCAGAAAAATAAAATGAATTTATGATGAATGAATGCTATGATGAATTTAAGTACATGCAAAATGAAAGTTAAATTCATATTAAAAGTTACATATTGACGTAGATGACACTGTAAACCTATAAATCGAATTTAATAACAGGATATAGAAAGATTAAAGGGTATTTTCATTTTATAAACGAAGACTTTAAATACATACTAACGAGAACTTTCCTCCAGAAAAAATGTTAGCAAACGCACCGACTTGTCTATTGCATTAATTTAAAAATGCAGTTTTCCAAGGCTGTATAGAGATGTTTTAAGGAACGTCTACATTATACGCCTAAGAGGAATAAAAACAACAAAAAGCCCTCACGTTTATTGTTTAATGTGTCATTATTTTTGACTACGCAGCATCTGTCACTCGTCAACAATATAATATAGGAATTGGTGAATAGAAATTCTGTTTCGCCATCTGCTAGGCTTGAACCGGTAAGTGTAAGGTTTGAAGACAAAAACATATTTTTGTGACAATATAGGGTAGGGCGGATGCTTGAGAAATAGTTTTACATTAACCAGGTAAGAAAATTTCACTCGTCAACAATATAATATAGGAATTGGTGAATAGAAATTCTGTTTCGCCATCTGCTAGGCTTGAACCGGTAAGTGTAAGGTTTGAAGACAAAAACATATTTTTGTGACAATATAGGGTAGGGCGGATGCTTGAGAAATAGTTTTACATTAACCAGGTAAGAAAATTTCACTCGTCAACAATATAATATAGGAATTGGTGAATAGAAATTCTGTTTCGCCATCTGCTAGGCTTGAACCGGTAAGTGTAAGGTTTGAAGACAAAAACATATTTTTGTGACAATATAGGGTAGGGCGGATGCTTGAGAAATAGTTTTACATTAACCAGGTAAGAAAATTTCACTCGTCAACAATATAATATAGGAATTGGTGAATAGAAATTCTGTTTCGCCATCTGCTAGGCTTGAACCGGTAAGTGTAAGGTTTGAAGACAAAAACATATTTTTGTGACAATATAGGGTAGGGCGGATGCTTGAGAAATAGTTTTACATTAACCAGGTAAGAAAATTTCACTCGTCAACAATATAATATAGGAATTGGTGAATAGAAATTCTGTTTCGCCATCTGCTAGGCTTGAACCGGTAAGTGTAAGGTTTGAAGACAAAAACATATTTTTGTGACAATATAGGGTAGGGCGGATGCTTGAGAAATAGTTTTACATTAACCAGGTAAGAAAATTTCACTCGTCAACAATATAATATAGGAATTGGTGAATAGAAATTCTGTTTCGCCATCTGCTAGGCTTGAACCGGTAAGTGTAAGGTTTGAAGACAAAAACATATTTTTGTGACAATATAGGGTAGGGCGGATGCTTGAGAAATAGTTTTACATTAACCAGGTAAGAAAATTTCACTCGTCAACAATATAATATAGGAATTGGTGAATAGAAATTCTGTTTCGCCATCTGCTAGGCTTGAACCGGTAAGTGTAAGGTTTGAAGACAAAAACATATTTTTGTGACAATATAGGGTAGGGCGGATGCTTGAGAAATAGTTTTACATTAACCAGGTAAGAAAATTTCACTCGTCAACAATATAATATAGGAATTGGTGAATAGAAATTCTGTTTCGCCATCTGCTAGGCTTGAACCGGTAAGTGTAAGGTTTGAAGACAAAAACATATTTTTGTGACAATATAGGGTAGGGCGGATGCTTGAGAAATAGTTTTACATTAACCAGGTAAGAAAATTTCACTCGTCAACAATATAATATAGGAATTGGTGAATAGAAATTCTGTTTCGCCATCTGCTAGGCTTGAACCGGTAAGTGTAAGGTTTGAAGACAAAAACATATTTTTGTGACAATATAGGGTAGGGCGGATGCTTGAGAAATAGTTTTACATTAACCAGGTAAGAAAATTTCACTCGTCAACAATATAATATAGGAATTGGTGAATAGAAATTCTGTTTCGCCATCTGCTAGGCTTGAACCGGTAAGTGTAAGGTTTGAAGACAAAAACATATTTTTGTGACAATATAGGGTAGGGCGGATGCTTGAGAAATAGTTTTACATTAACCAGGTAAGAAAATTTCACTCGTCAACAATATAATATAGGAATTGGTGAATAGAAATTCTGTTTCGCCATCTGCTAGGCTTGAACCGGTAAGTGTAAGGTTTGAAGACAAAAACATATTTTTGTGACAATATAGGGTAGGGCGGATGCTTGAGAAATAGTTTTACATTAACCAGGTAAGAAAATTTCACTCGTCAACAATATAATATAGGAATTGGTGAATAGAAATTCTGTTTCGCCATCTGCTAGGCTTGAACCGGTAAGTGTAAGGTTTGAAGACAAAAACATATTTTTGTGACAATATAGGGTAGGGCGGATGCTTGAGAAATAGTTTTACATTAACCAGGTAAGAAAATTTCACTCGTCAACAATATAATATAGGAATTGGTGAATAGAAATTCTGTTTCGCCATCTGCTAGGCTTGAACCGGTAAGTGTAAGGTTTGAAGACAAAAACATATTTTTGTGACAATATAGGGTAGGGCGGATGCTTGAGAAATAGTTTTACATTAACCAGGTAAGAAAATTTCACTCGTCAACAATATAATATAGGAATTGGTGAATAGAAATTCTGTTTCGCCATCTGCTAGGCTTGAACCGGTAAGTGTAAGGTTTGAAGACAAAAACATATTTTTGTGACAATATAGGGTAGGGCGGATGCTTGAGAAATAGTTTTACATTAACCAGGTAAGAAAATTTCACTCGTCAACAATATAATATAGGAATTGGTGAATAGAAATTCTGTTTCGCCATCTGCTAGGCTTGAACCGGTAAGTGTAAGGTTTGAAGACAAAAACATATTTTTGTGACAATATAGGGTAGGGCGGATGCTTGAGAAATAGTTTTACATTAACCAGGTAAGAAAATTTCACTCGTCAACAATATAATATAGGAATTGGTGAATAGAAATTCTGTTTCGCCATCTGCTAGGCTTGAACCGGTAAGTGTAAGGTTTGAAGACAAAAACATATTTTTGTGACAATATAGGGTAGGGCGGATGCTTGAGAAATAGTTTTACATTAACCAGGTAAGAAAATTTCACTCGTCAACAATATAATATAGGAATTGGTGAATAGAAATTCTGTTTCGCCATCTGCTAGGCTTGAACCGGTAAGTGTAAGGTTTGAAGACAAAAACATATTTTTGTGACAATATAGGGTAGGGCGGATGCTTGAGAAATAGTTTTACATTAACCAGGTAAGAAAATTTCACTCGTCAACAATATAATATAGGAATTGGTGAATAGAAATTCTGTTTCGCCATCTGCTAGGCTTGAACCGGTAAGTGTAAGGTTTGAAGACAAAAACATATTTTTGTGACAATATAGGGTAGGGCGGATGCTTGAGAAATAGTTTTACATTAACCAGGTAAGAAAATTTCACTCGTCAACAATATAATATAGGAATTGGTGAATAGAAATTCTGTTTCGCCATCTGCTAGGCTTGAACCGGTAAGTGTAAGGTTTGAAGACAAAAACATATTTTTGTGACAATATAGGGTAGGGCGGATGCTTGAGAAATAGTTTTACATTAACCAGGTAAGAAAATTTCACTCGTCAACAATATAATATAGGAATTGGTGAATAGAAATTCTGTTTCGCCATCTGCTAGGCTTGAACCGGTAAGTGTAAGGTTTGAAGACAAAAACATATTTTTGTGACAATATAGGGTAGGGCGGATGCTTGAGAAATAGTTTTACATTAACCAGGTAAGAAAATTTCACTCGTCAACAATATAATATAGGAATTGGTGAATAGAAATTCTGTTTCGCCATCTGCTAGGCTTGAACCGGTAAGTGTAAGGTTTGAAGACAAAAACATATTTTTGTGACAATATAGGGTAGAGCGGATGCTTGAGAAATAGTTTTACATTAACCAGGTAAGAAAATTTCACTCGTCAACAATATAATATAGGAATTGGTGAATAGAAATTCTGTTTCGCCATCTGCTAGGCTTGAACCGGTAAGTGTAAGGTTTGAAGACAAAAACATATTTTTGTGACAATATAGGGTAGGGCGGATGCTTGAGAAATAGTTTTACATTAACCAGGTAAGAAAATTTCACTCGTCAACAATATAATATAGGAATTGGTGAATAGAAATTCTGTTTCGCCATCTGCTAGGCTTGAACCGGTAAGTGTAAGGTTTGAAGACAAAAACATATTTTTGTGACAATATAGGGTAGGGCGGATGCTTGAGAAATAGTTTTACATTAACCAAGTAAGAAAATTTCAGTGCATTGATATTATTTTCATCGCTAGTTATGTTAAATAATATTTTAAACTGTTACCATGTGCTGAAAATTACTAACACTCTGAGGGGTGTACATGCATGTATCCGTTTTCAAACCTGCAGTCTTCCCTGAATGACGTCTAACCAGTTTCGACCTACAGCAGAATCTTTCCTAGGATTCTTTCAAGCAATAGATATAGTTTATTAGTCATTATGTGTGTGTTGTGGGTTAAAAGCAATACTACTCAGAAATCTCGTGATACTCAGAAAGTTAAGAGTGATTTATAAAAAGAATTGTGAACTTTTATTTAGAGAAGTTGAAAAATTTTAAGAAAGGCAAGAAATCGGATTTTTTGATTATTTTTGAGGGGATTTATACTTTTCTTTATTACTTAATACAGTTCAAGAATAAAATGCTTTTAAAAGCTACAAACATTTTGCTACCTTATGAAGATTTGTTTCTGTATTTTATCCCCAAAACAACTGTGCGTTCTTTGTAGCACATTGTACCACACGATTCCTTGTCAAAAACCAACCCGAAAAAGTGTCCATTTTTCGATTTGACGTGGAATTCCGGAGTTAGTCGTGTCGGAAGTTTTATGACATCCCATCCGGTCATTCAAATTTTGGCATCCTTGGGGTTGCTGGTACTTGAAAGTCAATCGAGACAAAATTAAAACACCAGATGGGGATATATGCAAATCCGAATGTGTGTTAAGCTATCAGTTGCATGTACGCATTTGTGAAATGCCACGCCCAATCGAAAAACAAATAATTTTTTTTGTTGGTTTTCGACAAGTAAGTGTGTGGTACGATTATTGTGCAACCATCCGTTATTATATTGAAGTTTGACACTTGGAAGAGACAAATTTATAATGGAACCTGATGTTTCCCCAAAGTAAGCTAACAATATAGAAGTGAAAATCACCACTAAAGAAATTATAATTTTAAATGTTATAATATATAAAAGAACTTTATGAAAAAGTTATTAACGATTACTGGTTCTTCTAATATTAAAGCTTTCTTCGGTGGTGGGAGTTGATGAAAATTTCTCAATTGAGTGGATCAGAAGCAGAGGGATGCAAGTGAAAAAACTGACTTTTGAGAAAAAGTGCTTCAAAGTTGAAGCGGTCTTGAAAATTCCGCGAAGACTTAAACAGAACAACCATAACATTTTTAGAGCACTCAAACCTTGTTCCTTCCTGTCTTCCATCTTGATTTATCCTATACTTGTTTACCTGAAGGTTATTATGGGCTTATTTCAAGCAATCATGCACTTGCACCCCTTTGCTTCCGAGAGTTTATTACCAGTCGGTATTCTAGGATTGAAGGGATTATATAAGGCAAGGTTAAAACAGTTTAATGTACGAGTTTCATAGCAAAATATAACTAATAATAGTTAGAATAACCGATAAATATATTGAAAAAGTATAGTGTCTCATTAATACTAATTTAAAAAACACGCAACATGAGCATAAGATAGAAGTAAAAAATGGTTAAGAAACCATAAAAATTATAAGTATACAAAAATCTGTCGACAGGTGAAAAAAATAGACAAAGTAAAAAAATGAAACAAAACTAGTCATCTTCAGATTCCAGTTCGGTTAGATCTTCGGCTGGATCTGTGATTGCAGGTAACCTGGATGCTTGTATTTTGTTGGTTGAATGCTTGAGCGACTTGTAGAAATCATGATGGATTGGAAGTAGGTATTTCAGGAGCTTCAGAAGATTGTTGTATTTAGCTGTTTTGATGGCGACAGGCTCGCGATGTAGGGGATTCAACACTATTGTGTTCAATGAGAACGGTCGACCTTGTGACTCAGCCTTAGGTTTATTGTTTGAAAGGGTGTCTTCATTGAGTGTGTTTTTATAATACAGCATTGACTGTGTTTCCTTCTCAAAACGCAGCCACTGCATGTTACGGATTCCTTTGATGTTCTTAGAAAGATTTTTTGCCATGTTTTCAATGGAACGAAAGTCTTTTCTGACCATACGGAAGACTGCAAACTTGCGGCTTGCTTTGCATACGATGTTAACCCAATCGTCTGGGATAAAAACATATTGGGAGTTTTTTTTGGCTTTCTCTAAAATGCCAAAGTCTTGGTCGCATTCCATGTATGAGTGGCCCGAAATGAAAAATTTGTGGTCCACTTTTTCGATTGTTGTAGTAGCGACGATATGCATCCAAAACTTGACTATGTTTTGATTTTTGTTCTGCCCCACCCGCGTTGTCACTAAACGCAATCAAGTGTTTGACACTGCTAGGGAGTTGGTTGGCGTATCGTAGAAGACAGGAACCAATTTCTTGCGATCCTTTTAGTGCCTCTCCTTCATGCCACATGCACATTGAGCTCTGACCAGTGGCAAGATCATGGATGCCAAAATTATAAGTCCAAAGCTGTCTTAAGTAGTAGACAGTAATATAAGTAAGCGCAGGAGTTGGAAGCGTTTTTTCTAAATCAAAACAAACAGCTCGAACCGAAAAAATGTCGTTTTAGCTAGTTGTTCGGTTTCATCCTTGGAATTTTTTGCTTTTTCTGCCTTTCGCAAATGAACTTCTTTTTCAATCTGACTTCTGGCAACGACTTCCGGATCTTCGCATTGTGTTTTATTTTCAGAACATCGCAGGTACTGCAGGTGTCTGTGTGAGGTTTTTTAAAACTCAAGTTGAACATTGTGTTAAAAATATGGCGGTAATAGCTGTCTTTTGCAGGTTCAGTACCTTTTTCTTTGCAAAGAGCGGTGTACATATTATACAACCGCCATGTTGAACTTTTCTGAAAAGGAAAAACATGGCTGACGGCCGCATCAGCCAATTAGAAAATGTGGGGTGTATGTCACCTCTCTATCTATATAGGCTCTCTATTAAAAAAAGAACACCGCAATATGCCACCAACAAACAACAGACACCGAGAGCTCAAATCCGACTCCGACAAAAACGGTCAACTCATGTAAGGAATAAGAGTGTGGCAGTTTTTTAAGCGCCAAACAGTTGATGTGTACTACCCTCATAGCCATTTCGAGCTAACCAAGTGAATATGCAACACTGGTTTTACTTCGCGGCAAAGAGACGTAAGTGACTTGTGTCCCTTTGGCACCAAGCCGAAGACGGTATCAATTGAGCAGATTATCTTTCTCTCATTATATGTCAGTACCAATACACATGACGGCTCCAACCGTCCGCGGTCAGTCAGCCACGTGCCTAAAGAATCTCTCTATGCATCCAACTCATTTTGGCATTTTTATCACTTACATCCCTTTGCTTCTAACCCCCTCAATTAGTCTTATTGCTCAAAGAAAAAATGCCGGTGACGGTAAATAAGATTTTAGTTTTAAAAAACAGTCCTTGAATCTGCAGAGGCTGTGAATCGCTGTTTAAGCATGGATCAGGTCCTTTTACAGTTTGACCTCTTTGGACATTATTGGACCTCACTCATCATTTAACGTTGTGACAGGCCTCGACGAGGCTTAAGCGGACACCACTCGATCTGCTCATGTGCTCCATTACTCTTTGGACATTTCTTTCCTTTGTGGCATGCATCAAGTGCAGCCAACAGGTCCTGACGGAAATGGATGGACACGAGAGGGGGATTGTTTGGGAATTAAGTTGCCACACCTTTCAACGTTCCCTTCCGTTCTGAGTGGTTGCCTTTATTTCGCTCAAGAAAATCCCGCCAAGTCATGAACATTTTGCGATCGATTTATTTGGCTAAACTCTAAGTAACAACCGCCCGGTAGCCGGGGCAGTTTATGAGTGATGCACTAGACGTGCACTTGCATGTAGTCTAGGGGCGGCCAGCTTAAAACAAAAAATATCAACAATAAAACATACTAATTCACAGTAGTAATAGGTAGTAATAAATGTTTTTATACTAATGTGTAACATTAAAATTACAGCGATGCATGAGTATTTCAGGAAGAGAGAACGAGAGAGAGAAGAGGATGAGGGACGAGAGAGAGTGAGTGATAAAAGAAGATGAAAGAGATAAAAAGAGACAGAGAGAGAGGATAGAATATGTAGAGAGAAAAGAGAGAGAGAGGAAAGAGAGAGATAACGAGGTCAACACTTGAAATGGCACCCCATTCTCTAAGCTTCCACATCGCGTCAACGTGAGGACATTTAACGCACTGACAAATTTAACTTGGAACAGTCCCTACGTACACGACTCTTTGGACATGGATGGTTGGATCGTGTTTCAATATCGTGACCCACCGATTGCTAATCCCCTTCTATAACAACTGGGTTACAGCGGCCTTGTTTACTTATACAATTTTTTGTTATCATACCGGGCGTTTAGAATGGACCACACAATAATCATACCACGCGATTCCTTGTCGAAACCAACCTTAAAAGTGCCCATTTTATGATATGTCATCCGGTCATTTAAAATTTCATCTCTCAAAACACCAAACAAGCCACCAAACGTTCACAGGGAAAATTGACAAATTTTCTGGTTGGTTTGCGATAAGGAATCGCGTTCTATGCTTAATTTGCTGTCGATTCTTTATACCCGTCCACCCTGCAGTTTGTTTAAATAGCATAGAGTTAAAATGCATTAACTGCCTAAATAAATCAATTGAAGGGCTCTGGCGAACATAGCGACAAACCACTTTTAAAATTTTTCAGGTTAGCAATTTAGAAGTTTTGAAAAATTCCAAAATTATAATGGTTTATCCACTATTCAGGTGGTCATGTTACCTTAAAATTTCAAGTATAACGCCCTCATTCAAACGATTGGAAATTCTTTTGATCTCCTTTTGAATATTTTCTTCTATTTTTCCATAACGGAATTTTCATTCTGTGGCTTATCACTGTTTCTTAGACTCCTTCAATTTAAAAAAAAAACGGATGGAATAGTTAATCACATTTAAACTATATTTATCTCTTTATGCTACTTCAATCACACTCAATACCATTATTTAGTTCTGATAGAACTTGGTTTCTAGAACTAAGTCTTGCCGTCTGATGTGATTGGAATTTGTCTAATTACTATCATTCTCATCAACAGTCGGTGAGAAACAGTAGAAGCGAAGTTTTATCCTAGCCTTTCTCTTTTGAAAACACATTGCTATGCAAATGAAGACCCGAGGACTTTTAATAGCATCAATTCCGAAACGGCCAGGTGCTTTCAAGAAGCTTTAGAGACGAATTGCTTTAAAATCAACGTAATGGTCTCTTGTTTGATTGACAGTGCGTATGAAATGCTTCGGGTGAGGTATAGCTTTGTTATAAGCTGCTTCTTGAAGAATAATTTCTGCTTTCAAAATAGCTATTATTCATTCAGACAGCATTCGTTTTTACGTATTTTTGTTGCATACTAACTTTAAACAGTAGTCACAAGTGTAATTAGTCTTCGCGTAGTCAAAATTACCATAATCTGCCTAAACTAACCAAATCTATTTTAGGGAATATAAAAACATTTAGATAAGCATATTAAAACCAAATTCTCTTGCATGATACACATTGGGGTTATCTTAAAATGTAGTTTATTTCCATTTGGGCAACGCTTGGCGTTTAATCTAATTGACATTGACATTCTCTTTCATATATCACTTTATAATTCATTCTTTGGAATTTCTAGTGATAACGTGCTGAAATAGTATTTGAAAAACAAGCCAAGTTAAGTCATGTCCGGAATATGTACAGGAGGCACGTTCCAGTTGTACCACAAAGATACTACCGCAATCTACATTTAACGTGACAGTAAAATCAAACAACCCAGAATTTAAAATCCTAGTAGACATTACAGAAATTGGTTGAAAGCATACCTAGAAGATTAGATGCAATCATTGCAGCTAAGTATGCTAAAATAATATACTGAATTTTGGCGAAATAAACACTTTCTGCTTTCATCCAATGTGTCTAATTATTTTTGGCTGCATAAATATGACGTTTTCTTGTCATTGCATTTACAAGTTTTCAATACTTTTATTCCTTTGTGGTGTTTTCGGGGTCAGTATCGATTATTGAAAGTCATAAAATAATTTATGCCTGTTTTATAAAACATATTCCAACGAATATAAGGTATCATGATGTGAGACTTCATATTCATTTCAAAAGTCACGTTTTGCAAGAATAGATTAGAATTTCCTCTTTTTGATTTATATCAAGTCTCAAATGGAGTGAAATTTTTATTTTGAAGGGAATTACTATAAAGATTCTGAACGGAATTACTCAAAGGTAATCGAATGACGTAAGATTGTGGATGTCATTACATTGGAAAAAATATTCCTAGACAAATTTTGAGTAAAAGACTATTTGGTACAAAAGGGATTTTAACTATACTTGTTCTCTTTTCTTTCGAAAATAGTTTCTCATCTGTCATATGAATGTATGTGTTAAAGATAATTCTAATTACTCATCCTCAAGAAACATAACTCAATTCGTCTTAGAACTAATATAGCCAAAACGTGGGATCATAAGATTTATCTTTTTCATAAGCACGAAAAGTCAATGTCACAAGAATATTAAATATATTTTACTCAATACCCAATTACTTTTTGGGGGTCACAGTCCTTGGTGGTTCCGGTTCTGGCTTCTGGAAGAACCCCAATTCAAATTCTGGCTAGCAGCAATCAATTATTCGATGTTACTTCAGCGTGTTATCAACTGCGCCATAAGCATCTCAGGAACAAGGAAACATAATTTATATTCAGACGTAACAATTAATATTGGTAAATGAATAAAGAGAAAATGGTTTGTTTTGCGTACGGAGAAAAATTGCACGGTACACTGCTAGTCTAAGAATTCTTAACGCGAACAGTTGTAACAATAAGAACATTCTTAATGCGAACAGTTGCAACAATAAGAACACAAATTCTAGAGATCTTTTTAAGTGTTGCCACAACTTGATCTTTCATTTTTAGTTTGGGATATAACATAATTTGGTTCGTGGTGGATAAATTTCTGACTCACCGAATCAGTTAAAAATTCAGAGGAGTTTAACCAGTTTCCGGTAACCAAGTTAACCAGCATCAGGGTTTACTTATCGCATTAAAGCTTATAAAGGAAACATAAGAGCTCCTTAGTTCGGAATCTTTCGAGACTGAAGGAAACAATTTTACTACACGCAATTAATTATTCCATGAATTTTAATAGCTCTCAACCAATATAAAAAGTGATTCCATATAGCTGTTACAAAATAAAATACCGATATTTTTCAATAGATTAAATTAAATGCACCCATTGCAGAGCACCTTATTACTTACGTTGCTTATGCAACTCGTAGTGGCTATAAAAATCCGGAGCAGGTTTTATTCACATACTCGAAATTGTGAGTCAATCAAGATTTAGTTTTTTATTTCTCAGGTTTTTTTTATAACCAGTTGGCTGCATTTCGATTATGTAAAAGAGAAAGAGAATGTTAATCCCCTGACCGTCACGAGATTTCCGAGTAGCGTGGAATTATTTTTTCCCTCAAAATATATAATGATTAAATAACCCCATCTATTGGTTGAAATAATCATATGAAAGATTTTATTGGTCAGGAATGTAGGTAGGTAGTTAATTAACGTCACACTAGAGCAACAAAGGGTTACTGGCGACGGTCCGGGATCAATTCCAAAGGGAAAGATCCAAGGACAACGCCTCGTAATTTTGAACCACGGTCAGAAAACGAGGTCAACACTTGAGTTGGTAAGCCCACTCTCCAAACTTCCATACCACGCCAACGTTAAGGCATTTGAGACCACGACAGATTTAACATGCACCAGCCCCCGTATACACGGTGGTCTTTGGCAAGACCAAGGTTCGAATTCGCGCCCCTCCGATTGCTAATCAGTTACTCTTCCAACGGGACTACCGCGGATCCTGATCAAGAAGGTCAATATTAGGAGTTATGCAGAGAAGACTGCAGGTCTCATCATCTGTATGAACGGATATATGCGTGTGAATCTCCAGAAGGTTCATGTCTTAGAAACGTGTTTCTTACTTATATATGTTGTCTTGTACACTATTCACTCTGGTTCCTTGACGCACATGGGTGATGAAAGAATCGTGAGGTAATGGACTTTCGACAATCCTATTGGATAATATATATATATATATATATATATATATTAAATTAAAAATGGAATCCATTCAAACGTATATTTGAAGATAAATTAGCTCCATCCTTTAAAATATTGATCATGAGTCATTCCATGCCAAATCAACACACTCAACCTGACCTTTTCCGATTTCAATCAAATTTAGTATATATGTAGCCTCATAAGAAATGAAATTGTGCAAAATGTGGGCTGGATATATCAATTATTTTTCGAATTACAGATCATTGAAAACTTTAAAAAGGGAAAAATTTGGATCACATTAGGTAACCAATTTCGTAAAAACTCGCTGAACATGGGCTTATTTTAAAGTCCATGAAAGAAGCTTCTAATTAATATCATGACTTTTGAAGAAAAATATTTTAATATCAAGCCACGTGCTTTTCGACCTTAGAATTTTAAAAACCTACATTTTAAAATTTTTGAAAAAAATTAGCCTGTGAATGTTTAACATGTGCTGTCAATTTGGAGTTGGAACTCTTACTAGATTTAGAGTTAGAATTATATTTTATGGTTCAAACTGACTAAACCCGGCAAAATTTGGGGCCTTCGGTAGGCAAAAAATGGAACATTCACATATTGCTTGTTGAACACAATGTACAATTTTTCAGTCAAAAACAAAATGATTAATATCTTAAAATGTTTTTGGTGTTCCAGCTTGAAACTTTTAGAGTATATTAGTCTGATATGAACTCATTTACTTTTATCGGAACTTTTTAAATGTAAGTTTTTGAAAAATTGAGGAAATATATTCGGCCAAACTGCTTAAAATATTAAGTTCTATTTAATAAGTTCTCAGTTGACACTAAACATAGCCTCATAACATAAATATATCGCAAGATATCAAAAGCAGGGTTGTTGTAAAAGTTTAAAAATACACTTAAAATTCAAATTTTCAATTTTTGTTATATTTAAACAAATCAAACGATTTTTTCAAAAACTCATATTTTTGGTTTACTACCAAAGCTTATTTTTGTCGAAATTGGAGAGATATATCCAGGTAAATTGAATAAATTCATCAGACAATCTTAAAAGTGTGTGATATGTATTGTTTGAGCGCGTATGTCACATAATTATCTTTTGCTCGTATGTCAAATAATTATAGTTTGCCCTTATGTAAAAAAATTATCGTTTGTGCGAGCATTGACATCTTGGCTCGCACAGAATTAAGATAAGCTTGTGTTTTAATTATTTTTGTTTCATTCTTTAGACGTCAGTTATAGCAGCATTTGAAAAATATCTAATTATTAGTTTGGTATTTTTTCGACTACTTTTATGTCGATCTCTGCTTTAGTGCAGATTACTTGGAACCATGGAAGCGATCCCCATATTTTAGAGCAGCTGTCTGTTAGTATATATAGAATTTTTTTAAACAAAGAAGTTTTAATTATACATTCCATTTCCTTGCACCAACTACATCGTACGGATTAGTTATTCGTAGTTTGGGCTTTGACGTTGTGCTATTGGCACACCCCTCGGCCTACTACGTTACAGTGGTTATTTAGTCATTGTGTGTGTGTTTGTGTGTGTGTATTGTGAAAAAAGCAATACACTATACTCAGAAATCTCGTGACGCTCAGAGGGTTAAAGGCTTTTAATAAATGGAAAAATTAAAGGTTGTTCTTGATTTTTTTTAATTGAACAGATCTGCTTTCTTCTAAAATATAGTTAATCCTAATCCATATCTATACCTACTTCGGTTGGTCACACAAACCATAGAAACATAGCGACAATTGGCAAACGATGGTTTTGCCGCTTTGGAATTTTAAAAGAATTCATATAATTTTATCAGTTTATTCCTGAAAAATTGGCACGAAGTGAGTACAATGTGACGGATAATATACGGAGAGCTTCGAGTTGATAAAGAAATCCAGAGAAAACTCTTAAGATCTCAAGAAAGCGCTTCATATGAAAGTTAGAGCCTTAGTGAAGATGTAGAACCTTGGATACAGAAAAAAACTTGATATCTTCTGTAAAGCTTAACAGTAGCACCATAAGATACATTTCGAAGGGATTAGTTGAGAATCTTATGGCATTCTATACAGTCATGTGTCGGGAGTCTGTAAATTTTAAGTAATATCCCAGAATGGATTATTTTAGAATATGTTACGAAGAGTTTGAAAAACACTTTTTAACACTGCAATTAATTCTCATACCTCAAGGTTCATACACAGTTCAGCTTAATGATACTTTGATAGCGATGGTTGTTTGAAAACAATTGATTATAATCGATTCTAAAATCTTTGATTACGAGTTAAGTTTTTTCAACATGTAGCAAAGGAATGGCAAAGGGAAAATTATGTGAAAAACCATTTGTTTGAATTCAAGTTTTAAACAATTTTTCATTAGATACCGGCCAATAATTGTCATCTGTGTAGTGAAGTTATTTTATCTTGTCCTATCTTAGTTTTACCACCGATATAAAAGGAAAGGAATAGAGATTTTATACTGGAAAAGTTTTAGAGCAAAAAGAAAATGGCGGTGAAAAGAACGAAGAATTTATGTAATTTCGCCACTGGTTCATAGATGCCCTCAAAAGGGACGAGAGGGTATCGGATGTCGAAGAAAATATTTAGTTGAGAAGTTGTGTAATGGGAATTCGCTCGTTTCAAACTTAGATCGATTGCATTGAGTTCCCTAAACTAGTTCAACAATAATTCTTTAAAAAATGGTCCAAACCGCTTATAAGCCTATTTGGATAAATAAATTCAACTCATGTCTCAAATAATTATTTTATTGCCGTTATTTAGTTGCAACGAAAATTGGTTCAGAAAAAAAGACAATGTACGTATTTTTCAAAAAGTGTTGTAACCGATATCTTAATTTATTTGGAATAAAAATGCAAAATATTTTGTGTTGATATTTTTGTTTTGTAGATGATAGTTAATTTTTTGTATTTATATTTGGCATATTTATTACTTTTGACTGGTTTAATCCTTAAAACGTTTTCAGACTTTTATTCATTGTTTAATACAATGCCAAAGGCACGAATTTGGATTAGTAGCAATAGTGGGGCTATTGAGATGTTCCTCTACATTGGTAATTTTAGTAATAGGTGAAAGATTAACACGATTATGAAGAGAAACCAGAGCATTAAATTTTTAAATATACAGTCACATTTTCTTGTTAAACTCAATTTTCCCTAAAACATCAAAATTTAAATGTTTGTGTCTGAAAATAAATGATTTGGGTCAGCTGGTTGGCAATTTATTTATATTCTGCAAATCCACCAGATTGGCTTGGCAGGTGAAAATATGTTCCTGGATGGAGTTCCGTTTTTGGGCAAATTAAGCAGTTTAGATAAGATCTTGTTCCATCTCTTTTTATCTTCATTCCTTTAATATAGCGAGTTCTTAATCTTGTAATAGTCGTGGTGATTGATTTGTTCATTTAACAGACATAATGACTCTTTTCAATTGATTTATCTCTTAGTCTGTACCTCGCCATAGCATTAGTATCATAGAGAGATTCAAGGCTTGATGTATTGTTGAGATGTCTGGCCTCTTTGGCAGTTTGTCTGCAGTCTCATTTTCTACGATATCAAAATGCGTTGGCATCCACTGTAAAATGCATATCTTCCCTAGCTAGTTCTGTCAAGATGGTGGTGAATATTTTGTGTTAGTCTTGACTATTGCTGTTCAATTAGTTACCTCAGAGGTGGCCTTTGAGTCTCAAAATAGTATTAATCTGTTAGCTCTGTCCATATCCATTAGTGAAGCATATAGTATATTCAAAGCATCTTGTATATCTGTAAGCTCACTTGTGAAGTTGGAGGCGAAGTTGCCTGAGCCAATTTCTTGTTTTATTTCACCATTTGGCAAGACAGTTGGTTTGGGACTGTGCCGATGATATATATATATATATAACGGAATTAAATTATTGAAAATTATTTTAAAAACAATAATAGTTAGCAGGGATAATTTTAATTTGTAAAATCACTCTTAGATCAAATTTAGTCGGATCAGATTTAATTTTAAGTATTTTTATTTTCTTTCGAATGAGTCTTAGAAGAAATTAGTCTTCCTAAAAGATATATTCCATTAAAAAGGCAGACGAATAACTGATGGCGAAACTTGAAATTTCAAATTATACAAATCATTTAGTAGTTTGTATTTACTTGGCTCATCTGGCAACAGTTTTGACAGACCGTTTAGAGAGAATTGCTTCGCTTTTTATTTTAATTGGACCTCATTTGTCACCGGAACTGAATGACTATTATGACAAATTATGTTTCTTTTAGAAACATAATTTGTATTCAGTTGTTTTTGAATGGTTATTAAGACTTCTGATTGAACGTAATAAAGATTCTATTGGATTTTAATAGGCAATTTTTCTCCATTTCCTTTTGATCGCAGAAAAATATTTTCAAACCAATTATACCTTTTCCATAAGTGTTTCTGAATGTAGAGTTTCATAATTAGTGTGCAATATTTCATCGTCCGGTGAAAAGAATTTTTGATACAAATTATCTATAATTTCGCAGTAACAAGTTAATTGTATGGAAATATTTGGATTTTGAAAATAATTGCGAATATTTCACACAACCACAGACATATTCAGCTCCAAATAATCAATCAAGTGAAAGAAATGCAACAAATGCTAAGGTCAGTAAGCACGAGAAGAAATTAGGGAAGAAAGTGTTAACTTTATGAGAGGGATTTTCTGTGTTAAAACAAAACACCAAACAGAAGATGGGGATTTTACTTCCACTTACCAAAATTCTACCACATTATACACATCAGGGTTACATTAAAATGTATTTTATCACTGTTTTAACGAATTAATCTAATTAAAGTTGACCAATTAACTATCACATAAAATTCGATATTCATTCTTACAAATTTTAAATAAAGACGTACTGAAATCTTAATCGAAAAACAAGCCAAGTGAAATCATGTACAGGAAGTACGTTACACAGCAGAAACATTACCTACTTTTAGTTTGAGAGAGAAATGCTTTAATAATTTTAAATCAATATTGATTTCGTTTTTATAATATTGATTAATAAAACTATCTGTATTAACTTTTAGAAAATATTAATTATTTTTGAATACACTGATATCAAATATGCAAATAAAAATGAAGAATAATTATTTATATAACACCCTTGAATCGAATAAGAGAACACAGAAAATAATTAATAATCATCGAAACCCAAAGATGGGTATAGAATTCAAAAATCCAATTATAAATTATCTTAAAAATTCTAAGATTCCAAAAAGAGGAAGCACACTTTTAGAAAATAAGGAACACTGAAGTTAAATATAACTGAGAGTTACACACCTGCTGTAAATAATTTTAAGGATTTTCTAATACTACAGAGCACACATTTCACGCTTTATGTGATGCTAAAAGTATTAGATTTTTAATTTTTTTAACAATTGTTTTAGAGTTTCCACCGAAAGTCCGTTAATAGGCTAAACTTTCAATTGGAATAACTCTTAAACCTTTCGTTTTAGCCAGATTTATTCCACTCTGAACATGATTGACTCAAAAGTCACACTATAGCTACCTTTCCAGAAAATAGTCTCATTACAAGTAATATGAATAATTATTCTTAGGTTTGTTCCCCAAGTTGAGCCCTCGTGTTGAAAAAATAACCGTAGAGCAACAAACCATAATAACCCAAATTAGATTACGAATAGAAGCTAGAACAGAAAGGAAGCTATGTTGCTTCACGTTACTAGTGAGTCTTGTAAAAATAATAACCACTTGTGAGTTTTTTTACCGGAATACCCATTAGCAAACACTAGTTTTTGGTGACAACTTTGGATGTATTCCCTCTAGAGTTTTAAATTTAACGAACTAGCACAAACAATGGCTGAGGTGCTAAAGGCGTTTTTTTTCTAAAACTGATGGAGACTGAAGTGCTTGGTTTTGAGTTTTAATCTCGTATATGCCGAAGTCGGATTGGCTGATTGAACTTTTCCTGATTTCGTCAAAATGACAAGTAAATGTGAACCAGCTAACTTATAACCCTCCAGGAAATCCCAATCCCCACAGTTTACAGTAGGTGCGATGTGACAGCACCTTCCACAGTGCCCCGGTGGAACGCAGACACGTTCTTGCCAATTAGTACTTGAAAGGTCATACGATCTATAAGCTGGCATTAGAAAAAAAAATTAGAGAACCAACTTTAATATGAAACACTAATTTCGGTGATTCCATAAGATAAGTAAGTAGTTGAATAGCAACAGTTGTAGTAGCAACATAGCGGGAAATTGACGACGGTCCGGGATCAATTCCGTAGCGATTCCAAGAAGAAAAATTTAATAAATTTCCACGGACCTTTTAAATTAAATTTAAAAATAGGATATATAATGGTAATTGTTTCTATAAAAAATTTCTCATGAAAATTAGTTTGAATGGTAAAAAAAAATCAGATTGCGATGGCAATCAACTTCTTACTAAATTTTCTGACTCGTTTAAGGATAATGCGATTGTAATTTGAGAAACATTTGTAAATAGAAAAGTATATTTCAACTGTAAAAATCGAGTAAAACTGCAGAATGGCTACTACTCGGTTTATTTGAGCTAAAAACATTTCCATAGTTGGGATAGATTAAATTTTCAACTTGAGATTTGAATTGCATGCATTTTTTCTACAAAGCGAAAAGAACTTAGATATAAGGTTAGACATTTTGCATGTTAGAAATCGCCACCCGGCTATATCCCTCTTTTTTAGTTATTCCCTATGAATTTTGAGTTTGCAAACAGCAGAGGAAATATGAATATTTTTTTAGAATTGGGAGATCGAAGGCCACTTGTTTCAACAAGTTATCTTAGTCTTTTTTATGTGGGCTCTTCTGCCACAATGTCAAGTTTCAGAGAGGCATCTACATACACATCGCTAGGGGGTTGAGGTTCTTCACCCATCGCATCCTTATAGGTAGGTAGAAAAATCGTAAAAGAACTAGTTATCTAATATACAAAAATATTCTACCGTATTGCAGCTTTACGTGATTTTAGACGTGTGATATAATGTATAAATTGAGCTCTTTTGTCTAATAAATAAATTTTTCTCGACCCTCATATATCACTTTCCGATATATCTCGTATATACGGTGTATCACTTCCTTCGGTATTTATACATATTTCTCCCCCCCCCCCCGATAAACGCGATATATCAAGGGGTTACTGTGTATGACTATATTTATTTGGCTTACATTTCCATTACCATATATATAAAATTTTCATTTTTTGCATTTATTTGCAAAATAAAACAAGACTTTACTAAAATGATAAAAAGGATATTCAGACAAAAACAATTTGCGAAACACTGCTCTGAAATGTAGCGTGAAAATAATGTGATAAAAGATAGAATAAAATCGTTTGAAAAGCATCTTACCGCAAACGATGTGTCCGTTGATCGCTGTGAAAACTCTTCTCGGGGGATGGATCAGAAGGTTGCTCTCGCGCTTCTCGTGAAAATGCTTTCAGTGATTCCTCCAATGAGAAGGCTCTCTGTACTTTTATACTCTGTCTTTTGTCGCTCGCCCATTGGTCGCCCACCCGATCACGCGAAAAGTGTGCCGCACGGGGTTCGTGCTTAATCGAGCTTGGGAAAAGTACGACGGATATTGAAAGTCTTCGAGGAATTTTGCACCACCCCTCCTCCCCGAAAATTATTGGCGAAATGAAATATTCTGCCTAAATTCTCTACATTTTATGAGGACTTTTCAAGCCTTAATGAGTTTAAAACATTCCTGTTGTTTCAAAGCGAGCTCTGATTTGGCAGAAATTGCAGTTTAATTACTGGTTTTCTACGGACATGTATTGAAATATATAGGTATTAAGAATATTAATCCCCTGTGGGGTTCTTGGCTCAGTAGGTTTGCACACTGAGCTAGCAACCTGCGAGTTGTAGGCGCCGCAGGTTCGATTCCTCCCTGGGTGTATTACTCTCTTATGTGACAGTAAAACTTTCCTTGTGGGTAAGTCTATTTACTTTTTTCCTTGTGGGTATGCCCATTTACATATCGTTGTTTGGAGCAACTTGACCAAACATGGCCCTTGCGCCATAAAAGCCCAACCAACTCCTGAGGGATGGAACAAGTTCGGCAACCTGATGTCTTCCCTGCATGACATCTAACTAATTTTGACATTCTTAACCAATGTAATACTTCAAAAAATTCTTTAATCAATAGATGTGGTTACTTAATCATAAAGTGGGATGGAATGCAAAAATACTACTACTCTACCCTGAAAATCTCGTGACGCTCAGAAGTTTAAGAGAGAAATGTAATACAAGTTAAGAACATACGTTTTGGTTATGTATTTTCGAAATTCCAAAATATTGATGGATATTGTGAATTCTAGGAAGAAATCCATTTTATTCAGCCATTGATTCATGAAAAAAGTCATTATAGCATACAATTTACAACATACAAACGTAAAAGACAAAGAAGGTTTGCGAAAATATTAAATAACAACTTTAAACATCCTATATACACATCTGAAGACTTATAGTCACTATTCAGTTAGAACTTGAAATGATTTGTAAATCGATATTATTCCTGTACATATTACATTGCTACAGGAAAATGAAAAAGTTATTGAGTGTCATTCAGACTTTTTACGAGTTCAGTTTGGTTCGCTCCTATATGAATGGGTACAAAAAGTTGGCCGCGCATTGCTTCAAAATTGAAATCAAATTTCTTACCTCGTATATGTTTCTTCTTAAAATCATACCACAACATAAATTTATATCTATATATTAAAAAGTTTGACTTGTTAAATTCTATCATTGTTGAAAACAGAATACTATACTAATGAGTCGTTACTAATCCACTTGATCAAGGTGGAACCTAGATCAAGTCCAAAATACCATGTCCAACTAACTCCTGCTCATCCAGGAGCTATTCCACAGAGCCACTGATGCAATCCAAAATATGAGAAGGAGTTGCTGAGATCTTGGACCATGTACATGATGGAAAGTTCTTAATTTCTCTAACAAAAGTCATACCTTGTGTGCCCATAATTCTTAATTTCTCTAACAAAAGTCATATACCCTGTTGCCCATAGTTCTTAATTTCTCTAACAAAAGTCATATACCTTGTGTGCCAAAAGTCATATACCTTCTAAGTCATGCCAGAGCAGCCTGGTACAGTCTCGAACCTTGAAAATGTAATGATAGTCCAAGGTACTTTGCAAGATATCAAGAAGGAGGAGGTACACATCACATTTTGTGTTTTTTATGTGTACGATTGCTTAATATAGAGCACTTCAGGGACTCGATCATAAGGATATAGAAACTATATAAAACTTAACAAAATTTATTTCACAAAACTAATGTAAAATTAATAATTAAAAATTAGAAAATCCAGTGGCTGTCTTAAGAAGCGGAAATAACGCATACGAGGCGTACAATGCAGTCGTTAAGTGAAGGTAAATCTGTATTTAGTCTGTTGCACTTAAAGCGTACGCTGTTTTAGTATAGCTTATGTGTACTGTTTTATACATCACCATATACAAGACCGTCTGAGACGCAATACGAAGAAAGCGGCCACAGCTCTGGGCTATTGGTGATTGACAAATTCATCACGACAACGCGCTAGCTTATTTATCCCGCCTTCAGCAGAAGAGCAAGAGTACTTTTTTAGCAAAACGGGAAATCCCCAGGGGGCTCAGCCTCCCCTACAACCAAGGTTTGGTATCCTGCGACTTCTAGCTTTCCCTGTAACTAAAATTACCTATGAAAGGGAAGATATTTCAGACCGTGGATATGATTAAAGAGAATACGAAGAGGGATCAGATGGCAATTACAGTGGACTTCACTGTGTGTTTTGAAAAGTGGAAGAGATTTTGGGAGAAGTGTATGAGGTCCCAAGGTGCCTAATTTGAAACAAACTAGGGTCATGGTACACTGTTCTTGTTCCATATTAGATGGCTAGATACTTTCTGGATAGACCTAGTATATTTTAGGTAGTCAAGTGTTTTCTACCCTTCCCTGTGGAACACACTTTCCCTCAGGCAATAAATTGTAAATAGACTCCATGTCATAACTTGAATTTATCCCAATATCCCAATTTTAAGATATTTGATCATATGAACAGTTTTTATAAGGAAAAAATTAGAACAGTTTTATTGCAAAATTTGTGTGAATAAAATGTATGTATTTTAGAAGCATGAACCCTATGTAGCCTAAATAGTAATTTCTATTGGTTTACAGAATTTAAGGAAACTTCCGATTGGTCCAGAAGTTTGAAAGCCACACTGAGATGAACTACAGGTTACAGTATGTAATACATCCCCAACGCTCAGAATATTAAAATACGGATTTTTGCAGAGACAGCGCGGAATACGATTTACTACACCAAACATAGATAGAAGTAATGTTGTCAATGTAAATGTAAAAGTTTCCTGCAAAGTACAAAGGGAGAAAGTTTTTCAGAAAGACCAAAAGGCTTGGAAAGGTTTTCCTACAATAAAGTATTATCGACGGTTTTCCTTCAATAACCCCTTTTTATGAAGTTGAAAACAGTTTTATAGAAAAATTAAAAATCCTTGAACGTTTGTCGATAGTTTTTCTGCAGTAACCCTTGAATAAAGGTAAAAACAGCCATACAGAAAACCTTATAATCCTTGTATAAGGTTTTTTTTGGCAATGACCTTTTTATAAAAGTGAAAACAGTTTTACAGAAACATTAAACACCTGGAACCTGTAGAGGAGTTTCCTCTGCTTTACCATAATTTTGAATGTGAACATAATTTTACAGAGATTGGAAATGCAGCTTGGATGTAGAAGGCTTTCTTGTAGCAGATATCGACAAAAGGGAAAGTTTCTTACAGAGAAAAGTTAAAATTACGGCTCGGCTGCAGCTATAAATGATTATTACTTCACGAATTTCAGTCGGCATTATAAGTATTTAAGAAACACTTTTATTTATTATTCCTTTCTTTAATATTTTAATAGTTTCAATTACAAAGTTTTTTGATATTCCACACTCATTTTTTCATTCTTAAAATAAAACTATTCAGAACATTTCTTATGTGCACTTTGCGTGTACCTTTCCCACAAAAGTATTTCTCTTATGGTAACTGTTATTACTATAAGCTCTATTTTTGTTGCAACAACTGATTTCACAGGATTTACGTTTATTAGAAGTTTGGTTTGGAATATTCGGCGTCTACCCAATCTATTGTCAATAGTCATCGATGCTTGCAAAACTGGGTGGAGACTACGTTTCTTTCATCTCTATATTATTTTTCTAGTCTTTCACTAACGCAGCAAGTGCTTATTCCATTAGCTTTTCGTAGTGGATTTACAACTATAACACGATTTTCTGAACTGTTATAGAAATATGTACCACGTTGCGATAGCAATAAAACAATTAAGTCTTGTCTATTGACTGTTTTAGGAGTATTTAGGTAGCGTATATACAAAACTTCAAAATCAGAGTGGTTGGTGGAAAATAAATTGACATGCGTATAAATTTTTATATCTCAATAAAAGTCAACATAAATTCCTACAAGGGCTCCTCAACAATTTCTGTAATTTAAACAAAAAATCTCAAACCCTCCATTTTGATGGGTTTGGTTGTTCTAGTATTAGAATCGAATCGAAGGTACTTTATGGGTTCCACTTCCTGTTAAAAGTTCTGCACACAAACATGACGGTTGTAACACAGTACCGATACGATAGTCTGAACTTAAGGGAACTGCTTAAGAGACTATAAAAACAGTTAAATAATGAATGTATCGGCAAGTCTTCATGGAATGCCACTGCTTGTGTTGAATTGAGAGTATCTTAAACAGGATTGGGGACGGTGAGGTTAAATGCTGTGGCCACGTGATGACCGGGAAAAGGTGGAATGTATAATGAGCAGTGACCTCTGAGAACCGTTCATTTACACCAACGTGGTTGAGTGGGCGGTACTTTCCGTTGCTGTTCGGGAAACCGAGTGAAAGATTAGATTAGCTGTTTTTATGAAAGTTTCAGAGCTTTGTGAAAATTCTTGTTCTGAAATGCCTTGTAAGTAGTTATATAGAAAATGATTACCGAAAAAAGTTCAATGAAATCTATGGGTTAATAAATTGGTTAACTAATGTTGTGCGCGATTTTGCTAACTACGGTGAACTGGTTACGGTTTGATGTCTGGACCCAAATATAGGGTGGTCAGAATAATTAAAGCATGCGATTCCTTGTCTAAAACTATGCAGAAAAAAAGTTTCTTGATCGAACCTGGCATTCCGGAGATATTCGCTGTCATTCGAGACGAAAATAAATCACCCAATGGATATGCAAATCCGTACATTGAACTATCAGTTGTAAGTATGCATTTCTGGAATGCCTCGTCCAATCGTAAAACGGTCACTTTTTCGAGTTGATTTTTTATGAGGAATCACGTATTATTAGTATTATTTAGTCGATTCTGACCACTGTATAATACTGAAGTTTGCGACTTGGAAGAGCATAATTAAATTGAATTCTTCTGTTTCAACAACGTGAGCAATAAATATAGAAGTGAAAATCCCCATTTATGTAAATAAATTTTAATTTTAAAGGGTTGAAAAAATATTCAAGAACTTTTAAAAAGTTATTAATGATTACCTGTTCCTCGGCTTTCTTAAGTGGTAAGACTTGATGAAAATATATGTATATCTAATAATTTTGTCGTTTCTCAAAGAAAAAATAATACCGGTGACGGTAAACATGATTTTAGTTTTAAAAAACAGTCTTACATCTATAGAGGCGACATCGTAAAAAGTTTCACCCGAATATCACCGGAATCCAATCGAAAAATGAGCATTATTCTGGTTGTTTTTTAACAAGGAAATGCTTGCTGTGATTAGTGTACGGCCGATTCTGACCATCTTGTGTATCGTGTAAGAGTTTTTTTTTAATTCAAAAATGGCATCGAATTTTACATAAATATTGCGCTGGTGAAGAGACAAAAGGATTTGACTAAAAATTTCAATAAAAAATTCAAGAGACATACAAAAAGACAACTCCGAACAATATATCGTTCGGAGTTGCCTTTTCTAAAAATAACTAGGTAGATAAAATATTATCAAGACTGTACTTTATCCCCAATATTCAAAAAAGAAATATCATATCTTTACCCACAGTGCCAATAATCAGTAGAACTGTATCAGGGTAAAGCAACAGCCACACATCTAAATCGACTATTAAATTCTTGGAAAAAATGGAGCAAGAAACTGGTATCAAGTCAATACGCTTTACTGATATTCCTGCTAAATCTCCAGATGTTTCACCCATGGACTTTTGTGCTTTTGGACTTCTAAAAAGAGCATTATCGAAACGTCGACCGAAAACAATTCAAAGACTGGAAAACTGTGGAACAAGAATGGGAGAAAATACCACTGTCGATACTACAAAAGTCATTATTATCATGGAAATTAAGGTGTAAAAAGATAGTTAACAATAAGGGCTATCAAATGGAACATTTAAAACACAAAAATTTCATGTAAAAAATTGAGCTTCAGTCCATTAAAATCGTTACAGTCTCTGTATATCACAAAAGTTCGCTTATAAAATACTAGAAGAATTACCCGGCGTTGCTCGATTGAATTGGTCAAATGTTGATTGTAAAGTGATTAGACTAATCACATTTCTTTCATAGAAAAATGCAAACATCATTTAAGTGTACGAAAGACAATACTTTAGCATCGTTTTAACTTTTTCATAGGTTCTACAATTTACTTCGGACCAAATATGTATACATGCTATATTCCATCCATATAATCCATTTCATATTCATCGCACTCCTGCAGTAAGACAAACTACAAAAGTTTTTTCTAAAATGACTACTTCGGAAGTCGATTTAGAAATATCTTTGAAATACAACGAATGGCTATCCGTTTTAATTTAACTTAACTCATCTTATTTTAAAATGATTTTATTTTAACTTTCCGGTCATTCTAAACTAAGAAGTTAGATACCTTACTTAAGAAAAAGTTTTATTTTGTATATTTTATTTATTTTTGTATGACAGAATTCTACAAACCATTACGTATTCAACCAGACTTCAGGAAAGTTGGTCGAAATATACATATACCTTTCCATGTCTAGTGATATTTTGCAGAAAATAAAAATAATTCATTAAAATTTAACTCTTAAATAATATATCTCCAATATGTAAAATACTGGAACATATAAATGCAAACAGAAAGGAAATTCCGATCATTGAAAAAATACAGAATTCTAAAAAAACGAAGGATATGAGCACGCGTGTCGAGTTTCGACTTCCGGAGTATATTTTAAAATGAGAAATTCGAAAAACGACGTTTGAAAAATATTGATAAAGACCATGATTTATTTACAAAAAGAACACAAATTTATAAAATTTAGAAATACTGAAATATGATCACAACATTTCGCTGTCTTAACTCAAATACACAAAAACGGAATTCTAAATCTAATTTATAAAATAAAACATTAATTATGACGTTGTCAGAAACCGAATAGCAAAATTATGCTTTTATAATCAATGAGTTTTTCGTTTGAGGTTTTCGTGTTCCATTAAAAAAAATGTAAGTTATGTAAAATTAAATATTTAAAAACTCCATTTTTATGTTCATCACATGTTCATAATCAATCATATAATCATAAATTATTTATATTATGGGAAGAAATATATGAATAATCAGTTCAAACATAAATTTTAGAATTTAATTTGTTTTCAGAAAAAAATGTTTTTCGAGTTATAGTGCGTAAAACAATTTTATTGGAAAAGTTGTTTTTCCATCAATACTCGTAAAACAAACTGAGTTGCGTACCCCAATCGTTTTATACTCAATGGTATTCCTATGGGGATTTCGAATTGTTTCTGCACATCTATGACGGATAGAAAGGGTGGGTAAAATGTAGCCTACGTTACCCGCAAGGTTCAAAAGTATAAGTGTACCAAATTTGGTGTGGATTGGTCAAACGGTATAGATTTGTATAGAGAATAGACAGACGCCCAACTCTGCTTGATATAAATAGATTTCTTTCAGTGAAGCATTTATCATTAGAGTTTTCAAAACGGTAATGTCATAGATGCATTCTTATAATTACAATAACGTCTGCTATTTTAAAAAATTATATTACTTTTAAAATGGCAAACTATTTTTAATTGTCTAAAAGGTATAGAATGCTGTTTCCAAATTAAAACTTTTGTCAATTTCACGCATTTGTGCAGGAATAGCTTCTTTTTTATTTCATAAATACTATGTCACCTAGCTTTTATATTTATTTATAGCTTCCTCCTTTATTATTTCTAAAGGATTTAAAAATTTAAGCTTTAATTAAACCGTATTCGTTGATTCAAGCGGCACTTAAATTTATTTTCAAAAGATGATATTGCGTCAAACAATGTATTAATTAATGTTCTAGATAACTATTTTTATACAAGAACAAAATTATTAGTTTCTATCTGCAAATGAAAGTATTTGGTGATTTCCTGTGACTGAAGTACTTTAAAGGAAGAGATACAATTATTCGGAAAATTTCAGAAATGAAATTTAAGGTAACACAATTTTTTAGTTATGACATTATTGAATTAACAATATCTGTTTCAGTTTAAGCTGAAATTTATGTTGTACGAAAAGAATATAGCATAAAGACATTATATGAGAAATTTTGAAATAATTTATTATGTCATCAAAGAACCTTGATTTAGATATTCCGTTTCTTGATTTAAAGCAATAAAAATTTACGCAGTGATGTATTTTATGTTTTTAACTTTTATAAAGTATCAGGAAGATAATTTTTCTAACAAATACTCTTAATTCATATTTGTATAGATTTATAAATGAAGATTTTAATTAGAATATTTCTGTACCTTAAATGATACAATAAAATATAACTTTATTTCCTATTTGTCTATCCAATAACTCGTTGTGTTTCTCCAGTACAACGTTAATTCAACTACCTGCCTACCTATTTATCTGAAGGATATGCATTTGAATACCGGTCTAGGCGTAGATGTTCGTAGTGGTTCGGAATCAACTTTAAGCCAGGTCCCGATTTAATTTTACGCTCGTGTAGTAAAAAAAGGACCTTAGAGCAACAAACGAAACTAATTTATCTGATTCATTACTTTAAGAAAGGATTTCAGGAAACTGTAGAGAATTTCAGTGGCTCAGTGGGTTTGCCCCCGTGCTGCAAGTGGCGCAGGTTTGATTCCTGTAAGAACCCTGGGTGTATTTCTCTCTACAGTGTCAGTAAAAGTTTCCTTGTGTAACGTAACGGATCAAACATTACCTGACGCAACATGACCAGATCTGGTCCTTGCTCCATAAAAACCAACCAGGAAACTAAAATTCCATAAAAACGAATTCTTTGTGTTGAATAGCAATTATGAGAAAACACTAAATATAACATGAAAGAAAGCTTTTTAAGCTCACAAAAGTCCAAATCTGCATAAATTATTACTATAAGCTTTATGTATCCATGTAAATAATTTTGTTAAAACACACAAATTTGCGAGAAACACTCACTAAAAACTATACCGAATTAAGTTGAATTAAGAAACGATAACTTTTCTCAGACATTCTAATCTCCAAGAATTACTTCCTTATCTTGTTTTATAGCTTAAAAAAATCAATTTTTCTTTTTTTAATACGTTACTAGATTTTCGGAAAACAAGATTTTCAAGATCCGTTATTTTTAGGGTTTATTTTTTAAAACTACGGATTCCACTATAGAATATCAGTTTAAAATATTTTTGAAAATTCCCTGAACAAATTTTCAATGTGTATTTTCTTATTTTTTATAGAGCTAAAGTTGTGGTAAATAGTTACTACTGGACTAGCCTAAAAATAGATATTAGTATGCTAATTATAATTTATGCTTTTTATTCAGAGTACTTATGAATTTTACATACAATGATTTAAAAAAAATAAAAGCGTATTTATTCTTAGATAGCTGCTAACACAATTTCGTACAAAAATTACTAGTCTAATCAGACATCCAATGTAAAAGGGTCGATGAAGATTGTACTTTTGCAAATATTTCGTAAATTGATTGGGGCTTTTTCGAGGTTTCTTTGCACATTTTTCAAAACATTTTAAAACCTTGCTTTAGTGATTTAATTTGATTAAATTGTTTCTCGGAAATTTTATAGTATAGATTTTATGGCTTTCCGAATTCAATCTTGTAGGGACTATAGTGCATTTTCTGGTTTCTTCTAACTTTTTCTGGGTTTTTATTGTAAATGTGTCTGGTATTTTCTAACATTTATGCCTTTTATAATAAAGATCATCGTTTTTATAAATATGTTTCAAACTGTAAAGCTTTGTAGATACAATATTTGAAGAATCTTGTAGTCACTTTCAGGGCACAATTTGGAAGATAGAAACCCCCATAAATGCCGTTATTATAGAATTTATTGCCAATTCAGAAATATGTGAAATAGACTTAGCCGTGATTGAAAAAAGAAAGAAAAGATGAACTTTGATTTCTAGTTGCGATAGAAAGACAAGTTCAAAATAGAATAAGCTTGTTATACTCTAATGTTCTATAATTTTTTATTCCAAATATTTTAATCCTATTTTATTCCAATATACTAAACATTCTAATTCTCTAATATTTTAAGTATTCCAATTCTCTAATGTTCTAAACATTCAAATTATCTATTATTATTTAATATTGTAAATGGAATATTATGCTTCTAATATTCTAAATAAAGATATTATGCTTATTATTCTCAATATGATCAGAGATGTTCCTACCGTGACGACTCGATATTAGATAGTTTAAAGATGACATAAGATGTTATTAGAGAGAAAAAAATGACAGATATACCCAAAAATTTGGGATAAGCTTACTTGAAGGGAAGACAGTCTAAGTTGAAAAAGTGCTTTCATTCATGAAGAATAACAAAAGATACAGCCATTTTCATGACTAAAATCTGTGCATGTGTTCTCCATACGTGAATGTCCCGTATATGGGCAAGAAAAAGTATTTATTTTATTTTGTAATGGGAAGTGTCCTTGCCACTGCGTCCTTGACCACTGTCAAGGACGCGTGTATACCATCAAACTTCGTGATATCAATGGATTTACAGAACACAAAATATACATTATCTCTGCTCTATACCTACATAAAACGTGTCAACGAGCTATGGAATCTATGGTGAACAGACTGTATGAGAATAAAGGAGCGAAGATTGAAGGAATGCATTAGTTTTATTTGCAATTGATGCTATAATAATAAAATGATTTATTGAATGTGTAATAAAACATACCATTCTCATATAAGGGCTAACATCTTTTCGACTCACCCGTATTATTATGCTCATCACTAGGATTTTAGTAACCTAAAAATTTATGTAAAAGGCCCAATAAAGATGTATGTATGACCCGAAAATTTACAAAAAATACTACGAAAGAAACAAAATTTATTTTAAATTTACAATGTTTTTCAAATGTTTAATAAAAGAAGTGCATGAAAGAAAACAATAAAAACAGAATCTCAACATCTTCTACGAGAAGGAAATTCAGTGTAATCAAACAACCAAAGGGCGAAAAGTTTTCTTTCGGCTACCAATACACATAATACTAGAGCGTTTTACTATAAAAACACTAGGGCCATTTTCATTTAGCACTTTACATAAAAGCCTCTCACACGCATGAGGAACCAAACTTTAGATTTGAAGTTTTAGCTTTTTTGAAAAAAGATATGAATTATAATAAAACACAGGACGAATTTGTTAATTTTAAAACAATTTTAAGACAATTAAACTTGTTAATTTATTTCTTAAGAATGGGAGAAATTGTTTCTCAGATTCATAATATTCTAGGTTTTAAGGAATACATATAGGAAATACGTTCTAAAACAAAAATACTAGAGTTATGTGTATTTAAGTTTACTACATTGCGAAAATCATCCTTAAAATGCAATTTAATTTGTTATAGATTCTTTGAATATAGTTATTTTTTTTATCAAAATAAGCCATGCAGAATAAAGAAACAAATTCAGTTTATACTTTTGACAATTCTTGTGTTAAGTTGAAAGTTTGAATTTTACTAACAGAAATTCAGTGAAACACGTAAGTAGGGAGAAAATGGGGATACAACGCCAGAGGGGAGCCAGGGAGCTGGGGAGCCAGGGATCGGGAAGTGACGTCATAACAGGAAGTGGAGTTGAGTTGTTTCTCCTGCTGTTGCAGGAAGTGACGTCATGACAGGAAGTTGAGTTGAGTTGTTTTACCCGAAGTGACGTCGTAACAGGAAGTGGAGTTGAGTTGTTTCTGCCTACCCGTCGAGTTGTTTACCACCTGCTACACGAAATGAGCAGAGCCGGAAGTGAAGTCATCAGGAGTTGAGCTGTTTACCACCTACTGTTATTTGTACACCTACTATTTGTTTATGTTTTCAACTTGTGCTTTTCATCATGTTGGATTGTTTTGTTGGAGTTGCCATGGTAATGAATCACTGGTGGTGCCATCTGGTGGTGAAATTCGAAACCCTATTATTTTTAATTAAAAAGGAATTTCTTGGATTCGAACTGGGGACCATAGGATCCAAAGTCAAATATAGAACATGCAAATTCTTTGTCTTGAGAGTGTAATTTTATGTGCCTATTTAAATTCTTCTTTAAAGTAAAAGACTTTCCACACGTAGTGCAAATCTGCAAAGTTAGAAAAAAGAAAATCTCTATAAATTTAAGGATGAAATCATATTTGATTAAAATTAATTTTACACCTACACTATGTTTCTATATTAAGAACTACCTTTGAACACTGAAGTGAATCTAGATTTCATATAAAAACACAATTTCAAGACAACTTATTTTTAACAATACTGATTATACTAAAACGAATAAAATACACTATACGTTGAGCACGGAAGAAATAATTTCAATACAACTTGATTTAACAATACTAGTTATTCTAAAACGATAATATACTTTTATTACTTCACATTCACTATATTTGAAAACTTTAATTGCACGCCTACTGAAACTGAAAGACTCGAAAGAATGAAATTGAATGAATTATTTTATGAATTCATACAATTTCAATAAAATATTAATTAATGTACTTACATGCACACCACTAGGACCAGCACGTTGTTCATCATTCATGCTGGAAGTAGCTCGTTGTTCATTCATACCAGAAGTAGCTTGTTGTTTTGCATTAATTTCATGATTAATGATATGCCTTTTCAAGTTGTCCTCTCGCGAAAAAAGATCTCCACACACATCACATTGAAACTTTTTTTTCATGTGTAGTCATATGTTGAATCAATTTATCGTTGCGATAAAACATTTTTTCACATATAGAACATGCAAATTCTTTGTATTGAGAATGTAATTTTATGTGCCTATTTAAATTCTTCTTTAAAGTAAAAGACTTTCCACACGTAGTGCAAATCTGCAAAGTTAGAAAAAAGAAAATCTCTAAATTTAAGGATGAAATCATATTTGATTAAAATTAATTTTACACTTGCATTATGTTTCTATATTAAGAACTAACTTTAAACACTGAAGTGAATCTAGATTTCATATAAAAAAAATACAATTTCAAAACAACGTATTTTTAACAATACTGATTATACTAAAACGGATAAAATACACTATAGGCTAAGCATGGAAGAAATAATTTCAATACAACTTGATTTAACAATACTAGTTATTCTAAAACGATAATATACTTTTATTACTTCACATTCATTATATTTGAAAACTTTAATTGCACGCATAATAAAAGCGAAAGACCGTAGTTCTTCAATGAATTAATTTAATTCCCCTAAAATATTAAATAATGTACTTACATGCACACCGCTAGGACCAGCACATTGTTCATCATGCATACCAGAAGTAGTTCGTTGTTCATCGTCCACACTAGATGTAGAACACGTACAGCTTACTGGTGAGGGCTAGAAATGAAAGGAGATAAAAAAATTATATCAGACTTTAAACTATGAAATTATTTTATATTTAAAAAAATATTAACAATATATTTACCTCTGAAAACATTTTCCCATGGACGTTCTTACTCATATCGACTTCTCCAGTTGAAATCTAAAACAGGAATGGTTAAACCAAAGAAAAAGTGTCTTACATTATCGTTAATCTTAATGATAAACTAGTCTCGTGATATGCCAAAACAACAAAATTAAAGATAAACTGTAGATGACCAATGAAAAAATTCCTAGCATGTTCAAAAGCGAAGTGAAATGAAAACATGACGTGAATTTCTCCTAAGAGAACTTGCAATGGGAACAAGATCAGACATGTAAGAACGAGTCCTTTCTCGTATTCCCGAGTCTGACGTCACACAAGGCACCGCACTTCGTAGTCAAGAAGCCCTTAACCAGCTAAACATCCCGCGCTGGGACGTCAGACTCGGGAATACGAGAAAGGACTCGTTCTTACATGTCTGATCTTGTTCCCATTGCAAGTTCTCTTAGGAGAAATTCACGTCATGTTTTCATTTCACTTCGCTTTTGAACATGCTAGGAATTTTTTCATTGGTCATCTACAGTTTATCTTTAATTTTGTTGTTTTGGCATATCACGAGACTAGTTTATCATTAAGATTAACGATAATGTAAGACACTTTTTCTTTGGTTTAACCATTCCTGTTTTAGATTTCAACTGGAGAAGTCGATATGAGTAAGAACGTCCATGGGAAAATGTTTTCAGAGGTAAATATATTGTTAATATTTTTTTAAATATAAAATAATTTCATAGTTTAAAGTCTGATATAATTTTTTTATCTCCTTTCATTTCTAGCCCTCACCAGTAAGCTGTACGTGTTCTACATCTAGTGTGGACGATGAACAACGAACTACTTCTGGTATGCATGATGAACAATGTGCTGGTCCTAGCGGTGTGCATGTAAGTACATTATTTAATATTTTAGGGGAATTAAATTAATTCATTGAAGAACTACGGTCTTTCGCTTTTATTATGCGTGCAATTAAAGTTTTCAAATATAATGAATGTGAAGTAATAAAAGTATATTATCGTTTTAGAATAACTAGTATTGTTAAATCAAGTTGTATTGAAATTATTTCTTCCATGCTTAGCCTATAGTGTATTTTATCCGTTTTAGTATAATCAGTATTGTTAAAAATACGTTGTTTTGAAATTGTATTTTTTTTATATGAAATCTAGATTCACTTCAGTGTTTAAAGTTAGTTCTTAATATAGAAACATAATGCAAGTGTAAAATTAATTTTAATCAAATATGATTTCATCCTTAAATTTAGAGATTTTCTTTTTTCTAACTTTGCAGATTTGCACTACGTGTGGAAAGTCTTTTACTTTAAAGAAGAATTTAAATAGGCACATAAAATTACATTCTCAATACAAAGAATTTGCATGTTCTATATGTGAAAAAATGTTTTATCGCAACGATAAATTGATTCAACATATGACTACACATGAAAAAAAAGTTTCAATGTGATGTGTGTGGAGATCTTTTTTCGCGAGAGGACAACTTGAAAAGGCATATCATTAATCATGAAATTAATGCAAAACAACAAGCTACTTCTGGTATGAATGAACAACGAGCTACTTCCAGCATGAATGATGAACAACGTGCTGGTCCTAGTGGTGTGCATGTAAGTACATTAATTAATATTTTATTGAAATTGTATGAATTCATAAAATAATTCATTCAATTTCATTCTTTCGAGTCTTTCAGTTTCAGTAGGCGTGCAATTAAAGTTTTCAAATATAGTGAATGTGAAGTAATAAAAGTATATTATCGTTTTAGAATAACTAGTATTGTTAAATCAAGTTGTATTGAAATTATTTCTTCCGTGCTCAACGTATAGTGTATTTTATTCGTTTTAGTATAATCAGTATTGTTAAAAATAAGTTGTCTTGAAATTGTGTTTTTATATGAAATCTAGATTCACTTCAGTGTTCAAAGGTAGTTCTTAATATAGAAACATAGTGTAGGTGTAAAATTAATTTTAATCAAATATGATTTCATCCTTAAATTTATAGAGATTTTCTTTTTTCTAACTTTGCAGATTTGCACTACGTGTGGAAAGTCTTTTACTTTAAAGAAGAATTTAAATAGGCACATAAAATTACACTCTCAAGACAAAGAATTTGCATGTTCTATATTTGACTTTGGATCCTATGGTCCCCAGTTCGAATCCAAGAAATTCCTTTTTAATTAAAAATAATAGGGTTTCGAATTTCACCACCAGATGGCACCACCAGTGATTCATTACCATGGCAACTCCAACAAAACAATCCAACATGATGAAAAGCACAAGTTGAAAACATAAACAAATAGTAGGTGTACAAATAACAGTAGGTGGTAAACAGCTCAACTCCTGATGACTTCACTTCCGGCTCTGCTCATTTCGTGTAGCAGGTGGTAAACAACTCGACGGGTAGGCAGAAACAACTCAACTCCACTTCCTGTTACGACGTCACTTCGGGTAAAACAACTCAACTCAACTTCCTGTCATGACGTCACTTCCTGCAACAGCAGGAGAAACAACTCAACTCCACTTCCTGTTATGACGTCACTTCCCGATCCCTGGCTCCCCAGCTCCCTGGCTCCCCTCTGGCGTTGTATCCCCATTTTCTCCCTACTCACGTATAGTTCGAATTTTTAAATCCGAAGTTTTTTTGCCCGGTGAATTTTCTATAATTGTAATTGTCATCTGACCGAGGCTCAAAATTGAGATGTCCTAGAATTTTTCCTTTCGGGATTGATTCCGGACCGTCGCCAATAGCCCGTGCGTTGCTCCAGTGCGACGTTAATTCAACTACCTACCTACAAGTTTCATGAAAAATCATGTGTTCAATTCAAAGTTATTTTTGGATAATTCGAGTATTTTCCTGTGCAACAAAACATTTTTAATACCAAGATTACTTTAATTTCTCCTTAAAGTGGCAGCAGAAAAGATAATTTGGCGATGACTTATTCTTTTTAGAAATACATCCGGTGCATGTATAGACATGTACGTTTAAAAACGATGTATTTCTTCTTTTTATGTTTACCATAAAGAATATTTTCACCAAACACGTTTCGCAAAAAGATTAGCTGACTGTAAAAAATTATTTTTTTTTGAAAATCATGTTTTTGGTGTCGATTTGAAGAAAAATTTTTCGCGGAATTTATTGAAATCATCTTTAACGGTAGCAAAAATAGAAATTTGGATTAGGGCACAAAATTCAAAACAACGGAATTTGACATTGTAAAAACGCAGAAAGGCTGTATATATGAAGCCTCTTGAAAATCCCATATCAAAAGCGCGTTGGAACACTCCATATAAAAGGGCCTAAAACCCACATCGCCCCTACTTCGCCTTGTTTATCAGCAGCAATACAGTGATTTTTGTCTGGCGCGTTTCTTACGTTTTAAAGTGAGTGTACACTGATTGAAGAAATGTTACCTGTTTTTACTGTCATTATGGGGGCTTGGCTCAAAACTGAATGTTTACAAAACATTAACGTTTGACAGAAAAAGAGCAGGTTATTGGTGAAGTGGAAAAAAGCTCAAAGAGAACAAATGAAATTGCAGAAGAATTTGAATTCCCCAACACGTTGTCCACGCATCAAAAAATAAAGAAAATTATGGAATGCTGGATTTTTTTCGTAACCTACGTTTTCACTTTTTAATTTTTCTTAAAAAATTGTTTACGTTTTCTTAACGCCTTATATCAATTTTTAAATATATGTAAGTACTCTGTCAATTACTTGATATTAATTTTTGGTAATCATGGAATCCATAAAAGCTTCTTTAATTCGAATTCTGCAATAATTAGAATAATTTTGGGGGTCCTTTCAAATTTTAATTATCCAAATTTTACTGTAGGGCTGTCATCGTCTCGGTGGGTTTGCCCAATACTCTAACAACCTGCAAGTTGTAGGTGGCCTCAGGTTCGATTCCTCCCTGGGTGTATTTTTCTCTACTGTGTCAGTAAAACTTTCTTTGTGTGTAAGTCCATTACTTGATGTTGTCTGTCTTGTGTTTGGCACAGATTGGCCAAATATAACCCTTTAGTTACAAACCCAACCAACCGAGTTTTACTGACTTTATTAATATATATTTAGTTTGCTGTTAGAAATTCAATGTTTTTCCTTCATAATTCTAGAATACTTCCTCGTCATCTGGCCGTGGTGCAAAATTAAGGGGTGTTGTCCTCGGAACTTCTCTTTGGGATTGATACCGGACCGTGGCCAATGACCCGTTGTGTTTCCCCAGTGTTATGTAAATTCAACTACCTACCAACCAGAAAATGTCCAAAGCAGAACAAAAACCACGTGTAAATTTTCATGAGAGAATCTATATGACAAGGAACGGTCACACATTGAAAAGTTCTTTTTCACTTCTACTGAAAACCAAGAGCACATTTTAAATAAACTGTGTCAGTACAGTCTCGTGAAATTTCACGAAGGGAACAGTCTTGTTGACGAAAATAAAATGTGTGGAATAAGAGATATTCGTTAAAATATACTCTTTTCCAGGAAAACAAAAATATGCCGTAAACCCATGACAAAAGTATCATTTTCTGCAAAAATCTAGGAAAATGCATGGAAATACACTAACAAAGACACTTAAATCAGCTAGTTTTTCATGTTTACATTTCTATTCACTCGAATAACTGTTCAGTCTATCCAAAAAGATATGCGAAATCTTCAAAATCCTAGTCCAACACATAACACTTTGGGATTACGTTTTTATTTCAGGTTTTACACTTCATTCCTTCTGTTACGAAAGCATAAAAATGATCTTATTAAGAGGCTCTCCATTACAAGATAATACGTCCCACTGGCTTTACCTTTAATCCAGAATTCAGTGGCTGTGATGTATAAAATCCTTCCGGGCATGTTGAATCGGGGCGGGGCAATCGGAGCGAT
Source organism: Meta bourneti (assembly GCA_933210815.1). Lineage (NCBI taxonomy): Eukaryota > Metazoa > Arthropoda > Arachnida > Araneae > Tetragnathidae > Meta > Meta bourneti. The sequence continues at coordinate 52,121,748 of OW119928.1, forward strand.
ACAAAAATCAAAGGTGCTTAAGGTATCACTTCATGAGTTTCTGATAATTTACCTCTCCCATGATCGCCCTCCTTTCATCGGTACTAGAGAACAAATCTTTATTTACATATTAGATTGGAATAGGGGCTATATTCTAATCCAATGAAAGGCATCGCACGCTCATTCCCTGGAGCTCGGGATCCTGGTGGTGAAACGTGGAATCAATAACCACTTGTAGCTCACGGCTTTTGTCTTTCTCTCAGGGGAGATAATGCTTCCGAATCTTTTAGCTGTGCCCACGCATCTTTTGATCAGAGTACGTAACTCAATGAGAGGCTCCATCTGTAAAGCTAAATGTAGATGGTGCTAGTGTTGTAGAAGTAGAAAGTGCTTCCTATAAGTATGTGTAGCGAGAAGTAAAATGCTCGTTGTAAATACAATAACCTCAGTTATATCGATCTTTCCTTACTTATCCCCAATGAATCTTTGTTTTCAAGGAAATCGTTATCGTTCGAATAAAAAGGAAAGCGCAATATATTTCTTCCGAAAGTAAATATTTTCAGTTTGAATTTGAGTAGCATCGGAGCAACACAGCTGCATTTATTTGGAATTGAAAGTTCAAAAGTTACTTGTTTGTTGACACTGAAAATCCCTCCCATAGACTAATGAGATCTAAAGGACTACTCCGTCATAATTGTTTATTCACTTTTTGCACTAGAACAAGCAAAAATACTTTTAAATAATGCATTAACTACAGAACTTTACGATTTTTTTTAAATGAAGAGAAAAATTCTAGATAAAAAGAATTTTTTTTGTGTGCAAGCTAAAATTTATGAAGTGGAGCATTTTCTTATAATTGTATAGTCTAACAAAACCGTGACCGCGTACAGTAATATCAATTTCTGATTCTTCGCTAGATATTAATTTAGTAGACGCTAAAATTTTGAATGACTGAAAAGGATGTCAAAAAACTTTCGATACGAGTATCTCCAGAATGCACGTCCAATCGAAATTCGGAATAGCCCATTCTGTTTCTCCAGTGCAACGTAGATTCAACTGCCTACCTACCTAAACAATCGAAACTCGGACAGCACTTTTTCGGATCGGTTTTTTACAAGGGATCACATGCTATGATTAATGTGCTGTCGAGTCTGACCACCCTATGTACAGAATAAATTTAAAAAATTGATTTGAACAAAATAAATTTCAGTTGAAAACTCTTTAACCATAGATGAGGTAGCATTCTTTTTTATTTGACTTCAGGAACGCTCAATTTACAATTATCATTCCTCCAAACTGATACCTTCGGATAAAGATTAAAAACACTTGATATTTCAACCACCTATTAAAAATTACCAGCAAAGAAATAATAATTTTATACACATTATTTCTATTACTTTCGGTGTGGTTGAAGCCCATCCCCTGGCTCTTAGTACAAAGACATTCCAGAATTTTTGACTCAAAATCACGGCACCTAATCCAAATCAATCGATATTAAATACCCATCCCATCTCTGCATTCTGAGGCAGCAGGCGGAGGCTATTTTATGAATATCCAATTAATGCAATACACAGGCAGTATCAATCAACAGCCAGACTGGAAATCGTAATAGTCCTCATAGGTTATTAAAGGGATAATTAGTCATTAAGAAACTTCGTTGCGAGAGAAGACTCCACGGTCACACTTCACCATTTAAGGAGAAATATGGATAGGAGAACATTTCGATAATTGCGAGTACCATCCCAGGGATTTCAGAACTGGTGAATTAACCAAGTATTTATCCAATGAGCTAGAACCTGAACAAATTCGTGCACACCTCTCAAAAGGAAGTACTGTGAATTACAGTTGGTAACAGTTCCAACTTCAAAAGATTCAATTGAAGTATCGGAAAGATTTAAGCTCTCATCTGTAAATACAGTACCCCTTGCACCTCAATACATTGCTATTTTTAATTTATACCCAATGAATTTTCGTTTTGCGAGCGCAAAAGGAAGTTTCAATCAATTTCTTCGGAATTGGTAGTTCAAAAATCATTTGTTTCAAACAGTTGTCCTAAATCGAATTAGTGTAAGAGATTTGGGTATTTTGAACGAGATGGAATTTATTTAAAATTATTCTACCATTTTCAGTGCGAATTTGCGTTGAACTTGCATTTTTACATAACTTTACTTAAAAAACTCTTAATTTTATGTTTAATTTGTTTAAACGGCTTATCCACTAAAATCCAGATTCAAATTTAAGTAAAAATTAATTACTTTTCGATATGAATTGTAAGAAATGATAGGAAACTTATTGGATTCGCAAATCTGATTTAGGTAAATCCATATAAACTTATTTTTAAATCTCATCAAAGATTTGAAAAGTTCTGATTAACTTTTAGGAAATCTGTCCGTTCTGATTGCTTTTCTTACTCACCCACTTCCAGATGAACTATGCCGTTACCATGACTACGGGATGGGAACGAAGCTCTTTTCATGATTCCAGTCTTGAAGAAAGATAATCAAGGAAGTGAGGAATATACACCCTGGACATTAATAGTCTGCAAAAACGGAATTACTTCAATAGCGACAGAGATTTTTAGTTCGGTGAAAAAATCATTTATTTACTCAGCATGAAATAAGTTTATGCTTCTTGCCTGGAACAAAGTAATGAAGGCCGCTTCTAATTGCACCCAGGACAGGATGCGAAGCGTCCGCCTGAATATGGCGTAATTACAGTAAAAAACAATGCTCATGGTATGAGAGAAACCGGATATTAAATACTCCTCCGATTTAAGTTGCACCTTCGCGATTTCTTGCGGAATTATTGAAATTGACTTTTTGTTTCAGTTCTGAAAGATCCGTGTTTGTCTTTTCACGCCCGCCTCTGTGAAACTTCTTTTTTAAATTGATGGAAATAAAAAAAGTGGAGGAAGATATGTGAATCTATATTTGATTTATATATGAGCCGTTTGTAGAGAAAAAAAGTTTATTTTTATAACTAAAGTTTTTTTTTATTCGTTGTACCCAAGAGGAATGTTTCCAAAGTTGTGGTGCGATCCAGCTGAATAATGCAGATCTAATGACTAGTCACTGATGATAATGCAGACCTAATAATTCATGCTTTCAGGTACTAACAGGTTTTCCCAACGATGTTAATCGATGCCGATCACTATTATCCATCCTCTTGGCGAATGCAAACATGTTGGTTAACTCTCCTGGTGATTGTCTCGACGACGTATATTGTCATTAACAAAACTGACCAGATCTTGATGGACTAGATATCTGATTGTTAGAAAAACTGACCAGATCTTGATGGACTAGTATCTGATTGTTAGAAAAAACTGACCAGATCTTGATGGACTAGATATCTGATTGTTTGAAAAAAACTGATCAGATCTTGATGGACTAGATATCTGATTGTTAGAAAAACTGATCCGATCTTGATGGACTAGATATCTGATTGTTAGAAAAAACTGACCAGATCTTGATGGACTAGATATCTGATTGTTAGAAAAAACTGATCAGATCTTGATCTCGTCATCAGAAAAAATTCGGCAATATCCTAATGATGATGATATATCTCGTCATTAGCAAAATAGGTCGGATATTTATGGACGAGATATCTTGTCGAAATAACTTGAAGGGTTAAGTGTTCATTTTCCAGTGATGGAAGATACCATAAATTCTCAACGAGCCATTACTTTACTTATATGGAAGGAGGGTACTAAAGAGTGATACGGAAGAGGGGCATCCAGGCTTTTATAATCTGTTTCCAGAATTGGAAAACCTTTACGTGGTGTGTGATTTTGGGAGTTAAATGACATAAACGAGTTATAAGCATTGATTATCTAATGAACTAGACAGAATATATGGGCGGAGTCACTGACGTAAGATCTTAGAAGTATAAGTCACGTGGCGGGGCTTAAGAATCGATTGGCTATTGAAGCGCAGACTCGTGTTTTGAATCACGATGGATAATCGCTTTAACCAAAAAACAATTTCTCCCACATTAGGATTCACGCTTTCCCCACTCAACTAAGTGACAGATCTTCAAACCTAGCGATCGGCAGAAAGAACATGAAACTACACACACATGCTCCATCTATTTCAAGACTCCCAAACATTTTTTAGATGGCTTAGAAAACTAGTTTCGCGTAGAGACGAGTGCTTACAATTAAAGGGAAATTATATTCAATTATTTCAATTTTCTTTAAACGAAAATTGACAAATAAAACTGTTACAACACAATTCCCATAATTTTGAAAACATCCCATCGTTTTTTTTCTCAATAATTATCTGAATAAATCCACCAGAGACTTGATAACTGTTTCATTCAAGGGGATGGGGACTCGCAGAAAACAGTTTCAAGTGAAAAGAATGCTCGATTTTCTGTGTTTTGCCGTTGTTTGTAAGGAATGAAATTAATTTTGTTTGTCACAGCAAATATTTGAAACGTAGAAAGTACCATCCAAACCTGATCATTCTTTGAAGTTTTTATTCAAATATTCATGTATTCATTGAATTTAATTACAAATTCATTCATGAATTTGTAACTAAAAGAAATATCCCGATATGCAGTGAATAACACACACACTGTCTGTCTATCAAAGGGAACTCTCAACAAAGTACACATTTGGAAATATATTTGTTATAATTTTACTTGTTGCAAGATATTTTCTTGAGAACTGCCTTTTTCCGCCTCCAAGGAGATGTTAAAAAGCGAATAAAATTAAAACATCCACCAGTCAGTGACACCAGATCCCAGTTCTTGTGACAGACAGACAATATATGAATTTAAATGTACTGAAAAATTAACAATTTAGAATTAATGTTTTTTGTTGGCGTCGAAAATGGTCTTAATGAATTAACAGTTGATCATAGGTTTCCAGGCATGGTTATTTTAGCATAAATATGATAGAGATGCAAAATAAATAATTCAGTGAACGTTTTTCTCAACAAATTTTTCACGACAAATGCTCTTCCACCAAGCGTTCCGAACATCAGAAAAAAACAAATTCGCCACATCTAAGGAACAATTTTCTCTCATCTCCAATATTCTCGACATTGATCCTTATTCCAATGCACCTGGTATCCCACCCCTTTCCATATTTACTCAAATCGAATATCGGAAATTCTTTTTTCTATTATGTGTATTGGGGAGGGTGAATATGTAGACATTTTTCTGTGATGATGGTTGGCATTTATTGGGTTGCCTTTACAAAACCAATTGTATTCTTCGGGCAGTTCTTCAATTGATCGATGAAGAGATGCCATTTTAGAGTGAAATTGAGAACCATTGGGGGGTGCTGACTTTAGTGTTCTGCCTTCAGTGACACGAATTTCGGCTTACAGTGAACAACAAGTGCATGTAGTACCTGAATTTCATCGAAGATAATCAAATATTTATAACTTTAAAACATAGCACTATTTCGATGGGTTTCGTTTTCTCGTAATTCGGAGAAATGTATCTGCTTGGAAATCAGGGCAAACAAATGTCTTTTACATTGATAAATTAGAATCTGCAGTTTAAAAATCTGATTTTATCAGCTTCTCTAGAAACTTTTGTTTGGGATAGGATGATTTCACTTCTTTTGGCTCAAATGTTTTTAGCCGTGGTCAATCTCAGACCACAATATTTGTAGGATTGACCTGGTTATGGTGTTAAAAAGATTATATCCTCTTGATAAAGAGAAAACAAATTTAAAGGTGAAATTTGGTTTGATTTGTATACAATCATATACAGACCGTATTTGGGTATTGTAACATCATCCAATTCGCCAGATGGGTCAGCGATCTTGTCCCGTTCCTTTATTGTGATCTTCCCCTGCACAGAGGGTGTGTTTCTTTCTTCTTTCCTCCACAGAACTTTGTGCAATCATGGCAATTTCTCTACCTTAGCAACAGAAAAACTTTCGGAGTTACCAAGCTCACCTAAATTTGAAACTCTTCCGTATTACAGTAATATGTACGTAGTGGCATCTTTTCAACACCAATGGTAAAAGAACTTGAATGACATGGAACTATACACATGTTGTATGAAAAGTCAACTAATTTGTTAAATATAAAGTTAAGGATACAAATACTCATACTCCGTTGTCCATGATATAATACATTTGGCTAATTTAAATACGTGTTGTTCGATCTCCAGTCCCAGTTCGGTTTCAGTGAATATATTAGAAACAGTTACAGACCTCTAATATATTACAGAACCTTTCATTTTGATTGGAAAAGAACAAGGGAATAATACACTTTGAAAGGTACGGCAATGTGGAAAAAGAAGAAAAATTTATTGGAGATTAGAAGTGGAGACGCGAGATCCCATGCTTGGTTCTCAAAAATTACAGAGCTTAAATATATAGTATCTAAAAATAATTTGTTGATGTGTTGTGTATTCATTCTGTGAGATGCCTTAAATAAGAATTTGGACATTTCTTCCTTTGTTTACTAAGAAGTGCGTTACAGGACTGAAACCATAACCAGATTTAATGAGGTATACAGATTAGAGTGTAATCAGAACATAGAAACGTTGAAGACAAATTTAAACACATTTTACTCGAAAGTTGAAGCTGAGTTTTTGTAAAAAATGGAATATTGTACGAATACGAGGAAAAATATCCTCATTTTAGGAAATAAACAGGCTTGGGGTGCTGCGTTTTATTATAGTTCTTAATTTTTCAAAACATTAAAAATTCCAATCTAAAGTTCCTTCCCTTATGTGTATGAGACGCTCTTTCTGTATTTCTAAATGCAGATGAGCGTATTGAATTTTGGGTAACCGAAAGTAAAATCCTCTGTTTTCCTGTGATTTATTTGTTTGCAATGAAAACCCGTTCGATAATATTGGAATTTGATCAAAATATTTCGCAAAATGTAAAATTTAAGAGATTTGTCATGGATTTGGAGAACGAACGTAGTGATAAACAAGTCTAACGAATATTTCAGGCCCATGTCAATAACCCACGCTGTCGCTTTCCCCCGCAACCAATAACCATTACTAGCGACAGAGCCTCATCCATCTCCATATTCAGACACTCCGACGTTAACGGTAACTGCCATGTTTATTTTTTCTTCCTTTTCGAACAGCGTACCTTTCATCCTGATGCATCTCGGCATTAAATCCCCGGATCCATAACTATTGCACGGATAATAAAGCAGCCTTTTTCCCATGTCTTAAACCCTTTACAAAACGAATTTGAAATGTGAACCGTGAAGCCAAATCCTTTTCTCAAATATACATTTCTCTCTTTTGGATTAAAAGGTGTTTTAAGGCCTGTCGTCTGTCGCATTGTGTGGTTGACATTTTTCAAAGCTCCTAATCTTTTTCTTTGGTTGGTGTGAGGTAGCTTTCTAGCTGAGCTATTCCGCGCGTTCAAGGAGAATCTGTCTGCAGTTGGATATTTTAATGCCAATATTGAAATTTTTTTCTGGGATCTGAATTTTCCAAGCCAAGAGTTCTAATTTGTTCCAAGTGTCGCAAATATGAATTTATTACAGTGTAACGTATATAACGCTTACACCGTATGATAAAAAATGTATTTACTATAAAAGACTACGAAAAATTCAGTATCAATTTGAAACAGGAAACATGAAAGTGCATCAGGTTGTCAGACTTAAATACTATCTACTAATTTATACATGGATCAAATCAACTGCACAATAGTCATACTACGCGATTCCTTTTCGGAAACCAACCCGAAAAAGTATTGTCCATTTTTCAATTGGGCATAGACTTATCTGATAGGTTAACAAACACATTTGCATACCATCCGTTGCCTTATTTTTATATGTATGTTTGAAGTTTTGGATTCAGTAAAAATACTGGATTTTCTTCTATTGTTCCAGATCTAAGGTGCTTTATTTAACTCTCAATGAATTTCACGGCAACCTCAGGGACGCCAAAAGATAATTTGGCGTTTAAGCGCTGAAATGTAAAATAATTTTCAACGCGAATATTTCAAGAATGCCACGTTCAACTGAAAAATGTCTTTAGCAGGGAATCTGGCACCACATTTATCATTCTATGCCAGAAGATGTGGTTATTTAGTCATTAAATATGTAATGTAGGGAAACTACATTACTCGAAAATCTCGTGACGTATTTTATTCTTGGAAATTTTTTCTGTCGCACATAAAGGGTTTGTTATAAACTAATTTTTAATATGAATTTGATGTTTTGGTTGTAATTAAATTTGCTTCCAATTTTACAAATGAAACACATTTCGGTAACTGTAATTCAAATTTCATTCGAATAAAAAAATGTTACTTTAATCTTGATTAATAACATCGCATACTTGTTCACCTTTCCAATGATATTCATAATGTGTGTGGTTGGTAAATTATATTAATTATACCTCAAGGTGCTAGTATAGAACTCATGCAAATGCAATTACTACTTGAGTTTTCTCGAATAATACCATAAACTGAAGAAGGCAAATTGTTGATTTTCTAAAAAAATCCCGATTCGTTGCAAAAGATAGTTAAGAAAATAAAGAGCAACATGCCTTGTCATCTCAGTAACATCTCGATGATAAAGCAAATAGTGGAGCATAAAAGCATTCGATACATCGAATATTGAAACACAAAAGAGGTGCACGAAGAATTTAGTGGTAGTAACTCCTGAATACTACGCATTTGTGACGCAAACTTCCTACACACAACAAAGAACAATGTTGTTTGCTTTATAATAAACGCTATAATTAGAAGTTCTCTCTGGAAGAAAAATCTGCACTCCAATAAAATATATGGAATTATTCATTGCGGCAGAGGAACTGGCCATTAATTATGATAGCTAAACTGACAAAATTGCGATGCGTAAAGTTGAAAAAAGATTTTAAAGAAATATACCGACAAGTACATTCCTTTCCAAAACAGAATATGTTGTTGGCAGATGCCGTGCATTGGACTATGAACCCATTAGCTCACGAACTCTCCAGTACTTTTACACAAGTCCGTTACAGTCTTGTGCGAAGGGAATACGTCTCGCAAGAAAGGTAAGGGGTAATTGATAATTGAATTAACGTCGCATTGAAGCGACAAAATGGGCTATTGGCGACGGTCCAGGATCAATCCCGATGGGAAATCCGAGGACAACGCCAATTAATTTTGAACTAAGTTCAGATGACCAGGTCAACAATTGAGCTGTAAGATAAGGAGGGAGTCGGTTAAAGGGGAGAGCTGTGGTCAATCTCTAACTCTTCTTGAATCCACAAAAAACTTTTATCAAGACGAAACAAGATGACCGTGATCGTAATTTTTAAAAACTTTAATTAAAAAAGACAATACATGTAACGAGAAGCAAACATGACGTTACAAGTATACAACACAAAATTTGAACTGGAACAATGACTATCGATGTAATAAATTAACGTTCTATATCATGGTTATAGTAAAAATAGAATTTAAAAAAATTCGTGAGTAAAGGTGCACATGAACAATAAATATTAAATCGGTTGAATCATTATACGATTGGCATTTTTTGTAGAGCTAAATGTTCATGGCTAGTTAGCTGGTAGGATTTTATGGCGCAAGAGCGACATTTGGTCACGCTGCGCCAAAAAACTACACTGCTGGCCACCGTAAATGCAACACCCTGAAGGAAGCATGCAAATAATATGAAATTTACAACATGCATTAGCGGAGGTGAGATATGCAAATGATTAGAATTTCAGCGCAGACGCACATCACGCGCGCCTGTGGCGCCACTTCAATGCGCTATTTAAGGCTTGGAGATTTCGACGATTTCAAGTACGGCAATTGTGTTTTTCTTGTGGTTTTTTCAAAAAAACGATCCATTATGCCTCGTAGAAAACAGCGATCATCTTTTGATCAAGTATCCGAGTTCGACAGAGGAAGGATAGTGGCCTACCGAGATTGTGGATTATCTTTCAAGGAAATCGGTAGTCGTGTTGGACGAAACCAAGCAACTGTAATGCGGATATGTGATCGTTGGATGCAGGAGGGTACGACGGACCGACGTGTTCGATCGCATCCACCTCAGTGCACCACTTCACGTGATGACAGGCATATTGTGCGTATGTCAGTGACGGATCGCTCAGCCACATCACGAACCATAGCACAGCACATTCAGTCTGTACCGCATCATCCAGTGTCTGCGCGTACCATTCGACGCCGTTTACAGCAGAGTGGTCTGTCCGCAAGACGTCCATTGCTTCGTCTACCCTTGACGCAGAACCACAGACGTTCCGCCGCCAATGGTGCGATGAAAGAAGGATGTGTGGACGGCAGAATGCAATGAAATTGTCTTTACTGACGAGTCACGCTTCTGTCTGCAACACCACGATGGTCGGATTCGAGTCTGGAGACACCGTGGAGAGAGGATGCTGAACAGCTACGTTATGCACCGCCACACTGGTCCTGCACCGGGTATTATGCTATGGGGCGGTATTGGATATCACTCTCGCACTCCTCTAGTACGCATTGCCGGTACTTTAAACAGCCAGCGCTACATCTCCGAGGTGTTGGAGCCAGTTGTCCTTCCTTACCTTCAGGGCTTGCCCACAGCCATATTTCAACAGGATAATGCGCGACCACACGTGGCATGCATTGTCCAAGGGTTCTTCGTCAATCGCCAGATTGAATTGCTTCCCTGGCCAGCTCGCTCTCCGGATCTTTCGCCGATAGAAAACATGTGGTCCATGGTTGCTCAACGATTGACCCAGAATACATCCCCAGCTGCCACACCAGATCAACTTTGGCAACGTGTGGAAGCTGCTTGGTCTGCTGTACCCCAAGAACACATCCAAAGTCTCTTTGAATCAATGCCGAGGCGTGTGGCAGCGGTGATCTCCAACAATGGCGGCTACTCTGGCTACTGATTTTGGCAGGAATCACACTTCACAGAAGTCTATAAATTTAATCATTTGATACTTGGTCAACATGTTATCTACAAAATAAATTTTGTTGTGATATCTCTTGTCTTTCTTGGTGTTGCAATTTGGGTGGCCAGCAGTGTAGATGACGTTAGTGTTTTAGATGTAGAACGTGCTTCCTGTGCGTATTCCGTATAGGGTAACAGGAAGTAAAATAGTCGTTTTCCACTGGTTTGTTTGTTACTCTCTCGAGCTGTTTTTCATCAGTCTCAGACTAATTGGAGTGGAGTCACCACATGGACAAGAGAATCCGAAATAGATGGATAGGCAATCAATCGTGACTTGAGAGAAATTTAAAATGGGCAACTGCCGAAGATTTTGGGGAGTTTGGGACAAGATTTCTTTTGTCAGTACACATTAACTAACAGTAATCCCATTTAAGTTTACGAACAGCAGACAAAATCTCAATGTACTCGTATTCCTTAGAATTGGGAGTTCAAAGGTCATTTAATTCAAAAACTATCTTGTACTGGATTACAATAAAAAGGTTTGAGTATCTGTCTGAAAATGGAGATGAGTAGAAATATCTGTTTTCAAAAATGTTATACCACATTTAGTGCTATTTTTAAAGTTTTTACCATTGATTTTGTGTTTAAGTTGTAGTTTCACACTATGAAAAACGTGTAATTTATCGTATAATTTGTGCCTTCTCAACCCTCGTTATTTCCCGCTTTTTTTCTTGTCCCCCAACAAGAACGATATAACGAGGAATTATTGCATACCCATTATGTTCCCTAGGTACAATTTACTTCTTTATCTTAATTTTGATTACTCCCGAAAGTAGTACCTCATCTCTATTATATGCAAAAAAGTATTAAACTCATTACAGCGCAAAAATAGTTATGACAAAAAATCTCCACGGAAAGAAATAGATTGTTAGGCGAGAGGTTTTTTATGGTGCATGAATCCGCTTTACCCTGAAATGAGAAGCACTTGCTGCCAAAACTTGTATATTTACATGATTTATACAGCATGCACACGCGTTTTTGCTTCAAAAGTGAATATATTCTACAACTGTTAATAAGGAGTAGTAATAATAGACTGCAAGGTATTGAGATTTACATTTTTTAAAGAGAAGTGTGTGTCGTTATTTTGATAACTTTCAATTCATATCAATTTGATTCAACTTGATCGCAGTTCTTTTTAAGAATTATACCAACAGGCCCAAAAAATTAGACGAATTCGTTTGGAAAAGCACTTTAACTGATCAATCATTTAAGTTTCTTATTTAAGTTATTTGTCTTAAAAACAAGTTGTCACAACTCGATCGCCAGCAGCTTTTTCCAGATTCGTTTAATTCATAGCTGAGAGCTGACTTTCATCATATATTATTCACAGATCACTCTCGAATATGGATGAATAAGTACGAACCAGACTTCCCAATTGAACTCCCCTTTGTGTTCAACTAACACTTGTCCTTATACAGTTAGCCGAGATCATTTATAAATCATGAACAGAGGAGTAAAAATAATCCAATGGGACCTCGAAGTGTTCCATTTTTTGAATTCTCGACGATATATCGACTCCTGTTCCCTGCTGTTTTAAATTATTGATGACACGCTTTGGAGATTAATTTTTGGGCACAGTGGGTATAACAGACGTCGAAATGTTAAGTTGGAATTAAATTTGTGAACAGTCCTTTCTTCTTTGCGATAGTATTGTTTTATTCTAAGCTGTATAAACTAGGAAAGTCTGTCTGATCAATAAATAGATTTGGAGGGATATGTTTTTGATTGAATCAAACCTATATTTACTGTAAAAGTAACAAGAGCAAAAGGGACCTTAGAAGTAATGAAATCGAGACTATAAATGTGTTAAATGTAACTGTATCGTTCTTGGAGAAGATACATTTTAAATTGTGTGTACAAAGTGAAAATATAAAACGTACAAGTAATAACTACCTAATTTTATTACCTCATTAAGTGTTAGCTATTATTCGCTTTCTAATTATTTTAATGCAGATATACTTTTTTTAATATTCCATATCTATTTATAATATTCCACTAACATATGTGATAAAGAAATCAGCTTTATTTGTTCATTGTCAAATGACAACAACGGATAAAAAAACATAAAATCGACCGCTAGGGATTCATTCACCAATTTAGCCGCTTTGCTTATATATACTTTTGCCGCTTTGCTTAAATTGCTTGATTTGAACCATGGAGCTGAATAACACTGATTCATTAGAGCTCACCACTCTGATGAAATTCTTCAGCAGTCTGAAAGCAATGAGAAATCTGGTAGATAGAAATCAACGCAGAAAAGATTTAGTCGCTTTGCTTAAATTGCTTGATTTGAACCATGGAGCTGAATAACACTGATTCATTAGAGCTCACCACTCTGATAAAATTCTTCAGCAGTCTGAAAGCAATGAGAAATCTGGGAGATAGAAATCAACGCAGAAAAGAAAAATTGAACAAGGGAATGGGATGCAATTGAAGTAGACGTTCAGAATCTAATCGTAGTTATAAGACTGAGGCGTAATTTTCTCCATGCATTCTATTGGAAATGAGAATTAACACCAGTAAAAGTATAGGAAATGCTGTTACATAAAATTGGATAATTTTATTTCATTTAGAAGTGTGGAATTCATTGTGTATTATGGATGCAATATTCATTATCATTGTATTGAAATACGACATGAAATGTGAGTAAGGACACTTTTTCATCGATGGATATAAACAATTAAGAAAGTTTAGCGCAGATGCTCTGTCTGCGGGTATGATATATATTGTGAAAATTGCAACACCATGAAGAATCATGCAAATTAAACGAAACTTGCAGGAAATGCAAACCAGGTTAGGATATGCAAATGATTAGAATTACAAAGCGATCACGCATGTGTGGGCCGAGAAACACCCTCTAAACTTCCAAGTGAGCCGTGTATAAAAAGCACTAAAGGTGTGTTAAAATGTGTGTATCGTCGTTTGACTGCTGTAAATGATTGATTAGAAGTCAATATGTCTCGCCAAAAACGCAGAGTGCCATACGAGCAACTAACGGAGTTCGAACGGAGTGCCGCATGATCGGCCTCCGTGAGGGTGGACTTTCGTATCGTGAAATCGCCACTCGCAGGGGCGTAATGCCACGACAGTGATGGAGAACCGGACAAGTCGAAACCCCGGCAGTGGGCCAAGCAATATGACGTCACCACGGGACGACAGACACCTCATCCGCATGGCGGTGACGGACCGTACAGCGTCCTCTCGACGTCTGCTGCGCCATGGGCTACGTGCAAGGATTCCCCTGCGCAGGATTCCCTTGAAGCTGAACCACCGACGCCTCCGGCTACAATGGGCTCACCAACACAGCCAATGGCATGCCGATTGGCAACAAGTCGTCTTCCCAGATGAGTCCCGCTACAATTTGGACTATAACGATGGCCACGTACTCGTCAGACGCTACAGAGGTGAACGCCTTCTCCCGGAGTGTCTTATTCAGCGTCACACTGGACGAACGCCTGGCGTTATGGTCTGGGGCGCTATTGGATATCATGGACGATCCCGCCTTTAAATTGTGGGGACCCTGAACAGCGGGCGCTACATCAGGAAAGTTGTGGAGCCCGAGGTCCAACCTCTCCTGCAACGCATTCCCGGAGCTGTATTTCAGCACGACAATGCCGTGCACATGTTGCTCGGAATGTACAAGCCTTCTTCAGTGCACGACAGGTTCCGCTTCTTCCATGGCCTGCACGTTCCCCGGATATGTCGCCCATTGAGCATGTCTGGGATTACATCAGACGGCGACTCGTACCGCTCGTCGGGCAGAGAGTACGGCTGAACTTTGGCATCAGATAGAAGTCATCTGGAATGCCATTCCTCAGCATGACATTCAGAATCGGTATGATTCGATGCCACGACGTGTACAGGCTCTCATTGCTGCGAGTGGCGGCTGAACAAGATATTGATTTTCGGCACATTTTTGTTACATTGCTATGTAAATTTGATCGTTTATTTAAACCACTACTATATATATATATATATATACATATATATATATATATATATATATATATATATATATATATATATATATATATATATATATATATATTCAGAAGTGAATTCAACTACCTACCAACTACCTTACCTGATAAATCTAACTTGCATGTGCCTTTTCAAATGAAATTTACAAGAGTAAGCTATATGATTTGTCTAAATATTTCATTTTAAATTTGAACTGTAGACGCTAAAGGCAAGGAAAGGGGAATCAAACTAATGGAAAAAATTTGTTAACCAGCTATTTCGTTTCCAAAAAGATTAGCTTAAGTGTTGACTTTGCCATCAGATCGGGGTTCAAAATTACGAAAGGTTATCCTCGGATCTTTTCCTTTGAGATTGATCCCGGACTGTCACCAATAGCTCGTTGTCTTACTCCAGTGACTTAAATTCAATTACCTACTTACCTGCCTTTTTATATATATATATATATATATATATATATATATATATATATATATATAAAAAGAATCAAAATCTATTTATCTCAATCTTCATCTAGTACGCTAAAATACCTTCTCGTGGTGGCCAAGCCAGTCATATTAAAATTTTCTATGTTCGTTGAGGCTTCGGATTCAACATCGCTGTCGACCATCGCATCTATTATTCAACCGCATAGTGGCTATAAACGGCGAGAGATCTTACCACTGTTACTCCACTCATATTCTCCGCCTATTCATGGCTAAGTGATTGACAAATCTTCTAATGGAATTTTTCTTTGTTTCATTTTTAGTCTTTTGTATCATTAAAAAACTAATTTTATATAAATGCATTTGATTCAAAATAATTCAGTAATATTTTAAAGGTTTGGAGATTGTAAACATAATTGTACAAATAATTTATATCATATAAACGTTTGAACGTTAAACTTTTCTGAGTGGCAACAATAAATTAGAAGGCTTTGTGGCAGGAAAGTGAAACTCGAGCTGTAACAAGGAATTATCCAATCCAGACAGCCGTTACTATAAGTTTTTCCTCAATCCAGTTATTCTTGGTATTCCGTATTGGGTAACAGGAAGTAAAACCCAAGTCTTCCGATGATGCGTTTCTTTACAATGAAAATCTCTCATTTCATAGAATGTCTATGGGAAGTGCCATGATGCGTCTTGGATATTTACATAAGTATAACTATTTTGCATCAAGATGTGGTAGTCGGAACATGACTGGTGCAAAACTATGCTACTTGTAGCTCAAGCAAAATCCTACAATTCAAAACAAAATGTTATCTGAGACTGAAAGCTAATGTAGAATGATAAACTCAAAGAAATCTTTGCTGAACGAAGGTATTTTTATGCAATTTATGTATTTCATTTGACTTTTTTGTAATATTGTATAACATACACTTTCATCGTTTAGACTCAAGACCGTGTTCTTGAGTTTTATCCTATCTTCAAATAAAAAGTATAATGCAGATTTGTCATAATACACTTTCCAAAATAATATATGATGATCAACGCCATACTTCAAGTTTGGGGAAAACATTTACTAGATGATAGTTAGTTTACGGTACGGCCCTGAACTTAGCATTAGTTTGACGATTGTATGCATGATTCTATGCACTCTTCATTCTAGTAACTTCCAAGTAAGCGGGGAAAGAGTCTCAAAACTTGACAATTGCCTCTGTCCGCTATGACGACCATAAATACTATTGGTACAGCTGTATCTAGCACCTCGTCTGGTGGCAACACTCTTGGCACGGTTTTTGGCGCACTTCTTATGTCGCCAAGGAAAGAAATCTTAGAAAAAATCTTTTATCTTTATAAAATATAATATCTTTATAAATCTTTCCGCTTGAAGAGGTTGCCATAAAAACGGGAATAACACTAATAAAGATGGGTTACCTTCACCTGCCATAACTCGCTATTAAAAGTGCGCCAAAAAACGTGCCAAGAGTGTTGCCACCAGACGAGGTGCTAGATACAGCTGTACCATACTATTATTTTCAAATCGGTATTTATATCAAACCTACTAGAGATTTATCATTACTATAGACCTTCATTTAAATGGTAAGCAAAGTGCATTCATTGCAATGTTCGAGTTACATGCGTATGCAAATGTTGAGGAATCGAATTCCTTAGACAGGCCACACATTGTACCGACACGAGACACGAACATCCAATACCTGCATGCCTATTACGAACTTATCCGAATTTAAGGACTGTTTGGTGGGATATTTTTAGATTTATTTTGGATTCTTTTATGGACACTGTTTCATTTTGTTTTGATCTAGCAAATCTCCAAGAAAGCTTTTCTCAGTAATCGTTAAAAATATGACAAAAATTTGCCGAGGAAAGCGTAAATTATATGCATTAAAAATAGGAAATATATTAGTTAAAAATAGAATGTGGAAACTATTTTATACCATAGTTGTTTTTTTTTCTTTATTTGAAACTCCTTAGCAATTGCAGAATTCAAATTTTTAAATTAGTTCTTAACAAATTAGTTCTTCACAAAAATTTTCTACGGGGATCAAAATTTTGAACTATAAATTGCACTAAGCGAATATCCTGCAGCACATTTTGAGACGGAAAATATTAGAAGGAAATTTTCTAAAAAAAATTATATTCCTTATCACCTGAGAGGCAGTACGGGTATTTTAAGGCACAAAATAACTTTTTCTAAACAAACTGCGCCAAATATGGTTTCGTAGAAATAAATATAACACAATATGCATATAAATACAAACTCTATAGAAATACGAAGGCAATAATTTTGGTACATCAAGGGGACCGCAGAATTGTCAAATAATTTGTAAGTGGAAACAAATAATTTGTAACAGAATAAAGTAAAATTAATCTATAAAAATTAAAATGAAAGTTTGTACAAAGAATATTTTCATGCCATTTCAACTTATTTATCCGTTTTTTGCCACTTTAAAGCAAGATTAATGGCTTCTATGAATTAAGTGTTTGCTATATCTATATAGTATATATATATCGTTACTGAAACTTCTACAAAGCATAATAAAATTATTTTTCAGGCACTTAAATGTTTTCGTTAGCCCAGTTTATGGAGTGCGAATTCGCAACCGGAGGGTTGCGAGTTCAAAACTCTACCCAACCAAAGACCGCCGTATGGGTGGAGGCTAGTGTACGTTAAATCTGAGGTAACCTTAAATCTCCTCACGTTGGCGTGGTATGGAAGCTTAGAGAGTGGGGTGCCCTCTGAGGTGTTGACCTCGTCATCCAACCTCGGTTTAAAATTAATAATTATCCTCGGATATTTCCCTTCGGGAATGATCCTGTATTGTCGCTAATAGCCCGTTGTGTTGCACCTAGTGCTAAGTAAATTCAACTGCCTACCTACATTAAATATTTTCAGGGCTCTATGAAAGAAAGATAAATTTTAATCATTTTCAGTCTATATCAAACTATTCAGCCTGAAAAATGTCGGGAAAATTCTGCGAATATTAAAACAGTAATAATTAAAGAAGAATGGACACAACAAATCAAAACTATAAAGTGGATGAAAAAGAAAATGATTGATGAGAAGCATAGGGAGAGAAGAAAATTATGTAACATATGCATGAAAGTTCGACGACCTACAAGAAATACATATACACAAATAATAAGGAATCTTACAGTCGAAGATATTTCCAGGCACACTAATTTAGGTGTAACATGAAAGATGCTGTGTTTCCTGACTTGGTTATACTGTATTAGAGACTGTTCAGTCTAGCATGTAATTTAATACACTGACTTTTGTTCATATCTCCAACAATCTATTTCGTATGACAGTTCCAGCACTTTTCTTCCTAGAAATAAAAACACGTGCAAGCGTATTGATAACTATTATGGAGGAAACCCACGTAAAAAGCGTTTCGATTTTTGAAAACTTAAGAATCACTTCCTTAAAATGTTTCATTTATGATACTCTTCTTGTGCTGTGCTCCTTATATCTTGCATATTTCTTCTCAGCCTCCGAAGCCTCTGAATCTGCCTTGGACATTGTGAAAGTTGACGGAAAACGAGAAAGCTTGCAATGTCAGACGATCAGACAGCAAATCCTTTATTTCATTCGTTTTCTTGCTCTGATCTGTGGCTTAAGTTGGGTAATAATATTCATATCTATATTAGAGTGCTTATGTAATAAAGCCATACTAAGTACTAAACGTGTGATGACATTCAACGGTACAATTTTTAAGACAGGTTGAATTACCTGAAAAATAACCCTCATTTATCTTGACAATTCTCATCACTGCTTAATTTATCTTTTGATTACACTCGGTATTATCTAAGTTCCCCGCTTTTTAGTAATAAAGTTGTTTTACAACATACTTAAAAAACTTAAAATGAATTTAAAAGTTTGTATGTACCTTCTAGAGTCCTTCAAAGTTTCTTTTACCGAGTGTTATAAAGCTTAATAAAAAAAATTTCGAATTCAATCGAAGAAATATTCTTTGAGGTATTGTGAGAAATGGAAAATTCCTATAGCGTGACCAAGTGTTGACCTCGTAATCTATCCGTGGTTCAAAATTATGAGGTATTGTCCTCGGATCTTTCCATTCGGGATTGAGCCCAGATCGTCGCCAATAACGTGCTGTGTTGCTCCAGTGCGAGGTGAATTCAACTATCTACCTCGAGGTCATTTCGTGACTTTTGATATCAGCGTTTCTTTTTTCCTTTCTTTTATTTGGGGCGTCATCTAGTGATGAAGGAATCTACTGAGACTCCATTTTTAGATGATCGTTTTGAAAAAATATAAATGCACACAGAATAGGTATAAATACCGTTTTATTTACTTGCTAAATGAACACAAAACAAAATTTCCGTGATAATTGATTAAGGCGAAAAATGATTAACGGCCCAAAAGAATTCATGTTGACGGTATAACGTTAATTGTGACTATTTTTATTAGGCTGCCGGTGTCATTGTATTCTTGATGGTGGAAGCGTTTCAGCATGACTTGACGTTTATAGTTGACCAGTCGAGGCCCTCCGTCACACAATTGACTACGGTGAGCGTCATAGGAGCCATTACCTTCCTCACAGGCGTCCTGGGCTACTGGGGATCCCTACATCTTGAACACAGCATGCTCTTTGGGGTAAGTGCTCATCAGGATGTGGCTCCATGTTAATGCTGTAAAAAATTCCGGAAAAATTTAATTCAATTTAAATAGCAATTTGAACAAACAGATTAGTCTAAGACAGATTGGAAAAGAAAACTATTCCTCTGAACTTCATGATCTTTCTGATCAGTGTACCTATTATTTTTACAACTTTACTAACACGTTTAAAACTCGGAGGGGTTCATACGCATAATATTCGTTTCGCATTCTTCAGTTTTTCCTGAATAATTTCTAATCAGTTTTCTAACCAATATAATCTCTCCTAGAATTCTTTCAGATAATAGATGTGATTATTTAGTTTTGTTTGTTGAGGGATTAGCAATACAACATTACTCGGAAATATCATGACTCTCAAAGAGTTAATGACCAAACAGCTTCATTTATTGATTGAAAGAATCTTAGGAAAGATTCTATAGGTTAAAAAGTCTAAAACTGGTTAGAAGTCATGCAGAGAATATCTCAGGTTACAAGGTGGAATAATACATGCGTGACCCTCAGAGGGGGCTTGAAGATAATCAATATTACAAATCTCGTTTTCTTTTTGTTCACCTTAGTGCTCCTTCCTCAAGTATACGGTATAAACCTGAAAAAGAAGCTATTATTAACATTTTCGCTGGCAGACCAAATTATCTGACTTTCTCTTTTTACCGTTTTCATTAGAGCGCATTTCAAACACCACGAGTATATTCGTGGTGTTTTAAATGTTATTCTAAAGAAACGACCTACCAACCACGAGTATACTCGTGGGAAGTATATTTGAGACTGAATGCGTTAAAAGCTTAAACGGAAAAGCCAGTTTCTAACGCCTTATTTGTCGCTATAATTGAAGTACACTGTGTGTAATGATGAGGCAACCACAAAGTAATCTTCATTCCTCTAAATTTCTATAAAAATGGATGCATTTTAAGGGCTAAGTATTCATAGACCCTTTTTTCATATTAAACGAAACAACGAAGATTTTTTTTCTTTGTATATTATTTATTCCCGCTTCATATAGAAGGACATGAGTTGAGAAGGAATGCCAGAAAGAAACGTGTTTGTGATTTATGCTGTGAACGAATTTCCAGTTTTTTTTGACAAGATGAAACTTGGAAAAAAGGTTCCGGAATACTTCTCCAGATCACGATTTCGCTTTCCTCGTTAATCTCTTTCCTTAGAACTATTCAACTCGTCTTCCACCCACGCTTCCTTTTTTTTCTATATTCAATTCTTTTCTTATTCTGTTCCTCCTACTTAAACTCATTTTCTGAAGCTACGATGGATAAATGTATAACGCCGACGTAGATTCAATACCGTAGTAGACACGACAGATATGTGGAGACAACTTTTTCGTTCATTAGTTTATCGGAAGTAAAGGTGCCGATCGGAAGGATTCTACTCAGTGGTTCCAATTACTGATTAAGAGTAGGGTACAGCATATTCATTTTCACCACCGGTAACAGTGAAAATCTATATCGGTAACTGTTAAGAAATTGATGTGTTTAATAGAGGGATAGTATAAACTGTCTTAATTATGAGGATTGTATTTTATCTAAATGTAACAGTCACTCTCAATTTACCTCCATTTGGTATACAGGGTGGTCATATCGACCACACAATAATAATACCAAGTGATTCCTTGTCGGGATCTATTCGGATATCTTGTCGGTTGTCTATTTTTCAATTGCACATGATATTTGGATCCTATTCACGTCGAAAGTTATGACATTTTTTCCGGTCAATCTAAATTTCAGCTCTAAAAACGCCCAACAAATTATCCTTTGGGTGTCCCTGGGGTTGAAAGAAACAATTGAGACGAAACTGAAGCACTAGATAGTTTTACAAATTTATGCGTCAAGTTATCAATTGGGGGTACATATCGCAGGAATGTCTCGTCCACTCGAAAATTGGACAGAACTTTTTCGAATAGGTTTTCGACAAAGAATCACGTGATATGATTATCGCTTGGTAATTTCCGATCACCCTGTAATCATTTAATTAATTTTAAATGTACTCTAATCCAAAGAGAAATCGAACTCAATTCTTTTAATTATTTGATGTAGAAACAAATTCAACTATAAAATTTCATACAATGCATACGCGACTCAGAAACATATTCTTAGTTTGGGGTATTTAATACCTTTAGCAATCTATAGACATACTATAAACGGTTCTTGTGTGTTCAAATTCTTCAGGCTTAAAGACAGTACCTTTCGTACCATGTTTATGTATGAATAATGTTTTTTGTCGTTTCAGTACTCGTACGTGATCTTTATGGGCTCCATTTTCGAACTCTGCAGTGGAGCTGTC
Organism: Meta bourneti; assembly: GCA_933210815.1. NCBI lineage: Eukaryota > Metazoa > Arthropoda > Arachnida > Araneae > Tetragnathidae > Meta > Meta bourneti. The sequence goes on from OW119928.1 coordinate 52,143,953, forward strand.
ATCATCTCTTTTAAGGGATCGGTAGATATCTATTTCTTTTACACAATTATTGTTCCAATCTCAATTTTATTCAGTTTATTGTATAGCAATGGCAAACATGGTTAATTTTTTATACTATCACATTTTACCCTGTGATGGTTATACAGATTGAATAATGTTTCCAAAAGGGTTAAAAATACTAATTAATCACAACGCAGGCACTAATGAACTGGATGGTAAATTTTTCCATAGATGTAGAAACTTGTTCGTGATTTCTTTGTAAACGTAAAATGTGCACCAACAGAACCAAGTGTCATAACCCCATGAGCTATTAAAAATGACTAGTGGTCACGCTTATCCAGTTAAATTAAGTGGCTCAGTGGGTGTTCCAACTGTGCTAGCAATCTGCAAATTATAAGCTGCGCTGGTTCGATTCTTTACTACATGTACTTCTCATTTCTGTGTCAGTGAAATTTTCTTGTATGTGTACATCCATATACTTAACGTTGTCTTGTGTTTGGTACAACTTAGCAAAATATGGCCTTTGCGCCATAAAAACTCAACCAACTAGTTAAGCTCTGCTCAGGCGCAATGAAAGCCACTACAGATACGGACAGATTCTCGAAGCCAATCGGTAGGTCTTGTCAGCGTGAAACATAACTAGCTTTCCGCCATCACGGAAACAAACAGCTATGATGACGTAGAACACCGCCCATTAATGTTGGACCACAATGGCGTCAATGATTCACCGCATTCCTCTACGGGGAAGACAGAGCCGGATTTTAGGAAGTATGGTGTCATCACATACTACAAAGTGGATAGGATTGTCTTATGTCTCGGGATTCCGGTAGATCCTCTCTACTTTCGTATGCCAGTTTATAGGATGGGTTGATCTCGAGCTTGCAGGGATTTTGAAATATCTACATGGGCATCCATGTTTTATATTCTGCCTTTACTGTAAACAGGAGGTAAAAAACACAGGGAAATCTGGATGTTTTTACCGATTTCTCCACTACTCAAGAATCTCCTATATTTCTTAGGTCACATGCTGACGTCTCGAGATTTATATCTGGATAATATTCTCAAACGAAATTTTTAAAGTGCTTGTTGAGATTTCATGATGCATTTCTTAAATTTTTGATAGATAACCAAACATATAGTAATTTTTACATTTATTTGATGATAGGATATTTTAAATAATTGCATTACCTTAAGGACCTTAGAATGGATTCAATATATATTGATTGAGCAAGAAGGAGAACCATTCAGTTATCTGCTTTTTTTTTATTCAGGCTATTCGTGAAAACACTCTGAAGCTTGTGAAGACTGAAGTGGAGCCCATGAGCTACATATTCCAGATACAGTATGAGGTAAGGACGGGATTTACAAAACACTATTAGCTGGCCTGCTAATAAAGTGCGATTTTAATTTAACAATTAAATCGAGATGATACAAATGCTTTTACTTAAGGCAGAGTTGAGAACAACTGTTATTTCTTATGCGGTATTTCTGAATCTTAACATATCAGAAATTCACTCTGTACCAAAAAAAAATCGAAATATCCTTAAACCAGTGTTCAATCGGAATGAAATGGCATGTGCGATGTACAGTTGCGGAAAAAAAGCCGAATCCCCCTTTATCTCAAACACTATTCCTAGTAGAGCAAATTCAGATATCATTCAATGGGGAATAACGTCCTCTACAAATTCAAATGAATTGAAACAGTGAATAAGGGGTCGTCTTCGTATCAAATTTGGCATAAACAACAAAATTTCCATTGTCAACACAATGTTTTGATGTCTTAATCATATTCTACACATCGTGAAATTAATTTACATATGAGAATTCATGAATTTATTTCAGTTATATCCAGAGATATTCAACGTTAAAACCCGCTGTCCATTTCAGGGAACATCTCCATATCGAAAGTCACTATTCATAGATTGAGCTTATTTGTAGTTAATTAGGAACTGTTCATTTGCTGTTCGACTAAAAGATTACAAAGAACCTTAACCCTCCTGGTGGTTGTCTCGACAAGGTATCTCGTCATTAGTAAGATTGACCAGATCTTGATGGACGAGAAATTTGAAAAAAGATAATCAAAACTTACTGTTTAATTTTACCATCAACTTCAATTTTTAACAGTTAATGATAACTGTCAAACTTATTTAGTAACTATTAAATAAGCTTTTCATAATAACAGTTAATAAGAATTGTTATAGCAAGTTAGCAATAACCGTTTGGATTGCTATCGTAAAAACATAGTTTTGCCCATCTCTACAATTAGATTGATCATTGCTCAGATTTAACACATGAAAGGTAGAAGGTAATGTCTTTTAGATTATATAAATGATATTTCCAAACATTTTTCAAAAATTTACGCATTCCTCAGGTTTGCCTTATTATTTTTCAACTTTTAGATGCCTCTAAAATTACCGTAGTGACGAAAATTTGAGTGTAGCGCAAAAACTATCCAGAGGAAAGAGATGAAATTTTTAACGGTATTATTAAGTCTTTCTGAATCAATTTCTGTGAAAATATATCAAGGTTTCTATTCATAATTTTTTCGAATAATTGAATAATTCGGGCGTCGAAAAAAATGTAAAGTTTATCACGTGATTAAAAGAGAAATAGCCAATCACGGCGAGTTTTAATTGGTATATCACTTAATTCGTGGTTTGTTAGTACGGTTCATGGATAATCATCGGCTTTAACTCTAACCCGTAAATTTAGTAATGCACGGATTAACTAGCGATTTGTGAATAGTCATAAGGGTGCTGTGAACCGAAAATGTTTGGTAACCACTGATCTAAGCTTTAGCTAACCTACTTCGGACAGTTAAATTCTTGAGCTAAACCTTTTGGAAGAATTTCCTGAATGTTCAACTCTTTCCAAAAGATGTCAAAATATTTTGCTACGATTCAATAATAATTCTATATGCAAGTACATGATACAAGGCACTCTATACAAGTATTATGTGCATTTTTATGCGTGTGTTTGCACAGCTCCAGTGCTGTGGCTCTATGTCGTCCAGTGACTGGTTGGAGTCAGCGTGGTGGCATGCGCAGCGAGAAGAGAACACGTCGTTAGTGGTGCCCGACAGCTGTTGCATCCACGAGTGCAAGTACATTGAGTACAATATATGCAACAAAGGACAGCCTCCTTACACAAGCCTAGATTACCCTGACCTCGTACACAGTCAGGTATACAATTTTATTTGAAGTAGTTGCGTATGTGCTAATGTTTGTGAAGAACTTTTTTGTGTCTAGAAATCCTTTTTTAACCCTATAAAGTCTTAACTTATCACACAAAGAATCCCTTTTTAAGTTATTTTATATCAATTAATGTCATTCGAGTCAATTAATGACACTACTATTTATCTACACATTTTGAATTTTAATTTTTGTAATCATACTGTGTAATTATTTTTCAAATGTAATTTGGTGACAAAAATTGTTCATACACAAATAATATATTGATTTTACCAGTAGTCTTTTGTAACTTATAAATAAAACCTCCACTTAGCGAGACATTTTTTGTATTTTCTCCTATATACTTTCTTTCATTCAGGGTGGTAAGAATTGACCACACACTAATTATAGCGTATAATTCCTTCCCGAAAAGCAACTCGAAGTGTTGTCCATTTTTCGATTGGACGGGGCACTCCGGAGATATTCCCGTCAAAAGTTCTATTACACCACTTCGGATCATTCGAAATTTCAGCGCTAAAAGCACAAAACACAATCTATCCATTTAGAGTCCCTGGGGTTTCTTGTATCTTAGTCAATCGAGACGAAAATAAAGCATCTGATGAATACGCAAGTCCGTGCTTTAAATTATCAGTTGTAGCTGCGCATCTCCGGAATGCCATGTTCAATCGAAAAAAGGACATTTTATCGGGCTTCTTTTCGACAAGGAATCACGTGTAATGATTATTGTGTGTGTTTCTGACCACCCTGAATTACCCTGTAAAAGCCGTAACCACTTTTAGGAGGTGAGACGCCACCACTCCTGAAGGATTAACACTGAGAGTCACCAGATTTCCGAGTAGTGTAGAATTACTTTTACCTTACATCACACATAACTTAATAACTACATCAATTGGTTGAAAGAATCCTAGGAAGGATTCTATTGGTCAAAACTGGTTAGAAGTCATTCAGGAAGACTAATTTTCAGAACGGACATATGTGTGTGAACCCCTCAAGAGGGTTAATATGCCTGTTCAGTAATTGATTTTACATTTCCTCCCACAGGGGTGCAGAAAGGTGGTGATGACAAGAAGAGACGCCCTGATGAATATGTGCGGATTCGCCTTTTGCCTCTTCGGCGTCTTTAAGCTCTTCGCCTTTTTTGCCATCAACTACCACGTCAATCTCATTCTCTCACTGCAGAGAGAAGTGCGACAAACCAGCATCACTCATCGATCTATTTTAATTACAAACTAAAGAACAAGGACTTTCCGAAAGGAATCTTCCTTTCTGTCTAGATTGATATTCCTTGAGACTTCCCAGACTGCGTGCGTCGATTGTGTCATACACAACTTTTTATAGTAAAAATAAATGAGAGCAGAAATATTGTTTTCGGAAATGCTACACGTTGGAGTGATTCTATATTACTAAACTTTATTATGTTTCATGAAATGTAATGAACTATTCATTCTTATTAATTTAAAATAGATAGTTAAAACGTGCTATACTTGACGGAAACTTAACTTGATTAGAGGGGGATTTTCAGTGTAAACAAACAAACCACCGGAGGGCGTGGATTTAACTTCCTGTTACTAGCGTCAACTGCACTGAAAAAGCCATTCATACAAAATATCTTACACATAAGTAAAAAGATTCGCGGTCATAATAGGCTGCTGATTTTGATTCATCCATTATATACTTCACGCTTAAGGTAGGTAGTTAATTAACGTCGGACTGGCAACGGGTTATTGGCGATGGCCCGGGATCAATCCCGAAAGGAACGATCCAAGAACAACGCTTCGTAGTTTTGAACCACGGTCAGATGACGAGAACATCACCTGAGCTGACACCCCATGCTCCAAAATTCCACACCACGCCAACGTGAAGACATTTGAGGCCACGACAGATGCACCAGCTCCCGTGTAAACGACGGTCTTTGGTTGGACCGAGTTTCGAACTCGCTATCGTCCGGTTGCTAATCCTTTGCTCTTCCACAGCGGCCACTTCACGCTTATGAGCACAGCGAAAGAGTGAGAGATTGGGTATCGGAGTTACCATATTTGATGTAATTTCATGTAAATGCAAAATTTGGTTTCTAATTTTGTGCGAACATCTCAGAGAGGTGGTTGGCAACTACAAACTTTTCTTTTAAACAAAATAAACCAAATATTTAACGACTGAAATTAGTTTGGGCAAAAAACTAAAATTTATAATTATGGCAGAATTCTTGTTGGCATAATTATCTTCTGTGCAGCAAATTCCAATTCTTTAATTTATTTTTCTTTCTTTGGGTTTGTTATTCTTCGAAGCTTTATTTTTGTAACAAAATTTATTTGTGTTTCACACGTTACACTACAGACAACTGCCGCTTCAGTCTATTAATTTGAACGAGCGCCACTTTTAATCAATCGGCCTGCTGAAAAAGGAGGCGATTTCTGAAACAATAGGAGGAAAGCCAGCACCAATGCTGTAGCATGAACTTCAAATATGGATGCGTGTTGGTGTATTTTGGAGCCCATGGCCCAAAGGCGCCTTAATTTCCGGTACTGAACTTGAAGCATCACAATTTGGACCTGTCTTGATGGTTAAACTATTGAAAATTAGGGGATAATTATTGAATAATAGATCTAATTAATTAATCTAATGAGTATAATGAATTAATGAATTAAATAATCTAATGAGTTAAAATGTTGCTGATTACAGCAACGAGAATTTAAAAAAGCAAGAAACAACTGCTAATAAAAATTAAGAATTTAATTTATTAACAAATGTAGAGTGGGATTTCAGCTACCCAGAGGAAGGGTTCGTCGGGGTCTATTATTATTTTGTGGAAGGATGGAATCGTAGATTTTAATTTCTTGAACATTGTTATTGTTTTCAATTTGGTAGGAGAAATTTTGAGATAATGCTTTAATGAAGTTTTTAATGGAATTTAGAATATCACTATTGCTGTAAAACCCTCTGGATTTATTTATTTGCCTAATGAAAAGATTTTCAACTGTTCAAATTTTTTCATGTTTGGTTCGTTAGTAGCTCTCAAATTGGGCAAGCATTGGTCTTACATAGTATAAATAGATGAGTTTTTGTTGTCAATTGATAATGTTGAACTCCGAGAAGTGAGTGGATACACGACTGAGGAAACTTTCCGAAATTTGTCCTGTAAATATTGTATGTATGGCTTCCAGTTAAAAGTCGAGTATCTAGGATAAGTCCTAAGTATTTGATCTGTAAGGACCAAGGGATGGTTTGTCCATAGAGTTGTAGATTGGGTAATTTTGTGTGATCTCTACGGTGGAACATGATACCGCTGTCTTTTCTACATTAAGTTTTATTTTCCATCTGACAATCGAGGATTCAAGATAGTACAAATGGACTTTAAGATCAGCTATGAGAATTGTAGTTTTTATGTTGCTTGAAAATTGCAGTGTCGTCTGCTAAACATGCTAATTTTGGTGTTTTCGTTAGAGGAATATCATTCATATACAAGTAAAAATTCAATAAGAAAGGATCAATTTTCGATCCTAGTGGTACTCCGGCGAAAATTTTTCTTTGAGTGGATAATTGATTATTGATTTTATTGGTTATGAATTTCTATTGGCGAGATAAGATGTGATAATTTGTATAATATAGTCAGGGAAATTATATTTAACCATTTTATAAATTGATCCTTGAATCCAGACCTTGTCAAATACTTTTGCAATGCTGAAAAAGACAACGCCGGTGTATTTGATTGGGGTGTGTGATTTTCCTGATTGTATGTATTCAATGACTCTCCATAGTTGGTGGTTAGTGGAAAATTGTGGAGGGAAGCCAAATTGCTGGGCATCATGATTTTGTTGGTTATGCCTTTGATACCAGGTGCTTTTTTGATATTTAGTTTATTGATATGGATCATAATTTCCAATGGGAGGATGGTTATATTTTCATTTTGGTGGGTTTTGTATTCCTTAATTGTTTTTAATACCTCATTAGTAGTGACGAGGTCGTTAATGTTGTTTTCTTTAAACTGATTTTCCAGGCTATCAGTAATTAGGTTTGCTTTGTCCCAATCTGAAACTGCAGTTTGTTGAACTTAAAGTATACACACGAAATCCATATAAATAAAAGTGAAGTGTTTGGTACACTGAATATTTTCGACCCATTTCAAATTTTCTATCCGTTTTCGGTCTTTCTGATACAAAATCCGTTTTTTACTTATGCGCGTTTGGTGTCTGTCCATCTTTCTGTCTGTGTATGTGTGTGTGTGCCCGTACTACGTCCAAACGGTTGAATATATTTTTATGAAATTTTGCATACTGTGAGTACTTAAATTCGTAGTGACTGAACTTGATTGCACTTGTCTGTCCGTCTTCCTATTCTATGTTTGATTTTGTGTTTGTGTGTTTGTACGAATATCATAGATTTTATTCCATATATTTTTATACAATGTTCTTTATTTATACATCATATTTTAGTTTAGGGAATACATTATTTTAGTTTTCTTTGTTTACATATATACATAAGTTGCATGCTAAAGCATCTAAGTAAGCATACTTAAATCAACCATAATTTGGTAGTTTCGGAGAAACTGGAATGTAAATTGAGCATTGCGATTACTTGGATTGTTTTACCAGTATTGCTGAAAAAGTAATTATTTTTCCCAAAATTATCTTTTTTACGGAATTTTAACTCTGACACTTCTTTGATTTTGAGCCTTGTATTTTTTTCTTTGCGAAATATGAACGATTTCTGAATATTTGGGACAGACGATATTATTTTTCAACGAACGGGAACGAAACGGAAACTCGTGTTAGTTGATCACGTGCAGTAATATTTTCTGCTCTTTTCGCTCGGATTTAATTTCGCATTTCTAAATTTTGTCCACTTTTTAGTTGTAAATTGTGGCCATTGTGTGGGATCACGAGATAAGAAAACAATCCCGAATAATTCGAGATTGTTTTTTTTAATATTCAATTGATTGTTTTTTTAATATTCAGTTGTTCTGAAGATATCAATTATTGATATCTTCAGAACAAATTTTTTCCACGCCAACTTCAGTTTTATTTCGATGCTTTCTGTTGTAAATTTATTAAATATTTATTTTTTAATACATTTTAATTCCTTTTCTTCACACGCAACAACGCCACAAGGTATTCGATTTAAAGTGGCATGCAAGTCAGAATGAAGCAAATTAAGTGGAATTTTGCCATTATTGAAAGAAAGTTAATGTTTAACAAATCCGAATTAGGACTTATGAAATATTAAAAATTCATTGTCATAGTGACAGAAGGTCAAGGTGGCTTACTTTCCGAGTTGAAGCTATATTTAAGCAATTTATTATACGTTAAAAGTTTATTAAAAACAATGATTTTCTTTAAAAATATACGCTGTCAAATCAATTTACCATTTTTTTTTAAAAAAGGTAATAGGTTACCTTTGCAGGTCTGTGCTGAAGTCATTCAATTTTAAAAGTAGTTCTTTCATTATTAGACGTGCTACAAAATGGAATTTTAAAGAAAAATGTATTCGCTTTAAAAAACTTACTGATGAATATCTTATCAAATTAATTTTTCAACCTCTCCTTAACGATGACGAAATTCGAAATTGTCGCATGTCCAATGCAAGAGTGCCACAAGTCAAAAAATATTATTAGGTAAATCATGAGTGCGAGAGTATTCGCCGTGGATACGCCATTTTTAGGAATTGAGTTGAGCAATTTTACAGAAAAAGAACTTCAGAAAGAGAATTCCTAATTCTCTCACAAAATAGTCTTTTGCAGTAGTTACCTTAGTGTCCACCTTTCATCAGTTTGTAGCTTTAACAGAGGTGTGATGTATGTGAAATGTATTACATAGATGGATATGCATGTATAGGATTTGTGTCCAAAGTAGGTTGTAGAAATTATAAAGATGTCGAATAGGTGTTAAAATATTACTTTATTCTACGAAAGACAAAAGGGATTACATATTCTGGTCTTTCTTCAATCTATAGTTAACCACTGTGGGTAATTTTGCTAGTAAATAAAGAAGGCGATGGTAAAATTGTGTGCCATGGCGGTATTTTTTCTCCTTTCTTTCGGTTCCACATTTAGGATAAGTAAACGAGCTAAAACGAGGAGGTGCTGGATCTGTGGGCAATTTATTCGTTGAAAATAAGGCATGATTTTCAGTAAAAGAAATTAACAAAATAAAATTAAAAGAGTAAAGTATTTAATTTTAAAATAAATATTCCATAGTTTCAAGTTATATCAAAAATTTTATTCAGAATTCATTCATTCTGAAAGCAATTCGTTGTTATTCACAAACTATATTTTTATGATGGAAGGATCTATCGTGTAGTACAAATACATATAATAGCGTTAAGTTGACCTCAAGTAAATATCATCCTGCTTATCGCTCGTTGATAATTGGTGATCCGGAGCATTGATTTAGGCATTGCATCTCGCCACTACTGTTGGTTTGAGTGCTTGTGTTTTCCTTCTGAAATATACAAATAGAACCATATTCTAAGAATACCGAAAGGCCTATTTCGACTGAGTCAATTAAACATCAATGTACCTAAGTTGAAAACGTTAAGCACAAAATAACGAAATAACTACGTATATAAGTTAGTTGAACAACTTAACAAAAACCTGATACACTCTGATTATAATCACGCTTCAGAGAGCGTTCGATACTTTTTTCAAAATATGTGTCTGTGATTATGATTATGTGGTTTTAATGTGCATATTTTCTGTGACTGCCATCTGGACGCCTGCGTGTTTTGTGTGACTGCTGTTAGGTTGGAATTTAAAAATAAAGGGCGGACAAACTCAGATTCAACATTTTACCTCACAATTGAAATTTATTTCAAATATTTATTACAGGACGATACCACATTAAAATTTTGATGCGGAGTCATTGCTTTTCATCCATCCTTCATGAAATTCGAAGTAAATCTGCTTTCAAATCTTTTCAATTGAATCCCGAGCCCGAGATGCCAGAGGACATCATCAATCCGCTTAATTTGCTGACTCGTTTTGCTCCAATCTAGTGGCTTTGCTTATGGTCATATTATGAGATATAACAAGAGTACGTGTGTTTCATGTGTGGTAATATGAGAGATTTTTAGTGTAAACAAACAGATCAAAGACTAGGATTTTACTTCATCATATCCAATTTTCACGCTTAGTAGATAACGAATTTATCTTAAAATGTTGGCAAGTGACATTACTTTCGGAATGCTTAGTAGAAACACATTTTACCACAAAAACAGAAGAGCCATCTACATTTTGTTTTACAGAAAAAGCCTCTTACGCTTGATTTTAAAACCTTTTAACAGAGGGAATTTTAAAGGAAGACAAACAAGAAAAAAGAAAACTAAAATGACTACATGACAACTAATCACACAAACTTTAATCAACGGAAGTATATATTTTTGCGAGTGGCAACACGATGATTAAAATAGGAATTTAAATTTTGTTTCAAAACGAAATCTCTTTAGGAAGCAAATAAATAACTTATTTATGTTAAATAATGAAGAATATACGTATCAGTATATAACTGTTTTTTAATTCTATCTTTCCAATAATGATTCAAAAACATAGTTTTGACCGTACGTTCTCGTTTCCGTCTCTAATACAAACATATAAAAAGTTTTTGTGCAGTTTATTTTTGATGTCTGTAACACATTTTTGAAACATTTAATGGTAATGTTATAAATCTCTTTGTTTTAGCAGTGGCCGGAAATTTTCTGTTATGGTCTAGCAAAAGGAAAAAGTGGTTAACAGTTGCTCTTACCACCGTCCACATACTTTTGTGGGTATGATACTTCTATTTTTTTAAATTTTCATTAGGTACTAGTTTATCTGGATGTTCACTGTTTATCAAAAAATCTATTGTGAAACACGACATAATGTATAATGCGGCTATGATGAGAATGCAGATGACCTTGAAGAAGTACATTTGTACAAATATGTTAAGGATCGCCAAGGAAAAAGGATGCATGGCGATCGCATTGGCGATGATTTTTTTTGTCAGCTAATCACCACTGTTATAGTTTCCAGCACCGACCGTAAACTCGGTCGAAATTCAACAGAATCCACGCTAAAGAACCCAATCGCGGAACCGCATTGTTTATGTTTAACCTGCCTCCTAATTGAACAGACTCGTTGAAAAACATGTAACTCAAATACCAACTCACGGGAGCTAGACTATATATTTCAAGTAGCATACATACAATAGAGCTTCGGTATTGTTCGGTATAATATTTCAAGCTATTTTCATTCAATGTTGCAGCACAGCCCTAGCACTAACACCTTGAAAATCACTAGTATGATAAAACTATTAAAATTCTTAAACTTACTTTAAAAAATTATTAATTATAAATTATTATTTAAATTATTAATTATTAAACTGTTAAAAAATCAAAGGCAACTTCAAATTGATTGAAATAATTAGTAGTCATAATTATAAAATTTAATGATATGGTGTTATATTATTAAGTTTCCAATAGATACAGGACTCGCTTTTTCATAACACCATTATAGCGCTTATTAGTATAACTTAATCCTCTGATGAGCTCTATGCTAAAAAGATTTATTTTTAGGGAAAATATTTTATGGGCGTTGAGATCGAACCCCTATACATTAATGCATTTTGTAAACAACAAAAATTAGTACTTTTAGTTTAAAGTTGGGACACAGTCCCGAAAAACTTCCATCCTATTTTCAAGGGAAGGATAAGGAGTACCAAAATAGTTTATTCTATCTCCCATGTTTACGTAACAAATGAAATTGTTCCAACATGCTATTACCCATTGTTAAAAAGACAGAATATTTTGTTTACATACACACAATAACGCAATGTATTGGCGAATAGTAACAAACTGATATAAACAATACAAAATCAACTGCTTCGGGATTCATGAGCCAGTGTTACCTTTTAATTTAAAAATGTTGATTATAGCTGTAGGAGTTCCATAATATCGCTAAACCAAAGCAGAAGAGCTCAAGATATTTCTGCCAGCCTGGTTGAGCAGAAGAAATTTTTCAGCAGCCTGGTTATAGGAGACATTGAGAAATCTGGAGGAAATCAGGGCAGAAAAGAAAATGCGAGTGAACTTGAAGATATGTATACACATCAAAAAATATCGATTCTCCTTTGAACAAGTGAATGGGAAACAATTGAAGCGGACGTTCAGAAGCTAATTGTGGACCATGAATTAGTTCTTGCCACGCATTTTATAAAAATAAAAATTGACAACATATGAAGTACACAAAATGCTATTTTTTTTAAATATGTTTGATCAATCTTATTTCATTAGTATGAAACGTAAAATATTGATGCTTAGATTCATTATAAACCGATTTAAATAAGGTGTAAAATGTGAGTAATGATATTGCCATTAATAGATGTAAGAAAACTAAGAAAATTTATCGTAGTTATCCTGTGCGGGTCTCGTAGTTATAGATAATGCATGTTAGACTATAATCTGGTGCACATGTAACTCGTAATTGAACTATTATTGGAATTCTATAAAAAGTAATATTAACTAGAAATGTCAATGATATTGTTCATAGAGGATATATATATATATATATATATACATATACAAAAGTAGAGTGAGCAATGGTAACTTTTTTATGTGCCCAGGATCATGTGACCTAAACTATTAATAACATGACTCTTAGACTACTTTCGTCTACCGGGTGGAAACGAACATTCATCATCTGATTAGTCCACGGGACGGGAGAAGACACCCATCCATTGATTCATCATCTGATTGGTCCACGCGACATAGATTATCGATTTCAGCATTTCTGTCGCCACTCTATAGAAATGCGCATTCACACGTCTACCCTGTCATAAGATGTTATATCTCCAAGCGAGGCGATAGGATGCCGAATCGATCAATCAAGTCAATTTTTTCCAGATCAGTCACGGGACTACTACTCGACATGCTGGTCACAGTTTTTGAAATTCCTCTCAATAGCAATGCTCAGTCTACTTATATTTACACGTTTATGATATTGGTGATTGTTGTACTAAGCGAGTTTATTTAAACGGTTGTATTATTTTTAGAGTAAATTTTCTGGTTTGCGTTTGTGCAGATAAGCGGAGCGGCGGTGCTCGGTACGGCAGTGCACGCGTATCAGGAATTAGCGATCCCCGACAAACTCGTCAAAGTGTCCGTCTTTAGATCAGTCGCCCACCTAATGATGGTCTGTGGGGCGGCCCAAGTGCTGTCTGCCACGATGATGGGATGCCTCGCCTTCCACGAGAGGAGGGCCGCACTCTGCGTGGTGAGTGTGCAATGTAGTAGGTACAAGTAAATGAACTGCACAATTAAAAACTTATGTATTTACAAAAATCTATATACACTAACAGAGGCTCTAAAATAATGCTTTTCATGCGGAGCGATGCCATGCGTCTTTATAAATAAATTGCGCTAAGGCCTAGAATTCGACGAACATTTTAAAATGACGAGAAGCTCTAAAAATGACAAGTTCTAAACATATTTTTTTAAATATTTCCGCAACTGACATCTAAAGAATAAAACAAAATGAATTAAAATACAAGCTGATCTTAATTCTTCGCGAATCAATTCACGATTCAATCAAAATCAATTCACGGTTGTAAACGATAATTATCCGGCACACGCGTGCCCACAAACTTCATCTCTTTTCTGAAACTAGACAATTTGGTGATACTACCGTTGTGCTGGTCAAAAAATGGTTTCTAGTGCAAAATTAGTACTAGAATTAGTAAATCTAAAATAGTTGTTTTACTTGAAGTTTTAAAGCTAAAATACGAAAGAACACTTAAGTGATTTCTGAAACAAAAAACTCACAATCTTATCTGAATTTAAAATGGAGCCTTCGAAAATATTTCATAAAGACATCACTGCAACGATGAGCTAAGCCACAACCTATCTAAAAATATTTTATTGGTGGAAATGGGTGATTAACCAAGTCCTCTGATAATTTCAAAAGTTGAGTATAATAAAGTTTCTTATTTTGGTCAATCTTAACAACACAAATATGTCATCGAATACAAACAAACATCCAGCCACAAATGTTTGCACAAAATATCTTTTGGAATATATTACTATCCGGTCGATCCCTGAATGAGTCAGTTCAGCTCATTTCTTTTCATTTAAAAAATTGTCAATTAACTCGCTTTTGCTGCTAGATCTTCAAATATTAAACTAAAAAACTATTTTGTTTTATAGCCAAAATTAGGTTATATTTGAAAATGCACATTTTTTTTTCGCAGTTCACCTATTCTGCGTCTATTATCTTTGTGCTGCTGTGCATAGTGACTGCTTTGTCATTCTCCTGGAGAACAGAAGTAAGTTTTTACGCTACTTGGTACTTGACCATATCCCATTCTCCTAGAAAAAATGTGACAAACAGTAAACACAAGTTCCTAAAAAACAAGTATTCACGAAAACTCAGAATTTGGAGACGAAAAGATGAAATGCAAAATCAGTATTTTAAAACAGTAAAATAACAAGAAAAAGCAAACCTTTTTAGCATACCACACGAACAAAGGGTGCAACATAGAGTGAAGATTGTTGCTAAACCGACGAGAAGAAACATATCACAAAACTGAAGCAAACAAAAATTCTAAAAGGATATCCTTTGACTAGAATATAAATATGGATAGAAATAGTTTTTATAACTTTACTTATTGTTTTTATTTTGTAAAAAAAATTGTTATCAGGAAGATTGAAGAATAACAATTATATTTAGATTTATAATTGGAATATATGCGTCAGACGTATGGAAAACCTCTAGTAGTAAAAAAAATTGATAAGCCTAAACCAAAATAACTCAATTTTAAATCTAAATAGAGGGGAAATATTTAATATTTAAAGTAATTGGCATGATATAGATAAATATTTAAGATAATAGATATGTAGGATTATACATATTACGAGGAGTGTTTAAATGAAAAGGTACGAAACGTCGTAAAAACCAAACCGGTTGAAATTTGAATATGCCGCTTTGGGATAACGTAGTGAGGCATCTAAGGAAACGAATGCACGAGTACCGGCGTGGTTGTGCTCATGCGCGGGCGCCCGCACATGACGCAGAAGAGAAGCATGCAGTTGTGAGTTCCGTCCAATTGACGCGGCAGTGCGTGTGAGGACATCATGGCGTTCACATTGCAAAATTCGACGATTGAGGAGCAGCGAGGTGTTATCAAATTTCTGATTGCGGAAGGTGTTAAACCGGTAGGTGAGACACTCCGTAGCCTACGCAAGTCCATCAAGAGCAAACGGCCTGGGCTGCTCACGGAGGGAGTGATTCTGCTCCACGATGACGCGCGTCCACACGTCTCCAGGGTCACACAAAGTGTACTGGCCAAGTTCAAGAGGGAGCAGTTTGAGCATCCGCCCTGCAGCCCGGACATATCGCCCTACAACTTCCATCTGTTTTGTCCGCTAAAAAACATCTCAAAGGGAAGCGCTTCAACTCGGACGACGAACTGAAGGACACAGTGGAGGACTGGCTCTTGTCACAGCCACAGGAATTCTGGGAACAGGGAATCCTTCGGTTCGTGAAACAGTAGGATAGTTGTGCTCAGTCCTCTAGTGATTACTTTTGAATAAAGACTTCAATTATACCCACAGTGTCGTTTCGTACCTTTTCATTTGAACACCCCTAGTACATTAAATAAACTTATTTATGACTCAGAAAATGACCATTAACTGCACTTCTTAGTCTCATAAAATTCTTCATAAACTTTGAAGTTCCATACAACCTACCCCTATATTTAGAATAGGTTTTCTGAATTCTTATAATTTTCATGCGAAGAGCTTTAATCAAAAGTTGTCAAATCGCTTTAGTGAAATTATGTGAAATGAAATTATTTGCACTCTCCTTGTCTGCTTTTGAGTGAAACTACTTCCATTTTATCAGTTCTTTTGATCAGGGATTCGTTTGTAAACATTTTAATTTACGTAATATTGTCTTTTCTCATTAGATGGAATACCTAAATTTTTTAAAAGTATATTTGTCTGGTTTTGATTGAAAAACTTTCCATGTGATCTAATTTTGTGTTAATTTCTTTACAGATTGGCATGTATCTGGAAGAGGATCTGAAGAAAGTTATTCATAGTGAATACAATGCGCAAACATTTAGTTTTCGAGCAATGGACAATATACAGTCGACGGTACAGATTTCTATTCTTTTTCTCTTAGAATTCAGCCCTCAGGGGTACATCTGCATTAAGTGTGTTCGGGCACCACAATCCCGAGGTACCTGAGTGATCTTTCCTCCCTTTAATTTTTACCCTCACCCACCCTTCTTTTTTGCTTTTTCTTCGTCGCTTATTTGTTGTCTGCTTGTGTTTGCCGTAGCTTGGCCAAATATGGCCTCTGCGCCATAAAACCTCCAAAACGATCAACCAACAAACCTTAGAATTCAGGAATGCAAGTTAGTGAGATGAAATCACCAGTCAGCATTTTTTGTGGCCACTGAATTAATTCAAACAAATACAATTAAACAAGAACAATAAAACCGGAAACAAAATGTTTACTAACAAATCGTAAATTTTGTAACTCAGTGATCAACTAATTTGGTAATTTATTATGGAGTTGAGGCAGTTATAGATCATGAGGAAAAATACGTTAAAGTTACATTTCTTTTACAGTACAAATGTTGCGGATTTCAGGGCTACATGGACTGGACGAAAAGTTCTACCACTCTGCCACAAAGCTGTTGTGCGATTGGGATTGTTTGCGACGTCTCAAATCTGGAGAATATCTACAAGAAGGTAAGAAATACAAGCGTGTCGGAAACATCAAGATTAATATCTCCTCGTATAGGGATACTATAACGTCGTCAAGATAAAAATAGCTCCATTGCCGTTAAAACTGGGCTTGTAGAGTTGAGGAATTTCCTCTTTGCATTGGAAGAAGGGAAGTAGGTGGAGCTAGGTGATAAAAAGGTTTAGGTGTCTCGAAAATGTGGATGAAAAGGAGTATGTTTTCTAAACTATCCTACCGCGTTTGGCATTCTTTTAAAAGGTTTAATCATCGATTTTGGGTTTAACTTGTAGTTTTGCACAATTAAAAAAATTAATGAATTTATTTGTGCATATTGCTAAACTCTTTTTCTCTTCCTACAGGGCTGCCTTCTGATTTTGGAGAGCAGATACAAGAAACATTTCCTGACTATGGGTTCTGTTTCTGTGTTCATGGGACTGTTTCAGTTGGGCACTTTCCACGTCGCTAACTACCTCATGGTAAAAATAGAAATGAACGAACGAATAGTCAAATAAAAATGCATTTTCCGTGTCTCAAAAACCTGATTTCATTTATACATTATTATTATTATCCGAACATACTATCAATTTTTACGTTTTTCTAAGTATTGTGACATACAAATAAGAGCTCGCATTTTCGTCAACCTCATTTTTCACTTCAAGAGAAATAATATTCGAGAAAATCAAAGTGATGTTAGATTTCTTCAGACATGCCTTCTAACACTTAGGCGATAAATGATTGAATTTCAAACGTCTAAAAACGCCCTTTTTAAGTAGTTTATTAAACAAATACACATCAATTTGTAATTGGAACTTTCTTTCTATATGAGATTGATTTTCAGACGGGATTTTACTTCCTTTACCCAACACGGAATACGTACAGGAAGCTAACTAAACAGGAAGTTACCATTAAAGCACAAGTGCCATCTACATTTAGCTTTAAAGGGAAATCATTTCATAGGCTCGTTTAATACTATCCTATGTCTTGGCATACCGATTAACATTTTAAAAGTTCAAAGCATGTTGAATGGGACCCTTTCGTAATCAACGACAGATTTGTTGGAATTTCGCCTGTCAGCTATTGGATAAAGGAATTGCTCCCCTGGTGTTACTTCAGCACTGTACCTTTCTCAGTTGTCCAACAGCAGCACCGAGAAAGAAGAAAGGCTACAAGGGCTTAGGCTTTTGTGTGTGTTTGAAAAGCGTTCTTTAGAAAGGATGTTTATTACGAAATTTGGAAGTAAAAAACACGATTTACATTATCGAGCCGTATTATCGCTTAAAAGCAGATTTTCTTTGTTCATAGCCTCGTTAAAGTGCGAGTTCTTAATAGGTTGAGAATGCCCTAATGCCTTGATACATTTAGCTTTCTATGAGCATTTTTTATAGTTAGCATTTCTCCCTGTAAACATTGTTGCATCCATTTATTTGATAAAATGATTCAAAATTCTAGTTTTACTTTTCAGAAGCTGTAATCGATTGCATGCAACTAAAACTTACTGTACCATGACCAACGATAACAGTTGATCAGTTTTCATTGGCCACGACTGTACCTTATCTTATCTTTCAGCCCCTACCCTTAATCAGCTTTGCACTCACTGTTTAAGCGTATCCCCTAGCTATGAGAAACTTTTTTCTGTAGATTGAACTAGTGCTTTTGTGGTAGAACGTGCATATTCCGTATTGGATTACTGGAAGTTCAATCCTGGGCTTCTGGTGATTTGTTTATTTTACACTGGAAATCCCTCTCACACAAAATGAGAATCAACTTCTCCTGAAAGTCCTCTTGGAAGACGCAAACCTTTCTTTTGATACGAAATTGATGACTCAAATCTGGGACAGTACTGGTAGAAATCAATGCTCGAAAGTGAGAGTGCATATATTAAAAACAAAAACATACAATGGATGAATAAAAGTTTGTTGTTTGGAAAATGCTGACAAGTCTTGTTCAAAGAGGTAAATTATTTCTATATGCTGCAGAATCTTCCATAATTTTAACTCAACACCTGAGCTGGTACTCGCAGTCTCCAAATTGCCACACCACGCCAACGTGTCTAGACTCAAGAACGCGGTACCATCTCCAATCGGCAATAATTTTCATAGGCTATTGGTGATAATTTTGGAATATGGTAGGATTGCTGCATTCACTTCTACTTGCTCACAAGTGGAATTGTATGGTATCCAATATGGTGGCCTATCCAAATAGCTGTTTGGCGATGAAAATTTTAGTCGCTAATTTAGTCGCTAGGGACCAGAACTGGTGTTCTTGAGTTTTACCATGAACCAAAATCTGAGTGAAGAAATAGGGGACCTTGAAGTTGAAGGTGTGAACTTACAATTTTCATGGCCGTTTTCGTCAACTAGAGATTTATTCCTGGGATAAAGATATAGATTCTGATACGTGAGGGTGATTTGGCGTGAATTCTGATAGCCCATCTATTTTTTTCATTCATTCTGAGCAAGTCTGGCGTCATTTTGATATAGCAATAAAATTTTCCTTGTCGCCTTCATCGTACCAAATTCTGTATCTTTTCACTTCCCGGGAATCTGTTGGCGGGTACGAGCTGCAATTCCCGGTGGAGCCCATCAAACAAGTTAAATCATTCGTATCGGTCTAATTAGTCCTCGTGTAGCATAAAGACAGTAAAGCGAAAAACCAAACCATCAAAGAATAAATAGGGTACCAATAAAGCAGTTACATTTCCAGAGAAAACTATTATCAGGTTAAAAAAATGTTTAACGCCTCAGTTTTTACAGCTCCATTGCATTCCTCTCTCCTTACATAAGTCGCATCTTTTATTCCATCTTTGCCGTATGGGTTTTAGTAAAATCCTAGTATACGGTACAGTCGTCAAAGTTCACCAAGTTAGTGCCTTATTAGCAATCAGATCCGTTCCTGAATAGCGTGCTAGGTTAGCTCAGTTGTCAGGGTACGTAGTCAGAAATAAAACAGGAGTAGCCAACAAAAACGTCAGGAAATAAAGTCCTTAATTCGGCCGTTTGATGAGTCTAACACTTTACAAATAATACTGTGATTTAACTAAGCTAATAAAATTACTGTGTGTTTCGGATAAATGACATCTATTTATCTACATCTTCTTAAGTTTCATTTAAATGGTCAACAAGTTTTATCAAAAGCGATTTATTTAGAAAATTAATATTTTTTGAGAAAAGTGGTTTGTTGAAGTTTGTCATTCAAACCTCAGGAAAGATCCTGTTAGAAATGTTTAAAACTGGATTTTCTTTTTTTTCGGGGGGGGAGAGGGGGAAGGGGAGACAGTCCTTTCCACATGGCGTACTTTTCATTCTAAAATTAGCATTTGGCGTGACGAGAAAAAGAAAACACGCCAAGACCATACCAGTGTACCATAATTTAGCAATGAATTTTGTCGCTTTTCTCGATTTTATAGCGGACAGTGATATCCCGGTGTTACACAGCGACGAAGAGAGTCACCGGTACCTGCAGACAGCTCTGGGAACCATCAACATTCTCCTGTGGGTGAGTGTCAAATACCTAAGAAACGAATAAAGCTCTTATGTTGTGTGCAGCTCCATAAATGATTTCAGACACGCTTCAATAATGCAGTTTCGAAAAACCTGATAAACTCTCTTTAATCGTGCATAGATCATCATAGTATAGTAAATTCAAAGATGCCATTCAATAGAGATTAATATCTACTTTAAATTCAGATACATAAAATTTGTGTTTGAGACCTTTTTTATCAAATTGCGTACACATTTCATAATTTCTGATAGCAGTATCCAATTTGGTCGCCCAATACAGAATTTGTAGCAAACAGAATGACAAGTTTCAAGTCATTTGGTCCATCGCTACGGCATTACGAGTATGTATTTTCTGGAACTTCTAAGTTAAATAACTTTCTGACTTGTTCGCATCTTCCGAAATAATCTTATCACGCTCATACTGAAGGTAATTTGCGTAATGTTTCTTTTTTAAAAATAAGTTAGCAAATTAAA
Source organism: Meta bourneti (assembly GCA_933210815.1). Classification (NCBI taxonomy): domain Eukaryota; kingdom Metazoa; phylum Arthropoda; class Arachnida; order Araneae; family Tetragnathidae; genus Meta; species Meta bourneti. The sequence continues at coordinate 52,164,832 of OW119928.1, forward strand.
AAAGCTTAGCTTCTACAAGAACACTGAACATTTTATTGTACATACATTCAATATCCGAGATCGATGATACTTGCTTCAGGTTAATCAAAAATCGAGGGCGTAATTTTTTAAGGCTAAGCTAAAAATTGACATTTTCAAAACTGGTCCGTGAGACTCAAACCTAGCACTCTTAAAAGCTTCTTCACCTGTGCCCTCCCTCCTTAATGTATTGTGATCAATGTTAAATATAGCCTTAACCCTTAGAATAGTCATCACATTTCCGAGTAATGACTACGCTTTTACCCTACAACACACTTAATGACTAAATAGGCACATATATTTGTTGAAGGAATTCATAAAATTATATTGGTCATGAAGTCAGAAACTGGTTAGAAGCCATGGGAAGACTACAGGCTGCATGGTGAAATGATATGTGAATGAACATTAGAGGGTTAAAAATCAAAACAGCCTTGGAAAGGTCCTAATTTTTCTTTTGTTTTAAGAGTTGCAAGAGTGATGGATGAGAAACGAATGATTGTTCTGTGTCGTTGCAGATCAGTATAGCCGTGGAACTGGCGGTGGGCGTCTACATAAACGTAGACTTGTCCGAAAGCAACAAGCTGGTGAATCTGCCCGTCTTCTACATCCTGAACGTGACTCTCCTCGTCAGTGGTGCCATCATCGTCCTCTTCGCCGTGCTCACCTGCTTCAGAAACTTGATCACGAAGAGGTCCGTCCTTTGTGCTGTAAGTGGGTTGTTTGAGTGGATAAAGTAGCCCCATCCTCACCATTTTCTGGAGTGATCAACAGGATCCGTACTTTGTTAGTACAAAAAAATGACATAAAATGGCCTAAAATATGCCTACAGCAGCAACTTGGGGTCAGATATCAATACTGTCAGACCTTTCACATACAGCCTGCCGAATAATTTTATTATTTTATCTTGCACTTAGCGTAGCTTGTCCATTATTCAACCGTGCGCCATAAAACCCCAAACAATCAACCAACCTTCAGCCCGCCGTAAATCTGTCAATACATTCATCTGGAAGACCTTCTGACAGATGGTTTTAAGGGTGTTAGGCGGCCCCTTCCAATTAACTGTTCCTCGGTGTCAATATAAAGAATTAGAAGGGAGAAGCTCCCTCGAATGAAAAGGAGGTTTTTGACTCGCGGTACCCGACCTTTTAAGTTGAACTCAGTAACATCCATAATCCTTTTTAACAGCGCCCACAGTCGAGGGACCCAAATCACTACAATTCCATAGATCATAGTTTGGCCAAATATGGCTCTGGCACCATAAAACTCCCAAACCAACCAACCATAAATCATAATTTAAAATTTCGAGAAACAGTGTACAGTCGCGGAAAAAAAAGGAACCACCCCTCTTCATTCGAGCAATTTTGACAGTAGAGAAAATTCAAAGATGGCGTTCAATAGCAACTAACATCTTCTATAAATTCAAAATGCATAAAATTTGCATAAGGGGCCGTCTTCATATTAAATTGAGCATCAACTCCATAATTTCCAATGGAAATCCCCTATTTTGACACACAATTTTGAATCTATATCATAATTTAACTTCAGATACCAAATATTTCATGCCATTAGATCTTGCTGTTTCGAAGTTATGAGTACAGAAAGAGTGGAGCTCCTAATGTTAAATCAGTTTCTCAGGCTTTTATGGATATCTTCCTAAATATTTCTATAGCGCTGATATTTGTACCATGTTACTGCTAAGCAACCCAAACAAAATCCACCTAATATTTTATTTTAAAAATAGTTTTTAGTATGCAATAATAATTATTAAATTAATGTTTGAAAAAATTATGAATTGAACCTTACTATATTTTGATGGGAATCGATTCAGAAGGACTTCTAGTATGACCATGCAAAATTTCAGGTCATTCCAAATTTAAGTTTTTGCGTTACATTAAATTTTTCTCTTTATGACGATTTTAGGGGGCAACTAAAAGTATAAAAAATGTTTAACAAACCTGAGGAATGTTTAAATTTTTGCAAAATGGTTGGAGATTTCATTTATGTAATCTAAAATACATTGCCTTTTACCAGTTATGTGTCGTAGATGAACTCTACTAATCAATGATCAATTGAATGACTCACTCTATTCACTTTTTGGATGATCGGAATATTAGTTCGATTGTATTAAATAATTTTAGGTAGGCTTTTTGGTTGCATACATGGAGACGAACGCTAATTAAAAAAACTTAACATTTATTAAGAACACTAAAGACGATAGAAATTATGCGGAACATCGACCAACACTCTTTCTCCCGTTTCGAATTGTTCTCAATTCTAAAATCCTTCTTTTTTATCACATTTTAATCATGGTTACAATTTGCAATGTTTTTGTTTGAATTCGTATGACAAATATGCTAATTCTCGGATCGTTTGCATTTCCATAGTAAATATAACATAATTCTCGAATCGTTTTCACTTGCATAATAAATATAATAATTCTAGGATCATTTGCATGCTCTGACAAATACGTTTGAATTAGTGTTTAAATTTCAAATTTGGGTAGCTATAACTACAGTTAATCTCGATTTACGAATAGCGATTTTCAATGTGGAGATGATATCCCTGAAATTGACAATTTTAACATTGAATATCTCCGGATATAAAGATAGTAAAGACATGAAATTTCATATTTAGACTTATTTAACGATGCAGATTCTGATTAAGGCATAAAAGCAGGGTGTTTCCATTGGAAATACTGTTGTGTAAAATTTTATGAAGCCGGTCCCTTATGCATTTTTTTGCATTTGAATTTGTAGAGGACGTTATTCCCTATTTCAATATCTTTGAATTTATTCTCTATTTATCTGCTATTCGAAGCAAATTTTTTAGAGAATGAAAGTTACAATGTCTAAAATTGGAAAAACATTGTTTACATTTTGACTTTCCTAAACATTTTAATTAAAAGCTTGCACATTCAAAAGTAAAATGTCCTCTTGCGTTTTCTTGTCAAAACTACTGAAAACTTGAAGAGGGATGGGTATAAACTTACCCCACATTAACAAATTTCAGATCGACAACAACCCACCGCAACTCGCATGAGGATCGCCAACAAATGTCATTTATAAAATCGCCCACAAAAATTATGTATGTAACACAGTTAAAAGTCATGAATCCAGCAAGTCAAAAGTACGCCCATAGTGCCACGGTGAAAAGCATTCTATTATACAAAATAATATTAGTTGGAGCGTGCTAATTCGTACTCGCGATTTGATAGGTCAACTTACTTTCATGTTCGTATGTATCATTTGCTCAACTATCTTGCGCAAACTTGATACTAATATCAACCGGAACTGGAATTCTGGATTTTTTCGAAAGTTTCTTTGTACTCTTAAATTTAAATTCCTAAATTTTTCTTTGTTTTCTATTATTGAATTATATTACTAGCCATGCTATGTCTGCGGCTTCAGCGTGCATACACGAGCAGTACTGTTTTCTGGCTTCTATTTGACTACATTTTTACCCCAGTATTTTGGCTTTTTTTTAGTCTTTTGGCTTTTTTTAGTCTTTTGGCTTTTTAGCCTTTTGGTTTTTGCTTGTCTGCATTTTTGGCCTTCTGGCTTTTTGCTGGTTTGCATTTCTGGTACTATACGTTTTAATGTTTGTATGTTTGATTGTTTATTATATATATGCATTCTACATTTGAAAAAGGACAAAAGGAAATGCCCTAAGAATTTCAACAAATGGCCGAAAAATGCCATACAAATCTGAAAAATCCCGAAAAATGAAAAACAAATTATTTAAAGACCTGTGCATTCTAGTAGCAGGAGATTGCATTCGCAATTTCTATCTATACTGTCATTGTGTACGAAGTGCTAACAAAAATATGACGTCAGCAAAAATGGGTCCTGCTGATCGATGATGTCTTTCAATGATTTTCATGTTTCTAAACTCTTTTTTTAACCCAAACAACTTAACTTATTATTTAAAACTGTATTAAACATAGATAATAATTATTCATGTATTTTAACTCCTTTTAACTTTGGACTGAAAATTATTTGTATTGTGTTTCCATTTCGGAAGAAAAGAAACTACGTCAAATGGGGTTGACTCATAAGCAATGGCATAGCGTCCATGAAAGCCCAGATGCCCGGCATCCCCTAATAAAATTCGGAGGTAAAAATAATAATTGATAAAACCTGAAGCAAAAACGATATTTTTTTTAAACGTAAATCTGAGTAAGACGTCAGTTTCTATCTCGACGTAATTTATTTTGATCACAAAAAGCCAACCAGCGAATGAGGATGCCACGTCTTTCAGTTTCAAATGGTTTTCTTCTTTCATTTGGTTAATGGTGCTTGTCATGCGCAAAGAGTATCTTCAGTGCAGACTCCTCTCCCCTACCCCATGTTTCCTATTGAAACTAGCACCCAGTCTAAATAATATGAACATGGTCTATTATTCTCTTTATATTATTCTTTTACATATATTTAATCTTTTTCGGAGTTAGCGGAAATTTTTGGACGATACATATAGAGATAATAAATTTTAATCTCTTACAGATTAACTACTCTGTGATTGTCGTCTTCATTCTTCAGTGCATCCTCACAGCATTGGCCTTCACGTGGAAAGAAGAGGTAAATCTTTTTATTTTTCACTAAAGGTTCGTTAAAAAACCTAATTCGACCTAAAATGTCGTCTCGTTTCTGTAATTCGTCGCTTCTTAATCCTTTCTACAGTGCGAGATTTATAAGTAGTGCAGTTTTGCATTAACCTCACAACACACACATAATGACTAAATAAACACACCTATTGATGAAATAATCCATGGATTTTTTATCTTTGGAATATTGCATAAGGGTCCTTTCCTTAGAATAGAATTCTTGAAAGATTCTATTGGTTTTTAATTAGAAAATAATTCTATGAAATAAACTATTCATATACTTATAATAGAATCCTGTTGAAAGATAATATTAGTCATTTCCTTGAAATAGGAATTCTTTGGAAATGTTTTGTCGGAGAAATTTCCTTAGAATAGAATTCTTAGGAAATATTTTTTTCTGTTTGTGTCATTTACTTAGAACAGAATCCTTTGGGAAGATTCTATTGGTCAATACGGCCGCAACGGTTAGAAGTCATGCAGGGAAGACTGCAGGTTGGTAAGTGGAATTATGCGTGTGAACCCCTTAGTAGGTTAAACTCTTCAAACTAAATGAAATTGTTTGATTCCTTTTTGCAAGAATAGGTGGTCCGATTCATAAAAATTAATGCCAAACATCGCCGAAGCGGCGATAAATCAAATTAGCTCTTAACCAGAATCATACTTTTCTTCATCCGCTAATTTGTTTATGTTTACTCTGAAAAACTCTCATACCTGGTATTAGAACTACATATCATAGATGAAAATTGTTATACCAAATGAAAATCTTTAACAATCTAAAAATCAACTTCATTAGTTTCTTTTCCGCAAAAGCAATACAATACAAATAATTTCTGTTAAATAGGATAGTAAGTTAAAAAGGAGCTTGAAAGGTTGAATAGCGTACAATCCTGGCACCTATATATATGTTTAAAAATACGTTGTTTTTAATATGTTTTAATACGTATGTTTAAAATACGTTATATGTTTAAAAAACGTTGTTTCCGTTTCAGGTTTTATCGATTACTGTTATATTTTCGTTATAGAATTTTCCTGAATTATTTTTTTTAATCAGTAGATGCCGGACTTCTGGTCTCACATGAACTTTACTCCACTATAAGCAACAACCTTGTCATTAGATGTTTTTAAGTGTTAAACGGCTCGTCATTTCAGGTTGTATTGTCTTGTAATGTGTAAGTGTCTTGTAGGTGGATTTTATAATTGAAAAGGAGATGGTGAACTTTGTGAAGCACGGTTACGATCGAAGTATTCGAGGCACAGCCAAATCCATGGCGCTGGATTATATTCAATCCTCGGTGAGGACTGTTTTTCTTCAATAAAATGAGGATGATATATTGAAAATGTATTACTCCAATGGTTCCCAAACTGCGCGCAGCGGCTTCCTGGGGGACCGTGGCTGACTTGCCATAGCGCTTCGAAACATTCCAATATTTTTAATGAAATGATACTTAACCCATGTTGTTTCAGAATTGGACCATCTATGTGTTGATCATATATACGAAAAGCATCAAACGGACAAACCACTATCCGAACAATATACTCTGAAGACAAAATTTGGCAGAATGAAATTGACTTTTGAATATCAGTAAAACATGAATATCCGCGGCTGAATGATAAAGCTCAGAGAGTTTTAATCCATTCGCTACGTCAAATCTGTTCGAATCTGGGATTTAAGCGGTCGCTGTGATATGAAGCAGGTATCGTGCGAAAATCAGCGTGGAGCAGTTAATGAGAGTGGTTATATCCAGTTTGATTCCAAGATTTGAGATCAGTGCACAACAGCTCACTCCCCCATTACGTTTCATTTATTCAATTATATGATTACTTAAATGATTTTTCAAAATATGTAAATACTTAATACTTTTTACAGAAATTGTTCGGGAGTTTGAAAAAAAATATGTGTTTCATTTATTTTTCAACTTAACCAACTTTACCGCACCAACTACGCTTTGCAACTGTTAGGGAGGCCTATGTTCTGGCTTTGGGCTCAGTGGACAAATTCTAATACGCTAAAGGCGTCGTGAACCAAAATGTTTGGGAATCATTGCATTATGTTCTACATAAGAGTCGAAGTTCCTTTAATGGATAATTTTTTATATTTGGATTTCTGGTGTTAAGATGGCCATTGTAATAACTAGTACAATTGATAAAACGAAAGTAAATAAGTTAAATGTCTAAAAACTCTCCTGACTCTCATGACTAAGAAAGGATTTTCCTCTTACATTTGTTCTCCCTCTCATTCAAACAGAACCAACTGTTGGTTTTTCTTCCAGTTCAAATGCTGCGGTGCCATTAACTACACTGATTGGTCGACGAGCAAGTGGGCCAAGAACTTTTATTCCTACAACGTCCCTCTCGCCTGCTGCCACCCCGGAATCGTCATCTACCAATGCAGTATCAATAACACCGATTCCATAAACACCCAGGTGAGACGCTCACTTAATGATTAAATAGCCGCCAAGGAACCATGGAGTCTTTCAACCTTTAGAAAGATTATATTAGTCTTTTCCTTAGAATAGGATCTTTCTTTGGAACGATTATATTGGTCCTTTCCTTGGTATAGAATCCCTTTGAATGATTCTATTGGCTCATTCTGTTGAACAGAACTCCTTTATAACGATTCTATTCGCTCATTCTGTTGCATAGAATCCTTTGTAAAGATTCTATTGGTTTTTTCCTCAGAATAGAATCCATTGGAAATATTCTATTGATGAAGAAGGTCAAAATTGGTTAGAAGTCAAGCAGGGAAGACCTCAGGTAGTAAGGTAACATTATGCGTGTGAGCCCCCCCCCCACCTTAGGGGGTTAAATGGTGTGTGATGAAGTTCAGAGTTGATCTTTGACTGAATGGTGACTATTGTCTCTATATATTCCGCGTTCTTAAACAGGCGTTTGGTCATGTTTCGTTCCACGAAGTCCAGTTAGCCCGGAATGTATGGCTTAAAGTGGATTCTAAACTACTACGAATATCCACGCCAGGATTGGGATTCTAATGCCTGTTGAACAGATGGCCAGAGCTCTAATTATTTGACTATGAGTCTCAAACAGGAACTTAGTGACTCTAATTATGCTTAAGTGAAAATAAGTACGATTGGAAATTTGTTTTCTCCTCAGGGTTGCTTACCAATCTTAGTGGAGAGGTACCAGATGGATTTCCTGATTTTTGGCATTACCACTCTATTTGTATCAATCATCCAATTCATATGCTTCCATCTCAGCAACTTCATCATCGTCTGAAAAAATAAATTCTTTGGCAGTCCTCTACGATAAAGCTCATGTCCAGTGAGTCCACTTAGTAGATGTGTGAACCCTGCTTCAATTATTGAATAAACACTGTCTTCGCATGAAGGCAGATACTGTACTGTCTCTTTTTCTATAGGTAAGTCTCTATTTCTAAACAGACTGATATGAGTTATCAGCCTTGAGCTGCAAATTTAAGGGTGCAAAGTATGCAAAGTATGAGATTTTAAATAGAACACGAATAACTTTTAAATTATATACACATACACATACATATACACATACACACATATATATATATATATATATATATATATATATATATATATATATATATATATATATATATATATATATATATATACAAGTAGAAAGCCAGCCAGAAAAGCCAAAACAACCGGTATAACCATAATCAAACAGAAGCCAAAAATCAGTACTATCCATGCATGCGCGCCAAAGCCGCAGACTAAACATGGCTAGCAATTTAATTCATTAAATTCAAAACAGGGAAATTTTTAAAAAAGCAAGAAAGTTAAGAAAATTTTAAAAAAATGAAGTGTTTTTGGTGGATCAGAGAGGAGCCTGACAGAGTCAACACAATATGGTGTTTTCTGCTTGTGTGAGGCAGTTCGCCAAAGGTAGCCCCCAAACACAAGTAGAAAGGCAAAATAAGAAAAGCAAAACAGGCAAAAAGTCAATCAAAACAAATAACATGGGACACATTAAAGACAAGTTCAAACGCAACACAAAAACTAAAGAAAAGAGTATAGACACCCATATAAACAAACTCCTTTTTAACAATAACCCGCCACACCACGCATGAGGAACGCAAACAAATGCCATTTATAAAGTCCACTTAAATTATACTTAATAATACAGTTAAGAATTTTAAATCCAATATATCATAATTTTAAATCCAATATATGCCCAAAGTACCGCGATGAAAAGTGTTCAATAACATGAAATAATAGTGTTCTATTACTGCACATAAAGATCAAAAATAAAAAAAATAGTGCTCGATTCCAGTTTTTATAAAGTTAATAGAATCCAATTTTCATGTTTAATACACTGCTGGCCACCGTAAATGCAACACCCTGAAGGAAGCATGCAAATAATATGAAATTTACAACATGCATTAGCGGAGGTGAGATATGCAAATGATTAGAATTTCAGCGCAGACGCACATCACGCTCGCCTGTGGCGCCACTTCAAAGCGCTATTTAAGGCTTGGAGATTTCGACGATTTCAAATACGGCAATTGTGTTTTTCTTGTGGTTTTTTCAAAAAAACGATCCATTATGCCTCGTAGAAAACAGCGATCATCTTTTGATCAAGTATCCGAGTTCGACAGAGGAAGGATAGTGGCCTACCGAGATTGTGGATTATCTTTCAGGGAAATCGGTAGTCGTGTTGGACGAAACCAAACAACTGTAATGCGGATATGTGATCGTTGGATGCAGGAGGGTACGACGGACCGACGTGTTCGATCGCATCCACCTCAGTGCACCACTTCACGTGATGCACTGAGGTGGATGAGGAACAGCATATTGTGCGTATGGCAGTGACGGATCGCTCAGCCATATCACGGACCATAGCACAGCACATTCAGTCTGTACCGCATCATCCAGTGTCTGCGCGTACCATTCGACGCCGTTTACAGCAGAGTGGTCTGTCCGCAAGACGTCCATTGCTTCGTCTACCCTTGACGCAGAACCACAGACGTTTCCGCCGCCAATGGTGCGATGAAAGAAGGATGTGGACGGCAGAATGGAATGAAATTGTCTTTACTGACGAGTCACGCTTCTGTCTGCAACACCACGATGGTCGGATTCGAGTATGGAGACACCGTGGAGAGAGGATGCTGAACAGCTGCGTTATGCACCGCCACACTGGTCCTGCACCGGGTATTATGGTATGGAGCGGTATTGGATATCACTCTCGCACTCCTCTAGTACGCATTGCCGGTACTTTAAACAGCCAGCGCTACATCTCCGAGGTGTTGGAGCCAGTTGTCCTTCCTTACCTTCAGGGCTTGCCCACAGCCATATTTCAACAGGATAATGCGCGACCACACGTGGCACGCATTGTCCAAGGGTTCTTCGTCAATCGCCAGATTGAATTGCTTCCCTGGCCAGCTCGCTCTCCGGATCTTTCGCCGATAGAAAACATGTGGTCCATGGTTGCTCAACGATTGACCCAGAATACATCCCCAGCTGCCACACCAGATCAACTTTGGCAACGTGTGGAAGCTGCTTGGTCTGCTGTACCCCAAGAACACATCCAAAGTCTCTTTGAATCAATGCCGAGGCGTGTGGCAGCGGTGATCTCCAACAATGGCGGCTACTCTGGCTACTGATTTTGGCAGGAACCACACTTCACAGAAGTCTATAAATTTAATCATTTGATACTTGGTCAACATGTTATCTACAAAATAAATTTTGTTGTGATATCTCTTGTCTTTCTTGGTGTTGCAATTTGGGTGGCCAGCAGTGTAGAATTGATAGTCAACAGGCACGTCTGCATAATAACAAGGGGCCGCGTTTGCCTGGTTGGAAGAGTAACGGATTAACAACCGGAGGGTTGTGAGTTGGAATCCAGCCAAACATTGTCGTGTACAAAGGGGGTTGGTGCCCGTTAAATCTGTCGTGGTCTAAAATGTTCTCACGTTGGTGTGGTGTGGAAGTTTGGAGAGTGGCGTGCCACTTCAGGTATTGCCCCTTCATCTGACCGTGATTCAAAATTACGTGGTGTTGTCCTCGGATCTTTCCCTTTGGGATTGATTCCTTGGTGATTGACCGTCACCAATAGCCAGTTGTGTTGCTCCAGTGCGACGTTAATTGAAATACCTACCTACCTACCAAAATAATAAGCCATTATGATTAATCATTAGTTAAATAAATATTATAGTCATTTTAAATCCTTCAAAGGTGGGTATTTTAATTAACGTCACCCTGGAGCAACACAACGGGCTATTGGTGACGATCTGGGATCAATCCCAAAGGGAAAGATCTGTGGACAACACCACGTAATTTTAAATCATGGTCAGATGACGAGACAACACCTGAGCTGGTACTCCACTCTCCAATAAATCTTTCAAAGGTAATTCTATAAAAAGAGTGAGGGTATTTATTATTAAGCAGAGTTTTAATAAGATTATTACATTGAAAAAGAAAGTTAGATTTAAAGCTACAAATTTTATTGAAACGGACCAGCTGACCAGCAATTGTATTATAATATATTTTTTTAGAAATATTAGAATCCTAATATATTAATTTAAAAACCGGAAATTTAAAATAATCTCTTTTATCATAAATATTAATATAAATTTTATTATTTAACTATTTTGTATTTTTTAATTAACGTCATACTGGAGCAACACAACGGGCTATTGGTATTATTTAAGATAGATATATTCAAGTCTAGAAATACAGCTTTATAATTATCTGAATTAGTTTTTAACAAGTATAACTCATCTGGGTATATCGATTTCCGTAGGTTAGGAAAACTACTATCATTAAAAATAATAAAGGTATGGTCGGTATTTGAATTAACGTCGCACTGGTGTAACACAACGGGCTATTGGCGACGATCCGAGATCATACCCGAAGGGAAAGATCCGAGGACAATTACACGTAATTTTGTACCACGGTCAGATGACGAGGTCACACCTGAGATAGCCACCCCACTCTAGAAACCTCCATACCACGCCAACAAAAATAATCAAATCATCAACATATCTAAAGGCAGAATTAATTTGTAGGCAAACATTTTTTTCATATTAGTGTAGAAATAAATTAGCAAGAATCGATGAAAAATTGGAACCCTTAATCTGAATAAATAAATGCTCACTGTTAAAAATGAAGTCATTAGAAATACAGTAGTCAACCCAAACTCCCATTCCTCAAAATCAATAGTAATTAAATTTTTAAAATCATGGTAATAGTAATTTAGTACATCTTTAAGTTTACCCAGTGGTATGCTGGTAAATAGGTCTTTAAAGTCGTAAGTTAGTATATTAATGATATTTTTATTTATATAATTTAAAACGTGATTATTATCACTAGTAATTCAGGTGTAAACTTCTATTATGACATTAAAGATAATTTTTAAATATTTATAAAGTAAGATACCGGGTTTAATCATATAAGAATTTGTACCACAGGTATAAATCGGAATTTAATAGGATTTTTATGAAATTTAGGAACAATAGTTATAAATGGTAAAATAATGTCATGATCAGAAATTTTAATCTTTTATTTATAGAAATAATTTTGTTCACCAATAGTATTGTATGTAGATTTACAGAACTTATCAGTATCAGAACTTTTAAGCTCAGTATCAAGCAGGTTTAAATATAGTTTTTTGCAAATAATAGGCATAGTTCCCCGATGCTTTATCTATCGGTGTATCGATAAATAACACCGATAACTGTAAGGCAATAGCCCTAGCAAAGACTTACAAAATAAATTCATAATTACACAGATAGATAAAGCATCTATCTATCAAAGTGACTATGTTATTTGAAAAAAAAAACTGTGGAAATGGAAACATGGAAATCGATATACCCAGATGAGTTATACTTATTAAGAACGAATTCAGATAATTATAAAGCTGTCTTTTTAAACTTGAATATATCTATATTAAATAATAAAATTGATATTAATGTTTATAATAAAAGAGATTATTTTAAATTTCCGGTTTTTAAATTAATATATTGGGATTCTAATAATTCTGAAAAATATATTATAATACAATTGCTGGTCAGCTGGTGCGTTTCAATATAATTTGTAACTCTAAATCTAACTTTCTTTTTCAAAGTAAAACCTTATTAAAACTCTTAGTAATAAATACTCTCACTCTTTTTATAGAATTATCTTTGAAAGATTTAAAATTACTAATACTTATTTAACTAATGATTAATCAAAATGGCTTATTATTTTGGAGACGTGCCTGTTGACTATCAATTCTATTAAACATGAATAGGATTCTATTAACTTTATAAAAAGCTGGAATCGAGCAGAATTTTCTTTATTTTTGATCGTATGTGCAGTAATAGAACACAATTATTTTATGTTATTGAACATTTTTCACCGAGGCACTTTGGGCCTACTAATGATTTGGATATATGGGATAACAACCGGAGGGTTGCGAGTTCGAATCCAACCAAAGACCGTCGTGTACAAAGGGGGCTGGTACAGGTTACATCCGTCGTGACCTCAAATGTCCTCACGTTGGCGTGGTGTAAAAGTTTGGAGAGTGGGGTGCCAGCTCGGTGTTGCCTCGTCATCTGACCTTGGTTCAAAATTACGTGGTGTTGTCCTCGGATCTTTCCCTTTAGAATTGATCCCGGACCGTCAACAATAGCCCGTTACTCCAGTGTGACGTTAATTAAAATACTTACCATACCTACCTATGATATACTGGATTTAAAATTAGCTGTATTACTTAGTATAAATTAAGTGGGCTTTATAAATGGCATTTGCTGGCGTTCCTCATGCGTGGTGGGACGGGTTATTGTGAAAAAGGAGCTTGTCAATTTGAATAAGTCCACTCTTTTCTTTAGTTTTGTATGCTTTTGTGTTGCGTTTGAGCTTGTCTTTAAATATGTGTATCCCTTGTTATTTGTTTTGATTGACTTTTACCTTTCTACTTGTGGTGTTTGCGGGGCTTGCTACTTTTGATGAACTGCCGCCCACACGCAGAAAGCACCATATTGTGTTGACTGGGTCATGCGCCTCCTTGATGACCAACACCACTTCACATTTTTGAAAGTTTCTTAATTTTCCCGTTTTTTAATATATATTTAATAAGTAAAAACTACCCTAAATATATATATTAACTAATCTATATATATAATATATATGTATATATATGTATATATGTATATGTATATATATATATATATGTATATATATATATATGTATATATATATATGTATATATATGTATATATATATATATATGTATATATATATATATATGTATATATATATATATATGTATATATATATGTATATATATATGTATATATATATGTATATATATATATGTATATATATATGTATATATATATATGTATATATATATGTATATATATATATGTATATATATATATGTATATATATATGTATATATATATGTATATATATATATGTATATGTATGTGTATGTGTATGTATATATATATATATTAGCTAAAGCGCTTGTTTACGAGCTCGAATCTCGTAAGTACTGAAGTTGGGTTGACTGCTTGAAGTTTCCTGGTTTCTTCAAGACAACACTTGATTGCGGGCCAGCTCCCCCTAATCTTACAGGAAGGTATCTCCCCTCCTCCACAGTTTACGGTGGGAGAGATGTGGCATCACCTCTCATGGTGACCCGGGATAACTCAGAGACTGCCACGTCCTCGCCAAGTAATGCTTGAAGGATCATACGATCCATAAGCTGACTTGGGAAGAAAGAAACAGTTAATTACAGCGACGTAATAAAATCCTGACTCAATACACTAAGTGATTAGACCTGGAAAAAATTACGCAATCTCTAAATGGCCATCAGATCGGAATTGGGACAGATAATTTGAACTTAACCTACAGGCGGCAAGAAAGTAAGGTCTGTTTAGCATGTGCTAGACCAACTCCATACACCTTCAAAAAATCTAAAATCATGTCAGGGCTACCCCAGTAGGGTTCTCTGTCCATTCTATTCTAGAGCAAATGACTGGAACAGCTTGTTCATCGTTGTTCCTCCCTGGGTGTATTTCTATGTTCTATGGCAGTAAAACTTTCATTGTGTGTGTCTGTTTATTAATTGATGTTGTATACCTTGTGTCTGGCGCAGCATGGCCAAATATGGCCCTTGCGCCATAAAACCCCCAAAACCAACCAATCTGTTCTTCGTTGCATTATGTCAAGTTGGTTACACTGTGGCCTTGAATGATAAAACAATATAATGTGATCAGAGGCGAAGGAAGACTTTTGGGGCAAATGAGAATAATACTGATCTCAGTCGAAAATAGAAGTTATTTAAAATGAAGATGAAGAGTATAATTATTTGAATACATAGGATAAAATATGGGGTGCTAATTAGTACCATATTAATTTTGTTAATAAATTTTTGTTCATTATTTTAATTTTTGATTGCAATTGATTGTTGGCTGTGCAGTCAAAATCCTGGATTTGTTAAAAGGTCTCCATTCAAGACGAAATAAGAAATGCTCCAGCCCCTGTCTTGTTCTATGTTCTCCAGATGTTTACGAACAGAATTTTATGGACTTGTTCTTCTGTTTTCTGAAGAGCTCTACTATCGTATATCTATATCTACCGCTATATGAAAGATATTGATTTCTAAGCTTTGTATTCTAAAGATGGAGTATATGGAAGCATTCTTTTCACACGTATAACATTGGAAAATACTTCTGTGACCATGACAAAAAATTATGCTTAAAAGCATGAAATATTTTCCCCCACAAAATCACAAAATGTTTCTTTAACTAAATTTTTCTGAAATGCTGCCCCTTTATATATAGTGATATTCTCGGGGTCGTTACCCATGTCGTTTTCCTTTAAGAAATACTCTGAATATGGCAACTGACTAGACACTGATATTCTTCCCGATATCAGATCCCTATTGAGATTTTACAGGATAGGATAGACACTGTCAGAAATGCATACCTAATTTTGATCTACCTTCACAGGGGGTACGAATTCTCTACCCCTGTGTATGTGACTCATGCCTCCTAACATACGTTCACAATCAGGACCAAATACGTAGCGTGTATATGAGTGCCAAAGGCACTTGAATTGGTTTCCCTCTCAAGTATTAACAATCTAATGTGCCTAATTTCAGTGATCTGATGGGAACTACATATCTACAGACTAACCTTAAAAGGGATAGTCTTAAAACACTAGGTAAGGAAACCTGGGCAGTGGTAGCACGTGATTTGAAGACCGAGAGGTCATGAACTTACTTTACTGCAAAACAAAACAATGGGAATTATGCATTTATGTGCACGTGATCTTGTATTTCCATGTACCAATCATTACTACCTGCGAAGTTGGTAGTTGAATTAACGTCGCACTGGAGCAACACACAACGGGCTATTGATGCCGGTCTGTGATCAGTCCCGAAGCGAAAGATCCGAAGACAACACTTAGTAATTTTGAATCACGATCAGATGACGAGGTCAACATCTGAGCTGGCACCCACTTACCAAACTTCCACACCACGCCAATGTGAGAACATTTGAAGCCACTACAGATTAAACACGTACCAGCCTTACATACATGGCGGTATTTCGTTGGATTAAATTTCGAAGTCGCAACCTTCCGGTATCTAATCCGTGACTACCAATTGGGCTCGTCATCTGACCCTGATTCAAAATTACGAGATATTGTCCTCGGATATTTCCCAGCGACATTGATACCGGACCGTCATCAACAGCCAGTTGTGTGTTGATCCAGTGCGACTTCAATTCATCTACCTACGTACCAACATATTGGGCTACCGCGGCCCTACCTGCGAGAGTAGTGAGGATTGAACCCGCAAGCTTTCGATCTAGTCAATTAGTATGTTACCGCAGTGACGGATTAATGCAATTTTGTGGGTGGGGTCGGTTGGCTGGAAGATGCAACTAACCGGGGGGCTGGGGGTATGGGATACCCCCAGAGAAACGGGGGATCCTCCCCTGAAAACTTTGAAAAAATGCCTTCAAAACTAGCATTTTTAAGCTGTTTTAAGACTTAAAACTGGTATAAAATCAGTGTAAAAATGTACTTTATTTTAGACAAATAATCACTTTAAATTTCTTGAAATGCGTAGCTTTTAAAACCTTTGCAAAACTGTTCCATTTACATAACTGTTAACACAAAAACCACAAATTCTAAAAGCCTTTTGTCAACTTAGAACTGCTAAGCAAATTAAAAGATAAAACATTGAAATTAGCATGAAAATACTTTTAAAATAGTATTTTGTAAGTTGTTGAAAGTTACGTTATTGTTAGCTTTTAATTCCTAAGTATACATACTTTTATTCTAAAAATAACATTAGGAAAGTGTAATAAATAGAATCTTAAATATTCTTTACAAATTCTTTTATTTTTTAAATACAATTTACAATGACACTAATTTTGAAACAAAAGTTGTATGAATAAAAAAAACGATATCCATATTAATTGTATTATTACAAGAATGTATTTTGGACTAATGTCTCATTAGTCATTATCTCCAAAGAAGTAAACTAAGAATGATGTTACGCCGTTACGGTAACTCAAAAACTTACATAAGCTGCATAAAACTGTAGTTTTGAATGCAATATTGTTTTTATATTCTGAGTAGTTAACGTTTTGAAATAAAAGTTCTGTATACAAAAAATTATTGAGTTTATATTGTGCATATTAGCACTTTACTCGCACAGTACATATTTGGTCTGCTTCATGCAAGCGGTTTGCACTTTTTACAGTTTTAATATAAAATTAAAAGTGAGTAACCTAAGTGTATGAATGTTGAGTTCTATTACTTTTCTTTTGTGATGTAAAAAAGTTTAACTGGTTTTGAACTACCTGTACTTAAGAAAACATGTTTTTTGTCTTTCTCCCCTTTTCAATAAACCTATCTATAATTTTCTCTTTGTCAATAAGGATGTTTCTATGATCATATAGCAAAGCAAGTCTATAGTTAAGCGGTTTTGCCCACAATGGTTTCTCAACCAGGTCTTGATCAGTTTTACTGTAGAAAAAGATCTTTTTGCTGTTGCAGTTGACACAGGAAGAGAAGAAAGAATCAACATTAAGGATCTAATTGAGGGGGAAATTTCTGGGGTGCAAAATTGTAAACAATTCAACTGCATAGCATGGTAAAGGGGTTTTGTTTGTATCTTCCCTTTTCCACTTTGCCACCCACAGCTTGATTTCTGCCTTCAGATTAGAAATGCAGTAACTTTCATCCTCTCCAATTCCAATTACTCTGTAGTACTTTTAGCCAGTGTTTCTGCATCCCTAATCACTGACTCTATAGACGTTGTTGAAGATGAGCAGACTTTTGGTATAGAAGTGAGTTGAGCTTGTAGAGATTGAGAACTTCTTTCGAGAACCTGTTTTCAAGATTACTGTTTATTGAGTCAAGAATAGGGATAAAGGCATTCACCCTAAAGTAACTTTCTGTGCTTGATAAAGCAGTGTTAAGTCTGTTAACTTGTCTAGATGTTATTCTAGGTGTTTGAATAGTGCTTCCTACAGTTTTTGTGCCACTTTTTTTAGCTTCAACATACAGTTGACTGAATTCTACATCAGCTTTTTCTCGCACGACAGTTAAGATGAATTATCTATTAGTGATTGCACATAAAAGGGTCCTAGCTGTTACGCTAGAGTTGTCACTTGAAAAATGTGACCATTGTGAAATTTGCTCAAGGCACATTACGATTTTTTCAATGTTTTTTAGAAAAGACGCTACAGACAAATGCCTTTCTACCCATCTTGTTTCACACATGGAAACAAGCTGACTGCCTACACGCTTAATGAGAACAGCATTTATTTTCGATGAAGCTTTAAAGAAAGATACATCCTCTTTAATGATTCCAATTGAGTTTCGCACTGATTGCACATCAGAACACTTAGAAATAGACAAATTAAAACGATGATTCAAATAAGGGGCTCGTTCGGAGTTATTACTCTTTCTGCATTGTAGTGACTGCTCCCACAATCTCTGAAGTCATCACAGAGCATCCATTTGTTGCAACACCGATGCATTTACCAAGATCGAGATTAAGGCTTCTCATAGTGTTTAACACAGTTATACCTAATTTTTCTCGTCATTCGGGGATCTTTATTGTCTTCATCTGGTTTATCTTTGTCATACATATTGGCATCTTTATCATCTTCAAAAGAATCGTATTCATCACTATCACTTTCAGAAGCTGAAGAGAAATCTTCATTTTCATTATGTTTGTGGTCAACTTTGAGGTTTTGTTTCCACAGATTTTTTCAAGCTCACGAGGATTGATAAAAACTATGAAATCTTTTCTGATCATATCTTGATAAACATATTATTTTTGGCTCTCGGGGAATGGGGGGCGGTCGCACCCTCCGATCCCCCCCTTTAATCCGTCCTTGTGTTACCGTGCTTTAAAACTCACTCGGCCAAGTGTTCGGCAATTTTATAGATTTAGTTTTGTTTGAGTACTTTCAACTTGTATGTTTGATCTCGAGGATTCCCAAAAGTCGTTATGATTGGTCAAAATAATGGGTAGGTAGTTCACTTTACGTCGCACTGGAACAACAGAATGATCCATTGAAGTTGGTCCAGATTCAATCCCGAAGGGAAAGATCCGATGGTAATTATTGTAATTAACTTCGCACAAGCTGCACAACAGGCTATTGACGACGGTCCGAGATCAATCCCCAATTGAAAGGTCCAAGGACTGCACCTTGGTCGGTCCTTGGACCACCACGGTCAAGGACGTGGAAATAATTTTAACCACGGTCAGAGGACGAGGAAAACACCTTAGCTGGCATCCCACTCTCCAAACTTCCACACCACGCCAACATGAAAGAAAAGACCCGAGAACAACACCTTGTAATTTTGTAACACGATGAGATGACGAGGTCAACATCTGAGCATCGACCTTCTAATGAAATAGACGGATCATGTGGGCGGAGTCGCTGTCGTAAGATCTCTGAAGGCTAAATCACAAATCGATTTAGCCAATGGCTTTCGGCTATAGAAGCGCAGACTAGTGTTTTTAATCACGGTGGATAATCACTTCAATCAATAATTTAGGATTCATGCTTTTACCCACAACCACGTGACAGATCTTCAAACCGAGCTACTGGAGGAAATAACATGAAGCTGCGGGCACATTGTCCGACTATTTCATTTTAAGGTCGACACACATGGGCTGCCTCCACTCAATCTCCAAACTTCCACATTACTCCAACGTGGACATTTGAAAAAACGACAAATTTTACGTGTACTAGCGCCACTTTCAAGACGGTCAGGTTGAATCGAGTTTCTCAAACCATCTGATTGCTAACCCGCGACTCTACCGACTGGGCTACCGCTGCGCCGGTTGATTGATTGTCGAATCAACTGCGTTCTAGAGATCACAACGGGCAATCGGCGACATTTTGGGTTGGTTTGTTTTGGGGTTTTATGGTGCAAGGGCCACATTTGGCTATGCTGCGCCAAGCACGACATACAATATCAATAGACAGACACAATGAAAGCTTTACTGACACAGAAGAAATGCACCTAGGGAGGAATGCACCTGACAGGAATCGAACCTGCGCCGCCTACAACTCGAAAGTTGCTAGTGCAGTGGGCATACCCACTGAGCCACGACGGCCCCCGGCGACATTTTGGGATCAATCCCGCAGGGAAAGACCGAGGACAACACTTCGTAATCTTGTACCTCTGGCGCTGCGTCGATAAATAACAAGATTTGGCAGTTGGTATTTTTTAACGTCGCACTGGAGCAACACAATGCGCTATTGGAGACTGTCCAGGATCAATCCATGGAGGAGATATAAAAGTAGAGTGAGCTATGGCAACCTTTTTATGTCCGCATGATCATGTGACCAAAAACAGTAGTCACGTGATCCCTAGACTCGTTTCTCCAACGTGCATATAGTTTGCGCAATCAGGCTGTGTATATGGATGTAATTACAAATTTATTAAACATTACATTTCACAGGTGAACGATTTACTTGCATTTTACATTTGTTTTTCTGTTTTTGCTAGTATGATAATAATAGATGTTCTAACTTAGGAATTCTTAATACAACCTGCGAATATTTCCCGTTCTATAAAAAAGATTTCATAGATTTGCTATCAATATATATCTTAAATAATGTTTAAAATAAAATAACTGATGTTCGAATGTGTTTGTTATTGTAAATTGTACGAGCTTAAAATATTAAACATAATAAACCAAACTTTAAAAACTTGTGAAATCGTTCTGTCTTGGCGATGATTTTTTTGGGCGCCAACTAGGATCACCATATTCTTTCGTGTCTTATACAATAAAAATATTATGAATTAAAAACATGAACTTAAGTACATAATTTAAATTATTTCTTGCTGAACAAAATTGTTTTGTATGCACCCATCTGTGGAATTACAACATAAAAATAATTAAAATAAAAGATAAATTTTGAAACTTTTAAGAATTATAAATTAAATAAAATCCATTTCTTAAAAATAGGAATAAATCATTTCATAAACCGTATTATAAATGTGAACCACATTTATGCGTTTTAGGGAACCTTTTCGTTTATGTTTTAAAATATTTGTAAAATCTTTCATTATAAAATTGTGCATTTGACAAGAGTTTTTCTTTCAAATAATTTCCCTTGAACCTATAACCTTCTACTGGAATGGCGAAAAACAAATTGTCGTTCTCTTATGTGAAAAACAAAAATAGCGTATGAAAGGAAATTGAAATATTGTAGCTGTTTTGACATATTTTTATTCTTGTTAATGAAGCATGCAATATAGCAAATTGGAAAAGCAAACAATTAGAGAACGAAATGAAACTTCTTTTGTATTAATTCCAAACAAAAGTTCCTTTTCTAAAAGCATCTGCTTGACATCCTGATTTTTTTTGCTTCGTATTTAAAATATAACATTAAAATTTAATTATTTTCCACTTTTAAGTCAGTTTTACCTTTCTTCCTTATATTTTAATCTTGAGATAAATCATACTGAATTAGATTGTTCCTAACAATATTTGTGAGTATTTCAATGTTTATATTCTTTAACTCGATAAAAAAGCGTGGTGGTGATAAAAACACATTCCACAGCGAAATGAAATCCTTCACTCTATTGTTTTCTACCTGACAAGGGGACACTTTTTGATTTTTTTCTCTCTAAATAGAGTATTTTAACGAATTAAGTATGTTTGTGAAAATTTATGTATACAAAACATGCTCCTCAATAGAGAGAAACATTTATCTTCCACAATTTTTTAAGTTGAAAAAACTATTTTTTAAAAGCATTAAATCTGGGATAACTTGAACTTTTAAGGTTCCATTCCTTAAAACAATAAAAATAATTTTGTATTTATGATTTTTAGAATTATAAGTAAAACAATTTATATTTACTCGTAATAAGAACTTGTAGAGATGTGTACCTGCTAAAATTTAATTTATTCAGTTCTTATGTATTTAAAATGATTTTGTTCATTTATTAGTTTTCCTAAAGATGAAGAAAGAAGATGGCTAGTAAATGGCTTCATGTTTCTATGAGTTTTATTCAGTGGATTTAAAATGTGATGATGTGACAATAAATTTTATAAGTTACTGTTTGTTATTTATCTTTCGTATTTATAAAATATTGGTTCCACACACACAATAATTAATTCAAATTTAATATTAAAAAGCTAGCACAAAACTTTTATGCACACTTAAAATTATAAAATTTGTCAAGAGTTATTTACTTGAACACTTTAATAAATTTAAAATCCATATAAAGACACAGGTGTAACTTATTTAGTTTTTAAATCAAAAATCTAAAATTGGTAAAATAGCTAACAACTTTAAGTACATGGTTTAAAATGTTACCTTCCATCTTGTAAACATTATATGCATAACTTTTCACTTTAATAATAATTTTATGCGTAATTGTCCTAAAATAAATTTGCGTTTTCAAAAACATAAGTAATTATGTATCCATAATATAAATGAAAGCTTTCAGTGGTGACCCAGACGTGATTTGAGCGCGCAACCTTCTTATCTGTTTTCACTATTTTTATTTTATTCATCAGTAAAATATTTATTGAGGCTGTCATTTCTTAACTTGTGCATTTATTTTTCAATTTATTCCAACTCGTGTTAACCTCATTAAGTTTAAAAAGGAAGTTTGAATTATTTTATGCTATTAAATCTTTAAGATAATTTTCACACCTAATACAGTTGTTAAAGAAAAATACATAATATATTGAAAAGTTCAGGTATCGGACAACTATTTTACAAAAAATTTTAACCAGTGACGATATACTCGTGATCATCTCCTAACGCTTTTGACATTTTCTCTTAATATACAATTGCAAAAGGTAACAAATAGTCCAGCGATAAATCAAACCTGTACTACAAGACCGATCTCGACTGCGGGTCTGGTAAACCTGTGCGGAGGACTATCTGGACTGCAGGCTGGTTAAGCCGATTTGGAGGACCGGGTCTGATAAAAAAGATATTTGGAGGATTATATCTGGATTGCGGGCTAGATAACATTATCCTGAGGGCCGTATCTGGACAGCGGGCGGATTAAACATGTTCAGTATCTGGTCTGCTGTCCTAATAAACATTTGATGGACTGGGCCGGGTAAACCTGTCCGGAGGGCCGTATCTGAACTCCGGGCCTGGAATCAATCTACTCACTACAACGTATTTATCTTACACGTACGGTTTTCGTTGTATACGTGCTAGTTAAACTTGATCACAATGAGAACTTAAGCTAATTATATAACAGCTCAAATTGCTAAAAACATTAAAAAGTTACACAAATTCAATAAATATTTAGTAGTATGCACATTCACATCGCCTAATAATGTTAAAACGTATCTCAAATTCAAGAACTATTCAGTATTTTACACATTCACATAGCTAACTTTTTATAAGTAAATGTTATGTCGCGAAGAGAAGCCATAAAAAATCAAAACAATTAACCAAGCTGAATTTTCGCGTATCAGTCACGTGACTACTAGCGACATGTTGCTCCCACTTTTTGAATCTCTTCTCAATACGATGCTCAGTCTACTTATATTTCACGTCTATGGATCAATCTCGAAAGGTAGGTAGGTTGTTAATCAACGTTACTAGCGCAATACAACGGGCTCTTGACGACGGTCCGGGATCAATTCCAAGGGAAAAATCCGAGGATAACGTCTCGTAATTTTGAACCACGTTCAGAAGACGAAGTCACACCTTAGCTGGCACTCCTCTATCTAAACTTCCACGCCACGCCAACGTGAGGACATTTGAGGCTACGCCAGATTTAATGTGCACCAGCCTCCAAGTACACGACAGGGCCGCGGTGGCCCGGTTGGAAGAGTAACGAACTAGCAACCGAAGGGTTGCGAGTTCGAATCCAGCCAAACACCGTCGTGTACAAAGGGGGCTGGTGCACGTTAAATCTGTCGTGGCCTCAAATGTCCTCACGTTGGCGTGGTGTGGAAGTTTGGAGAGTGGGGTGCCAGCTCAGGTGTTGCCTCGTCATCTGACCGTGGTTCAAAATTACGTGGTGTTGCCCTCGGATCTTTCCCTTTGGGATTGATCCCGGACCGTCACCAATAGCCCATTGTGTTGCTCCAGTGTGACGTTAATTGAAATACCCAACCCAAGTACACGAAGGTCTTTAGCTGGACCGAGATCCAAACTCGCAACCCTCCGGTTGCTTATCCTTTGCTCTTCCAACTAGACTACCATGGCCTAAAGATATTTGGTATTTTTGGTATTTTTCAATTAACGTCACACTGGAGCAACACAACGGGCTATTGGTGACGGTCCGGGATCAATCCCAGAGGGAAAGTCCGAGGACAACACCACGTAATTTTGAACCGCGGTCAGATGACGAGGCAACACCTGAGCTGGCACCCCACTCTCCAAACTTCCACACCACGCCAACGTGAGGACATTTGAGGCCACGACAGATTTAACGTGCACCAGCCCCCTTTGTACACGACGGTGTTTGGCTGGATTCGAACTCGCAACCCTTCGGTTCCAAGTCCGTTACTCTTCCAACCGGGCCACCGTGGCCCCCTAAAGATAAGAGGATAACACCTCGTAATTTCGAACCACGGTCAGATGATGAGGTCAACACCTGAGCTATCTCCTCACTCTCCATACGTCCACACCATGCCAACCTTAGGACATTTGTTACCACGACAGATTTAACGTGCACTAGCCCCGTTTACAACGGTCTTTGGTTTGGAACTAGTTTTCAACTCGCAACCCTCCGGTTTCTAATCCATAACGTAGGGACAATAGCCCGTAGTGTTGCTCCAGTGTGACGTTAATTGAAAATACCAATACCATAACGTAGGGCCGCTGTAGCCCAGTTGGAAGAGCAACGAATTAGCAACCGGAGGGTTGCGAGTTCGAATCCAACAAAAGACAGTCGTGCACAAAGGGGCTGGTCCGTCGTGGCCTCAAATGTTCTCACGTTGGCGTGGTGTGGAAGTTTGGAGAGTGGAGTGCCAGCTCAGTTATTGCCTCGTCATCTGACTGTGGTTCAAAATTACGTGGTGTTGTCCTCGATCTTTCCCTTTGTTATTGATCCTGGATCGTCACCAATAGCCCGTTGAGTTTCTCCAGTGTGACGCCCTATCAAATGGGCTACTTCCGTCCTGACAGAAACAAGGAGCAGAGGTATGAAAGACATGTACAGCAGAGCTCGCAATCGCCATTCCACTTCTACACACAACACATTTACACATATAATACAGTACACATGTCTAATGTAATTAAAACCTTGGAATAGCACAGAAGGTTATTGAAATATTTGTCGCTGTGGCTATTTTTATGTATTTATTGAAGAACTGTTCCATCGTGACCATAAAACTCCGAATCTGGTAATTCTTTTGATGTTGATCTTTGACCAGTCGAAAAAGTAAACAAGCGTATTGCGCAATATGTGCTTTCCGAGAGTTGATTGTACGCAATGATCAACAAAAATCTATCTTCTCTTAAAATTGAGATTATCGATAGTAACTATGAATCACTACTCAAGGGATTGAACAGTTCATGAGGAGCACACTGATAAAATTAGCTGCATTTTGATGAGCCAAATTTGAATTACAAACTTTTCGCACATTCATTTCATAATAATGTGAGTATTAAAATAATTGCATTTGCATTCTTCTGATAAATATTTTGAATTCTATACTGAGTGAAATACTATGACTTCGATTTCCCTTTCAACTTTTAAATTCTAAATATGACCTTTGTAAATAACTTAATGGTCAATGTATTAGCTATGTACTAAAGTTATAAAATTTGCTTTATGCGCTGAAATTTTTGGAAGAAATTTTGTGTCATCAATTTCACTGAGTGTGATTTCTTGGTTTTTTTTACAATTGTGTACGAAAGATTTTAAAAACTTCTTCAAAAAATTTACAATATCTGAGAAAAAGGAAAATCTCGCATAATTTTGAATAGCAAAATATTTATGAATGCAGAGTGAAACACAATTGATGTAAAATTTGATATTTTTCATTAATACTATTGTTTCAGAGCATTTGTTTTGAGTAACATAAGTGAACTTTTGTATGCAAAGTTATGCTGTTATCTGTCAGAAACTTATAAAAAGTCTAGATTTGTTTGAAATATTTTAATCCTTTCAATGTAGGCAGAAAAGGTGTTCAGAAAGTAATATTAGGAGGTCCAACCTTCTTTCAAGGGTTTCTATTCCAATCGAAAAGCTGTTGCTAAATGAACATTATGTTTGAAAACTTTTTTGACTGTTTCAGACATATCTATGTACATTTTACTTATGTGATAAATGGAACTTATGCTGATTAAATTAGCTTCAGTATATTTTTGATTGCTTTTTAACTTTTAAAATGTTTTGGAGAGGGTTGGAGCTTTGCGGGACCTGCCTTTAAATATACATCATTAGTCACATATTTTAGGTGAATGGACAAGAGATTTTTCTCTTATCCAATTCAGACTGTCACCTGGCACGGATAGATTCTTTGCTTTCTTTAATTACCTATTAAATTCTTATAATATTAAATGAGTATTTTGTTTATGAAAAATTTGAATAGTTTTTGACCTGTTAATGATTTTCTACTTTTTTTTTTAAATTTACATTGATCTAGCTAACATAAAATTTATTTTTAAAGCACATCAATAACATTTCAGGGGTACCTGAGACCCCCTCTGAATACTTCTGCTACCAACATAGGTTTTATTGCAAGAAATTATTTATCAACACATCACAAAAGCGCACTATCAGAAAATCCTGTTTCCCCATGCCTTGTTTATTGCTTCAGACCATTTTATAAAGAAATCTTTTTCTTATGAACTTTATATTTGAATTATCAGTTTACAAAAATGTATTGCAAAAAATTTTTGCTGCTCAATTTGGTACAGCTCTGATGTAAAAACTCTCTGTGGCAATGCTTTTCGCATGTTTTTTATGTTGTCAAGGAAGAATTTCTCAGAAAAACACTGTTTTAGGCTCATTGAAAAAAAATTTAATAATTAACTAAATGAATTTTAAAAATAGAAAAAAATCCACAAAGCTAATGGTCTTTTTAAAAATTTTCTAACTATTTTAACTAACAAAATAATCGATTAACAACTCCCCAATATTTTGAAGTTGCACAACCTGATGCAGCTACACTGTGCTGTGTTTAAAATACAAACTGAATCTTTTGATTCTTCAAAAAAGAGAAGCGGAAAAGTATTGGAAAAAAATTTAAATGGGCCAATGAAATCAAAGGACAATGAAATGGAAATAAAAATTTTAACTTTGTGAGTTTGCCATAGTCCTAATGAAATGAGGTTGCCTTTTCAGCCACAACTCGCTAAAAAAGCACTCCAAAAAATGCAACAAAAGCGTTGCCACAAAAATTCTGAAAATCAAACCTGTGCCCTCAAAGTTCTTTAATTGTTTTTCTTCATTCTTTAAAATTCGTTAAAAAAATGAAATATTTTACTGGTGTTTCAGCAACTCCTCTTATAAAAAAAAGATTGCTTTGTCATGGCCACTTTGTTTGGTATCATTAATTTTTTGTAGGAAAGACTTGCAAAATACTTTTTAACATTTCCCTCTTTGCCTATAACTTGTTCTTTTAATAACCTTTCATTTGTGAACTTTGTTTCCATAATGTTCCTTATTTTTATTTAATAAATATTGATCTGATAAAATGTTAAAAGTATATTTTGATTTAAAAAAGATTCAATGAGCACACAAGTGCCCAAAGTTCAAAAGTTCTCTTTACTCCATCCCCATTCTTTGCAGAAGGTACTTTATTCATCCATCAGTATTGATAAGTGAAACTGTTTCATGTAGAAATGGAGTCGGCTGCTGGTGGCATGTGGAGTATGGAAGACTTGGACATCCTTGCATCTGACTTAGATTCCAGTCTATCAGGACTGGGCACTGCTAGCAACACTTTTGATATGAGGTAACTTATACATTCTGTTTAGAAAGTACTTGATTCAAAAGTCAATTTTTTACAAATCTTTTTTTTATTTCTCATAAAATTGTTGCAGAATGGCACTTTACAGTAACTGCAATACATCATGCTTTATTGGGGACTAGGAGAAAGCTAAATTCGCTGAGGGAAATGATGTAGCTTGGATCGAAAAAACCTGCTCATTAAAAATTAAAAGGCATAAATTATGCATTAAATTACATGTTTTCGATTAAAGTTATATGTAGTTTCAACTTAAACTCAACATCATT
The DNA here is from genome assembly GCA_933210815.1 of Meta bourneti. Lineage (NCBI taxonomy): Eukaryota > Metazoa > Arthropoda > Arachnida > Araneae > Tetragnathidae > Meta > Meta bourneti. The sequence goes on from OW119928.1 coordinate 52,193,089, forward strand.
GCTAGAATCTTGTAATATGAAACTAAATATGGTAATATATTTTTGAAAAGGAATTCCTTCTCTTCCACATTTTTGTGACATCCTAATATTTTATTCTAATTCAGTTTAGGACAACTACTTGAAACAAGTGCTTTTGAACTCTCAATTCTACAGAAACAGTGAGATTTCCTTTGCTGTTTCCAAAATGAAAATGTATTGGGGACTGGTGAAAAAGAACGATGTATAGCCAAATGCAGCAATATCACAAGGGGTTACTGTATTTGTATATTGGCAAATGGCAGTAAATGCATGAAAGGAAATCAAATGTGGGATTCATTGTCAATTTTGCGACTTTGTTGTTTGAAATTTGTTTGATGAGTTCTGGAGTTACAAAATATTAAATATAGGGTAAACAAGAAAGTTATTGACACCCTCAAGGCAATATTTACTATAAATTCATGGGAAAAATAGTAAAAATAGTTCAATCAAGTTGAAATTCATTGTAACTTTTCCTGAATTACTCTACTTTAAGCTGAATAAAGGGTTTCATACAAAAAATTATCCCTGGAAGGTATTTTGCAATATATTGAGAATAAATAATGTAAAATCGGTTATTGACACCCTATGGATGAGTAATTGACACCACAGTTATTGACATCCCTTCATTCTTATTTAGTTTATTTTTGCAATATAAATGGACGTATGCAAAGCCTGAAACTGAACATTGACATGAAAGTTTATTTTGTTAAATTAAAGATTAGGGGGCCAATTAGGTGTCCGAGGTATCAATAACTGTCTAGTTTACCCTACATAGATCTTACTATCCTAATGAAAGTATCAGTCTGGTGAAAAGATAATGAGAAATCTAAAATATTTCCCCAGAAGAGAACATTTCAGCAAAAGGAAAGTTCACAGGTGCTCTGCACAGGTGTTAGCTACTTTAATAAAATCTTTCTTTTCTTATGCCTGGCCAATTAATTAAACATTTCCATCATGGCTCTACAAGGGTGGATTTGTGAATCACCTCTCATTACCCTGGTTCACAAGGGGTGAGTTCATGCTACACCTCACATTCTTACCATACATTCTAGGCACAACCTGTGTTTAGAGGCCAAATATTCATTCAGGATAGACGAACATCCATACCTTACCCCAGATTCAAACCAGTAACTTTTTTATCCAGATGCCAGCACCCTGACCATTAGACTGATAGGTCAGCTTTACAAAATCTTCAATTGTAACATTTTTGGCAAGTAAAAGTTTAAAATTATCCAAACAAACTTATAGTAAATCATTCTAGCTGATAAAAGAGAGGTTTCTGTATTTTAAAGGAAATTAATCAGACATAATCATTGATTAATTTTATGATGGTTTAGTATTACATATTGTTTTGATAAACTCAGGTTGAAAAACGTTTAGTTTGAAAACAATGCATGAATATCCTGAGTAATTTTCTGTTGCTGCCTTTGATAAGTTGGTTTTTTCATTTTGTATATATTTGACTTTCTAACTCTGTTTATATTTGAATGTGTTAAAACATTTAGCTTTTAACACACACATTATAATTGATTTAATTACTGTTGATTATAAGGATGCTTTAAAAAAATTAGGTATATTAACAAATGCCCACACAGATATTACTTTAATTAACTTTCTGACAGAAATAATTTCAGAATTAATAAAACATTAGAAATTATTTATTCAAGACATTTTTCTCAATAAAACGTTCTATCAGTATTTTTATACTGTCCAAGTAATATACTGCTGTCTGTTTACCACAATAATTGCCTTTGCTACTAAATCTGGGTGGTGGTCACTTTAGAAACAGCTGGTTAATTCTGAGTATCAGTGATTATTATAAATGTCTTATTTTTATTTTCTGTAAATGTTAGAGATAGAAAGAGTTAATAGTATAGATCTTGGTAACAAGTAAAAGACAACCAATGTATTTGCAATTTGCCATTGATTGTGCCAATAGGACAAAACTAAATACAATTTTTTTCAAGTATTCCCTATGGAAAATGGAATGAAATCTTTCAAATGGCAACAGACGAACTCAGACTGGAGGAGCGGTTCTCATGATAGACAGACAGTACTCAGCTCATACTCTATGTACTTTATCAAAGTTGGGTTCAGAAGCTATATTCTTTGGTTGCTTATTATACTATATAACTATTAAATTTTGTTTATATTCAATTACTTTTTATGATATTGTCATCTTTAAAAATAATTTGATGGGTATACAAGCAATATTTAAAACCAATGTATATACTATTATGCACTAAAACATCAGTTTGTGAACTTATTAGTTACTTATCGACAAATATTTTTGATTGTGTTTAGTGATGCTCTATCTGCTATTCAAGTCATCAAGATGAACAAAGGAGGGGACTTGAATAGGTATTATTTATATAGCTTTTATTATGATGCATTTTTACTAAAATTTCATCAAACTATCACGTTTGAGTTTTTTAATTTTCATGTGAATTCTGTATGCCTGTATGAAAATTGAAGTTCAGTGCAATTTTCCAAAGTCTTTTTAGGTAGCTGGATAGATAATCAGTTAACATTTTTTTCTAACAATTTAAAATTAACTTTTAAATGGTCTTACATTACAGTGTTCAAACTCCTGCATGTATAACTTCTCTTTCAGCTAGGGAAAAAGTATACATGCATTACATTAAAAATTCTGGACAGTACATACACAAAATATATTAGGTAATACTAATTTCTACTTCTATAATTTTTTATCAATTATTAAAAGTATATAGCAGTGTTAACTGTGATTGCTTCTGTAGTAGAGTGCAGTGGCAACAGTGTTCCCAACTACATGCAAATTTAACAAGGTATAAATACACCTTTAAAGGTGTGTGACAAGTATGCCATATTCCAGATGTCTGCAGTATCAAGCCATATCTTTTATTTATGTTTTGCTACTATTTTATTTTAGCAAGTCACTATCTTAATAAATGTTAATATTTTTTCTTTTGAGTATTTTTTATACTTGATTAATTTCATATATCTTTAGATTAATATGTCTAACTTATCTTTATACTGCTCTAATTATCTTTTGACAGCTGATCTATATGGAAAGACAGATTTTTTCTGGTGTTTCTTTATGTGTGTTTTGATAATAATTTTATTTTAAATTGCTAAACTCCTTTTAGTCAATATATTTCAATTGTTTGTGAATAAATAAAATTTAATAATTTTTATCATATAGAAACCTGTTTAACTTGAAGAATTGGGAACACTTATGTAACAAAGCATTTGTTGTAACGTTTTTCTAAAGAAAATTGCAACCTTTAACTATAAATATAAAGTTTTACAATAGTCCCTTTCAAGTAAAATGTTTTCTTACAATTACTATGAAGTGTTTCTACTTTAGCACAGAAGTCTAAAACTCCGTCATTAGCAAACTGACTGTGACTGCACTGTGTCGTATTTAAAATACCATCAAAAAGTTTTAATTCTTCAAATCTACAGGAAATGGAAATGAATTGGAAAAGATTCAAAAGGACCAATGAAATCAAAGGGCGTTATAAGGGGAAAATTGGAACTTTTTTTCATGAACGAATGATATCTAGACACAACAAAACAGAAATGAAAAGAACATTCCAAAATATTCAAGAACGTAAAAGTGTGGGAAATGAAAATTGTAATTTCACAAGGTTGCCATAATCTTTAAAAAGCAGAATTGCCTTTGCCTGCCACAACTTGCTACAGAAAACATGCCAAAAATGCACCAAAAGCATTGCCACAAAAAAGTATCAAAGCTGTACCACAATTTGACAGAGTGAGAAAAATATTTGAGTGTTGATAATTTTGCATTTTGGGCCCATGTGTGTTACATAAGACTAAAGTTACGCATGTCTCAATCTGCTGTAAGTTTTCCAAAGGTTTATATCTTCAGCTTTATATCATTATAACACATGAAGTTTTGTTTTTTGTTTAAATGGGCAAAAAGTTAAGTTTTATGTTTCAAATTGTTTTGCATTTTATGGCGAAAAAGTTCACAAGTTATGGAAGGACGAAAATATCTTTAGCAAATTTGCATTTGTTTTCTCTGAAAAATAAATTTACTTTCACATGCAAATGTGTCTTCATTTCAATGCATAACAAGAATAAACTTTCAAAGTAAATTGGGCCACGGTTGCCCAATTAGATTGGTAGCAAATTAGCAATCAGAGGGTTACGAGTTTGAAACTTGATCTAACCAAAAACCATTGTGTACAACCAGGGTATGCCGATTTAAGTTGAGTGTTAGATTGTGTGCAGGGTAAGCCGATCAGTGGTGGTTTTGTTTTAAACATTCTGTGTGACTATAAATCGCATATGGCCAATTTTAAACCATTCACCATGTGATGAGTGAAGTTGCTCGAAATATATTCACTCAAATTATTAAAATTGTGGTAACTTGCTTTCTTTTCTAAGATGTTCTAGTTGTTTATTTAGTATTGTAGTCTGTTTGTAATAAATATAAGACACAATGAAAAATTTTTTTGCAGTATTGCAAAAGCTCTCCAATTTTGTACATAAATCTTTATAATTGGCAATTTTAATAGTTTCATTTTGTTTTGTGTAATATATTGTTAATTTTTATTTCAATTTATTGGAAAATTTTATGCATTGATCCCTTAGAATTCTTTACACTTCTAGAATGACTATTCAATATTTATGGAATTGAAATTTGGAATGTAAAAGTTAATTGGCTCATCTGATAATTGAGTTAGTATGTTGAGAAAAGATTATGAGTTGAGGCAGAAAGCTATGCGAATTGATAATTTTTTTTATTGCAAGCTCAAAATTCAAGTGAATTGGCATGTTCTGGGGGATGCTATTACACTTGTTCTATGCTGTTCATAGAAAAAAACTTCAGTTTTTTGTTTTTATATAAACCTTTTTTCTTTTTGTGTGCTTTGAATTTACCTATAAAATACTTGTCAATGCTCAAAGAATTTGAAAATTAGACATTTGATTTCAAATTTATGTATTTTCATGTCTCATTTTTTTCTGTTAACTCACAAAAAATAACAATTTTTTCACCAATAAATTATTTTTGCAAGCTAAAAATTAATGAGAAGTAGGAATTTTTTCAAGATACAAGTTCCTTTTATTTTATTTTCTATTGGTAGCATGATTTTTTTCTCAAAAGCAAGTCTTGAACCAATTAATTTTTTCATATAAAAATAATTGACATAATTCAAAACATTTTATTCGTATATGCTAAATGTATAATGTAAAAAATTCTGAAATTTGTATGATTGAAAAAATTCATAATAGCGTCAGTGGGATCTGGCAACCTTGTTTATCTGGGTTCAAAAAATTCATGTCACTGGTTATGGGTTAAACTCAAAGTAATCTAAACTGCTTGAGAACCAGATGGAAAGACATCGCTCATGCTTGGCATTTGGGGCACTGTTCTATTTACTATATCATGTGATTTACTTTGCTAATTCCCATGTTGCGTTTTAATCTTTCAAAAATTTACCCAACTATATTTCCTGATACATTAATGTTTTACATAAAAAATATTGATGTTTAAATAAATCAAAACTATCTAGAAACTACAATATAATTTGTATGTCTCATGTCCAACAAATTTAAAGTTGTATGGACAAGAAATTAATTAAAATGATATAAAATTCATTTTAAATCAAATAAATCCAATGTTTTTGATTTAAAAAAATCATGATTTTTCATACCTTGTGTACAAGGAAGGGGCAGGGAGTTTGGTGCACATTAAATCTGTTGTGGTCTTAAATGACCTCATGTTGGCGTTGTATGAAAGTTTGGAGAGTGGGGTGCCAGCTCAGGTGTGACCTCTTCATCTGACCATGGTTCAAAATTATATGAGGGGCTGTCCTATGATCTTAACATAGAAGTGTTAAACAATATAGGCTTTTTGTGCAATAGCTCACTTTTATCACTTTATTGATTCCTTACCATCGCTAAAAGACAGTAGTATTGCTCCAGTACAATGTTAAAATTCAATTACCTTACCTAAAATTCTAGGCCAACTTTGGTAATTTGTCTGGGAGGACACAGAAAGTGCATGCATTTACATTACATGGCAAATGTGAAGTGTATCCAACTCGTGAACTTAAAATCCAATCTACGGTTGGAGTTATATTTAACTTTCAATCAATCTCTTGAAAATGCACAAGTTAAAACATTTTTTTCCTACATCAAGAATAGTCCAAGGACCATAATTTCCTACGGGCAGTCCAGTACAAATAAGCCTGGCTAAAGGATCATGAACTAAGATGTGATCATCAGGTAAAAAAGTGCAAGGTAAAAGATGACTAAAATCCATAAAGCTCCCCGTCAAACAAAAGGGGCAGTCAGGAGAAGCATGCACACCAATGCTGTGTAAGTGTCCTCTTAAAAAGTCATGTCCAGTGAAAATTTCAAAATTTGCCCTAGCAATATGTCGTGCCAAATTAGGTGGAACAGGGTCAGACAAAAGCTTGCTCCATGTTTTGTCCGTGGCCTTAAGCTTATGATGGTCACAAACAGACTTATTTATCTTTCACTCTACCAACCTCAAAGCACTGAGGTAAGGGAGAGGGTTGGACAGCTAGGGTAGAAAACAACCATTTTTAGCTAGCTTGTTTGCCTGGTATATCACAATGGCTTGGTATCCATTGGAAGGCAAAGATCCAACCTGAGTTCAAGATGTCACTAGCAATTAAATGAGCTCTGGCCAAGCGAACACAATTAGGTTGTTTATAGGAGCATAAGGCCAAGATTGGCTGCCTGTGAGTCAACCAGAATAACTGCTTTGTTATAAGAAGTGATGGAAAAAAGTCTAGAAATGGCTTAGGCTATGGCTTCAATTTCAACCTCAAAATTTGGCTTGTTGACCAATTGCAACAGAACCCTCAAAACTGCCCTCGCAGAAGAATCCGGATCCAGAGTTCCCGTTTGGGTCAGAAGAGTCATCACTAGGGCAGAAGGAGGGCCTCATGTTTTTTATCCTCGATTCCTATACAGAAATCAAAGGAAGGAAGTCCCAGGCCCGAAGGAAGGTGATAATTACAATATAAGGGTTCCCTTTCAGACAAGTCAAGACTATAATTAGCTCCGAGTTCATCAGCAACATCAAAGAAAGTTTTATGTGTTTTCAGTCGAGGTTCACTGGGCAAGTAATCCATCCAGTGCCCAAGAGGCAATCTTAATCATTTTTCGGACAGTTTCAGCAGCTGTTTTTCTCCTGCATACGAGGGGCTCAAGCCCTGTCTAGATCTCCATAGCACAAGTAGGAGTAGAAGCAACACAGCCCAATAATAAGTCTTACTGTTTTATTTTAAACTTTGTCCAAGAATTCACCACATCTCTAACAGTTTTAAAAACTGTAGAGTAGATATCTTGAGTAGAGCCCCAAGCAATACCTGAAAGTCTCTTAAGCAATTTTAGTCTGTCGGTGCCCTTCCGAGTCAGTTCTGCTGAATGATTACTCCAAGTAAGCTTGGAATCAAGGAAAACTACAGAATAACATGCCACGTAGACCCTGTTCAGGACAACAGCTTTATAAGACAAGGACACATCGTGTGTATTGGTAGAAAACGTAAATAACTAGTAAAAACAAATTAAACATAAAAATCACATGCCATTAACTTGTTAATCACCTGTTACAAATTTTTTTCTTAATTCTTAAAATATTTGTTATCTTGTAGAGAGCAATGGATACAACACATTTCTTTTTCTGAAAACTCAAGTAGAAGTTTAAGTAAAGAAAGAGCAAAATCTGCACAAGACCTCAGCTCATGGAATTTTTCTTCGTCCTCTCCTCAGCGGACAACAAAGAATGTGAAGAAGCCTTGCTGCAAACGTGAAGAGGACATACAGTCTGATAATAAAGTGAGGTATTGCACAAAATGTCTGTATTCAATAAAGTTGGTGTTTATGAAGAAAGTAATTTTTATTCAGAACTCCAATTGAGATACTCAAGCCCATACCATGGTAACACAGATCAAAACCTTATACAGTAAAGAACAGTACTATTCTGTTTTACAAGAAGAATATTGCAAGTTATAATCATAAGTAAGGATCGTCACATAGTCAAAGTAATGACTGCATATTCTACAATGATAGGAGAGTTAATTCTGCACCAAATGATTCTGCCTGCCCCAGCTATTCGAAAAGACCATTTTTTAGAAAAAATTTACAGAATTATGAGTTTTAATGAAAGGATTGATGATTTATCACATTTTGTAAATGATTTGCTTACACTCACACTTTGAACAATAGATCTGAGTCTAATTAGCTCTTTTATATAAAAATTGACCAGCAAAATATGAATCTACTAATATTAATAGATTTCGTATCCAACACTCGCCATGCATATAGCTTTCTTGACTATCCATAAAAGTTCCGTTTAGATTGAGTAGTTTTAAAGTTATGGCACCACATTTTCAGTATTTTCAAACTTACCTGATATATATTGAACTTTTTATTATGATTCTTTTAATTTAAAGATCATTTTGTTTTACTTGGTAAAATTCCGACTTGAATAGATAATTCATATTAAGTTTAAAAATGCATACTTTGACCACCCCAATTTTTTAAATTCAACTTTTTTGATTCATCTAACTTCTTTTATTATACTCTTGAACAACATTTTTTTATTTAAATGAAAACCTTTTAAAAGTCAGGCTACTAAATTGCTCTATAAAAATAAAATCCCATCAGACTCGAATAAAAAGGTTCTCTTGCCACATGGAACATAATTAGTTACAAATTTTGTAGAAATTCAAATAGAAATAGCCAAGGCAAACACAAGTAAAGTATTCTACAAACTGACGTCACAGTTATGGAGTTGAGTTATGATTTTATTTATGTATTAGGTGCTATAATGTGGCACTGGAAGAAGACAAATGACCTTGGAGAAGTCCATTTATACAAAAGTGGTTATACTTGCCAGGAGAAAGGGCTGCCATATGCAAACTCATGTATGGTGACTGCCATGGGTGATTATTTGTTTTTCCAACTCGTAGTCTTTGATATCGCTTCTGGGGCCGAACAATAAACTGAAACTCAGAAACTAGGCTAATGATGCCAATTGTGGGAATACATTGTTTATGTTTCTACTGCTGCCTAAATTCGTAAGTAGACTCATTCAAAACCACAAGACTCGAATGCCAACTCGTCTGAGACTGACTATACTTTTGTTTGGGTCCAAATGCTTTATTTACTTGTTATTTCATCCTTTATTCATGCTCCAAAGTTAATTTACTTTGATTTTCTAGTGCTGAATTGTTCTATGAAGATGGGTCTTCTGGTGAGGCGAGTTCTCTGTCAAGTATCTTAAATGCTCCGACATCCCTATCTCAATACAGCTTACGTCCAGGCTTCACGATGGAGACCCCGAAAGTATTGGCTGACTTTCAGTACGTACTCGCTGCTGCTACAGCCTCAATTATCAAAGTGGGGGAAGATACATTAACTTATTTGAATCAAGGTAATGTTATTTTCTATTTCTCCTGAGAAAAAACAAATTAATATGACTAATTACTAGACTCAGATTGTATTGACCTAAAAAATGTTTTAAAGTGACCCATGAAATGACTTGAAAACGTAAAAAATTACCCAAAAATTAAATGGATATGCTTTCAATTTGCAGTATCTTCAATAAAAACAAATGGTTGAAGTTGCTGTGAAAGCAAATGACAAACTTTTTACAGAGTGAAAAAGTGGTTTGTGCATTTAGAACATTGTGTAGAAGTAAATGGTGACTTGAAAAATAAGGTTGTAATGTTTAAGAGAAATAAATTTCCTTCATTTTGATACAACTTTCATTATTTTATTTTGTCAAAAACTCATTTTATACTATTATATTTTCAGAGACCTTACTTATCAATTGACCCTTGTATATTGAAGTAATATTGATCTGATTAAGTTATATATATTTAATTTTGCATAGTTTGAATGTCTCAAAAAAGAAATTCTTTTGAAGTTTACTTTTCAAGTACATTGCGTTATCTAAAATATTAATGTGAAAATTTTGTTTCTCATACACCTGTTTTGTAGATATTTTCCTTAAACTTGTACTCTGTCTTTCTAGGACAACCTTATGAGATTCGTTTGAAGAAATTGCAAGGTATTTCAGAAATGAGAGGCAAACTTTTAAAAGTAAGTCGTTAAGTTTTAAAGTTGAAGTGAAATTTAAAAAAAAAGTTTTAAGTTAAAAGTAATCTGATTAAGTAAAACTATTAAGGTCAAATATAGTAAATAACCAAAATCTTTTGCACCAAGCATAAAGATTAACAATCTTCATTTTGATCGATTATATCACTTTAATTGGGTACGAAAAGCTAAAATAAGAATGTGATTGGCCGAAAAACTCCACTATGAAAATTAATTTTAGAAGTTAAAAGTTTATATCAGAATAAACACAAGGGGTATTTTACAATAAAAATTAATATTCAAGCTAAGTAACGAAGAGTAAAAGAACAGAATGAATTACACATGAGACTTTCATTCATCAATACCAAATATTTTAACATTCAAAACAAATTGAGAAAATAATCCCAACACACTTTGGGATGACTTTACTTATTCACAAATTTCAACTTAAGATTTACAACCCTAATTTTTTTTAATACCAAAGCTTATGTGGTTTATAATCACAGATTGAACAATATCTAAAAGATTTATTTGCTAAATTTAGATTCAAGGAGCTAAAAATGTGATTTGAGTTTTTCTGAAATAAAATAATTAAATAATTTTGATTTCTTTAAAATACAAATAAATAAAATGTAATGAATTTCTTAGATGCATTTGTACAGTTAGAAAAACGTCTCTAAAGTTGCATTTATTTTTAATTCTCGCACAGTTTGATTTTATTGCATTTGATTTTAAAGCATTTTTATACAGTTTGATATTAAAGCATTTTTATTCCATTATAGATTCCATTAACACTCAAATAAAGAGTAGTGCTTCAAAATAGCATCACATTGCAGTTATAAAGTGTTTTTATAATATAATGAACAGATAAAATTTTAAACGTCTTTCAAAAATATTTTTCATTATGAGGAATTGTGTACTTGTGATAAATAATTTAGTCTTACTCTAAGTTAATTTTTTTACTTTCTAAACTTTAATTGAAGCAGATCCTTATTTTAGTTGAGATATTTTTAAATGGGAAGCTTTGACAAAAAGTGGAAATGAATAAGTGGGACAATTGATGTACTCGGGTGCCAATTAAAAAATGGCTAAAATAAATAATAAATATGTAGCTGTAATTAAAAATAAATCTGGGCTTCAGTCATCACTCAGTTACCCCTCCCCCTCATTATTTTTTTGTCACTTTCGGCACCAAACTAAACATAGAACCAAAATCTAAGCTAAAGATACCAATCATGGGAGCAATTTGTTTACTTTACCACTAGTCCCTTCTTATATTAATAGATTAGGTATTAATAGATTCATTCAAAACCACTTGACTCGACTGTCAACTCCTGGGAGCCTGGCCACTTATTTTTAATAGAAAAATTACTTAGATTCTCATTCTATTAATTATGTGTTTCAGAGCATATTGCGTGTTGGATTTCAAGAGCGCAGACTCCAGTTTCGAGAGGAAATGGAAATAATCGCTTGGCAAAAACAAAGACCTGCAGAGCGAATATTAGATATTGGTAATCATTAAGTGTATTACTCACTAATCTATTAAGTATTTAATTTCTATCAGTTAAACTAATAGAAAAGCTTAAGATAAATTTATAAATTGTTTTACTTTCAGATCTTTCTTTATCGTATGGAATTTTCGATGTCATTCCGGATCCAAAGAATATTAATTCCTGTGAATTTATGTGGGATCCAACCAGAGAAGCTTCTGTGTTTTTAAAAGTAAGTTCACTTTGCTTGAATATTTTCTTAGACACATTTTCATGCCTTTAAAATGTTTTTTACAAGAACATTACAACTTTATTTTACCAGCATTCACAAATCAAGATAAAGTACTCATCTAAAGGTCATCATTAAAAATCAAGGGTATTATAAGGTAGCTAAAAATTGATGTGTTTAAAACTGGGTGTATGAGTCATTGACCTACTGGAAAATTAAATTTTTCCTTGTAAAAAATGTTTTCCTGGAGAAATTTTGGAGAATCTGATACCTAGCTGCTCCAAATATACATCAGACCTCTTTCAAAAACTTTTTTCCTTAGAGCTAAATATTTCTTGTAATCCACTGTATTTGTAATGAAGGTGAAAAATGGTATATTTTATGTGCATGCTTTTGTATGGTATTGATGTAACATTTGTTTTGGCATCTAAATTCTGTTCAGGTGAACTGCATCAGTACAGAATTTACAAGCAAGAGGCGAGGAGGTGAGAAAGGCATTCCGTTCCGCATTCTCATAGAGACCTACAGCCACTGGGAAAATCCTGCCCATAAGTTGGATGCAGCTTCCTGTCTTGTGAAGGTTTTCAAGGTAGAAAGCATGTCCTCTCATTTTCTGTATTTTATTTTTAAATTTTATGTAAAATTTGTGAATGAGAAATACTTAGATTAACGATTTCTTTTGCTTGTAAAACTCAAGTTTTTTAATGAATTTTAAATTGTTAATAAATAATTTGATTGCATTGTTTATATTCTATATTTTAAAAATCTTTTATATTAGCCTAATATCTGTTGATATTTTTCACATCACTGTTAAGATTTTTCAAAGTATTTCCTCTACTTTTGAATTTCTAGTCTAAAGGAGCTGACAGAAAGCACAAAACTGATAAAGAAAAATTAGAAAAACTACCACAAGTTGAGCAGGTATTATTTTTGAGTGTATTCACTTTGGGTGTAAACCAAGTAAATAATAAATCTCTGCATAATGTAATTTAAAAATATCTTGATTGTCTCTTCGTTTAAGAATGCTAATCTGTACAACTGAATGAACTATTCATGGTAATATAACACATCTCGTAAGGGCTCCCACTTGCCTTAAGGCCTGATATTTCATTTTTAGGGACCCTTAATGTTTGGTTAAAAGACAGACAGATTCTTAAAATGCTCTATTGTTTTACATTCACCCTGCATATTTAATTTCGTTAAACAAAAATCTATATTTTTCAGTGTAAAAAAATATTAACTTTAATTTTAGTGAGTGTAAGGAAAGACCTCTATCAGAAGGGAATTTTTAAAATTCATGCCTAGAGATCAAAGAATGTATGTCTGTCCTTTGGGTGGGATGAAGTCTTAAAAACATCTTAATTCGTTTGTGTACATTATATGCTACTGAAGAAAAAACAATAAATTGGGTTGACTCACCTTATCCTTTTTTGGATCCTGTTCCATAAAACCCTAACCAACAAATACTTTTAAAAATAAATCGGTAATAGTAAAAGCATGCTGCATTTGAAGTTTTTTTGCTCAGTTTATGGAACTCTTCAATATATTTCATATCATTAATCAATATTTCATAAAATCGATATTTTTCAAGGTCAAATATCATTGATTTTAGTTTCAGTGAGTGTAAGGAAAGAGCTGTATTGGAAGGGAATTCATATCACCAATCAATGCTTCACAAAATGAACAGTAATAGAAATGGTTGAATGTGGTGAGGGGTGTGAAAATTTGTGTTTCATATTACTGACTTCAAATCTTTGAAGAAAAAATGCCCCAAAATAGTGGTCAGAATTGAGTACACAATAATCATAGCATGCAATTCTTTATTGAAAACCAACTCCATAAAGTGTTGTCCATTTATCGGTTGGATATGGCATTCCAGAGATGCATACCTACAACTGATAACTATACATTCATTCTCAACCCAGGATTCCCATGGGGTTTTGGGGTTTAAGGTTCATTTAAGGGTGACCATGATAACAACGAATTAGTGTTCTAATAGTATCAACAATTTTTAAAAATTATATGTTTCCATCTGCAATGTGGGATGCATTCTGAACACACATCTTGATATATTTTAATGAGTTGCGTTTTTTTGGAATTTTTGATATTTAGCATACACACAATAATAATTTAAAATGCACACATGATAATTTAACATGCACACATTTGGATATGCATATCCATCAGGTGCTCTACTTTCGTATGCCTTGATTAAGTCTCAGGTGCCAACAAACCCATGGATAATAAAAAGACAGTTTGGTGTTTTGAGTGCTGAAATTTCAAATGACCAGAAGATCCATCGTTAAACTTTGAATGCAAATATCCTGGGAATGTCTTGTCTAATCAAAAAACAGACTAATTGATTCTGACTATCCTGTATACCTTAAATTAAATTGGAAGTGTATTTAAGTAAATTCTAATGCAGTACATTTCATTGGAGAGTTGCAGCATCACAATTATGAGAAAAGTTGAGCAGTATTTTGGACTTAATCTCCAAAGTTGTCATAGTTTTTAGTTCTTAATTGAAGTCTAGTCAGATCGCTTTGAGAGCATTTGATAAACTTGTACCTTTTCTCCAACTGTAATCAGTAACAAAACAAAATTAATGCAAGCAACCCTGCAAAAGGCACATAATACAGATACAAAGCATTATTATGCTTATAAAAGTTATTAGTTTATATTTACTTAAAATTAACCAATTATAATTTTTAATGAAGACGTAAATCACTGCAGCTACTATGGAAATTGCAGTTTTTGTATTGCTATATAATACTTTATCTTCAATTTTTGTGTTCTTCATGTTGTAGTGAATTATTTAAAATTGTTTTTCAATTTTGATTAAATTTCAATTTGATAAGACAGTTCTTTACTTGCAGAGTGATCTGCAAGCATCTTATCAATGTACTGTCTTCACACCAGTAAGTTATAACATTCTTGTATTGTTTAGTAATCAGATGTTATACTCCACCATACTCACTTGTTGCATATACTCTGATTAACATTTAGAATGATTTATGTAGTTTTGCTGTAAATATTTCATTGAAAATAACATTTATGAAATGAATTTGTGATGTGGTATATCCAATAGTAAAACTTCATAATGTATCTTCCATCTACATCATTGAGAAATAAATGTGCTTGAAAAAAATCTATTTGGTGTGATTAACTGGTAATAAAGCATTTTAAACTTCGCCCTGAAATTTAAGGGGTTTCATTGAAATGTTTCCAAAACTAAAAGAATATTTCATTCATTTTGTTAAAATATTTAAAAATAGAATTTGGGACCTATATTATCTTTCAAATTAAATTATTAGTGAAAATGGCAATTTCTTTTATAAAGTATGTATAAAAATAACTAGTTTAATTTCATATCAATGATTTATCTTCAACTCTGTAAGTAAATGTTGAAGAATAAAAACATTGCAATATAATTTATACGTATAATTTTGCTTACATTTTTATTAGATTAAAAGAAGCAGGTAGCAAAACATTTCCATGGTTCATTAAAATTATTGTTTACTCTGATTGTATTTAAAATTTTATTTTTGTAAAAAAGGCACTTAAAATATTTGTTCATTGCGTAAGTTAATCAACATTATTTGTATTAAATTATCAAATATCATTCAAAAGTGTATTATTTATCTAATTTTTTGGAAAAGTGTAGATGTAATAAGTGTAGTGTAAGATTTTCATTGAAGTATATTTGTAGCTGCGGATGGTTCACAGTTCAAATAATCCTCAAATCATGTCTTCCTAAACACATTCTGTTCCCTGTTAGTATCAAGATTGTTCTAACTTTTCTGGTGCTGTTTGAGATTGAGAAGTTCAATACTTATCTATCTAAGAATGTTCAGATAGAAATTTGGTCTTTCAGTTTTTTTCTACCATTTAAAGAAGTGGTTCTCAAACTGGTGCTGAGGGCATATATGCATGCATCTTTCAAAGGAAAAATGACAAGAGATAGATGACAGGGATTTTATTTTCTAAAAGCTTGTACAAAAGTGTCACCAAACTAATTTTTCCTTTTCACAGCATGAAAAGCAATAATTGCAGCCAGTGGCATAGCATATTTGGAAGGTGCGAAGTCCCTTATCTCCTAATAGAAGTCCGTCTATTCAGCCTCAGTATTTGCAATGTAGTATGGGTAGAAAATTGTCTCAATGTATAAGGAAATGCATTTGCTTCTCAGTAATTCAATGATATCATTAAGGAACAGAAGCTATTCATAATGGTAGGAGGTGTTTGGTTTAGGTTAGCCAAATAAAATAATGCAACAAACAGAAATATTGATGACGATCATTACTAACTTGAAAATCTATTGTTACAGATAATATATACCAATATGACACTTAAAACAGGAATAATATTGCACATTACAATATTTAAAAATCTTTTGTAGCAATTAAAATCTTAATGGAATAAAAACTGAAAAACATCAATTTTTTAGTCAAAATGTACATCCTAAAGTAGATTCCGTATTGTGAAACACAGAATAAAACAGATATCCTGACATTGATCAAAGCTTACAAGAATGCCCTAGGGCATTTTTGCATATTAGACATTTTATTACCACATCATTTTCGAAACAATTCTTATGGGGCATGATATGTAAATTGTTGAATGCAATATGGAAACATGATAAAGCTAATTGACTTCGGCATTAACTATTAATGTTAAATTTCTATAATTTTTTTAACAAAATTAAAATAACTTAATTCATAACAGCTTCAGCTCATGTTAAGGTATAGCATTTTCCCTGTCAAGTACTGAATGACAATGGAACTTCCTTGGGATCCCATGGAAAAATAATTTATTTCTAGTTTAGAATATGAATTTTGTGATGTGTTTGGGAAATTTCTGAAGAGATCTTGTTTACTCATACTGAACATTAATTTGCTCTTTTCAGTGCTCAGTAACTGTTCAAAATATTCCATTCCAAGACTTCACTCAAAATATGTCTTTGCCCACATATAATAATTTTGATTCAAAACCTGAGTCTCCTTCCATGTCAACCACTGAAGTGTAGGTATTTTTGTTCTTTCTCTAGAATTTTAATGTAATTTTGAAGGCTGTAAGTAGATTGTGGATTTTGTTGACCTAAACATGGTTTAAAAATAACCAGTAAAATGTATCTAAAAATGTAAAAAATTGATCAAAAAATTGTTTAGATTTTGACATCAACTTGAAGATATAAAACAGTAAAATGTTATTTGTTTTCAAGTTAAGAAAACACCCTCTTTTCGGTGTAGTACACCCACTAGTAGAAAAGCATATAAAGGTTTTGTTTTGTGTTGAAGGATAGATTGCTGATATTTTTGGATCTGGAAGCTGGTAGATGAGTTATTTGTTTCGTGTTTTAAAGTAAAAACGAAATCATGTATGAGAGATGGCGACTTCGGAAGTTTCTGACAAATTTTTTGCACTAAGGTCAAAACTAAAGCATTATGACAAAAGACTTGGTAAATGGTCAAAAATGCTCTAAAAACCTAAACAAATAACCAAAAAATGCCCCCCTTATAATCAAAAATACCAAAAGATAATCAAAGCTGCATATTTCTAAAATCAGGACATCATAGACGGAATTTTTATATGAGCAATGTCTACAAAATGCTAACAAAAAGATGATTTGTCAACAAAATCCATGATCTGGTTATTTAAGTTAAAATAGTTGGTTCTGTAAAAAAATAATTTTGCATTTGGAGTTGATTTTGTCATGTTTATTCACAGGAGAATCTGAATATCAAAACAAAATTAATTTAATTGTAAAAAGAATTTTTTCACAACTTTTTACATATATCCATGTTGGTTAGTAAAACTAAGAATTTTAGCAAAAGTTAACAATTAAATAATATACTTTTATATTCTTTTATTGTTTCATTTATCTCTTTAAAAATGTTTTTAAACAATGAAAACAAAGAAATTTATGAATTTTTTTTTGTAGTCATGACTGCATTTTCTAGAAAATATTTAGTCATAAGAGTTGCTGGGACTTTTCATTATAATTATGAAAAGTTTTTCAGGTGTTAGTATTGAAGCTTTAAGAAGGCATCAAATATAAAACTATTTTTATGAATTGCATTTGAATCTATGTTGTTATTATTCTCTTTTTTCATAGAACAACATCTACTCCATCAATTACATCAAGTCCACAACATGTGTCTGATATGAAAGAGTCATTTGAAGGTGTAAGATATGATTTTTGTTTTTATGTATAATAAGCTTTGAAACTTATGGTGCTGATTTTGTATTGTATAACTGTATACCTGCCAACTTTTCTTGATTTGTCAGGATGAACGAGTTGGAAACTTGAAAGACGAGTATTTTCCATTTTTTCAGGCCAGAAAATATGTTTTCTGGATTTTTCTTCTGCAGAGAAAATTTTCAAATGGTACCAATTCTCTCTACTTTGATGCCATGTCATGGGGAATAAAATAATAAAAAGTATCAGAATCTGGTTGCCAGATCACCTGAAAATGTTTGGTACGAAAATACTGCATAACTGCACAAAACAAATTTTGGCTCTTATTTTTGCATATATTTGGCATCTGTTTTGGTCAAAAATGTTGCCAAGTACAAATTTCACCTAAGCATATATCAGCAGAAGAGATCAGGTTTGTTTTTCCCTCCTTAACTCTCACTAGACCTCGTTTCGCAATTATCGTGAATTGAGTTCTTTCTATTTTCAAGTCTTTTTGGGGTTTTTTCTTTTTTGACAGGAATTAAGAGTTTCTCCCAAATTAGTTTTCTATTGACAACTATTTTAACAAATTGGAGTCTTAAATGTTTTTTATATATCAGTAATGGATATTAACTTTGTTTTTATGCTGAAATCTTGTTTTTTTCCCTTGGAAGTTGGCAGGTATGTAACTACATACTGCATTATTTCACTCATTTATTTAAAACTGGAACAATAGATGAATTAACATATTGTTAACATTTTAGCTATTGCTTGAGAATAAACTGAATACGTAAAACAGACCAACTAATTCAAAGTGCAACTGATTAAAACCCAATTTATAGGCTGTCAATTGATAAGCAATGGAGGAAATTGTCATTCCTTGGTTTTTTAAATGTTAAGACAATAAATTAGGCAAACCGAATTTTAATAGTTATTAAATCACAAATATCATTCAATTAGTTGGTAGAATCAAATTATTTTACTATTTGTAAATAAAATAAGACAAGATTTTATAAAACATTCCAACTTCATATCCATAGCTAACAATATTACTAATGCTTTATAAATGCAAAAAAAAAAATATTTTTACAAAAAATATGTTTCAACGTTTTGTCCCTGGTCCTTCGATTTATTTACAAACATAAACTGATAAGTATGTTAAAATGTGCAACAATTTCATCTTTTGCAAATGATTAACTATACTGCACACTTAACGATAATATGAAATTGTATTACAATTGAACAAAATAATGAGCATTGGTTAACAATAATAAGTGTCCAATAGGTATATTATATATTTTTCTATTCATATATCTATTTCCATTTATGCTGCAATTATACTTTGATATTCATAGTATATTCCACTTTAATTTAATGACATTTTCTAGAACTTGAAGTTAATTATTCTTAAAGGTGGCAATTTTTAGAAAACTAATCATATGAATACTGTCAAATGTAAAAAATTACAAAATTCAGTTTTCATTTTCTTTCTAAAATTCTTTACATCTTATGGTTTTATTGTGAATCATTTGTAATAGTTTGATTTATATTTGTAATATTTGGTACCATTTTTTGGTCATTTCCAAAGTTTTGGGAATTGTGTTATAATTTCTTTATTTTATTAATTTTCAATATAATTTTTTTACTGTATGCACTTGTCCTAGCGCAAAACTAGTCTTTTTAGACTCCCAAATAAAATTTTCAGTCTCTTATTAACTAGTTTACAGCTAATTTAAGTCCTGAAATTGCATACTGTGTAGAAGTTTTTCAATTCTAGAAACATGATAGAAATTGGATGCCCCTCTGAGCAACCTCTGTCCATAAAATTAAAATTTTGACTCAGCGTCTACCACAATTGCAAAATGAACACTTAAATATCATGTCTGTATTTACCAAGTGGACAAATCATACGGATTTGCATTGAATACCATTGTTCAGAAACCCTCCCAGGACTTATCTGTACCTGAAAGCATCAGTTATTAACCTTATATTATTCTGGATCAAAATGTTCAGTACTTTGGAAACATTGACATCGTCATACCTTCGGATATTACATGAAGCATTAATATGGCAGTCTTGTAACCATGTGTTCTGTTTAATCTGCCCTTGGTTTGAATTTTGATCAGGCATGTGTGTTTGTAGTTTGAAATCCTCTTAAAGCAATTGGCATTTTTTAGTTCATCTTTATGTTGCCAAACATTGCCTTAGAACATAAACCAAACCTCTCAATGGTCCCAAATTTAAATTTTTTACATAACAATTTATTTATGTTTCCTATGGAACATTTTCTGTATATTTATCCTATATTTGATTAGATTTCATCTGCAACTCACATGTAGAAATTATTTAGATGCTATGAGGGATGTTCCCACAGTTCTTGGAAATGCGATCGAGTTGAATAATGCCGGGCTAATAACTAATGCTTTCAGGTACAGACAACTCCTGATAGGTTTCCCAACAATGGTAGACAATGGCAATCACTAATTAAGCTGCATGGTGAATGCAGATGTATTTTTAAGTGTTCGTATTCAACTATGGAGAACTCCAAGACATGTAAATTCTTAGAGACATTATTTTCTTTCTGTGGAAGGAAGATGTTGAGAGGGGCACTCAGCAATTATTTGTATCCAGACACAACACGTAGTGTGTGATTTCAGGACTTAAATGACATAAACAAGCTGTAAAACCAGTGGATAAAAGAGACCCCTAAAAGGTTTTTTAGATGTGGCCTAAAAAACTATTATCTTTATTATTCATATTTTAAAGTGTTGAAATTTTTTCTACCAGTTTCACTAAGGTTTGTGTATATCTACTAAAAAACTAGTTTTTCTCTGGGACATGTGTATACAATCAAACGGAAATTACATGTAAATTGCGATGTATGTCACAAAATTAATTTATAACTCAATTCCTAGGACTTTGGAAACATCTCTCTACAATTTGATTGTTTTTATCATAAAATAGTACAATATTTTGATAGGCATACCTTGTGGTTGTGTTTGTTAAACCTTTACTTCAAATTCAATTTGCTATGTAAAGCAGAAATTGTAGTTTTTAATCTGCAATGGTTTTCAGGTGTTTTCACCAGGCTCTGATGACAGTGGTATTTTGGCATCCCTTGTTCAAGCAGAAGAGAACCATGTAACAGAAAACTTCAATGCAGCTGATATTCACTCATGGCTTGCAAGAAACAAGTTTTCTAAATATCTCCCCAGTTTCTCGCTCTATTCAGGTATGTATAAGTTATGAACAAATTAGTAGAAACTGTTGTAGCAAACCAGCCAAATTTTCTGGGCTTTTCTTCTACTGGGAGAGAATTTTCAAAGGACACCAATTCTGTAGTTTGCTGCATCATGTCATGTTAAATAAGAAAGTCATTGGAATCTGGTTGCCAGATTGTAAAAACCTTCTTTCCCATAAAAAATACTGCCCAAGTACACAGAAAAAATTATTTGGTGCTTATTTTTGCATATATTTGCTGCCTTTTTAGGAAACTATTACCAATTCGGCAACTCCAAGAATGAATTACAGCCAAACATATAACAGTTGAGAACAGGTTAAGGTTAAATCTAGTAAGGAGGTACAAATTCTACAGATATAAAAATTAAATAAAAAAATGTAAAGTTGCAAAGAATTGAACAAACTATGATCATGAAGTTTATTTAAACTAATAATTCAGACTCAAAATTACATAGGGGCCGCGGTGGCCCGGCTGGAAGAGTAACGAACTAGCAACCGAAGGGTTGCGAGTTCAAATCCAGCCAAACACCGTCGTGTACAAAGGGGGCTGGTGCACGTTAAATCTGTCGTGGCCTCAAATGTCCTCACGTTGGCGTGGTGTGGAAGTTTGGAGAGTGGGGTGCCAGCTCAGGTGTTGCCTCGTCATCTGACCGTGGTTCAAAATTACGTGGTGTTGTCCTCGGATCTTTCCCTTTGGGATTGATCCCGGACCGTCACCAATAGCCCATTGTGTTGCTCCAGTGTGACGTTAATTTAAATACCCAACCTACCCAAAATTACATTTTTGCTAGACAGGTTAGAGTGTTGTATTCAGCACCACAGCATTTATCAAATTATGATTCTCAGCAGGTTCTTATTGTAGGCAAGAGGAATAAATGTTCTAAGTTGAGATTAAAAAACAATCATAAAAAAATAATACATTTAATTTTTCTCATGGAAGATAGTTTGAAAATACTTTACCTATGTTTTCTGCTACACTATAATATAAAATATAATATACTACTCTTAAATATAAAAAATCTTTAGAACTTTGGTAATTTACTTTATGAAGCTACTTTTTGCAGGTAAAGATCTTCTGTGCTTGAGCCGTGAGGATCTCATTGAAATATGTGGAGCTGCTGATGGGATTCGGTTATACAACAAACTACATATCAGGTATATTTTTCACTAGGCTGCACAACTTTCATATGATACTGATATGTTGTGTAATCTGTTTTAATGAGCCAAGAATAAAAGATTTTATTACTATTATAACAGCTTTGTGCGCTTAACAATTCAGCTATTGTATAAAAGTATCTAATCATTTTCAATTATACAAGGTTTACAGAATCGACCATGCAGTTGTATAATCATAGTTATTTCAATAAAGCACCCACACATGGGACACCAAGTCTTAAGGGTCTGAGCCTCGATGAGCCTACTTTTATGTTTGGAGCTACCCTCCATTTTGAGGGACATCACCACAGAGATCCCACCAACCTGATTTAGTTTTTAGGAGCCCTTAAAAAGTCCTGTAACTTTTTAAAAAACCTGAATGTTTTGCTATTGCACTTATGCCATACTATAACTGCATCATTTATTTTAACTACATTCAAAACTAAGATTAATGATACTCTACTAAGATCAAATGTTGTTGATTTTGGATTTAGTGGGAGTAAGGAAAGACTTGTGAAGGAGTGAGTATATTACAAATAGCAGGACTGGCAAAAAGTTTTCTGTTAGAAGCAGGTATTCCTATTGCTGCAAAATGGCTTCAAAAAGCTGAGACACAGTTGTGATTAAACTAAAAGGACCAGAAAACAGTCTTCAGAAGGAGCTGTAACCTATGATAGTCTGGGGACTAATTTCCTTAAAACTAGATTTGCTGGGAAAAGGTATTTTGGTCTTATATTTATTATCCACATCAGTATTTGTTAAATGTAACCTTAAGATGAAAAATAAGCCTTCAAAAAGTCTGATATTTCTTTTGCTGGAAGAGTAGGAACCCTGTACAAATACAATAATAGTGGTAGTGATTGATTGGGATTTTACCTATTAATTAAATTATGACACAATTGAGTTTTGCTAAAGCTACTACTTTAATTTGAGTATAGCTTGTAATTAATTCTTGCTCCTTTTTATATTTTCACTCAATTTAAATTAAATATCCTCATTTTTCCAATTTTAGTTTAAAGGGATATGTGCATGATTTTTATACAGTATTTATTCCATGCTTTCAATCAATTTTAGTTAACTAGCATATAAGCTTGATTTTTAATTGAACTAGCATTTTTTAAAAACATTTAATATTTATAATTCTTTTATTTTTGTTTGACAAGTATTATCATAAACAGGTTTAAATTGCCTTGATCAACTCTGTGTTAGAAATTTGAGAACCCTTTTGTAAGGAAATTTCTCAAACATTTTATTACAGCAAATGTAGTTTGCTGTCAAAGGTGTAAAACTCAAATTTATATTAAATGTGATGGGTTATAATTTCCCCCAAGTTGCTTTAACCTATACATATTTATGTATGCATGATATGAATGCATATAATAGCATATAAAGTAAAGAATAGCGAATTCAAGAAAGTTTTACTGTATTATGCACTAGAATGTCCTCAGAATAAATACTTCTAGAGAACTTAAGGAATTTTGTCTCAAGTTCAGTATTAATCCTGTAATTGCATGCTGTAGATATAAACTGTTTGAAGAAGGGTTTCATGGTATTCGTAGTTAGTTTGATAATGAATTTTCAGGTTGAGGAAATGTAAAGCCTGAAAAACAATTGCTGATTATTAAAAAAACCACTGACCTTTAGGTCTCTTAAATTACGTAATGAGAAAATGTACCTGTAACAGAAACGGAAAACTGGTTATTAAACTTCACAAAGAACAAAAATTTTCTCTGTCTAGGGAGGTGAGAGAATAAGAGACATTAATAAATGTTATATGATTGCACATGAAAAAATTATGTCTACCCAAGATTTCATGTCTGAATTCAATACTCCCCTTCTGACTGATTAAAAAAACTGTCAACTCAGAATACTTGGAGCTGCAACTGTTTGTAATCACAATGTTTTGAACTTTGCTGATTATAGTCTCATTCCAGTAAGTTAGCATTTGAGTCACATGGTTTTGAACTAGTCTACATGTTAGATTAGGGGGAAGATTGCACTTAAAAGTGCACATTCCCACAATTGTCATCTTCAGCACGGTTTCTGGCTCAGAGTTTATTGTTCATTGAGCACGGTTTCTGGTTCAGAGTTTATTGTTCATTGCCAGAAGCTATGACAGTGATTATGAGTTGGCGAAACAAATAATCACCTATGATGGTCAGTATACATGATTTTATATATAGCAGCCCTAACTCTCAGAAAGCTTCCCCCTTTTTAAAATGGACTTTTATGGTCACATCTGCCTTCTCACTATTGTCGCACTATATCATTTCACAAATCATCATTAACATTTTTTTAACTTTCATTAGCTATTCATTAGATAAAGCTTCAAAATCTGCTAAAATATTTAAAAACGCATGGCTCAAAGTATGGGAAGAAATTTAATGTTCTTTATTTGCAGGGAACCACCTCCTTTAAGGAAGCTCTATATATCCAGAGATAAAATCAGTAAGTGCTCTTTTTTCACAGGGTTTTGCTGCATCGTAATCATTTGTTGTAACTCTCTATGAACTCTATTGTATCTCTATTTAAATGATTTTGATTGACTTTCTGTTTTTAATGTGATCAATATCTTCATTTGAGAAATGTCAACAAAGTTCTCTTATTTTAGCTTTCCATGCTGTGTACTTACATACCTTGAAGTGTATTGAACTCCAAGAAGAACTTAATAAAGTCCTCAGGTTGAGCCATGGAGCTGTTGGTGACATGTATGTCACCGGGCCTGACAGCATACTGTTAGTTATCACAGACAATGTAGGTTACTTTCTGTATTCAAATTCATTTTACATAATTTTTTGTGATCTCCTGTTCCATTAAGAGGGGTGCATTACTTTTTTTTTCTCAATTTTGCTTATCTGAAAAGTAAAAGCATTTAATATTCTGTAGCAATGACTTGTAGTACACTTCATTAAAGTACACTCAGGTACTTCACATAACTAATGATGAAATACTGCTTGATTAACAGTTTCAATTTTCAGATTAAACAAAAGGAAATGTCAAAAACCAGAAAACATTCAAATTACACAGGATCAAATTCAAACTAGATTTATGCACTTTTTGCTGCAACATAATCAAATTCGATAATTTCTCAGGATCTTGTCTCATTTCTTTTGTCACTTTTCTAGAATGTTTGATTTTTATGTTTCCAATGCTAATGCTTTTATTTTGGACTAGCAGTCAGCATTGTACCATATGCTGCAATGTTTATTGCTTGACAATATTCAATTTTTAATCATCATTAAATATACAAGGCTGATATTACCGGTACTAGGAATAAGTACCACATATGCAAATTTACATTTTCCTTAAATCTATGCTTTGCATGAAAGAGCTGCCATTCTAAGCCACCAGATGAATCTCTGAAGTCAATGTATTGAATGTTACTTCACTATAAACACTGCATCTTATTGGATAAAATTGCAAACGAAATTCGCATTTGAAATGCAGTATTGCCAGCATGTCTACAAAAGCCCCTTTGTGAGTAAACAAAATGAGGACTGGGTGCTAGGAATCTCATTAGATGGATATCTCTTTTATAATAAAAGTTTAAGGTTTTTATAAGTATTTATCCTAGCAAACAACCTCCACAAAATTCGATGTATATGCATATTTCATGTAAACTTAACAGTATTTAACTCCTAATTTGAAATTTGCATTATTTCATGTGAAATGATATTTTGTCAAATTTAATCTTAATCTATTTTTTCTCAGTTAATATATATTTGGAAGTAAATTGACAGGTACAGTAAAGTTATCTTTACTCAATCTGTAATAATATTTCATTAAATATTAATATATGTGTAAAGGCATTTAGTATATTGAATAATTAAAGGGTGGGATAAAGATATTTTTTCCTTACCTTATGCTCAGTATTAGAAATATGGGAAATATAGAGTAGAAATATGGGAAGTAGATATATACTAATTCACTGGCTTTAAAATAAAATCAATGCTCTGTTTCACACAATTTTGCGAACTTTCAAGTCACGCCCAGATATAAAACTAATGTTTTTCTCAATGTCAGGTGTTAGAACGTTTTTTAATGAACCAAATATAGGAGAAAAACAATCTTCAAAATAAATACTTTGGATGAAAAGCCAATGATGAAACAATGTTTGTTTCAGACATTGTCTAGGCCAAAGTGTTCGTTTTTGGTTGTGATACTAAAGCAATAGTCAAAATGAATCATGAGAGAAAGTATACCAATCCAGCATGAGTAGAAATTTTAATCAGAACAGAAATTCATTCAGAGAAATGACTTTCAAATTAACAAGCAACTTTCCTTGTCATTTTGTATGCTAGCTTATTCTTTTCTAAGATGTCAAACACAGTTTAAAAAACATGTCTGCTTATTCATGTAAAAATTAAATCTTTGACATGGCTACTAAAGTCTCAAGCAAAGTGGAAATCACCAAGAAATGTGGAATAGCAAAAAGCACATTGTTGGCACAAAGAGAAACTTATAAGGTAGATCAGTTTGGCACCCAAGGGGTTAGTGTTCTGTTGAACAGCGGGTTCGAATTCATGGTATGGCCTTTCAAAAAGGCTTGGAATCCACTTCAAGCCGTAGGTTCCTGTCTAATTAGCCCTTGTGTAGTAAAAACTAACTAGTGAAACCAAATCATATGGTATGAGTATTAGATATGCGAAAAAAAATAAATGTAAACTGTATCAAATCAAATTTTGATTGATACTATAACTACTATGTTATTTCAGTTAATTATGACTTGTATGTATAATTGTCCTACAAATAATTTATAAAACTGGTATAGAGAGCATGCTATATATTTGAAAAATTTTCATTAATTCCCATTAACAAACTATATTTTACAAATTTTTCTCATTCTGTAAAAATAAGCATCAACTATTTAAATTTCTTACCTTTTTGTTGAACACTGATGAAACGTTTTTCTTCCAGGTAGTAAGAAATTTGAAGGATGAATCCACTTACATTTGTGATGTTTTAAAAGGTTAGTGTAATTAGAAGCTTCTTTTTATTCATTTTTCATGTATTACACTGCAGAATTTCACAATCTTTTAAGTCTTGCAATTGCAGTTCTAGTTAACTTTTGTATCATTTTGGTACTTTTAAGCTGATTTATCAAATAAATAAACAGGATGAAATATTAAAACATTAATCTGTAGTTGAACTCTTATTGTGATCTTTGATACAAATAGAATTTGAGTGTAGCAAGGAAATTATATAAATGGCTGCTTTACATTAAATGTACAGGACACTTCTCACTCATGTGTGAAACTTATTTTATGTGAGTTAATTTCGGCTAATTCATTACATTCCTTCGTTTTGTTGCAAGTTCATTTATTTCATGCCACTCCTATGAGTTATATTTTACAACCTTAAAAGTTTTATAATTTAACTTGACTTACAATTTTAAGTCATTCAACTTAGTGTGATTTAAATAATGTTTTGATCAGTGTATTTGCTTCTAGTTCTATTTCTTTAGTAATAATTTTTATAAATATGGCCATCCTGTAGTATTTTTAAAACTTTCCTTTTCCCATTAATTTTTTCCTAGCTGTATTTTAGTTTCTACTCAAAAATAGTTTTTAATTTAATTTGCATTTTTAATTAAACAATTTATGCTGTTATTTTGCATGCATTAATTTTTTGTTTCTCCTTTAGCTGAAGAAAATGAAGTGTATACTATTATATTAAAGGTATACAAGAACATTCCACAGCAAGAATCATAGCAGAACCATTTGAGACTAAGTTTTTCAGACATTTTTATACATTTGTTATATGAACTGCCTGCATCTCTCAATGCTGAACCTATTTCTAAACTTTAAAGAATTGATAATTTACTTAAGTATTTCGGTGGGACCTATAACCATCCTTTTGTTATATAGTAAAGTCCAAACGTTTCTGGCCAAAGAGGTAATAGAATCAAACAATTTTTGTTACTCAATATTATCAGTTTATTTAAATACATTTTTAGATCGACTACTTTTCAATGCCAGTCACTAATAAAAGGAAAAAACTCTAAAACTACTGAAATAACTTCATCACTTGTAAATGTTTTCTCATGCAGATTCAATTTTGGAAAAAAAATGAATTTGAAAATTTAATGACCATACAATACTCAATTTAAATTTTGAGCAACAGACACTTCTATCTGCGACACTAGCTATCTGAATATTACTGATTCTAGAGACACAAAATTTTAACTGCAGTGCAACAAAACAGGAGGTTGAAGAAGTCCTGTCAATTCTTGTTCTAATGTGTTAGGGCTGGAAACTTGGATCGTATTATGTATTTTTGAACAATTCATTTATATCAAAAGAGCTAAAATTCAGTGGAGCTATAAATGCAACGTCATTCATTATTCTTTTTATAAGAGGAAAGAAAACTTATACTGCCATGAATGGGCAACACTTGTTCCTAACACTCGCACACTTATTCACAATTTGAAGCTCGCATTGAGACATTGATCTAAAATTAATTCTCAATTTGTATTAAGTATAGTTGAATTTGATTTTCTTTTTAAATTTTAGACCAGACTTCGGTTTGTCTTATAATTTTAAGTTGTATCGAACAATTTCAAACGAAGTCTAGAAATAAAGCTGTGGCAAAGTTTGATCATGTCATACATGACAACTTTTATGCATTTTCATACTGTTCAACAAATTTACTTGCATTTTAGTCATCACTTTAACTGTTTCAAGTTTCCATAGAAAATACAGGATGGGCCAAAATTCTGATAAGGTTTGAGGAGTCATTTTGTTTTACAAATGAACCAATTTCAATATTACATCAAATGAATGCTTAACATATGGAGATTTGGTTTATTTGGTATGGAAGATGACATCTTTTAAATGAGCTCCATTTTCTGCCTAGTAGTCAGGCTCTTTCAATTGCATTGTTTAATTGTTAATGTTTGGGGATCTAGCACTCAAATTTCTGCATGGATATTCTTGAGCTGCTCAGGTGTAAGCAGTTTGTTCACACACCCTCCTTCAGATATCCTTACAGGAAGAGGACATTGAAATAGCAGAGGTAAACTCTTTATGCCAAAATAATGAACCTGCCATTTTGAAAATAAATGTGCACTATTTTTACTAATTTCTTTGTGAAATTATCCATGATGAATCTCCCAAGACTCAATTATAATATGTATCTGCAACAAAATAATTGTACAAACAAAAAAGTTATTTACTTGTCAAATCCTAATCTGAATTTTGGCCCATCCTTTAGCTTTTATTTCTTGGCTATTCGAGTTTGTATTCAAAATAATTTGTTGTCTTGAACTCTACCTTTTTAAAATTCCTCAAAAACACCAATGGTGGTTCTACATTAACATTGAGAAAATCTATTATCTTAATTTCTTTGTGAATGGGAAATGATTGTAAAAGGGTCTAATCCCCTTAGCTTTAGAAGACATGTTTTCATAAGTTATTAAAGAATATATAGAAATTACTTTTGTATTAGTATATTACTAAACTGAAATTAGATAACTTCTCACAAGTGATTTTTGTCTAGTGTGCATTTCAGTCTGATTCAAAAATTCTCACTGGTGATTTCTTGTGCCTAAAAACAAATATTTGCATTTTGGAAGCTAAAATAGCACAAGTGATAGATTGCCAGAACCTTCAACATTTGTAGATGTATTTTGTACAAATTTTATCTGAGCCTAATGTATTTTTATTTTTTTATTGGATGAAGTGCCAATTTTACTTGTATAGAAAGTACTAAAAGTATATTGTTAAGGCTGTCACTGATTTAAAAATGTTTTGTGTTTAATTTTGAAATAAAGTTCTAGAACTCAAAGATTATATATATAAAGATATAAAGATAAAAAATTCATTTACAATTGAAAACTGTTAATCTTATTACTTAACCATTTAAGATTTGTAAAGCTTTCCACTAGATAAGTACTGATCTGGGCAGTTTTTAATCTAAACCAAATTCACAGCTCATTTAATCTTTACACCTCTTATTCTGTGACAGAAAGAATTCAAGTTCCTGTACAGGATTCAGTCCTTAATATTTGAAGTCTCCTTTAGTCCTATTGCTGAAGTCATATACTTATCCTTTTCTTAGCTTTCTAGTACTGTATAATTTTCTGGATGTTAGGACTAAAATTTTGAATTTTTAAATTTAGATTTCTGTAAATTGGATGCTTGAACTGTTGCTGAAGATACACAACACACTTCTGGACTCAATCAATAGTTATTTTAATTTTACAAAGAATTGAAAATATTATATTGTTAATGTTTATCTTAGTGTGAGAAATAGAAGTTTTATGTTTAAATTATTTTTGGAGTGTAGACCCAACTGATAATCTTCTATCATGAAAATAGGTATTCTATACATAGAAAAAAATAAACTCATGTCCAAATTTATCTTTACATACCCAAAAATAATATTCCATGAAATATCCAATCGATGTAATCCATTTTTGCAGGGAATCCGTGAAAGACAAGTCTAATTAGCTTTATCCGATCAAAAGTGATCAAACGGTTTCTGATATGCAAATCAAGGCGTTAGTCATCCGACGGTGAATCAAGCTCTTTACATAAAGTGAATTTCTGCAATACAGCATTTGATTTCAGTGTGTGAGGACTCAAAACGGTTTGTTATGGCTCCGAAGTATCATTTGGAAGAATCTATAAAGTGGTGAATTATCGGCCGTTTAGAAGCAGGGCAGACAATCATGGAAGCAGCGAGATGTGTGAATATTTCAAGAGACAGTCTACACTATGGAAACAATTTCAGAACTCAGGAACTGTTGTAAAGAGGTCTGGACAAGGTCGTAAACGACTAAAAACTGCTTCTCAAGATCGAAATCTGGCAATAACTGCCCATCGTAACAGGAAGTCTACTGCTTGGCAATTAAATTCAGAGGTTATAGCCTCTGAAATGAAACTGTTGTATCACGGCAAACTGCATACAGAAGGCTTAATGAAAAAGGCCTTTATGCAAGAAAGCCAAGGCTATGTGTTTCACTGTCTTCACGACAAAAGAGGGATCGCTTTAATTGGTGCAAAGAACTGGAGTGAACACCGATGGACCGATGTTCTCTTTACTGATGAGTCGAGGTTTAGTTTAACACCTGATTCTAAATGTGTTTACATCTGGAGGAAGTCAGGAACGCGAAATCTTCTTTCGAACATTATGGAACGTGACCGTTTTGGTAGAGCAGGTGTGATGGTATGGGGAGGAATAATGATCGATGGATGTATGCACCTACACGTTTTCAACAGCGGATCTGCAACTGACTAGAGATATCAGGATGTAAGATGCAGGACCTTATGTAAGACTTTTCAGAGGCGCATATGGATCTGACTTTTTATTTATGGACGATAACGCTCGTTCACATCGAGCAAACCTCGTTGACGAATTCCTTGAAAGTGAATACTATGTCCAGCAAAATCTCCTGATCTGTACCCGATAGGGGACTACCTTGGAAAAGCAGTTGCACAGAGACATCGTCCTCCTAGCGATATAAATGCCCTGAAGACCGCATTGCTGGAGGAGTGAAACTTAATTCCCCAAACTGTGGTTAACATTATTGCCAGCATTAAAACGCATTGTGATATGTCTGTACACATCAGGGAAGATCACATCCCGTATTAAATTCATAAGCCTTAATTTTTTCTGAGTTATTCTTTTTTTCTAAACTCTCCTTGTCACATATTGCCATTTTTATTGTTTCATGCTACAGTTTTATATCATGCAGTGCTCTTAAATTTTTTACTTTGTATTTATGTGTTATGTACCATTTCACACAAATTCATAAAATTACAGTTCAGCTTCTGAGAAATTCGTGATTTTATGCATGTAAAGATAATTTTCGACATGAGTGTAGATTATGTAGAATGGGAAGTATAATACTCTAGAAAATTATCTTTTATACCAAAGACAAATTCATAATATGCCTACTCTGTTAATTTACATATGTAGCCAGTTCTTCAGCATTGTTTAAGCAGGCATGTATTCAGAAAAATAGAGGATAGCGCAGTCTTCTCTTCTGATACATATCCATATCGAATTGTCTTAATGGGCACTTTGAAAATTATACAAAGAAATCAGTAATCAAACTTATAATAGTGTGATTTGATTTATGACAATTGCACTAAATTTGGCATTCATTTTTATTTTATCCAAACATTTCTTTGTCTCATGTGTGAGCTCTATCCCCTGAAAATCCCTACTCTTTAGTTGCATATTTTAAACAGAAATATATTCCTTTTCCTGCCCTAATTTTAGTCTACACAAGTTAATAATTTTCATTTTTGTCAGCTTAGAGCAGAAACTCATTGACTGCCTTTTTTAAAATACTAAATGCTTACCTTCATGATAGTTATATTGTAATCTGTTTGAAAGAAAAATACACTATTAAAGTGCTTATACTTATTTGGTTTAAAAACTAATAACTAGTCTACTCAGTTGTACTATAAAATTTGATTTGTCAGGTAATGAGTTTTTGCTTTAAGCTGACAATGTTAAAATACATCTTATTTCTTTTGTGTATGACACATGTATTTAACTTCATGCATTAACTGTTTAGAAGTAATTTTACATTAAGAAATCAGACTATAAAAAGCTTAGGTTTTAATGAACATAAGCTCAGTGCAATTCCAAGGTAAATAAAAAAGAACATCTTATAGGATTGCTTACACTTTCGCAAGCCTGACTATATATAGACCACACCTTCAAATTTTCAAAATCACCCCCACAAAAAGCGAGTTAAATGTTTGACATTAGAAAGTATTGAGTTTTTTATTGAAATGTGATTATATATTAAAAGTATACAATAAATTAAGATCAATTAAAATTCATCTTTGTCTATTTCATCAAAAAGTATCTAAGAAAATGTACTTACGTATAAAAAGGAAAATTCATAACTTAATTTTCTGTGCAGTCGCATGATGCTTCATGGCCTTCACAAACATAATTTACCAACCAATGGATGTAATTTGTTATTTATAAAAGAAAAAAACATTTGCCAAAAGATTCTCCCATAGGTACCAGAAATTGATTTAGATTAAAATTAGGATACATTTACTTATCAAGCTTTTTATTTTGAAAATAAATACAGAACACCTCATTTATCATATAAATGACAAGTTGCTAAAATAAGCAACC
This sequence comes from Meta bourneti, assembly GCA_933210815.1. NCBI lineage: Eukaryota > Metazoa > Arthropoda > Arachnida > Araneae > Tetragnathidae > Meta > Meta bourneti. The sequence goes on from OW119928.1 coordinate 52,226,594, forward strand.
AGTTCCTTATTGACTGGATGTAGGAACAAAAATCGCAGTAGTAATAGGTAAAGTTAGTTATTGTCTATCTACCACAAAAACTGCTCCAGTCACTAAGTCACTAGAAACAGGGCTCATACATTTTGAGTGGGGATGAGTCAGGTGAGGTCTTGGTAACTGTGCAGTGAGTAATAGTTTGTTTACTATTTGTCTTCCTTTCATGCAGCCCTTGCAATTGTGTATTCTGTTGTCGCAGAAATTGGAGAAAACAGGAGACTCCTGAAGAATCAGATGTGAGTGTACATGGGTGTGTGCTTCTCTGGAATCTTGACCAATTGTAGCTAAGTATGCCAATGTGACAAACTCAAATGCTTCAAGAATCCCCTGTAGAAAATGGGCCGACTTGTTTCTACAGCAACAGGCTGTCAGGAGCGTTCTTGCAGTAGATAGACAGAAATAACATTTTTCTCTTTTTTGGGCCTTAGATTGACAAAACTGGGGGTTCTTATCTTGGGGTCTGGTATATTTTTTTTTTTTGGGGGGGGGGGTTGCTGTGAAAGCACAAATTACTAGATCTATTATTGTCCATTCAAAGAGAACTGCTCTCACCAGTCTGGATGGCAGTGGTCATTACAGGAACAGGGCTAGTTCATTTTGAGTAAGGACAATTGGTATATATTTCCAATTTGTCATCTAATGGTGCCAAACTTGGAAACATTTATCCTAGCATCCTGGATGGAAAACAGACTAAGGTCAGTTTTTATGGCAACATGACATGCAGACTAAGTGATGAGAGCAGTGTATCGATATATGTAATTTAAGAGAAATTTTTTGTGTATTGTTATCTTAGTCCCATTGTTTATTTATTCTGCACACAAAAAGGTTGAGAACCACTAGCCTAAACCTTTGGAACAAATAAATTTACAAATATAAACAGAAAATGCACAATGTGATTTAAAAAATATTGACATGCAAATATAGAATGCTGTGGCAATATTCCAGTAACTTTCAATTGGGGTGTTTAATAGGGTCAAAGGATTGTAATTTGATACCAAATTTTGAGTGTAGTGTACAATTAATAACTTTTATGTATGGTGCATTTACATCAGTATCCCAACCATAAACAGTACTTTACAATTCACTCAACCAATTAAATTACGTACCAGCATTTCACTGACTTGGGGGGGGTCGTGATATCCCGGTCGAAAGAGCAACCAGAGGGTTGCGAGTGCGGAAATCGATCCACCCAAAGACAATCATGTACACGGGGCTGATGTACATTAAATTTTGGCATGATGGGGAAGTTTAGAGTGGAGTGCCAGCTCAGGTGTTGTCATCTGACCATGGTTCAAAATTACAAGGCATTGTCCTGGGATCTTTCCCTTCTGGATTGATCCTGGACTGCTGCCAATACCCTGTTGTGTTGCTCCAGTGCGATGTTAACTACCTACTTTCACTGACTTGGACGAATAAATAGGAGTCTGTTTAATAGGGCTAAAGGAAAAATAGGATTGTAATTGGCAATACCAAGTTGTTCTTTTTAGTATTTTACAATCAATAATATACTTTATGTATGGTGCTTTTATATCAGAATCCCAACCATAAACAAGTACCAGCATTTCAGACTAGGGTGCAGTGTATGAAAAAAAATCATGACTTAAAAATATCTTATTTGATTTGAATTTTTTTTAATATTTAAATCGGATTTGAATGATTTTTATTAATTCGTTGCCTCTACATGCTTAAGCATGTTAGATGAGACATGCAAATCACAGTAGTTTCTATACAGTATTGATTTATGATAAACATTAATATATAAGGATTTAGAAAATATTGCAGGGTAAATTTTTGAAAGATAGAAACAATAAAAGTTATTGGGTCTTGTTGCTTTCATTTGTATTGTATTTTATGATACAAATCCATAATACTTAAAATTCTAAATTAAAAAATAATCATTTTGATAAGGGGAGGAAATTTTAATATATTTTTATAAATCATAAGTTAAATTTTAATTTTCTGGCCTTTTTGTTTACCCAACTTGTTCCTCAAGAATATCTTTCTTGTCTGCTAGACACTAAAATCTAAACTCATTTGGATTCGCCAGAACCAAATTGTTCCCCCTTGAAAAGAAAATATCTGGAATGTTTTTGCAAACAGGAAATGAAGAAACTTCTGCTTTTCCTTGAATTTTGGCAATTACAGGCATGGTACTTGATGAATATTTTGCTTTGGCGAATATTAAGATGTTCTTTCTACCTAAGCTTAGAGGATTTTCTTCCAAAGGGTTTATTAAATAAGCTAAGGAGTGAGGGGCACCCATACTCGTGCTTAACATACTGAAAACTAATGTTAAACAGTATTGATTCCTTTATCAGAAATAGCAAATTCTCTCTTGAAAGAGCATCAGTTCAAACCTGTGCAACCTTTCCACAGGCAAGACACAAAATTAGCCAAAAATACTTCGTGTAATGCATGAACATGAACCAAACTCAGCCTCTACCTGTTTTTAGGGAGTAAAAAGAAATATTTGTTGGTCAGTTGTCATTCCAATACAGGTGCCAACTCTTAGGGGCCCGAACTCCTTTATGTCCCCATAAATGGTAGAGGTTTTTATTTCCAATGAGAAACTTAATAAGTTTAAAAAACATCTACACCAAACATACCCGACTCCCTTGAACATTTTTATGGTAGAACCAGGATTCCCAAATATAAGGGGTAAATGTTACAAATACAAGCAAATATGCATTGATTCGATCTCTCTTAATAGATCACTTTACCAGAAGGGGTGCAAAGTTCTAGAGACGAACTGCTTGGATCCTGAAATTGTTTTGGTTGGGGTTTGGTCCCTCTCTAACATGCAATTTAAATATTACAATTGCACTAATAATATTGGTAATTATTTATATGAAGTAAGAGTTCTGAAACACCCTTATATATGAAGTGATGTTTCCTTCCCCCAATAATTTCTCAAAGTTGGCACTACTACATCCCAATTAATACTACCATCTCCCCATAGGGAATCTAGTTATTTTCAGTTAAAATTGGTCATTCTTCAGGTGTTACTGAGTGGGAGCAAATTTTAAAACTTATTTGAATAAAGTAGCACATATTCTGTTCCAGGTTATTTCATTTTTATTAAACTTCAATAAGGAAAACAAAGAAAATTTAAAGTTTGATTTAAATCGGCATACCCTGCTTTGGTGAATTGCATACATCATGTTACTTCTCTCGTATGAATGCGATAATGCAAGCTCAGGATGTATTTCCTTTTGAAGAATTTGTGGCAGATTTCACACTTGAAAGGCCTCTCTTCTGAATGGGTAATATAATGGTTAGTTAAATACTGTTTAGCACCAAAGCATCTGTGGCAAATGTCACATTTATAAGGCTTCTCGTTTGTATGGACAAGGCGATGTCTGTCCAAAGTCACTTTATGACTGAAACATTTATTGCATACATCACACTGATAAGGCCTCTCTTTGGTATGTGTACGATAATGAGTGTTCATCTTTCCTTTCTCGCTGAAACGCTTGTTGCATATGAAGCATTGGAAAGGCTTCTCATTCGTATGGATACGGCGATGTGTTGTTAGAGTTCTTTTCTCGCTGAAACATTTGTTGCAGACATCACACTTATAAGGTTTCTCTTTCCTATGAATGCGGTAATGATTATCCAGACCCGATTTAAATTTGAAAGTTTTACTACACACATCACACTGATGATGCGTTTGGTTAGTGTGTACAGTGTAATGTGCATTGAGACCATCTATTCTTTTGAAGCATTTCTGACATATATCACACTGATAGAATTTTTCATTAATGTGGATGTTGTAATGTTCATTGAGGGTCTCTTTGAGTGTGAAATATTTCTTACATGCATTACATTGATAGGGCTCTGCATTGGCATGGATATAGTAATGAGTTATCAGGGTCTGCTTCTCAGGGAAGAATTCCTTGCACACGCCACATTGATAAGATTTTTCTTTGGTGTGGGTAGGGTTATGTTGGTTTCGATGCCATGTCATATCACCTTCTCTACCAAAGAATTTGCTGCATACATTACACTGAAAGGCCTTACAAATGGTAAGGATAGGTTTGTGTGTTTGCAAGTTCTCTTCAGGAGAACAGTATTTGTTGGATACGTCGATATTGGTATGGAGATCCAGGTCCATGTTTAGACATCAAAATTAAAAATGCACTGGTAAACACAGTAAAATAGATGGATGATTAGATATGTAGTAATTCTAAAATAATTTAATACGCAAACTAGTTGCGAGATCATTCACACATCACCATTCTATAAAATTAAAATGATAAAAAGATAATTGAATGTTATTTCCAACTAAATCATGTTTTGGGAATTATAAGATAATGGGCAACAATCCAGTTGATCAAGTTCACAAGCACAATAAATACAAATATATAAAAGGATTGGATTTTGAATTTTATGGCACAAGGTCCTAAGCAGGACAAGCTGCACCAGATACAAGAGTATAAATTAAGCAAATAGTAGTGTTGTGTTAAATGCAGTATCAAGAATTGAGACAAGTAAAATAATTTAATTTTCATGCATAAAATTTTGAGTGTTTAAAAGATTGAATTGTAAAAGAATTTGAAAGAGTAGATTCAAATATAAGTGACACAGCTTTGTTATTCACAATCTTATGACAGGAACAATTGGGACAATCCCAAGTGGATAGCCAAAACACAAATCATTTATTATGTCCGATGGAAGACATTAAATAGACTCACTTTTGTTTATGATTTTTCTAACTTAATTGTGGAAGTAAGCTTTAACAAAATTATTGACTCTCCTACGTTTTATGCAAGCAAATTGAAAATTAATTTTGTCTTATTTCTGATGTATATTTGACTAGATTACATGCGATTGATTACCGCTAGTGTTTTGTCTCTGCATTATTGCTTATGCTTTTTATATTAGAATTTGTGTTCTGGCTGATTATCACTAGGATTGTTTTTAATGGAAGTGTAGTAAACATTTTGAGCATTTCATATTGTTTTGCAATTGAATTATACAATTATCTTATGAAATTTTCGGTTGTATAGGCACAAATTGTTCAGAAAGAATTGTATACCCGTTGCTTGTAACCAGGCCAGGATTTTGTTGACCTAAAAAAGGGGGAAAACATTGAATACAATCCTTGTTAAACCCTTAATCTAACTGAGATACTTAAACGAGAAACTAAGACATTGACACAAATTCTCATTAAAATTGTAAAAGTTTAGATAGCTGAACAAAACACAAAAATTACATGAGAACCACAAGACAAATAAATAAAGCAGTTAATAAAATTCAAGTACGAAAACATTAAAATAGATTGAGACAGTACAGAATATGTACAACTTTGCAGAAAATGTAATAATTCTCAAAGTGTTAATAAGGCTAGACTATGAATCATGTTATTAAGTGTAAGCAACAGAGGTTAAACACTAACGATAATTAATCAAATGTAATAATCTATTGACGTAATCAAAGCAAAGAATTATTACAGCATTTAAAATTTTAGAGGATAAAAAAGAATGCCAGCACTATAGTTTATAGAATTTCTATATTCCAGGGACACATTTAATGAAGAGAAAAAGTTCAAAGAATTTGATGGGCAAAATACCATGAGAAATGGCTGTCTGAAATGCATATATCAAAACACATGACAGTTCTAAACTACAAAATGGAAATTAACCCGAAGAAAATTTTTTAAGCCAAACAAAACTTTGATGTGATGATTTAAGTTAGCTTCAGTGTGTATTTTTGATTATTCGTAATATTTAAAATACTTCAGGGAACATGTCCTTGGAAATTATTTTTGTAGTTTCTTAAATTAACCAGACCTGTGCTACATTTTTTACATTGAATTTCTATTTATATGAAGGCTGTACACATGTCCCAAACTCAATGCTGTTCCTGCAAGAAATATACTGCCTTGTGATCATACTTTAGTTCAATCTAGACCTGCTGTTAGTTCTGGTGTCACAATGTTTGTCTACCCTCTTTTTGCTTAGGTGAACCTAGAACTCATTCTTCTCCTTTTGTAACTATCACTTTTTCCACCCCTTCATTAGATTCCTCAAATGCTAGTTTCTGCATTTTCCTGTTCTTTTAATCTGTTTGTCAAGCATGTTAAAATAATGCAGCCAGTTACTCAGCATGTTTTAATGCTGAGTAACTGGCTATAATGAAATGATGGGATGAATTTCATGGAGTTTGTTTTTGATCTGCATATTGAAATGAACTTGCCATTCTTCATGAAGCAGTTCCTCGATACTGGATTTAAAATCAGCACATGGAACATGCAGATCATGAGTCGGTTTCATTTTTTGCTGCAGCATTTGCCAGTTCATTGCCCTGATCCTAATGTGCATTGGTGCCCAACAAAACAACATTTTTACTACGATTTGTAGTGTTCTGCAGCAATGCAAGTACTTGGGTTACTGGAGGGTGTTGCAAGGGATTGGAGGGAAGTGTTTCAAGTACACTCAGCGAATCAGAATGATACATCACTGATTTTGTTGCTGGAAGATGTAATTAAACGCCTCATAGATAACCCAAATTCAGCGGGAAAAATCGAGCAGGATATGGGTAAGGATTGTATTAAGTTTGGGGTTTTATGGCACAAGATCCAAAAACGGATGAGTCAATCCATTGCAGATAAATACATGCACTGGATTAAATAAGTGCTTCCATTGCATGCACTGGAAACATAAGTGCATCCAAAGCATGCTTTACAGAAAGAACAAGACATTTTTGTAAAATCCGTGAATGATTAGACCTTGGCATGATTTCAATATTTTGGTCACCAATGCCAATAGGTAATGATTACTGTCTGCTTAATAGGTTAATTGCCTCAGACACAAAGTCTATGTGCTGGGTGGTAACTGAAGCAAGAGGTCTCATACATTTTGAGTGGAGATGAAGTTTTGGTAAATTTGGCAACATTTTGAAAATGTATCCTCTTTTCACACAAACGCCTGGAGAGCCAATTGTCACTTCGTGGACTAACATGGTGCTGCAAGAACCAAGAGAAAACGGACAAAGTCTTGTTTTTACGGTAACAGACAGACTTTCTGTCGGGGGCAGTTGTGGTAGACTAGCAGTGCTGATAAGACGCCAATTTGGAGATCGCACTAGTGACTAGGATCGAACAAAACATTTCTCACGTTTTAGATCAGCCATGTTTTACTGTAAATGAGAGGCGCTTTCAGGGACACAAACGCTACCAAAGAAAAAACACTCATTCCGGTTAAGAACGAATTTGAATTTTCATCGTTCTGACTTTAATTTTTTATAGCAACGTGCTGAAATTACATTCGAGTAACATTAGAAGGAACGTAAGTAAACATGTAAGTTATCAAACCACTAGCGCCGTCAGTATATAGCTTCACACAAACAAGTAAAGCAATTTATTAAAGGGTATAAAAAAAGAAAACCTTACGAGTCAAAATAAATAAAGTAATCTCTTCGAAGCACGACAGGTTTCCTACACGTTTTCGGAAAAGCAACTCACGATGAATTGAATAATTTGTCAGATGGTGAATTCACAAATAAATATACATCATTATGTCTTGTATTTAAGAGATTAAAAAACTTACAAAGATGACTGAAAGACGACCACACAAGCCGTGATTTGAAAGATAACTTATTTTTATAAGAGATTGCAACAGCAATTCAAAAAGGACGCACGAAAAAAAGAAACATCATTCCGCCTGATTCATCAAAGGTACAATACATCATAAAAAGGTACACTATCAAGCAATAATAAGTGTGAGGAGCTACATAATTGACTTGTTTTGAGAATTAAAGATGTTTGCTTATTTGCTAGCCAGGAGGCTGCTTGATTTCAATTGCTTCAACGTCTTTGGGTAGAAATAGGGAGTTCGCAATTCATTTTTTTAGTTTCACTTATCGCCGAATTGAGGAATCTGAAGATGTGAACTGAAAAACACGATACTAGCTAATTGGCGACTAAAATTTCTGCAGTTAAACAGCTATTAGAATAGGGTTATGACAGGTTACCATATTCTAAACTTATCTCCATTTAGCTACAGATAATTATTGCCAATTGGCGATGGTACTGTGTTCTTGGATCTAACTCGAAATGAATTTAACATTCGAGTCAAGTCGATTGCCAAAAGATAACATGAAAGAGTAGCTAAGAGTTGAGGAAAGCACTTTCTTTTGAAAAACGCATCGCCAAGTGAGAATAAAGGCATTTTAGCTTTACAGAAAAAGTCTGCCATTCCACGCTAAAAGGGGTATCAAAGGTGGCAACAACATTAAGTTTTCCTGAATTGACGGTTGTTAGTTTGGTTCATTCACCTAAGTTCATATAATCGTTATCGAAATAATCATTTTGTTTATTTTTCTTGTTTTTCTTGATCTGATTCTGATCTCTGTCAACTTTGTTGAGGAATTTCACGGGGGCGCCTAGCAAATTTGCGAAACCCTAAGGCCCAGGAGAATGTCTTCTTGTTTATTGACTCCAGTGAAAACTGAAAAACAGATTTTCGAAGATTCTATGCCAGAGGATGATCCGAACTGTAATTCAGATGTGATAAAGGAAGATTTTAAACAGGAGGATTTCTCCAAACCTCGGTGGGGCCCAAATCACGCTGGTGCTAAGGAACTTGCTAGTTTATACACAAGGGGTATGATTGTTAGATCATGGAAATTAATTTTTCAGTTTTTAGCTTTGTTTAAAAAAAACCGTTATGTTTAATCTTTGTCTCATGTTTCAATGGTCATGGAATCTGCAAGTCAACAATAAATTACGTTCCATCAAACCATTTATTCAATTGTGGTCATCTGCCCCAATGTGAGGGACTGATGTCAAACTAACTCGCCTTCACATTGGGCACACGATTCACTCCTCATCATCTTTTGTTGGGCAAGAGTCCACCTTTTTGTCATGCATGCTCATCAGATTTTACTGTCAAAAATATTTTAATTGACAGCCCTAATTTTAATCATCATCGTTTGAAATTTTTTAAAAGATCAATTTTAAATTTGCAAGGTCTTAAAGGGGAAACCCTCATCCAAATCTTTTTCCTAGATTTTTAAATTTCATTTAGTGCTTTTATCCATCACGGTATTTATATCATTCATTTTTTCCATACTTTTTTACATTATATGTCATATAGTCGATCGGCCTGTTTTTAATCATGGAATTCTATCATACTGTTTGTCATAATTTCTATCTTATTTCTTTCCATAAATACTTTTTTATCCATAGCCTGATTTAAAAAAATCATGAAATCAATTTTGTGTTTTGTAACTTTCTTGGTGCAAGACTTACATCTACATTTTATTACAATGCTTTTATATTTACACTAACTGAATTACCTAGCGTTGCTCGGATTAAATTGTTTATAATTCACCGTAATATTACTCAATATTATTCCTAATTTTTTCTAATTGTTTTCAGCCTCCTGCAGACCCAGGACAAATTGAACGGGGTTAATATATAGCCTATGTGTCCCGCAGAATTCTACAGGATGATTGTACCAAATTTAGTGTGAATTTGTCTGACATTGATCTTATAATTACGCAATGTTATTATGAGGATTTCAAATTGTCTTTAACCCTCTGTACCATATCGACGATAAAAAATACCATCTGCACCCATCTGCGATTGCATCATACTCTTAAGATTTTAAAAATACTCCAAGGTCATCTTGAGAGGCGACTCCTGTAGATGTTCTGATGTCCTCTGCACAGCTAGACTGGGAGAGAGCACCCCCTAGCAAGTGCTCTGTCCAGGATGGCTGGACGTTACTCCCCTCTGTACACCCAATACAAATAGAATGGGGGTTAATAAGTAGCCTACGTTACCTGCAAGGTACCAAAGAATAAATGTACCAAATTTGGTGTAGATTGGTCAAATGGTGTAGATTTGTATAGAGAACAGACAGATGCTCTGCTTTATATGTATAGATTAATTTTATTTATTTTTATCTTGCATTTGGCGCAGCTTGTCTGCTTTCGGACCTTGCGCCTTAAATTCCTAATTACCTACTTACCTCGTCTTTCAATGTATATCTTAGGAGATTAAACTTTCGTGGCTGCTCATTTCAATTTTATCACATTCATGAGATTCGACACTATATTGTATTTCAAGGATCATATGAATGTTTTTCTCTCCAATGCAGTCTCCCTACCTTAAGAGATGAAAGAGCGATAATGAGAATCAGTACTCATCCCCATGGAAAGGTTGGATATACTTCAAGCGATGCACTTTCAAGGCAGAATTTTCTAATTCTGATAAAGGAATTAGCCCTGTTTAAAGTTTGTTTTCAGTTTGTTGCAAATGAGCATGGATGCCCCTCTCACTTCCTAACTTATTTAATAAACTCCTGAAAAAAGCAACTGAACCAAAATAGAAAGAACCTCTTAATCTTACTCTCTATTCACAAAATCAAAATACTTACCAAGTGTCATGTCACTAATTATGAAAATTCAAGTGAAAGCATACAATACTTTTTGGTTTGCTTTTTGAGAAAATATCGTATCCCAGATATCTTTTGGAATAGAGGAAAACTCATTTAGATTCTAGTGTTTGTGTTGCAGAAGACAAAAAAGCCATTAAAATAATGCCATCTTACCACCTCAGCTACTTTCTGTATTTGTAGAAAGAATACTTTCAACTCACAGTTTTTACACTTAAAATTTTGAAACAAATTGGTTGACAAAATACAAGAATATAAAAATTTGTTTAATTGTTCTAATTTATAAAAAATGTATTTCATTATGATTTACAAAAAATTTACTTGTAAAACTTTTAATTTTATTATATCTTCCCTTATTTAAAGGTTTATCTATTTTTCAATCTATAATTTCAAACGTTATGGATTTGTATCAAAATTGAATACAGATGAATGAATAAAAGCAACAAGGCCCCAGGATTTACTGTATTTCCCAATCCCTCATATATTAACATTTAACATAAATCGATTCTATTGAGAAGCTACACTGATTTGGCATGGCTCATGTCTGACAAGTTTAAATGTGGGGAGGGACAATATAAATTAATTGACATCTTAAAATACGTATTTTAAAACATGCTTTTTCATCCTTGCTTGTAAGCTCCATCCCTCAGAATTGGGCTTACTTTTATGATTTTCACTTACTGTTATCAGTACAAAATAGAAAACTTAATTTCGGTAGAGTTCGTCAGTAGAAACTAAGATTAAACTGTTGTTTTTTTTTGACGAGACCAAATTTCAGACATTTGTTTTTCTGTTTAAAATGTAGTCATTAAAAATTATCAACTTATTTTCCAAAATTATAGAAACGTCTTTCATTAATTCAGCTTTTAAGAACTTTATTATGAGTGCTGTACTGTATCTTATACCTCCACCTTGGTGTAAGATACTAAGTGGAAATAAAAACTAAAATACTAGTATTGATATGATCAAGATTTTAATTTTAAAAAATAAACGATACTTGGAGTGCTAAAGAGAAAACTGAAGAGGAATAGAATAACTGATGTAAGAAATGTGTGTAAGGAAACCTTTTAAATAAATACAAAAAATAAAATTCATATTTTAAAGAATGAAAAATTGGTAAAACCTTAAAGGATATGCATTGTGTTGAGTGATATACATCAAATAATTTCCTTAAATATAGGTGACAGAAATTATCTTAATAATTTCTCAGACACATTTTTCTCTTGAAATAATTCCTCTTATAATTCAGAAAATGTTTTGCTAATTAGAAATTTTAATTGTTACTCTATTTTTCCACAGGAAAAAGGATCCAGGAAATAATATCTGTGCTTCTGTGCCTTGCTCTGATGGCAATCAACTTTGCCCACTTACTCTACTTTTTCCAGCCTAGTCAATGGAGCTCCATTCTCATATCTGCCTGTGAGTTCATTGCTGTTGAACACAATTTACCTTTAACAGTAGACACTTATATCCTAAAATGTGCATGAGTGTTGATTCGACACCAGTGAATAATTTGTGTAATAGTTTTAATATCTATGATACTATATTTCAGAATGTTTTCATAAGTATATAATTATTTATGACACAAAAAGATATAGTACAAGGTTTCCATGGGTCTTAAAAGGCCTCATCTTTCAATTTTGTTTTTAAGAGCCCTTACAAAACCCAATTATTTTATACTTTAAACTTATGCTTTTTATATATTTGAAAAGTGTGTATTACACCGTAAACAAAATCCTTTAAAATTTTTAAAAAGCCTAAATTATTTACAAAAACACTCGATACTTCATTTCATATGCATTCAAAAGCAATGATCTATGACGTGTGACTTTAGACAAGTAATTTGGCAATTTTAAGATGTCTCATCCTATATGGATCTTTTCCTTACACCCACTAAAACCAATATCAGTACTTGACTTTTTACGTTTCATTACTGGGTCTCCAAAATCCAACCCCACAGCACCTGTGAATTCATGTGTTAATCTACTTCAATTTATGATTGATGTTGCTTTAAAAGTACACAAAATAGCCTTGAAAAGGTCCTGATTTTTCTTTTGAACCATACAATAAATTGATTGTCAAATGCGTATTGTAGAAATAAAATACGGAGATTTAGAGAAAACCAAAAAAGTTTGTTACTTTTCTTGTCAATACACTATTTAGACAGATTTTAACATAAATTAAAATCATACCATATTTACAATTGATAGTTTTAAGTATTTTTTAGCAGTTAATTCTTGATAATTTCCCATTTCCTGTCGGAGATTTTTTCCCCACATTGTTTCTGCTGTATAATTTTGATAAATATTATGTACTGACTGTTAAACTCGTGACATAGACACATTGACTGTGTGCTTAGTAAAATTAGCAGAACCGTTACTTTCGCACAAGATATTTCTAGCAATAAATCTATTTGATTTCTTGTGGCAGTGCTGTACCATAGTGGGTCTTTTGCAAGAATGTTTTTAGAATCTCAAATCCTGGAAGACTTCATTTCCATAAGCCAAAAGTTTTAATTACTTTAAATCTAAATTTTAAAAAATCAAAAACTATATGTTCTTTTTAAAAAAATTTCTTTCAATAATGCTAAAAGGCAGAACAGTTTTATTTTACTTGTTGATTTAAAACACCTTTTTATTGTGCTTGTTCTTTTTCAGCTTTTGCATTTTGTTTTGTAGTTGGCATCTTTTTTACTAGTTTCCTTCGAAATTGGTTTTGTTAAAAGGCCCTTAATGTTGAACAAGAGTTTTTCTCATTAATGTCCTTTTTTAATGACCTAAATGAGTTTAGGAATTAACTTAATTTTCAAAATTGAAAATTTTAAATACCTAAAAAATTATTAAGTATCTATCTCCGTTTGTTTTTAATTAGAATTCTTAAAATCAGAATTTCTCCCAGAAATTTTCTGTCCTATCACTTGCCATTATGAAGTGGCATTTTATTATCAGATATATTACCTTTCTAAAAGAAGTGAGGACAAGTTTATGAATCTAAAACCCTATTTTTAATGCAAAAACAGTTTTACCAAGCCCATTAAAAAATAAATGCTTAAAATTTTATTGGGTGGTAAAATTGTATAAATTTTGTTATCGACAGTTGTGGAAAATGCTGGTAAAAAGTAGATCTATATGTTGTGAAAATGTTGAAATTTTTGGACAGAATTTGATGATAATTTTGTACACTGTATTAATTATAACTTATTCAATATTTTATTGTTTCTTTTCAAAAATGTTTTCTCTTTTATTAAAAAGTGCGTTTGATGTGATTGTTTACTTAATGCAGCTAACATTGTTTTCAATGGCAATTCTTATACAATTTAGTTGATTTGTGTTTAATCAGTGTTAACAACAGCCACCTATCGTAAGATAAGTGATATTTATTCAATGAAAGTTTTGCAGTCAACGTACAAGATATGTTACTTACAGTTTTGTTTTATGATTGTTTTCAAAATTTGCAATGAAGTGTTTTAACTATAGTGGCATTTTTACCTGGTGTTGTATATTCTTTTGATCAATATCTGAAAATTTCTGTACAATGATTGACTGTTATTTAGAATCTTGTTTTATATCAGGGCTTGATAATACATAACACTAATTATATCACTCAGGCTCTTATAAATTTGTAATAATATTGTTCATTGTCATGGATTCACTTTTGAGTCTTAGATAATTAATGTGACTTTTGCCTTTCAGTATGTGGTGTGGTTGTTGCTGATTTTTTGAGTGGTTTAGTTCATTGGGGTGCTGATACTTGGGGATCGGTTGAGGTTCCAATCATAGGAAAAGTGAGTATTTTTATTCAACATATTTGGTTATAATAATCCCACATTTATTAATATTTCAACGATATATGAAGATGGTAAGAAATATGTTTTAAATCTTTTCTTTGACCTCTGATGTTATAAAATCTTTGCACTTTGTCACACTAATAATCCATACTTGTTCTGTTTCCTATTTACATGAATGATGTTTCCATATTTGAATAATTTTCTCAATCAGCTTAGTTTATGAGGTAGTTATCCCCTTTCACATCTCTTTTCATTTAGTTCTCACACCTTCAATCTAAATTATATCAGGAAAATTTCCCGCGAAAGCAACAGAGGAACATTTTTTGTATGAAAAAGGCATTCACTGATACCTGGATTCCTTGCCACTCACTTGCTGATAAAATCATTAATTTGGTCGGTTTTTCCCACTCTGTACAACATAATCTTGATTACATTTTTCATAAGACACCACCATAGAAACTGAGAATGATTTGTTAAAATTTAAAAAATGTACTCTCATCACCAGACCAAACCTGAAATAGAGTGATATATTACAAAAATTTGTTATAAGTAGATGTTAACTCATTCGAAATTTATTAGAAGGAAACACTTAAATGTATGAATCCATCGATTTTTAAAAGTTAAAATCTTGGTACTTGTAATCTTTAGCTGATTTCAGGTGTTTTTCCTTTATTACATCAATTTCCAAGTGGGTCGTTGGACTTTGTAATTTCTTTCTGAATGTTTATACCTTGCAGTTCTTTGAGAAGCATATATGCAATTATTTTTGAGCCTGGATTTAATTTTTTATGTGTTAGAAAATCAGATTTTGATACAAATCTCCAAACAATGGACCATGGAGAAAATATAAGTTTTCCACCTAATGTGTTTGTTCCTTGGATGTGCTAATTCCTGGCTAAAACCAATTTTCTTTCTTATTGATCTTAGAAATGATTCGAAAATATTCCAATGATAAATATTTCAATTTAGATAACATTTGGTGGCATCCTAATTTTTTTTCTCTTCTATCTTTTGATTAATCAAATAACTTTGTTTAACTTTTCCTTGCAAATAATATTGACATTTTTCATAGAGAAAACAATGGCTAATAAACGAGTACTACAAATTTTAAGTTTCACAACACATGATTTGGAATTACCTAAGTAGAGCAATTTTGCAACAGAAAAATGTTTAGGTGCCAGATTTCGTACTCCTAATTTTCAATCTTACTACATATGAAATAATACTAAAATTAAACACCATAAAATATAATATTCACTACACATAAGTCCCTTAACATTGCAGAATAATTCTCCTTTACACTGTTTAACTGCTAGTCTTTATCTCATTGCTACAGCCATCTGGTCTATAATGTGTATTTATACCACTTTAACCTTTTCTACTCTCACCCCACTAACCATGACATCATACAGCCCTTTCCTTTCCAAAACCCTGTGCATTCCACCACAATACTTACAATGCATGTGTGACTTTAATATAACCCCTGCCTTTTCTGCCAATAAACTTTACCCTTAATAAGTCCTCTAATCCAATAATCTTCCACCAAATCCTTACCCCCTAGCATATTAATTTTTGACTACTTATTCTTTCATGAGCCCCTTAGATGAAAGATAGCATAGCCTCCCCACGTAAAATCTGTAGTATGCTATTTTTTACTATGGTTACGACTCCTCTTTAACTTTATTGATGGATTAAATAAAGTATTGTTTTCACTGAATATGTCAACACATACATTAAACTTGTGATTTTTGAACATAGTTGAGACTACACCCACAGCAACATTGGATCTTTCTAAGGATTACCTATACCATTCATGCTCTACTTGTGACTGATTTTTGTTGACATATATTTCACTAACATAGAAATGGACAGTACTCATATATTGGCTAATGGCAATAAATAAACCATGTAAAATCAACCACTACAGGATTCACTCACCAATTTTACCTTAAATATGCTTGATTTGAGCTCTGTGGAGCTACATAATATTGCTAAAACTGCATGGAAGAGCTTGAAATTCTTCAGCAATCTGATTACTGAAGGTAATGAGAAATCTGGAAGATAGAAATCAGCACATAAAATTAAATGTGAGTAAAGGTGAAAATAAGTTTAGGCATGAAAGAATACCAAATCGTCTTTGAACAAGTGAATAGGATGCAATTGTAGTGCAGTTCAAAAGCAAATTGTAGTTTGCAGTTTTTACCATGCACTTTATTAGAAATAAGTAACTGTTTCATAGTTGTGATTAATTTTATTTCATTCGGAGGTATGAATTGTGCATATTAATTATTCATTATAAATTAATTTAAATAATGTATCAAATATGAGTAATGACATTGCCAACAACAAATATAAGCAATTAAAAAACTTTAGATGCTATGCATGGATCGGATCTGCTAGTCTTTAATGTAGTAGTTCTCTTCCATAGAATAGTTTCTAAAATGGTTTGCTACTTACAAGTGGCGACGATACTTATTCTTATAGAACATATTCTTGTACTTTTCCTGTATCAAAAAAGTATGTCCTTGATTGCATCTTGTGTCATAAAACCCCAATCAACCTGTGTCAAAAGAATAACCTGGAAACCTCTTCCGAATAAGTATGAATAATTTTATCAAGTTAAATTAACCAGGGGCACGTTCAAGTAATATGTTTTGCTCTGTAATTTAGAATATGTTTTAAACATGTTTTAATGTTACTTGCTCAGTGAAACTTTCTCTGTAATGTGTTATGTATGATATAATTAACTTTATTTTTATTTCTGGTTTTTATATCCAGTTAAGTATTTTTCAGGTTTTAAATATTTTTCAGCATTATTTATATTTTAGGTCCTTTAAAATTTAGTTATTAAAAGCTATTTTCTGTATTGATAAATTTGTGTGAACTCTGGACTTACGTATTTTTCCATCTCCTATCAATGAAATCGTCATTTTGATATGAATGATTTCATTCATTTCATTTGGAAATGAGGGTGTTATGCACTTATTTTTAAAAGTGTATGCATATCATGCTTAAAGATAAGACGTAACTAAATTTTAACTGAATAATTCTATTAATAAAATTAGTTTGCAATCAGTTGAATTGTGGATTCATGTCCCATTATAGCCCACAGCTAGTGTTTGAGCTCCTCGTGAATGATAGTTACAGCTAGGAAGAATATAGTTCCATATGATATGCTTATGGGGTTGAGGATGCCATCAAAGATAGCCTGAGAAAGTATTGACTATTATGCTGTGACAGCAATATTCAAATGAGAGCTCATTTGGAATGTGAGTCAGGAAATGAAAAGCGAAATTAATATAATACTAAAGGCTTTAAGCTGAATAAACGGGGAAAGGATTTAGACTGGACAGGCATCTCGATTTATTCAGAATTTTTGAGGGAAGGAACTGATGACTGTTAGAAAATTAACAAAAAAGAATTTTCCAAGGGAGACAGTTTATGAAAACATAAAATTAACTGCATATAATAGGGTTCTATGGTGGCCTAGTAGATACATTCCTAGGTTTGTTCACCTGAGTGATCTTTCCACCCTTTCATTTTTACCCTCACCTACCCTTCTGCTTTTTGCTTTTTCGTCTTCCCTCATTGTGTTGTCCGTCTTGTGTTTGGTGCAGCTTAACCAAATGTGCCCTAAAACCCCAAACAACCAACTTATGCTTGTTCACCAGAAAATAGAGAGTTCATCAGTTGAATCACTGAAATAGCCTTGTTTTTATGATGGGTATGTGTGTGTTAAATCTGTACTAGTGAGTCTTCCTGATTGTTGGGTGGCATATAAGAGGGTACGAGTCCACGGCACTGCTCTTGTGAGTCTGAATCGAAATTGGCCTTGCCCATTGAAATGGGTTTAGGTTACAGGGCATGTGTTGGTTGTACTGCTACGAAAACAAAATCTGTTTATAATCAAAAACACTTATTTTAAATTTTGCATGGAAGGGACTTAACATACCAATGAATTTCGCTGTTTAAATTTTGATTTCCAACTAGCAAAAGTGCCCGACCTCACTCAGGTTGAATTGGTTAACTGTATATTGAAAGTGACCAGAAAATAATCACTTTCCTCTTTTGTAGAAAAATGCCAAATCATTTAAGTATGAGTAAAATAATTTTTTAATGCCTTTTCGGCATTTTTATAATTTCTACAACCTACTTTGGACACAAATTCTATATTTGCTAATCCATCCATGTAATACATTTCATAAATATTGCACACCTTCTAAAGGTACAAATTAGTGAAAGGCGAGACACTAAAGTAACTGCTACAAAAGACGATTTTGAGGGAGGATTAGGAATTCTCTTTCTTAAGTTCTATTCCTGTAAAATTGCTCAATTCGTAAAAATGAAGAATCTACTGCGGATACTCTCTCACATAATTTACCTGCCAATATTTTTTATTTGTGGCACTCTTTTCGAATTTCGCTACCATTAAGGGAAAGATGACTAATTTGATAAGACATTAATCACTATAAGTTTGTTTTAAAAGCGAATACATTTTTCTTGATAATTCCATTTTGTGGCACGTGCAATAATAAAAGAACTTGTTTTAAAATTTAATATCTTCAGTAGAGTGATAAAGCGAAGATAACCTATTACCATTTTTTTAAATGGTAAATCAATTTGACAGCTTTTCTTCTAAAGAAAATCGTTGTTTTAAACAAACTTTCCCTATATAAGTTGCTTAAATATAGCTTCAATTCGTAAAATAAGCCACCTTGGTCATCTGTCGCTATGACAAAGAATTTGTAATATTTCAAAAGTCCTAGTTCAGATATTTTTAACATTAGCATTCTTTCAATAATGGTAAAAATCCACTTAAAGTTTGCTTTATTCTAACTTACATGCCGCTATAAACAGAATATTTTGTGGTGGTGTTGCATGTGCTGAAAAGGAATTACAATTTATTAAAATAATAAATATTTAAAACAGAAAACTGAGAATTAACAAAATAAAAGTTGGCGGGAAAAAAGTTGTTCTAAAGATATAAATTCATAATTCTTTTTCATCTCTTAATCTTGCATAATTGCCACAACTTACAACTAAAAGTTAGATAGAATTTAAAAATATGAAATTAATTAGGAGCTAAAAAATATCACTTTACGTGGCAAACGAACACGAGTTTCCGTTTTGTTGCAAAATATCATCGGTCCCGAATGTTCGGAAATAGTTTATATTTTGCAAAGAAAATAAATAAGACTCAAAATAAAAAATATTTGAATTTAAATTCTGTAAAAATAGTTTTTTAAAAAATAATTGATTTTTCAGCAGTACTGGTAAAATAATTTAAGTAATTGCAATGATCAATATGCATTCCAGCTTCTCCAAACTTCCAAATTATGGTTGATTTAAGTAGAGTTACTCAGATGTTTTAACATTAAACTTGATTAAATATGTAAGCAAAGGAATTTAAAATAATGCATTCACTAGGCTAAAATATGGTTTATTAAATTTAGGACATTGCATTAAAAATGTTTTGAACAAATCTTATGTTATACTTGTACAAACACACAGACACAAAATCGAACATAGAACCGGAAGATGGACAGACAGACTTATGCAACCAAGTTTGGTCACTAAATGAATGTAAGAATTCATAGTATGCAAAGTTATATATATTCAACAAAATATATTCAAAGGAAAATATATTCAACCATTTGGACATAGCATGGGAGACAAGCAGACACCAAATGTGCAAGAGATGGATTTTGCATCAGAAGGGTCCAAAACAGATAGAAAACTTGAAATGGGTCGAAAATATTCAATGTATAAACATGTGGATTATTCCTCCATTCTTATTTACATAGATTTCTCTACAATCGTTATTGCAAGAAAGTATATGTGGAAAAATTAATGATGTAACATTCTTGGGTTTGAGCTTAACAAGTTGTCTGGTCCTGGTAACTGTCATGAACGTTTCATCCTTGTTTTAAATAATGTTGGAATCACTTATGCATTATCGGTTGCTTGTAAGATGTAACAGTAGGTATGATTCTTTTTTAGTTTGATTTCACTAACACAAATCTAAATCCTGATTAACTTTTTACAAGTACAAAGCATGTTGAGTGAATGACAGATCTGTTGGATTTTTGGCAGTCAGCTATTAGTTAAGAGAATCATTGCTCTTTTGGATTTGACATCATTCCTGTACTATCCACATAGTACAGAATGAATAAATATATTTCATGTCTCCTGAAAATTAGTTATTTTTAATTAAATTGGGCTTTTGGCCTTATTTTCCAGGCTTTCATTCGTCCGTTTCGTGAGCACCATATCGACCCCACAGCCATCACTCGACACGACTTCATTGAAACCAATGGTGATAACTTCATGGTGACCGTCCCTTTCTTAGGATACATGGCCTACCAGTTCCTCAGTTATCCCGTGGAGAAAATCCTGCGCATCTATCACTGGAACTGCTTTGTCTTCCTTCTAGGTATCTTCGTAGCCATGACAAATCAGGTTAGTTTTTCTTTCTGTATGTTGCTAGTGGAGAGTTGCTAAGAGACCTCTTACAACAGGATGCATTGTACTTCTTATTAGACAGCAATATTCTATGTATTTTAATTCCATTGAGTGCTTTTGAGGTATCCCAATGTAATAGTTTGTTTTAATTCAGAACAAAGGTGTTTTTTAAACCAAAATGTATCTATTGGGATCTCAAGCAGTTCTGAATCTGATAAACAATTTTGCTACTGTCATCTGGATTGAGCTGAATTTATGAAATTTGTAGTATTTGAAAAATATTTAACTCCAGATTATGCCAAAAAATTAACTTGATTTAAATCAAGTGATTTGTATTAAAAATTATTTTTAAATCAAACTTTAAAATTTCCTTTTTTTAATTAATGTTTAATAATAACATTGAAAATGATATAATTTGGGACAATGCATGCTATTTTCTGCAAATACATTTTTAAATATACTTCTACTCTAATGCCTGAAGAGTGACCCTTTTGTAATTGAATATAACTGGCTTTCCTACATTGAGGAAACCCAAAGTACCCTAGTGATTTATTCTTTTCCCATGGGGCTTACTACCTCTGGTAAATATGGGGGTTGCGATCCCAGGATACTCAAGCGATCGTTTCTACATCATTTCTTTTCACAGTTATATAATATTATCTTGTGTTTGGTACAGCTTGGCCATATATGGCCCTTGTGCCATAAAACCCCAAGCAATCCTACTTGGAGAACAATAGAGATAATATTGATTGGGATGCATTGAGTATTAGTTTGGAGAAATTATTAGGGGACCTAATAAAACACCACTTGCTTCATTTATTTATTGCTTTTTATAACTCCTTATTTTGTTTATATAAATTGTTACCAATATTACCTGTACATTTATAATATTTATCCTCCATGTTGAAGGGGCCGGGCTCCAAAAACTTTAGGACCCTAGGAGTTCAAGTTCTTAGAATTTTGCATTCTCTTATAAGAATTTCAAACATATATTGGCTATGAATTAATTAAAATCATAAAAATCTTATTCAAATTTTAAAAATGCAATTCAAATAAAATAAATTTGATTTTAAAAAAATCACGATTTTTCACATCCTGACATGTTGACCGCAGCATAGTTTGTAGTTTTTTCATGAACATTTGCTATGAGTTATCTCATAAACTGACAATGTTAGTTCTCATCCTCTATTTCTTCTGGTAGACTTTGGCATTTTATTGCCCATCAAATTTGTAGTGATTTTTTTCCAAAACCTACTTGATGTCAGATAAATTTATTCAAAAACACTATGCCAGTCAATGCAGTTAATTTATTAATTCAAACATGTTTTTAATTTCTCACAATTATGTGAATTTATTTAATGTGTAATGAATTTACCTATCTTAGCAAATAATTGGATTCAATGATCACAAGGTGTTTGTCAGTCACCAAATTTTTTGGGATCATGCATTGTGTGTGAAATAAACAATTGGCTATGAGAGTGACAAAATAATTTAGTCAATCATGTATTCAAATTCTATTTTGACACTTTATCACAGGTAAAATCTGGCCAGAATGTTTGAATATACTGAAACACATTTTGTTTAATGTTACTCTGTTAATTCTAGCACATGTGTTCTGCTACCTGGTCCCTGTTGTGATTTAGCTCTTCAAAAACATATTCAGTTAAATATTGGACAGTGTGAAGCCAGTTGTAAAATAATCAATGTGCACTTAATGCTGTATACCAAGAACAGTTTGGGCTCCTTCCTGTTCCTTTCAGCTTGTGTTAATCCTAAGCTAGAGGATTTTGCAACGCTTTGCTAATGTTGCAAAGTTAATAGGTGTAGCTGTGCTAGCTTCATTTGTGTTACCTGTGAGTGATTATTTCCTTACTCAGGAATGAGAGTTAATGCTGTGCTGTTCTCCGTGGTGACATTGCATGTGTGAAGCTGGCTTGTTGTGGGAATTTTAATCCCCTTAAAAGCATGAGATTCCAATCAAGTTTTCCTTCTTAACTTTCAGCTATATTTTGTCTCCTTGGTTTGTAGGTTTTATAGTCTTTTTTGCCATTTTAAATACAGGTTTATTTTTAACTTTATCATTAGAACAACCAGTGTTGAACATAAACCTTATTCTACCACATCTGTCAATTTGATGGGTACATAGTATTTTTTACATTGACTGTAGATGCTATTATCCCTATTTTTGTTGCAATAATCAATTTGATGGAATTTGCATTAATTGGAAATTTTTTGAAGTATTCAATGTGCTATCAAATCTTTTGTCAATAATCTTTGATTCATTTCATCTCGATATTCTTTCACTAACATAACCAGTGCTTATCACATGAGCTTTAAGAAGTTGATTGACAATGAAAATGCGATTTTCTGAACTGTTGGCAAAATACCATACCACTTTTGCGATAAACTATGTAATAATTAATCCTATTCTGTTAAGGAATTTTGGTATCCCAAACTTGTAAATTAGAATGGTCGGGGGAAAATAAATTGGCATATATCGTCAGTGTTATGTAAAAAGGGGCAATCAACCAATTCAGCATTTTTCAGGAAAGCAGTTTAAAATGTTTAACATTTCAAAAAAATTAAAAAATACTTTTCAAAATTTATGAAACTTTAATTTAGATTAGCAACACCTTTTTAAAAGTCTTCACCAAGTTTTAAATCTGTATGCAATTTATTAACAATATTATTTTTATAGATTGTTGTAGCATATTTGCCCCTTTTTACATAGCTATAATAAAACATCAAGTTGGATATTTGCCTTTTTCAAATCAAAAACTAATAAAGTTAACGTACAGACTATGGTTAGTATGTGAATTTTAGTTAGAAAGCAAGAAAAATAAAACTTCAAATAAGAAAAATTACTTTTTGATGTGAACACAATTTCTTAAGACATTTTTTTTAATAAGACAGAATATCTTGAGTTGTTTTCCTTTCTAGTTTTATTTCCTTTTAATTTTTTTCCTCTCCCATTTCCCCTCTTCTCACCTTTAGATTAGTGACCTTTGACAGTTTCTCATAAAAACTATGGTGGTGTAATGGAATGACTAGTTTTACTAAGATCGATTAAGTCCTTATGTTTTGGGGCCGATATTGGCTGATGTTTTTTTTATGCCTTAGGGAGGTTATCCACACTTAGCTGATGTGGTCTGCCAACACTTCATTATTTTTATTGCATTAAATATCTCATCATCATATTGGTACTTGGAAAAAATAGAATCTGGTTTAGGCTTCATGTACCGAAACCATTTAATTTT
This sequence comes from Meta bourneti, assembly GCA_933210815.1. Taxonomy (NCBI): domain Eukaryota; kingdom Metazoa; phylum Arthropoda; class Arachnida; order Araneae; family Tetragnathidae; genus Meta; species Meta bourneti. The sequence continues at coordinate 52,250,539 of OW119928.1, forward strand.
TCTCCACTTAACAACATTGCCAGAAACATCATGGTATATTTGAGTGTCTTTGTTGCTAATCAATAAAACACTCATGGTTCAAATGAACCACTTTATAAGGTTTTGGTGACTTTCTTGCAGTCTTGCAAATGACACCCCATTCTGAAGGCACGTTAACCTGTGTTTTTTGCTGCCCTTTCTATAGTAGAGTGCATTGCGTCACCTTGCTGAGAATCACCTGGTTCGTAAAAGACGTGATATATAACTTTACAGCTTGTTAGTCAAACAGCATGCAGGAGTGCTGTTGAAAAATATTGATTTAAATTTTGACTGCCACAGCTATCGCTCATAAAAATAAATTCTTCTGTATTTGGGTGGTCGTTGATATATTTGAAAATACAGGTTCCTATTTCAGTTGATCCCCTGTTTCCTTCAGTCTCATCCCACAAGTTACATGTCCCTTCTTTAGATATAAGATCAAATACTATTCGCCCTTTTAACACAGCTGATATTGCGTTCACCTTTTTGTCACATGCTATTTCCTTGGCAACCATCAATCCTACAGATACGCGATTTTTACATGCTGATAGCTCTTAATATCGGCAAGTCAAAAAGGCGAAAATCATAGATGTGGCGGATTCGCCCTTTTTACATAACACCTATGATATAATCATTCTTTTATCTCAACAATAAAGTCGACATAAATTCTGACTAAAGTACCTTAATAGTTTCTGTAATTTGAAACAAGAAATCTGAAATCCATCATTTTGACAGGTTTGGTTCTTATAATGTTAAACAAAATATGTGTATATACAGGTAACCCCCGTATAACACGGTGCTTTTATAGCACGGATTCATTCTAACACGGTTCGAGAATTAGGAACATCCCCGTATAACACGGTGCTTTTATGGAATGATTGGAACAACGATGCGAAAAGGACGGCATTATGAAAGTATAATTTAAACGGCGTAACATGGGAATATCCTAAGAACTACACACGCGGATATTATCTCGAGATAAATTAAATAAAAAGTAACTTAGCTTAGAAGAGACATGGTGTCTCTCGGGGATCCCCGCTCGTTGTCTAAAAGAAAAAATGGCAAGAACACTTAACGCGTTTCTTTCTCGCAAAACTGCAAGGTCGTTGGACTGAGGCGAAAAAAAAAGAGAGCGTATTCTTCCTCTCCACGCTTTTTATCAGTTTTTCAGGGGGTCGCAAATCAGGGAAGATGGTCTTGTCAATCAAGGGAGCTGGACTTCCTGATTCGCTGTTTTTAAACTAGCTCATCTGTAATTTGGTTGACGGACACACATGACATGGCATGACGTAACTTTCTGGAAGATTCTTAGCATAGTTAATGAGCGTCACTGGAGTGAGGGAGAAAACGGAATTGAGAAGTAAAGGACTTAAAAAGTAAATGGCATCACTGATCTCATGGTTGTCACTCAGAGGATGAGGATATCTTGCCAAAAAGAAAACACCCTCGGTTAATAGTGCTTAGTGATGACGAAGAAAACATTGTTTAATTCATATTAATATGTATTACTTCTTAAGAAAATTTTAATAAAGATATTTATCTTAATTATGAAAATATAATAGCATGTTTTTTAATTTTTGGAACCTAACCCCCCTTTTTGTACTAGTTCTTTGTTTCGCATAACATGGCAATTTTTTGGAACATAACTCCCGTGTTATATGGGGGTTACCTGTATATTATATTTATGATAGAGGTAGTTGACTGCAGTTTTACACTTCCATGCTGTCCCAAAATGTTGCATAAGTTGTTGAATATTTGTAGATCCACAAATGGTCCCACACCTACTTTGGCATTCCCTATTGGGTCACTGTCCTCCAAGATTTCCACATCATTCTGCCTCGGCGGCACCACCGCATCCACCATGTTGCTCCCCATGAGACCTACTTCTGCATCACAACTGGCTGGCTCAACTACCCGCTGGAGAAGCTCAATTTCTGGCCCTGTCTGGAGAACATCATTGAGTCGCTTCTCTGCTGCAAACCCAGGACTGATGACTTAAAGTGGGCTCAACGAAAAGACTAGCCTCTTGGGAGTATCCAAAGGAACATGTGCCTCTCTTTTTTTACTCAAATTACATTTGTACATATATATATGTAAGTATATATATCAGTGGCGTTTTTTGCATCCCTCTTCGAAAAACCTGAAAGCTTAGACATGGAACACTATTCAATGAATGATGCAATAATCACACATTTAGTTGGCATCAATTAGACTTTCATGGTACTAAATTATCTCGTAAAAACTCACTTTAGGGTTTCCACTGGCTTAAGAAGTCTTAAAAAGTTCTAATTTAACATTTTAGTTCTTAAGCTTTAATATTTGTTGAAAGTCCTTAAAACATTTTGAAAAGCCTTAGTTTTTTTACTCTGCGTATTTTATTTCACCTATGATAAAAAAAACACTGATTTTTATCCGAAGTCAGGTATAAAAAAAATCAAGACCATAATATTTATAAGTTAGCTAAAATGATATTTATAAAACTGGGTCCTTGAGACCCACACCTATCTCTTGAAAACGTTTTGTCACCTGTGCACTCGTAGGTTATTCAATAGATTTACACAATCCATGTGAAATCTAGCCTTAAATATGTCCTAATTTTTATTTTTCTTGCAGAGTGGGAACCCTGTATTTGTTAAATTAAAATTTAATACTCTAAAGAGCATGTGCAGCTTAGTTTCTGATGTTAGTTTGGACTGGTTGTGGGGCTATGCTTGTTCAATTGTTCTATGAATTATGCATCTTAAAATAAGCTACAACTGCATGGGTGTTTCATGAAGCAACATATTACCACTCCTCTCCTGTTGTCTTATATTGGTCCAAGTCTTTTTATATGTAAGTACAATTGGGAATTTTTTAAAATGAGAGTTACTTGTATCAATCTTTTGAGCAGTGAAATCGCTCTTGATTTAGTTTCGTTGCATCAGATACTTTATGAATTCAAAAGTTCTTCAAGCAGGTTCTTCTCATTTGAACTGCTTCTGTTTAATCTATTTAAGCATATTTCTAAATCGAAATTATTTTAAGTTTAAATATATAATTGTAAAGGACTTGACTGGAGCATTGTTATTGTGATTATTGGAAAAATTTGAGACATTGTTCTTTTTGTTTGTGAGATTCGTTTACAGCTCTTACGAACTTTATTTTTCAAGAATATTGAAGACCTAAAAGGTCCTTAAAATACCTGTTTTCTTATAAGTTATTTTTCTTATTCAACAACTTTTTTTGCTTTTCAATATTATTTCAGTGCTTGTTTAGTGGAATAAAATTCAAAATTATTTTGCAAATTTGATAAAGTAGATGGGAATGTTAAAAATAAAATTTCTGAAATTTTTCGTATAATACTATTTGAAACCTACATATTTCTGTTAATTAGGTTCTGATTCTTTGATATAAATTTACTTTTTTTGTTCAAACGAGTAGGAACTGTCTTGGAGCATTTAAGGATGAATGATACTCTGTATAGTCAGATAGTAAGAGTTAGAATGTGGTATTAATGCTTCCTGATTTGGGCTCATTGCAGTGGTTGGTTAAATCTAAAAGAATGTTTTATTTTTATACCTTATAACATCCTAATATGAAGTACAGACATCTTAACTGAATCATAAAACACATAATTCTCATGCTTTTTGGTATAGTGAAATTATGAAACTTTCTGGGTTTTTTTCACTTATGATATAATACTCCAAATTGTTAACTTTTGTATTTAATGTTAACATTCTTTTTCGAATGTAAATCTTCAGCTTCCTAATCAGTATATACAGCAAGTTTCCATACTTTGAAGGAATGTTTTTAAACTCAATATTTAAATGCTGCAAGGTATAACTTTTATAACAAGATTTGATTCTTCTATTAAAACGCACAATGGCTCTTATGATTACTGTCTGGGCTAAGAGTTATTTTTTAAGTGTTTAAATTAATTTTTTGGGCACACTTATTTTTATGGCAATTCAGTTATGGTTATCAATTACAGAACTAACCAATGTGTAGCATGCAACTCTATCTGCATATAAGTGCCTGCTTTAAAACAATTTTGCAATTTATAAGCTTTCTATATTCAGAGCAAGTTACTCTCCGAGTAATTAAAATGTTTTATATCCTTTAAATGGACAATGGGTTAAAATTTGAATCATGTTTTGTATTTGAATTTTGAGTTTATTATGTAACCATCTAACTATTGCCTTATTTGTTCGATTCTCCTGCCACTGATATATTACTATGTATTGTGTATGTTTGTATTGTTTCATGTTTTGAGGCTTTTCATCTAGTGTCAACTGAGAGGTAAAACATCGTCAGCTTAGAGCAAAAACTCATAAACTGACGTTTTTCTGAGACACTAAATGCTTATTTTCATGATGAGGATAAATACATAGTCATTGTAATCTGTTTAAAAAATATCTGACACTATCAAAATTCTTAAAATTTTATTTTTTGACCTAAAAACTAACAGCATTTAAACAGCTGTGCAGTAACAAAAAAATTTGTCAGTTTATGAGTTTCTGTTCTTAGCTGACATTATGCACTATTGTGTTTTTTTAATTCTGGAGGAAATTTTTCAGTGGAAGTAATGTAATTATTTGTTCATTAAGAATCTAATTTTAATTTGTTGAGTCATTGTCAGAATAAGTTTTGTTTCAAAGTGTATAAAAGCACGCACAATTTAAGAAATGTTTGTATTTCATGTATTTTCTAATTGCTCCAAACAATTTTAATTTTTCCTTACAATATGCAATCACAATTAGGTTTCCCATAGATATTTTGTTCTTTAAACAACTTTTCCACTTAAGTTCCTTGATCTTATCCAATTCTTTTTAATTAATTCATTTTAATAAGTATTAAACATGGTTTATGAGTCCAAATAGAGTTGGGAAAAATGTGATCTCTTCCTCTACTTCCATTTTGCCACATCACTTCCATTCCATTATCTATTCCAAATGCATAATAGCAAAACTTGAATTTTCACCTTGTTTAACTTGAAAAAGAACAACCTGGTGGAAATAAAAAGTTTGTAATAGAAATGAAAATTGAATGAAAAATTATGAATGTTGTATGCATTATGTTATTGGTCATTCGACTGCCATGTACAGGGCCAGCCCTAAGCCAATTCCACCGATGGGGCCCCACACACTCCAAGGGCGCCTGTCATCAATTGGGTTGGAAAATGATGCATTTATAATTCTATCCCTTAATTATTTAACTACACGTTTATAAACAATAAATTTTTTCTTTTAAAATGTTTTCTACCTTCGACTATTCAATGCTCTTCATTTCAAAAGTGTATTTTAATTAATTATTTTTCTTTTAATATTTTATGGGGCTCCTCAAATATTGATCTAAATGGGCCCTGCATTTCGTAAAGCTCACGCTGGTCTAATATGGGGTAATTGTATAGATTTTAGTTGTGAAAATGACTCTATCTTGTATTGCTTATTAATCAAAAAACTTTTTTTGAACTTAAAAGTACCTTCCCTTCAAATAAGCCTATCCCAAATTTTTGGGCATAACTCATTTTTTTTCTGTACTAAAAGACCTATTAAGCCATCACATATGGGACATCTCTGATCACATTGAGATGTCCCATATATGATGGCTTGATATTAGCTCTTTTTTATGGAAAAAATGACTTTAAGTAAAGAATATTAAAGGGGATAGACATTTTCACATAACTAAAATCTGTGATTACCCCAAATGTGACCGTGGAATGTCCCTATTTTATACTGCACAAAAGTGGATAGCCTGAAATTTTATTACTCTTTGTTACAATTGATATTTATCTGTAAACTCTTCTGAATTTATTCATTATAAATCGTTTGGAAAGGCAGAGTGTATGTTTTTGAATGACAGGTTTTCTCAATCTTGACACTTGTTGAAACTTGCCTCAAATCATTGTGCACATGATATTTATGTATTTCTTTATCTTACTTGTGTGCTTTTATGACTACTGTAATTGTTGACAATGTTAGCACTAATTTTTTTTTATAAAATTTAAGCTTGTACATATCTATTTTACTAAATGAATTTTTATGAACATTATAAAAACATTTAGTTTATTACATATACAAACAGCTAGCCATTTACTGTAATTTTGTTTCATTGCTGTTCTAACTTTCACAATGATGCAATATTAACTGATTTTAAAATATTCATTGCTTTAGTCTTTTGAATTCATTTCATACTTTTTAAATTTAAATGCTGGTATATATACAATGCTTTCTAAATGAAATGCCATACCTGCCAACTTTCCAGGATTTTACTGAAAAACAAGTATTCTCCTTGTCTTTAGGCTGGAATAACTGTTTTCAAGATATTTTTCTGCAGGCAGAACATTTTCAAATTGCACAAACTTTGTAGTTTAATGTCACGCCTGGGCAAAAATTAAAGGAAATCATAAGAATGCTTGCCAGATTGGCATGTAAATACTGCACATACATGCAGAAAAATAATTTGGTGCCGTTTTTGGTTAAAATGTTGCCGAAGTAATTATGCCTAGTACAAACTTCAGCAGAGAGCAGGTCACTTTTCCTCATTAACTGCTTTCTCAAAGCCCTATTTGATGCAATTATCATGAATTTGACCCTTTTTATTTTAATTTTTTAAATTTCAGATTTTTTTGACGAGAGTTAAGAATTTCTAGAAAACTACTAGTTTTCAATTGGAAACAACTGTTTTAACAAATTATTTTGTAGGAATTGGTAAAGTTAATATGAAGTCTTAAAAGTTTTTTGTGTTAGTACTGGATGCTGTTTTTATTCTGTAATAATCTGATTTTTTTTTCTTGGAGGTTGGCAGGTATGAAATGCAATAATAGTACTACTTTTATTTTTCAGTACTTGAAAAATGGGTTAATAAAGGTTGTTTTGGTTGCTTATATGTGCTAAAAGGAATTCTGTTTTCTCCAAATGAATGCTGATTTTTCATTGAAGAATTTATGCTTTTATTGTCTGCTGCATGTTCATTCAATGAGGGACAGAGTTGCATTGATTGGAAATGCTCTCAAACTAACTATACAAGTTCGGATGTGTGTTTTCTAAAAATGAAACTGTACTGTGCTGGTATTTTAATGCATAGCTCAGCTTCTAAAAACATAGTGCCTACTATTTCAAAGCTCGTATACAGCTTGCTATATAGTTTCTGACTACTTATTAGTCCCCTGTCTTCTGAAGTATTGTGGTGGAACCTTTTAAAAATATTAGATAGGCTATCTGCATATTATTTCTTGCTGCTGTGTTGGGTTGTGTTTTGTATTCTATTACTGATCCCAATTGTGTGGATATCTATACTCAATTGTTATGCCATACCTATTGTTTTTATGCATAAGATAAGGAAGTACTAAAGCTAGTAAAAAAATTTATCAAAGAACAAATTTTTTTCCAAATTATTGATTTTTTTTGTCTTCATACAAGTGTCAATTTGTCAGATATTTCCTTTTACTTACAAATGAATAAAACTCTACTGTAGATGTTGGGATTTCACTGTTAGAAAAGGTGTGGTTAGACTACATATTATAGCTTATAGTAATTTGCTAAATATGATGCCAAAAGACAGCTGGACTGGAAAATGTCTTACTTGTCATGATGCTAATTGTGTTTCTTGTTTTTGAGTGCTTATATTTTGTACATAGGTTTCCCATGTGCCTTAAGAAATCTGATTTTTATTATGTGAAACGTAGCCTTAAAATTTTAAAAATATCCTTGAAAAGGCCATAAGTTTTCTTTTGCTTGATGAGTAGGAACCCTTGTATGTAATATTCTGCTTAATTTTTCTGATGGATATTTTATCAAGCCTTTATTTGCTGCCTTTAACTTTCTGAAACCTGCATTTTTTTTCTCAATGCATACTTTGATGTGGGCCAAAACACAAAGGAAATTTTGAAAATAGCACCTATATATAGGTTGTAATGTTCAGCCTTAACAAGATGCTTTGTCTGCAGTAAAACAATTGAAAACTTCTATAATAGGATAACTCTTAATGTTAAAGATGTCATAATGATGAAAATGTGGAGAAACCCATATTAGTTCCAAATGCTATGCTAACCCAACATTCCCACAGTGTTTATTGGAATATTCTAGTCTATCCCTGAAGGTGAGTCTCCGGTGATTAAAATGGTTCATTTTCTGTTTTTATAAATGATAGGTTAGATTACCGTTTGAGATTTTCAGTTGGCAAAGAAAAAGTAAATTTTACTGCATTACTTTTTGTTGATGTGGAGATATGTTTTTGTGACATACACGATGTTTTGTACACTTGTATGGCAAATATTGGCATGCATTAATGGGCACACAATGACATTTTTATGGGTGAAATTCATTAAGATAACTTTATCTGAAATGAAAACCAAGCAGTTGATTTTACACATACGTCCGAAAATTTTGATGCTAGCAAACAGAAAATCATCCACTTGGTAATGGCTTTGCTAAATGTGTTAGGTAAAGTTTGCAAAAAATTTTAAACTATCAAAAACATACTGTTATGAAAAGTGTTTGGGAAATCAATTCTAATCTTTTTTAATTCAACATCTCCAGTATTTATTAGAGCCACTCTCTTGATGACCAAATCTCCTCCAATGTCTTGTTTTAGAGGTAAATGGAGGAAATGTAATGTATAAGTAGCAGGACATCAGAAAAATATGTGAGCCGTTTTATTTCAACTGAAGAACTGCTGCATGCAATAATTAATCTATAATTCTCAAATTGAATTCACTGATAAATATCCTTTTAACTCTTAACATAATTTGGAAGTAAATATGAAAAACTAAAAACTTCTGGTGATGGTAAAAGATTTATTCATCATCTGCTTGTCAAACAATCATGTTTATCATATATTTAGCTGTCAGTGTAGCATCTATGTTACAAGACCATGTGATTTTAAAAGCATTAGCTTTTATAAATAAAACATTGAAAAATGGGCATCGTTTCTGCAGTTTTAAACCAAATAATGAGATGTGGATTAGTTTTTATTCTGATTAGTTACTGCATATGTTTAGTATTCCATGTGGCCTTAAGGTGCTAAAAACAGTTTGTGTACATTCTAATTTTAAATTCATATTCATTATATATTTATAAATTGCCTGTGTGTTTTCTTAGCAGTTTCCATTCATTACAAAATATTATGTATGTGGTCAATTTTATTTTTACTTGTAGTTAGAAAATGGTTATAAATTTATATATACTTAAATTATGTTTATGATTTTTTATTCTCGTTTGATTATATTTATGATTTCTATTTTTAGATATAGGGTGATTTTGAAATTAAAATTAGAATGTGAATAAGTTGTTTTGACTTTTTATGGACCACCTGTATAAGAACAAGAATATAGAGTGTCATATTTTTAATCCTTCTAAAAGAGTTGTTGCATATACCTCAGCTTTCATGATAATTAAAGCTAACTTAAAATATGATTTTGAGTTACTCTCAGCATGCAAATATTGATTTAGGGTAAGCAAAATTGATGTAATCTCAATCTATTTTCAACATACCTACAATTAAATAACTTTAAATCTTGTTACATAGTAAGGTCCAAAACTTTTTGATCCAAACATGTTAGAACACGAATTGACAGATCTAACTGTCAATTCTCCACCCTATGTTTAGTTGCAGGGCAGTTAAAATTTTTTGGTTTTAACATGAGTAGCACTCCAGTTAGTGTTGCAGATTAGAAGTGTTATCCAATAAATAAAAATGTTTAAACTTGAATATCACGGTCAAATTCGAAATTAAAGTTGGATCTGTATGTGAAAATATTTTCAAGTGATAAAAAAAGTCATTTCTGCAGTTTTGGGGCACTTTAGGACGAAAATTCAGATTATTTTTAATGGCAGAAAAAAGTTAATTAGTCAGTCTCTAAGAAAGGTATTGATGTAAAGAGTGATTGTATTAAAAAGTCAAAATTATTTTTGATTATATTAGCTCTTTGATACCCTTGGACTAGAAACTTGTATGCACATAAGTTATTACCATGTCAATTTCCATGTTGATATTTTGTGAGATCATTAGTATGAAGTTTCTCAATTTCTGAAGCCTACATCATTGTCAATTTGGCCCTACTGAAAAAACATACAAGTCAGCACTTGCTAACTACTTTGCATATCTTATCTTCCTACATACCAACTCTTCCTGTACAAACTGCTTTATTTCACATTTTTCTTTAGACATTCTCAATACCTGGAGTGTAAACTACAATAGTTCATAAGTTACCTGCTTTCCTGAAGCTATTCATTTAATACCTATCTTTTAGTTGTATAATCTGAACTTTCATCCCTCTTGAAATAACCCTACTTTTATCCCTTCCTTAAAATGACAGCATTGTAGAAATTTTTATCTGTTTAAGAAGATTTGACTGCTCGCCATAATTATTTACTCAACAAATAGCAATTTCTGCTCTATCTGGCCAAACACAATTTTCCTGTTTTGGAGCATTAGTGCCAATGTTGAAGATTCTGTGGCAACAAATTCTTTGAACTGAATAGTGTAAAACGATTTCTATGACATGAACTAAGGGCAACACCATAATGGAATAATGCATCCACTTAGCAAGCAAATATTCTATCAAAAACTATCAATTAACAAGCTCTACTTTTAGCTGATATTCCAGTCCAGCTGAGATATTCCAAGAAATGAGCTCATCAGTGAACAAGAAATGTTTTTGACATTGTTCTATCTCAGTTGATATATTACCAAGCAATGTTTGAATTGTTTTATATTTTTGTTGGCAGCAATGTCGATTTCATTGTCCAGCAATTTTATAAAGATATTACATTTCTTTGACCTATTCTTGGAAATTGATTATATAAGCAGCTGATTTTATTATCTGATAATTTTATTAGAAGTGATCTAAATAAGGGAAATAGAATGTAGAAAAAACAATGAAATCCTTACAGAGTGCAGTTTCTGTATCTCAGTCTGAAATAGATTTGTACTTGGCTGCTGAATTTTAGTTTCATTGCCATGTTCACCAGATATAAAAATATGCTATACATATCTGCATATATCCATATATATATATATATATGTGGATATATTTGATAAATTGTGTTAAGCTTAATTTGACTACAATATTAATGGGTAAATAATGTAAATTAAAATGAAATTTTCATACTTCATAATACAATGAAAAAAGTAACAAAAGGATTTTTACCAAACATTTTTCGTATATTCCGAAAATATATTTAATTTTTATTTTGCCATTATATACATTGAAGCATTCATTCTAGTTTGCAGTTCCCTAAGGACACAAACCATTAGTTTTTAAGAAAGAATGTGGCTATATTCACAGCATTTACAGGTCTGTGTGTACTAGATTTCTGTGCCTCTTATTACAAAAGAAATCTTGAAGTATGGAAATGACATTGTATTAAGACTTCTCTTTACAAAATGCAATTGTTGGTACTTTTCATTCTGAAGTTTGTTTAAGTTTTATTTGAATATTTCTATTGTTTTATATTTTTAAAAGAGAAAAATGTATTGTATCTGTTACATATGCTTTTCCATGAAATGAGTTTTGGAAAGTGTCGTTTTTGTTTATCACTGTTTAAAATTCAGACTTCTATTTGTCTTCCTATGTATTTACCTTCCATTTCATTATAGAATTTTATCGTAATGAATAGTATTTTCTCTGCCTGTTATGTATTTAAATTGTAATCTTGAACTTAAAGCAGCAAAAGTAACTTTTGCATGTTGTTCAGTATGAATTATCTTTTCACATTTTTTTAAACTGTGGTTGTAAATTGCATATTTGCAATCTCATAAGTATTATTGGCACACTACTTAAACTGTTTCATTTTGTGATACTTTCTATTGCTGTACAATGTTATTTGTAAAAGTGTATTTTGTATGCCGAAGGGGGAATTCGCAAAGTATGTATTTCATGTTCAAAAAGTACTTTTCCACCAGTGAGTGCATCGTGCAATCATTACGTGAACATATCATGGACACTTCGTGTGCAGCGCAGCCTTGCCTTCTTTAATACTTTTATACATAGAAAAACTCGCTTGGGTATGCGTACAGAAAATTGTCCTTTTGTGCAGGACTCGAAAAGTAGTGGATATTTTTAAACTTTTGAATTACTGCAGGGTTCGTACATACGTAAGAACTCCTTTATTTGTGCAACAAAAGAAATTGTACAACATGGTTCCCACAGGCTTTAAAATGGCCTGATTTTTTCTTTGAATTTCAAGGGGCTCTTAAAAAGCCTTAATATTTGCTTGAAAAATTATTAAGGCTTTATAAAAGTTGAAAGTTTTTTTAAAAGCCTTAGTTTTTAACTGCATGCGTTTTATTTCACTTACTACAAGATCAATGATATTTATCTAAAGTCAAGGGTCATAAATCAGGGACATAATATTTACAGGCTAACTAAAAATTTATTTTAAAACTAGGTCCTTGAGACCCAAACCTAGCGCTCACAAAAATTTCTTTAACTGCACTATCATTAATCTATTAGAATCAATGTAAAATGTAGCCTTAAACAATTAAAAATAGCATTGAAAAGGTCCTAATTTTTCTTGCTTGAAGAGTGGGAACCCTGTGTAATCTAACTGTTCTCTGTTATAAACAGTAAAGTCCCAACAGCCTCTTAATCATTCTAAATTCTTCGATGGAAAGTTGAAATTATAAATAACATTTCAACAATATTCAAATTTATTAATTTTTAGTGAAATTCGATTCTTAAATGTATTTTCTTTGCATATTTGTCTAACAGTCAGAACAGTTGATGGAAAGTTTTGCCAGAATTGGTAAGAATCTAAAAACACATTATTTAAGGAGCAGTTTGGCAAAATGGATATGCTTTAATCATATATAAAACTAAGAATTCCTTTCCAAATTTTCTCTTAATGATGAAAATTTCATAAAATACTATACAAATTTCAGTCAGTCATGAATTTTAATTCATCAAACTTAGTATGAACCCTGCATTGAAAACTTTTATCTATTCAAATGCTTCTCTGGCAATATGCTTCCAGCTTCCAAAGACATGAAAAATGCTAAAGAAAACCAAAGTATTTAAAAATATTTAGATTATATTGAGATGCAAAACTTTATTTCATATCTGTCTAATCTTAACTCCACAAGATTAGTTCACTTTCTGGTTAAGCATGTAGGCTTTGTTTTTTTATATAGAAGAGAGCCTATGCTAAATTTTGCTATTCAAATGTAGTACTTATAAAAGATAAATTATGATAATAAATATATTCTTTAAGCAAACAGAATGTGTTGTCTTTTTTTAGATTTCCCCCAGTGATGTGACAAACTTTCTTACTATAAAAGGCAATTTCTCACTAAACACTTTTTGTTACCACTTTCCTTTAGAACAGAAATTGATTTGTAGACTGTGTAAAAATGAGTAATACCTCAAAGTTGCATAATTTTGAGTTTGCAATTTTGGTCAAAGTTGATATTAGCTATAGATATTAAGAGCCAGCTAATATATAATGTATGTATTTACAGTAAACTCAAGAGGGAAAATAATATTTCTAAAAAATTGTTGCAGGAGCATATTACTTTTATTTTATACATTCAAAAATATTTAAAATTTTGTTTTTATGTATATTTGTGTAATATGGTAACTCATCAATATATTGCAGATTTAGCATGTGCTTTTTTACTTGTCTGCGATTAATGTAGCTCTGATGACCCAAATTGTGCAGCTTCTCGATGAAAAAAATGTTTGAAATCCAACATTACTAAAATACAAATAACTTGTTTTCTTTTTCCAACTTTCAATGACAAAGAAGTCAACCCCACTATCCCCCACACACATTTTGTTGCACTGTAAAAAATTTTCTCTCGCTCCAAAAAAACTCTCCAGTTAGGGTTGCAGATAGAAAGGCTGTTTATTTATTTAGCTCAAAATGTCAAGTTGCTGTATATTTATTATGTTTCCAATGTCTTAGCCTTCATAAAAATACTGAGTTTCATATTTTCATTCCAAAACATTTTTAATGGCTTCCCTTATTTATCTTTGAAAACTACATTCTAATTTTGATATTTTGTTTGCATATTTTTAAGTGAAGTTAGGAATTAGAGATCTTTTTAGGATTTTTTTCTGTAGAAAATATTACAAAGTGATAATTCAACATCTAGCACAATGATTAATCTAGGTATCATGTGACTTATTGTTAGGAATAATGAGCTTGCATTATTATTCTTTACTCAGATGAAGCATAAATGTGTTGCTTTTTCTTAAATGAGATACCCAAAATATCAAATCATTTTCATTCCATCTTCCACAAATTGCTCTGAACGTGAGTTACAAACCTCTTATTTTAATTTTTGAATTTCACCTTTTTATTATTCCTTTTCCACACTTTTTTTTAATGGAAGTCATTGGGTTGCCTAACTAGTCTGCGATCAAGTTTACTTTGCTTTCCAAAAGTTAAGTATATGATGTAAATTCTGAGCCTTGAAATGCGTGCTCAATTTCATAGTGAAACTCACTGGTTGTAGAAGGGAATATGCAAATATCATGATGGGCCAAATCAGAATTTACTCCAGAAATATGAAAATTAGGCATTGGTTGAAACAATGCCTTTCTGAAGCCTTTCAGTAGATGAGTTTAAATGTTAGAAAATTTTTAAAAGATCATTTTGGTTATTTGTGGTAAATTGTGGCTCAAACACAACTGGATGATTCTCAACCCTGGCATGATGTGGGGTAGCTAGAAGCAGGACAGTCTATAAGACGTTTATATTTTCTTTGGTGCTGACCACTCTGATTTTTCGTCTATGGAAACAATTTCAAACAAGTGGATCAGTTGTCCGGAGACCTGTTCCCAGTCGTCCAAGGGTTACCACATCCTCTGATGATAAGTATATCCTTATTGGCAAAGCACAATCAACGAGCAACCGTGTTAACTCTAAGAGCAATTGTTACTACAAAAATTCGAAGGTCTGCCATTACTGTGCAGCGAAGGCTATATATGGAAGGACTATGCCCAGGTACCACGAGTTTGTCCCTGTAAGCGTCAAAGCCAGAAGGACATGGTTGAAATGGTGACATGAGCATGAAAATTGGAAAGCAGTGGAATGGTCCAACATAGTGTTCACAGATGAGATTTACCTTCGATTCCGATAATAGGCATGTGAGGATCTGGAGAGAATGAGGAACACACCCAGTAATATCATTGAACACCACACCATTAATGCTGTCAATATAATGGTGTGGGCTGGATTTTATTAGCTATCACACCGACCTGCACATCTTCAGAAGTACTGTGAATGCTGAAAGTTATCGGGATCAAGTCCTTGAGCCCATTGTGAGACTGCTATGCTGCACCAGTTGGTCTGGCATTTCTTCTTATGGACAATAATGCACGTCCACATAGAAAAACTTGATAAATGAGTACCTTGAGAGAAAGCATTGCTCGCATGGAGTGGCTACTATATTTGCCTGACCTCAACCCCATTAAAAATCTTTGGGATGACCATGGACATGCTGTCTCTGCCCGTGTACCCCCTCTAATTACTCCCAAAGAGCCGGAAACTGCTCTATTAGAGAAATGGCAGTTATCGCCCTCTGGTGCACTTGACCACCTAATTGAAGGTATGAAACGTGGCTGCGAATCTTGTAGGAAGATCAGGGGTGATCACATTCCACATTAAGATACGTTTGTACAGCTTACAATTTTTTTAATGTACAAAACGTATTGCACTTTCATTAAAAATATACCTAAATATATTTTGTTCACTATAAATTTTTAAACATGAATCTAGACAAATTGTTGATGCATCTTGTCTGCTTTTGGACCTTGCGCCATAAAACCCAAACATCCAATCCTATAGACAAAAAAATTACCTACATTCATATGAAACTTTGACTCAATGAATAACTTTTTCAGTCATGTCGAATTTACTGTCGCATGCTTAACTTTTGGAAAGCAGTGTGGAATACAATGTTTTCAGATTCTATAAAAATACAGCAATATCTTGATAATTTGAGACCCGTGAGAAACAGATGGCACAAGTTTGATTCCTCCCCGAGTGTATTTCTATATCAGTAACTTTTCTTGTGTGAGAATGCCTATTACTTGACATTGTCTTGTGTTTCGCACAGCTTGACCAAGTATGGCCCTCGTGCCATAAATCCAACCAACTTAATTAGCCAAGCTGATTAACTGCTTGTTATCCTAGCTGAATTTGATTCTGATATTTTTAAATTTTCAAACACAAGTATGCACTTTGTCCAGAGGCAAGATAGTGCTGGAAACAAGATAGTTAAGGACTTTCTCAAGAGGGTTTAAAAAGATTTGTAACTCACATAAAGATATATTGTGATATAACTGAGTAAATTAATCTTAGCTTTATGAATCTTTCAGTACATTTTTCTGTATTTTTGTAGACTTGAATTACTATATATTTGAGGTGGCTTTGTACACATTACCTCGAATAATCAAGGTTATGTGTTCACATTTTATAGAATTTTTAGACCAAAATGAGAGCCTGAGTGTTGCATTAAAGTTCAAAAGATGTCAGCTATCTTAATTTTCTATCTAGACACTAAATTTCACTGAAGAATGTAAAATAAAATGATACAGAAAATATTGAGTGTTTTGATAATATATAAAACTTTAGTATGCTTTTCATGACTCAATTCAAATGTTCAATTCTTATACATTAATTTTTGTGATTATTTCGTGTAATTTTTATTCTTTGGTTTTAAAAATATTGTTTAAAACACCAAAAGTCAGTTTCAGAGTAAAATTAAGAAATAATTTTATTGAAAGTCATGGAAATGCATGTGAGGTGTACAGAAAATAATTTGCCAGATTATTTTAAAGTTGATATCAAAAGACCGTTTTACAAACAAGGATTTTGTACACTTAATAAAAATTGGAAAACCATAAAAACATTTCTTGAAATTTTAAATATAAGGTAGAACCTAAGTATTCTCCAATAGAGAAAATGTGACAAGAATGGATAAAAAATTAAGGCAATGTATGTATGCTATGTACTACTTTAAAGATGATATTGGTTTTATGAAGCATATAAGCTTTGCTATAAAGATGTTTTTAAAGTATATACGCTTATCAACATGGGTTTATCACAATTTCCAGTTTTATGCTTAAATTTAAATTCATGGTTCCCTAAACTCAATACCACATTTCTGACAAACTCTTGATGTTTGCTAAGAAACAATGTTTAATACTTCCGATTCCGGATAGTATGATCCACTGCTAACAGGATTGATGCAAAACTTCTGGTGATAGCCAGATGAATTTGAAAATTCTTTGTAACAGTATGAGTTTCACTTTTGCCAAAGTGCTGAATACCAACCCTATTTCATTATTGCCACTCAGAAAAGTTGAATGAGAAAACATTATTACATAAATGCATTAAACAACTGCTTTTGCAATCCAAATATTTTAAATGAAACAAAACACTCCTTTGAATCGAAAAAGTAATGAATAATCTCGCAATACAAAAATTTAAGTATCCCCAAA
This sequence comes from Meta bourneti, assembly GCA_933210815.1. Taxonomy (NCBI): domain Eukaryota; kingdom Metazoa; phylum Arthropoda; class Arachnida; order Araneae; family Tetragnathidae; genus Meta; species Meta bourneti. The sequence continues at coordinate 52,267,988 of OW119928.1, forward strand.
ACTTGGTATAAATTATTATTCAAATTAAAACATGGGCATTATCATATATGGAAATTAAAATTCATATTTATTATTTGTTTTATCTTAAGCATTGTTGCTTGCACTTATTTTCTTAAACCCGTCTTGATATAAAACGTTTTGTGATAATATTTATCACTTTTTATAAAACAAAACATTACAATTACAGGACTTTTAGGGGAAATTGGTCGGGAAAAAAGGTCTTAACAACCTATTTTTGTCAACAGAATGGAATTTTCAACTAAATATAATTTAACATCTTTCATATCTGAAATTTAGCTTTTTTATGAGTCTACAAACCGCTAAAAGTTTCTTGCCAATCACGTTGACCAATTCCAGTGTTTTGATTATTGTATATGGTAATTTTTGAACACTAAAAGAGGGCAGCACATTTCAAATAGTGATGTAGGGCCATGTGGTTTTTATCTATCCCCTCTATTTGCTTCAATCCCAATTGAGGTCTTGCCTGTCTTGTGTTTGGCACAACTTAAGCAAATATGGCCCTTGCATCATGCAATCCAACCTAAGGTGAAAGAACCTGGAGGAAGGCATTTACTAGATATGTCCATACTGTTATTCTGAATGTTGTCCCCTTTGTGTTTTGTAGTTGTATTGTCCTTAATACCAATTAAAAATGTTTTAACATGTAACCATCTACAGGGAATTTTTATTCAGTCTAGGCAGAACTGAAAATTGAGACTCACCTATCTACTTATAAAGAATTGTTTCCCATGTTTCAACTATAGTACTCTGGCAAGTTGGCATGAGTCATGCGGTTTTGAATGAGTCTACAAGTAAAATTAGGAAACAGGTTAAGTATAAATGTGTTCTCACAATTGGCATCTAGTGCAGATTCCAGCCAGTTTATTTTGAGTACCCAAAGTGATTACAAGTTAGCAAAACAAATAACATGGTAATTACCATATTTGATTTTGCGTATGGTAGCCCATTTCTCTGGCAAGCTTACCTACCTTTGTATAAATGAACAAGGTCATTTGCCTTTTCATTGGAGTTGCATTATAAACACTTATTATTTTTTGCATAAACAAACCATAGGCAAAATCCTTGTCTCATAGATAAGGGAAATTTTGTCAAGCAGAGTTGACACAATATTGAGAAAGTGAATCTTACAGTTCAATGTTTTATACAGCAGCTCCTTATATAGAAGCTCTAGGGGTGGAGATGTCGAATCCGGGGCACTAGCGATTTATCACCAAACATGGTAACCATGGTGTTTTGATTCAGCTTTATGGCAACCCTATGCAAAAGGTTTTTCGCGTAGGAAAGTCCACGTTTTTTTTTAATGAACATACTGGCTTTGGACGCCATCTTGATTTGGCGACAAACATGCCCCGGATTCTACATCTTTACCGCTCTAGGATTAAAATCTTAAAGAAATCCTTTTTATGTATGTTACCTTTTACTAAAGAAAAACTTAATTTGTGATTTACATTTATACAACACTAATATCAAATCCATCAGTTATAATTCATCACTCCTATGGCAATAAAAGCATAATTTTGAGACTCAAAACACCTAATTTCTTGACTGAATATAAGCAATGCATATACAAATCCTTTTTATGTGTTCATAAAGATACAAATTTAATTAAATTAGTTTTAATTTAGTACTATAGGTATATTTTTCAAATGGTGTTCAAGAAATCATAACAGGGGGTCTGCTGACCACTGGAAATTTGCTGTCCTCGAGGGTTTCAAGAAAACCTATCACATCTTACTTATTTCATTTATTTTTAAACAGAGCTAACATGATGTTTTAGAACTTCTGGGAAATCAAATGTTCCAGTTTCGTTTTGGAAATTCTCAACAATACACCCAATGAGCACAGGAATATTGACAGCAACACCCTCGACAATCGAGCAGTAACCCTGAATTCTATATTCCTCACCAAAGGAAATGTTCAAGCGCTTTGATATGAAATTCCCTCGTGAGGATATCCAGGCAACTGGCATAAATTCTCGACGCGAGGGTGACCACAGTTCAATCTGTTTCCTCCTCCTCTCAGCTGCATTCAAGTTTTTCACTCCAACATTCACTGTCCTGAATGGCATTTTGAATGCCCTGTATATTGAAACCAGAGTTTCAAAAAGAACATTGAATTTTGAGTCTTCTTCTTCACTGAGCAAGAGCAAATGAATGTTGGAAGACTGTACCACTGAAAACAGATCCAATATTGCTGCCCTTCTGTTTTTGGAAGTATAACAGCGTCCCAGAGAAAAATATTTTACTGGTAGAATTGTCTTAGCAACATTCATGTTAGAGAGATATGCACAGAATGAAGCAAATGAAGCTCCACCAACAAGATTTAGTTTTTGTCCAACATCCCGTGCATCTTTAGACTTCAATGGCAGACAGTCATCATTAGAATATGGGTCCAAGCCAATAGCTTCAACAATGAAGGACTTGCAGAAATCTGTACATGACATCGGCGAGTAACCTAAGTCCAGAAATTTATCAAAAAAATATTCTTGAGCATACATTTCCAATTCAGCAAACTTTCCCTTTAAATAATATGCAAATGGGCTGACATTTGAAAACTCTAGCATGTCCATATTTATACCTATTTCGACATGCGATGCCGCAGTAAATTCACCAGGGATTCCAATACTGGCTTCCACAACGTCGTCACCAGTTGGAGTAGAATCGCTTACACAGTTTGGAATAGTTTGAATCAAAGGCATCACAGTGTCTTCCAAATCGTAAAGCTTAGTTTTCACTACCTTGAGGCTGTTAATGTGAATGTCGAGTTCTTGCATCAAACTTTCAAGCTCCGCAGTCAAATTGAGAGAAATTAGGCGATTTTTCTCTTCTACATAACCCTGATCTTTAGTGATTAGATTTGAACAGGCAGCTTTAAGGCTTTCCCACTCTTTCAGGAGTGGGATCAAGTTGTCTTTGAGTTCGATACCTCTTAACTGACACGATAGTTTAATCGCAGCTAAATTTTTCTCAATGAAACTGACGTCCACAAGAGGTTTCACTATCTGGTACATTTTACCACTATAACGGCCCGGTACATACAAGGTTGATACTTTATTCGGAAGCTGCTCAAGATCATGTTTCACCTTCATGGCCAAATGCTCATACCTATTAAAGTTTCGAGACTTCCACAAATGGGTAATCGATAAAACACAACGCCCGCGGAGAAGGGAATTGTATGATTTTAGGATAGCAATTTCCATTGCAACAGAAATTCTTTATGGATATACTGTCTCACTTTCAAATCACGCTTTTGTCACAGTTGGTTGGTTGGTTTTTTCTTGAGACTTTTAGCTGCAGAATCAGGCTTTTGTCTCCAATCTTCCTAATTGATCTAAATTTAAGAGAAAAATACGAGATTAGAACTTTTCAATTTTGTCACAGTAAAACTTATTTTTATTTGCAACTGTAAACAAATATACTGATTTCATTTCATTTCATTTCACTTAAAAGATAATTTCATGTCCCACAGAGTAAACAGCTAAGCAAACAGAGGCCTCACAGAAGGCATGACTTACAGCGCCCTTGGTAGGGATGTGTGACCCTAATTGTAGGCGGAGTTTGACATGTTCCACTCAGAGCAGTTGTCATTTTATTGCTGTTGCAAACGGAGACCTCTGTTCATGTTTGCCGCTTCTCTTAAAAGGTAAGTTTCTTTTTCGTTTTTCATAAAATATATTAAAAAATAACAATTGGTATTGGTATTTTCAATTAACGTCATACTGGAGCAACACAACGGGCTATTGGTGACGGTCCGGTATCAATCCCAAAGGGAAAGATCCGAGGATAACACCACGTAATTTTGAACCACGGTCAGATGGCGAGGCAACACCTGAGCTGGTACCCCACTCTCCAAACTTCCACACCACACCAACGTGAACAAATATAACAAAACCACTAATGTGAAATTGTGTGTCATTTTAAAAATCGTTTTACAATCAAGTTAAATTAATTACGATAAGATTTTAAATCCCAACTGTTTGATAGAAGAAACAACGAAATCGTTGTATGTAGTGTTCACAGAGTAAATAGCTTACGCATACAGAGGGATCACTGCCATAGGAAGAAATGGTTTGCTAATTAACACGGAAAATTGAATAGACAGTGGCGCCATTGGTGGAGGTGTGTGTGTTGGTGTTACTTATCGTTGCGTGTATACCGGTGAATGTTTTCTTTTAAAATAATAATGATCTGACTCCGTTAAAAGATTCTTTTATTTTTCAGTTTTCCTACTCCGTTAAAAACTTATTTTTTTTTAGAATCACAACTCAAAAACTAAGACCAATAGGTTGTTCCAAACGATAAAAACTAAATAGCTGGCAATCCAACAACACAACAATCAATCAATCAACAAATAAAGATATTTTCACTTTGGGGAAATGCTGCTACAACATTACTCCCATGCCAGTAACGAAGTTACGTTAAAGAGAAGTTAATGAAAGATTAAATATACGAGAAAAAAAAATTATATACAAAATTTTCAGCACTACTCTCTGAATCTAATGGGCTTCCTAACAGTTCGTCTTGAACGAGATTGTTTTTGATTAGGAATTATTTCCGATTCAGGAGCGTGTTTAGTTTCATCAGTTTTATGTTGTGCAGGTGTTTCATTTTTACAACATACGTTTTTCGTGTCAGGAGTAGGTTTTTGTAAAATGTAAGCAGGTTTTAGCCTGTCGAGAGATACTGTAATATGTTTACCCTTTATTTCGAGTGTGAAATACTTATCAGCTTTGTCCGTGACTAGAAATGGTCCGTCATACGGTGGTTCAAGTTGCTTTTCAACCCTGTCTTTACGTACGAAGACATGTGACGTGGTTGCTAAGTTCTTCGGAACAAATATTTTTGGATATACTTCTTTGGAGACGGTTCTAGATCTGATGTATTTTATCGTTTCCTGTAGTTGGTTTACGTAGGTCTCGGGTGTTGTGTGAATTTGGGGTTCTTCAAATAATTCTCCGGGTAATCGGATGTTTTATCCGTAGACCATTTGGGCAATGGTATGGTTGGAATCTTCTTGAATTGCAGTGCGTAGACCCAATAGAACAGTTGGAAGTGTTTCACTCCTGACTGGGTTGCCATGTGCTATGATAGCTGCTTTTAAAGACCTATGGAGTCGTTCTATTTTTCCATTGACTTGGGGATGCTAGGCCGTTGTGTGCTGCAATTTTATGACGCAGATTCTGGACAGGATGTTGAAAACCTCTGATCCGAACTGCGAACTACGTTCCGTTACCAGTCGGCATCAACAACCCCACTCCTTAAAATCTTGTCTGAATCCCTCAGAGGGAATCCCCAGAGTCCATTTCCACTTCGGTTTTTCTGCTCTGGTCACAAAGAAAGATCTTATTCCTGCTCATCTTAGGCAGCTAGCATTGGAAATTATAGGTGAGATTCCCAGTGACGCCATAAAAATTTACACAGACGGTAGTGGACTGGGAGACCTAGCTGGTAGCGGTGTCTTCATTGAAAAACCTGGGCAAAATTATTCCATCTGTCTCCGTAACCCTGATTTCACTTCAGTCTTTAAAAGTGAATTAATCGCAATTGAACAGGGCATCGAAGCTGTAATCAACGAGTGCGACTTTGGAGATCTCTGGATCCTATCGGACAGTCGAAGCGCCCTTCAACACCTACACAATTGGAATAAAGTTGGAGACAAAACAAGCATCTCCATCCTTCTTAAACTTCAACTTATTTCAAAGCGCCACGACGTTCATTTTCAGTGGATACCATCCCACGTTGACATTTTTGGCAATGAGCAAGCGGATCGCTTAGCCAAGGAGGGCTGTAGTCACTCGACATCTTCCTCTTCAGCCCTTACCTACTCAGAGCATCAGTCCAAAATCAAATGTCATCTTTCAAAAAAGTGGAAGATCCCTCCTTCTCACCACTGGTATGCGGCCAAGGAACCGGGCTCTTCACTTGTTCTTTCAGGTGATAGAGCGTCTCGAACAGCAATTTCCAGATTGACAAGTGGACACACGAAGAGTCTCTCGTACTTTGAGGGTAGAAAAACTTTTGCAGTCTGCTCCAAATGTGAAGCTCAGCAGGCCTCTGCCGAACATATCCTGGACTGCTTGGGTCTTTCCAAAGAGGACCTTTACGCTACCCCACTTCTGGTCATCGACTTTTTAAGGGTCAACAATTTATTGGATCTTGTCTGACTTCGTCAGACAAGTGTAGGATAAGGAACAACAACAACAACAAACCAGTCGGCATGGTGTACCAAATCGTGCAATCCAATTGCTGTAAAAAGCTTTTGCAACTGTGTCTGCCAATGTTTTGTAGAGGAACAACTTCCATCCAGTTGGTGTAACGGTCTATGCAAGTGAGGCAGTATATGTTACCGTTGGATGGTGGTAAAGGACCGATAAGTTCTATATGAACGTCACTGAATCTTTCTGATGGCAGTTGAAATTCAACATAACTGGATTTTGTATGACGATTTATCTTGCTCTTTTGACAAGGAATGCAGGATTGAGTCCATAGTCTAACATCTTTCCGAATGTTTGTGCAGAAGAATTTTGAAATCAGCAGTTTAACTAATGCCTTTATTCCAGGATGGGATGCTCCATGAATTTGTTGAAATATCTTCATTCGGTGCGATTTGGGAATGTAAGATCGGATGTTGATGGTTGATGTTTCACACCACAAAAACTTTCCAGAAGGTAACGGGTATTGCTTGAATTTCAGGGAAGTTGTGGATGTCTTTAAACTCTTTAATTCTTCATCTTGATTTTGTTCGTCAGCAATTTCATCATAATCTATTAAGGAAATTTCCTCGATCCTGGATAAGGTGTCTGCTATGATGTTATCTTGACCTTTGATATGTCGAATGTCGGTTGAAAATTGAGAAATGTACTGCAGATGATGAAGTTGACGAGGAGATACCTTTTCAGGATTCTGTTGAAATGCAAATGTGATTGGCTTGTGGTCGGTAAATATGGTGAATCTTCCTTCGAATAGGTGTTTGAAATATTTGATGGAGCTATAAATACCAAGTAATTCTCTATCGTATGTGCTATAGTTCTTTTGTGCATTATTCAACTTTTTGGAATAAAATGCGATAGGTTTCCATCCATCAGATTCATACTGTTGGATCACTGCTCCTATTGCCGTATCTGAAGCATCTGTATTAAGTGACAGAGGTACGTCAGATCTTGGAAATTATAGTAGTGCAGTGTTAGCCAAATCTTCTTTGTATTTATTAAACTGGTCTTTAGCCTCTTCGGTCCACCCAATTTTTCTTCTATCCCTTTTTCTCGCTTCTTTAAGGTAGTCATGTAGAAGAGATTGGTTCTTAGCTGCATCTTTCAGGTAACGTCGATAGAAGTTAATCATACCGAGAAATGTTCGAAGTTCGTGAATAGTTGTTGGAAGTTTGTAATCAATGATGTCTTGAACTTTGTCAGGTAAAGGAAGTGAGCCTTGAGGTGTTACTAAGTATCCCAAAAATTCGATTTCTTTCACTACAAAGACAGATTTAGAGGTATTGATGCGAAGACCACAATTATTGAGTCTTTTAAAAACTAATTTGAGGTGATTTTCATGTTGTTCTTCACTAGTAGATGCAATGAGAATATCATCCAGGTAGGGAAAAACAAAATCCAATCCCGAGAATACTTCATTTATGAATCTTTGAAATGTTGCTGGAGCATTCTTTAAACCAAAACTCATTACGTTAAATTCGTAGAGTTCAAATGGTGTGACAATGGCTGTTTTGCATTTGTCTTCTTCGTCAATGGGGACTTGAAAATAAGCTTTAAATAAATCTATCTGAATATATGGTAGTACCTTTAAAAATGTGATGAAAATCCTCAATTCTGGGAATGGGATATCTATCAGGCACTGTTCTGACATTGAGCTGCCTGTAATCTCCACAAGGACGAAGAGAACCATTTTTTTTCGTAACCAAATGGAGAGGACTTAACCATTGACTACTGGAAGGTTTTATGATGTTGTTATCCAGCATGAACTTAAATTCTTGTTTTGCTGTGTTGAGCCTTTTTGGGTCTTAGTTTGAAGACCCCTGCTCTACACAATGGTAGGTCATTTATCCCCATAGGCTGGAGTTATGGGGCTTTGAGATATCAACACTTTTCTTGACGCACACGTTACTGCCGATGATCTCCATACCGATTTTAAAGACGTATTTCACGTCAAAAAGTTTTTAAATTTTAAAATAGTCACAAATTATAATGGTTCATCCACTATTTAAGTGGTCATGTTATCTCAAACTTTCGAGTAATACGCCCTAATTTACACAATCTAAAATTCATTTGGTCCTATTCAACATTTTGCTTTTAAACTTTTTCAATTATGGAAAATATTTCTGTCTTATCGCTATGTTGCCAGGAGTTTTTAAATTGTTCATTTTTAGTGTTAGATTAAATTGAATTGAAAAATATAATTGTAGAAATATCACTGGAACAAAATAAAAAGTTGCCTCTTCAAAAATGACTCGTATACCTTGCACATATTTAGTAGATTCGTTAATCCTCTGAACGGCGTGAGATTTCGGAGTAATGTAATGTTGCTTTTACCCCACAACACTCTTAATGACTAAATAATCTTATCTTTCTAAACAATCCAGATTCTTTCAAACCTTAGAAAGATTTTTTTGTACTTAGAATCCTTTTGAAGTTGGGTATGCCCACTGCGCTAGCAACCTTCGAGTTGTAGGCAGCGCAGATTCGATTCCTGTTGGGTGTATTCCTCCCCGGGTGTATTTCTTCCGTTTCAGTAAAACTTTCATTGTATGTCTATTACTTAATATTGTCTCTCATGTGTCTGGCGCAGCACGGCCAAATATGGCCCGAGCCATAAAAACTCAAAACCAACCTTTCGAAGTATTTTATTGCTCCTTTCCTTAAAATATAATCCATTGGAAAGATTCTATTGTTTATTTCCTCAACATAACATCCTCTAGTCTATTGCTCATTTCCCTTATAGAATTCTTTGTAAAGATTATATTTATCAAGACGCTCAAAAATGCTTAGAAGTCATGCGGATTGCGAGGTGGAATGATGCGCGCACTTCTGTATAACTTGAACTGCAATGGGTCGATCCGAAATCAAATAGGGGGCCGCGGTGGCCCGATTGGAAGAGTAATGGACTAGCAACCAGAGGGTTACGAGTTCGAATCCAGCCAAAAGACCGTCGTGTACAAAGGGGGCTGGTGCACGTTAAATCTGTCTTGGCCTCAAATGTCCTCACGTTGGCGCGGTGTGGAAGTTTGGAGAGTGGGGTGCCAGCTCAGGTGTTGCCTCGTCATCTGACCGTGATTCAAAATTACGCGTCGTCCTCGAACATTTCCTTCGGGATTGATCCCGGACCGTCGTCAATAGCCCGTTGTGTTGCTCTAGTGCAACGTTAATTACCATTACCGAAATCAAATACTAGAATGAAATCTGGATGAAGTTTAGAGTGGCCGCATGTCCTTTTTTTCTGGCTGGAGATTTTAAGACGAAATTGAGATACGCTTGGTAGAGTTCGATTGTGCCTCGAGGGAACAAATCGGACTGAGTGTGGAAACAAATATTCGTACTTTAATCGCGTTCTTTGTTTTCGATGTTATTTAACTATTGAGAATGCGGCAAAAGAGGAAGCAATTACTTGTGGACTGAATCGCTGATGCGAATGGTAGATGCAGTTTTGCTTGTGAAATTGACGCGTTTGAAATATTACAGAAAACTTGATCCCAACATTCTTTAGTTTGGAGAGTGGGGTGCCAGCTCAGGTGTTGCCTCGTCATCTGACCGTGGTTCAAAATTACGTGGTGTTGTCCTCGGATCTTTCCCTTTGGGATTGATCCCGGACCGTCACCAATAGCCCATTGTGTTGCTCCAGTGTGACGTTAATTGAAATACCCCCCCCCCAACATTCTTTATCAAATCAACTGATTCATAGGATATTCTGAGTACTTTTAAGTAATATTTTGTTGAAAAGTAGGTGAATATTTTCCAATGTCTTGGGGCCGCTCATCGAGTTTGTCCACTGCGCTGGCGACCTGCAGGTGGCACAGATTCGAATCCTTCCTGGGTTACCTCTCTTCTGTGCAAGTAAAACTTTGTATGTGTATTGCTTGACGTGATGTCATGTGTTTGGCATAGCTGGATCAAATTTGGCCCTTATGCCATAACTCAACCCACCAATGTATCTTGTAAAGACTTCAGACTAAGATAGATGGCGCCCTTGCGCATGCCCAGAAGGACTTTGAGAAAGGAAAGAGTTAAGAACGAGTGTGGCGAGAGACGTGTGGGTTGTGTTTTTTTTGGAGAGTGATCGAGACTGAGATGTGTGGATTTTGATATATACTACCTTTTCTATTTATGTTGTGTGTCGTGTTTGTACTGTGTCTGTGAGTTCATTAAAATGGTTTAAACCAAAAAGGGAGTATTCCTTGTGATGGTAATTAAAATTTTGAGCAAGTCAGTACAATCTATTAAAAATTTGTAGTGACCAACGTATTTTTGTTCAAATCTTTCATTGCTAATAATCTGTTCGTAACTAATGTCAAAGCACCAAAATATTTTCTTTCAGTAACTACACTGGTGTTCAAATTTAAGAGAATTTTAACTTTCGGGCGATTATCTCCAGAACTACTGGACATATTTTAATGAAATCAGTTATGTACATAGGTTGAAAAAATAACCATACAACAGGTTATAGTACATATGCATGATCGTGCGTAAGGACGGTCTGACAGAGGTTACAATATCGACACAAAAAATGGGTTAATAGGGGGAATGGTCCCCTCTTACAGCTCTCGCAACGTGAATTCATACTGGAAATGAGGCAGTCACTCCCACTCCTCCAGTAACGGTTTTCAGGCCCTGGATTGTTCTGGGAGGGGGAAGGCGAGTTGCAATTGCCCTCCCAGATATGCTCTATAGGGTTCATGTCTGGAGATCTGGATGGCCAATCCATCCGGCGAATATCCTCACTTTCCAGATAATCGTCGACCAGATGAGCCCTATGTGGACGAGCGTTGTCCTCCATAAAAATGAAATCAGGGCCAACTGCACCCCTGAAAAGGCGAACATAGGGCTCCAAGATCTCATCCCTATATCTCACAGCAGTCACAGAGCCTCTGTCAAAGACATGGAGGTTTGCGCCCACCTAACATGCCTGCCCAGACCATCAAACCTCCGCTGCCAGTGGTCTTTCTCGGATGTTGGAGGACAGGTCCCTGGTTCTCTAAATGAACGTACGTCGAGAATCAGTGGTTAGGCTGAACCGGGACTAATCAGTGAATAGAACGGTCCCCCACTGATCCCTGGTTCAAAGTCGACGTTCTCTGCACCATGCTAAACGGGCTCTCCTGTCCGCAGAAGTTAGAGGGACTCAAACAGCAGGTCTTGCAAATAGATCCATCTCCATGTAGCCTTCTGGAAACACTAACCCTTGAAACTCGGCTTCCTGGAGCCGCATGTCACGAGAGCCGAGCTGTTGCACTCCTGTTACGCCTCGTTGTAATGGACAAATATCGACCTTCATTGGCCGTCGGGGCTCTTGGACGACCTTGCCCAGGCTTTCTCTCTACGGATCTGGTATCCTTAAACTGCTTCCATAAGTTGGACACGACGCTGGGCATTACATTCAAGTCTGTAATCTGTACTTGAGACTGCCTGCTTCGTCTCTCGACGATTCGCCATCATCCAAACGTTGGTGGTTACTCATTTTAACTGTTTGCTTTGAGTTTCATCGAATATTGCAAAAAACACCACGAAATTCGCCAAGGTGTGCGAGCGAACGAAGCGTTGAAATTGTCACGTGCGCTTAGAAAGCATGTTCCTCAAAATGCAGCGCCCACACGCACGTGTACGCTTACGTATTCGACACTAAAGATTTGCATCTTTGTTTGAAAGCATTAGTTTTACCTTTCATTCAGTGCTTTTCGAGAAATTCGACAAAACATGCAAATTCTTTTAATTTTTAACACCAGTATAATTTCTTACCGCATCTGAAACAGATATATATAAGATCCCATCTTCAAAGTAGTTTTTGATCGATGAAGTTGCACTGTGTTTCACTTGTCTTGTTAAAATTATAGCAAAAAGAAAATTGGACTTCCAAATCATGGAATAACAAACTAATGGTGGGACGTAAATTTTCTTAAATCTAAAAACTCATCTTTATTTGCTTAAAAATAAGCACAACCTGGAAGCTTGTTTGGATTCTATGGAAACGAAGGGACTGGTTACCAAAATGTGGCCAATGATAACAAGGTAATTATTTCTTCAGTATCACACACAGTATAGGTTTCCTTGTGTGCATTCCCTTACATTGATTTATGAGTGGATCCTGAGATCTAACACGTATTACATGTGCACAATCATCGTAAGTTGTTTTAGCTTTCCACAGCATGGCTTTTATCTTTATTTTATCCATTCAGGTCACTTACTGTTTTAAGTGTTTCTTTGGGGAACATGGCTGAAATTCAGACTGTTCGATGGCTTCTATGCTAAATGTACTCATTGCCTACATGCAAGCTGAATTTCAATCTTTGCACAGATGGAGTTAAGAGACATTTAATGTTATCCTAAGGATATATGGGGAACCTATCCCCAGCACTACAGTAATTAACCCCGAGTTGCATGAGACATACATATATTCATTCTGCAACCTGCAGACTAATTCTGACCTTGACTAATAGAAACTTTCCTAGGATTCTTTCAACTAATCTATATTTATGTGTTTTGTGAGGGAAAATATAACCTCAATAGCCAATCTCATAAGACGTATGTAATTGATGATTGCAAATCAACAGATAATTTATACTTGTAAGACTACCTATCAGATATTCTGTGTAATTAAGTTAAATTGACCTCAATCTTCTAAGAGTTGAGATTTCTGAGTAATGTATATTTGAGTAATTACTGAAATGCTAAATTCAGTTTATTGTAATTATTGATAGCTTTAGTGTTTGTATGGACTCTAGCCCTAACGTCATTGCAAACAGAACAAGAGATCTGCTGCTCCTGTCTACCAGTCCTGAATAAACATCATGCTTAACTGCTTGGCCGATATCTTTTTTGCCAGTGATATCTTTTCCTTTCAGTTTTGTCTTTAGGTTTACTATAAAAGTAAATGAGCTCCTCTAGGAGCTGCTGTATGTGATTTTATTCATTTAAGAAATCATGAGATTTTCACTAAAATAAAACAAAACAGCAATGCATTTACTTCAGTAATAAGTATTTTAAAAATACTCAATATTTCTGATGTCAATGTTCCATGGGTAAGTGCTAAATGAACCTTTATTTCATCCATCGTTTTATGAATTTGGCTAAGCTTTTCAAGGCAAATGACATATGGAGAAAGCTTCTTCTATGATTATATCTTAATGTAAGGAAAAAAATCAAAGGAACAATAAGCGCAATGCTTAGCGACTCTATAACCTTCCCCATATGCAAATGAGTCTAGCAGTAGTGGGTTTCCAGACTGCTGTTTCACATCCAAGTGAGCAATTTCATATTCTCTCTCTCTCGATTCCCCACAACACCATCTACTAGTTTCTTTTGGAATTAACTGTAGGAGTGGACATACACTACATACAATAGGACGACATTGACCATTATTCCATTTAAATCTCATTTTCAAAAAATTTGCTGACCTATATATGGCTGAATGCTTTGATTTTGTCCTATTTCAGATCTAATAGTCAGGCTTCCCAAAAGACAAAACAAAGACAACCTCAAATTGATTCTTAAGAAGCAGTAAAAAAATTGTGTTACAATGGATAAGGATATTTTGATACAGCATGAACACAAATTATAGAAAAATCAAAATAAATTTTATTACAATGTCTTAAAACGATACATTAAAATTTAGTCAAAGAGCTATCATCCAAAGATGGCAATGGGTGTAGTTTACGTGAAAACCTAGAAAAAAGAAAGAAAATTAACATATCTTATTTTAAAAATCTGCATACAAGAGTATTTAGATATAGACTACCTTTTATCAAGGTTTGTATTGTTTTAAAAAAGCAATTTCCATACATAAGGTATCACAATATAATTGAAACCATCAACCTTCGAATGAAATAAATAGAGCAGGTGCATACTGCTTCATGTTATTTTTCCTGATTCCTCAGTTTGAAGATCCGTCACATGGTATTGGGTGAAAGATACTAACGCTACTTTCAAAATTTGCATAGTAGCTAGTCGACTATCACATAACTAGTAAATATACCACAAGTAACAATTTTCCATTTTTTTATAAAAATGTTTTATTCAGTGACACACATTAAGCCTTTTCTAATGGTTTATGTGAATACTGAGTGAATAAAAACATTAGTTTGCACTATGACAGCTGATTAGCCAAAGTCAATTTTCCCAAGTACACATGACCACTTCCGAGATCTGATAACAGCAACTCTGCCCATATATGCTGGCTATTTCATTAGAAAGTGTAGATCTGCTGAAAGTGATGGCATCACAGGGCAAACAAATTCAACAGCTGAGGAAAATAAGAACAGGACTCCCTGTTTCCTAAGTTAGTCATTAAATAAACAAAGAAAGTAAAAAAATTAAAAATTGAGGAGAAATGGGGTTCTTACATCATTTTTGTCCCTCACTTGTCCAAGTTATAAAGCCACAAAAATTGGCATTGACCTATCTGCACGGTTTTTTTTTTTGACAAATCAGCTTTTCATACAATTTGGCAAGTATACTACATTCTTCACTTTTATTATTCAAAAGCTGTATAAGCAAACTTTGTTTATCCCTTTGAGAGGCACACAAGCATATATACGCTTGGAAATGTGCAGTCTTCCTTGCATGACAAGTAACCAGTTTCAACCTTCTTGACCAATGAAATGTTTGCTAGGATCCTTTCACCCAATAGATATGGTTCAGTCCTTATATGTGTAATGTAGGGTAAAAGCAAATACTACTAGGAAATTTCAACTCTCAGAGGGTTAATCAAGCATCCCCGATTTTGAAGAAAATATTTTTTTTGGCACCTTCTAGGAGGCACATTTGAACTAGTTTTCTTTTATTTCGGTAGGTTGTTTTCCAAATAGGTTTTAAAATAATATGGAAATTAAATTTTTTTGCATAACAAAAATCAGAATTGAATTAAAATAATTTCCAGAACACTTTGACTTTACTTTAGACTCTGGAAAATCAGAGCAACCTTGCAATGCATTGAGCCTGGAAATGTGCACTTACTTCTGAAATCCCTCAACCAGCTCGTTGACCTTGTTGGGGTGGCAGCAGATGGCACACTTGGAAAGCGTGCTATCAAAGAGGGGCTTTAAGTACTTGGCACCGACACGCTCCATATCAGAAGTGGTCACCTGGGAGATCTTCTCCAGTAGTATCTGGATGTACTTCATGTCGATGTTGCAGTAGTAGGCCTTGAGCGATTCCTCCGTCACATCTGCAACCGTCTTGATCTTCTCAATGACGTCAAAGACCAGGCTGCTGGAGCCCGATTCCATGAATTCCTGCTCCCACTTGGACTTCCCGTTCAGGTGAGACTCCTGAAAGAAATTGGGCACACACATGTGATTAGGGATAATACTTCTAGAATGTCCGAAATCCAGATTTTTTTCATACAATGATTTCACATTTCTGTAGTTTAGTTCTACAAAAATTAAGGGGTTTGAATTAGAATATTGAACTAAAATTGGGCTGATTACTTTTAATTTTTTAATAAAAGAAATAATAAAATTTACTAAATCAAGTTTTGAATATTATTGTAAGAGATAAAGATAGTCAAAATGCAAATAAAGGAAAAACAAAAACCTGCTCAACTGTGCTAGCTGAATCTGTGTTTGACATAAACAATGTGGAGACATTTTAACCCAAATACATTCCAAAATATGCAGCACATTTCTTTCCCTGTCTATTTACAAAGTATTTTGATGCAAATATGAAAGAAGGTTTTTATGATGATCTGGCAACCAGATTTCTTTTATTTTCACCATATTGCATTTAACAGAATTGGCATCAATTTATTTCATTTCTCATAATTACTTAATTTAGTCTAAATTATATTAATTTACAGTGAAAACAAAAAATATGACACTTACAACGATGCCAAGTGCTTCTTTGTAGCCCTTGAGTAAGTGAGTGGAATTGGATAGAATGAAATAAATCAAACCAGTATCAGGATCAAGGAAGATGTTGTAGTTGTAGGCCAGTCCAAGTCCTCGTATCTGACGCCACATTGGACCCTGACAAACAGAATAGAAACACAAATGAACTACAAAAGTTGGACACTACAAAAACCATATTGACATTAAACGCGCAGATAAAAATATCTATTTCTTTCCTCTGCTTCAAGGCAGGAAAATATTCAGACATTCCACTACAGCAAGCAAAATAGTTCAAAATTGAGAGCACAACAATGCAGCAATTAAGTACCTCAGACCTTTCAAATCCTTTTGTAAAACTTACACAAGGAAACAAATTGGTATTTCTTCTTTGTGAATTGTTAAATACTGAGGAAGATACTCAAATATTCCACTACAGAAATTTAAAGAATATTTTAAGCTCAGGAGAAAGTAGTGAGCAATAAGTATTTATTGTGCAAGTTTTATAAATATGGTTACCAGATTGCAGATATCACATCCCTAGTGCTAGGTAAGTAGATATTTTAATTAAAGTCACACTGGAGCAACACAAAGCTATTCCCTGGTGTCAGGAGTATCAAAACTCAAAACTCAGAAACATTTTAAAGCTATAGGGCAACACTGAGTGCAATATTTTTGCTATAGATCTATCATTTAGAGTTTCAGTGGCAATTTTACAGAAATTTAATTAAGAGCATAAAATATAGTCTAGTAAAAATATGCTCTCTGCCTTAATTTTCATTTTGATACTGGGTTTTGAGAACAGGATCAAGATTTTAGAAAATAAACTTCTCTTTACAAGTAACTAATATTACAATTATATCATTAATCACTTTTATGTTCTAGCTGTGCATGTGCAGATTTCAATGGTTGTATTTTGCAGAGTTTGCTAAATCACTTGATGTGCTAACCAGAATCACATGTCCACTTATCCCTTCAATTGCTTTAATTCTAATTTTGTGCCTTGTTATGAAATAATTAGAGTTTTAGTTATTTCATACATCAATTAATGCAATAATGCCATTTTATTATACTAAATATCTAATGAATGCAGAGATGCCAAACTTTGACTAGATGTTTAAGTAATTTGTGGAGAACTTAGTGACCACTAGAAAAATTAACTTATAATACAGTAGAATATACATCAGGGAAAACATTACTTTTTGGCTGACTGTCTTAAATTGCCAAATTTGAAATGTGATTTTCAGGAATTGTGCATTTTCCAAAAAGCTTCCAAATATTTAATTTTTTAAACACTTTTTGATCAATATTAAGGCAAAACAGTAACATAAAAAGTAGTTATTTCTTAGTTTAGTTATTTTCTGGCCTGAATTTCCCAATCTTTTACCTTTTCCATATCAATCTTTTTTTATATGAAATTTCATTATTTTCCCACTACTGTAAGCATTTCTCAAAACAGGTTAAGTTTTTCTGAGCACGTGAAGTTTCCTCCAAGTAATTGCATCGGTTTATTAAAGCATCAATATTGTTCAGTATCACAAGACAAACTCTTAATTAAGACTTCACAAATGGGGAGAGGCTCCTCTGCAATAAAGGTCAATTTGGATATGGAGAAGACTAAAGCAGTTCACTCAGTGGATCTCATCAGCAAAAACAAGACTTGCTTTCCAGGGTCATGAATGCAAACAATAGGCATGATCAACTGGCCAGTGACATGTCACGCTGTCAGTTCACACAAACTAGCATGCTGCAGATAGATTCACGCAATTATTTCCCTTTTGGGGAGAGCAGTAGATTTTAGGATGCATGGTGTTATCACCTCCAAGATGAGCCTCATGTCACTTAAGATTCAGGTACAGCCATTCTCTACCTTCACCTACCAGTTTACCGTCATGGGTTGGTCTTGAACTCACAGGGCTCTTTAAAATTTCAACACAGACATCCATGTCTTATTTTGGTGAGCATCAAGAGTTTTTGACTGATGCGAACATACACGCTCCATCGCACGGGATTCCCACCCTACAAGGAAAAATTAGGGCCTTTTAAAGCCTATTTTTAATTTTTGAAAAGCTGCTTTTCAAATTGCAATAGATTGTTGCCTGTGATTTCACAGGTAAAAATTTTTTTTATGACTTTGGTTTCCAGGCCCAGTTTCAAAAGTATCAATATTTGGCCTTGATTTTTGATGACACTTGACCTTGGTTAATTGGTTTGTCACTCTAAGGTAGTTTTTTGCAACACAACAGCTAATTAGATTGGGTTCTACTGCTTAAAATGAATTAACATCCGGACACTTGACCTTGGGCAAATATTTTGTGATCTTGGTTTATGTATAATGTAAACTAAAATTGGAAAATGCATGTAAAATAAAACATGCAGTGTTCTTGTAAAATCGGAGGCCTTTAAAAAATTCTAAAGAATTTTCAGAAAACAAAGGTTTTCAAGGGCCTTTAAAAACTTAAATGAAAAACAGGCCTTTTTGAGGCCTGTGGGAACCCTGTCATAACCCAGATGCCTAGATTGCATTTTTCCTAATATTGGGAGATGGATTAGGGTACAATTAAGACATCAAATGGTCATTCTTACTAAAAATGTACAAGCCCTGTTATGAATGACTGCCATTACCCTCAAGAGTTAGAGGCAGGAACAGTTTTTATGGTAGATGGACAATAGGTTCATGGACTGACAGTGCAGTTGAACGAGCTTACCTCCAGCTGTGTCAGGTACTGGATGAGGACAAGGAGAGGTGCATAGTCGGGGTCTGTATAGGAGGTGATGCAGGGAGAACACTGCATCAGGTAGGAGGTCTCTACAGACCCAATGCCGATGATGAGTCCTTTGTGGCTGCTGTCACCACTGCAGTCTCTCTGAATGAGTTGGTGGCACTGCTTGATGGGAGAGCTGAAACAGAAGTAGAAGCATAAGTCTATCTGAAAACTTAACACAGTAGCAGACAGGGTAGGCAGATTGAAATGGAACAATTATCTTAAAGAAATTGATGATTGAATTCAATTTTTTTAATTCTTTAATGAAGCACAATAACATGAAGGATATTTTCAAAGTTCTGGGAGTCATGTTATAAATTTTTGATTTTATTAATTTTGGTCTAGTATATACGTTTTTCCCTTTCTACGTCCCTTCTCAAAATTTCCGTTTAACTTATCCCAGCAAGAAAGTAGTTTTTAGGTCATCTTTTTTGGAGTCTCCTAACCACTGGTTTACACCTTTTATTTCTTTTAAGTCCTGAAATCGCACACCACGTATGTCTTTTCAATTATGGTTGGTTATTTTGGGGTTTAATGGACCAAGGGCCATATTTAGCCAAGCTGTGCTATTTTCAATTTTGGAAACAGATGATAGTCGCTAGGCGCCTCCGAACACTCTTTTCGTGGAAAGAAAATAAAGATTCCTTCGAAATTTACAGCTTTTTCAAAAGAACAAATCTGTACTTGGGCAAGTGGCTAAATAATACTGAAGATCATTTACTACCATCGTTGGGAAAACCAGTTGGAAGTTGCATGTACCTGAAAGAATTAAACAATAGCCCTGCAGAACAGGTTGCACCAACCTCGGCCGTGTCTGGAGTTCAAAGACTCTGAATAGGAATTTAAATTAAACGAAAATGCTGTTTTATTTATGAATTGTGATTGGCAATGAAAAGAGAATATTTTACAAGAATGCGGAACAAAAGAAGTCGCAGTGCAAGAAAAATGAACCAACATTAATGATCTCAAAGGCCAGTCTTCATCCAAACATGATGTTATGTAGGATAGGGAGTACTTACGAGCTCTTTCACCAAAATCAATCCCAACAAGTACAAGCCAATTGAAAGCAGACTTGGTGTTCAGAATTAGTCAACAGAAAAGGCATAATCTTCCAATCTTCCATCATGACAAAGCACGTTTCTTTGGTGATCAAACTGTCAGTTTGGCTGAGAAGTTTTGACCCATCTGCCATAATCCACCAGACATTGAACCTTCCATTTAATCCGAACCTTATAAATTTTTTAATAAAAAAGCTTTTAAATTCCTTGGAAGGCTGCAAAAGGCAACTAGAACAGTTCTTTGCCCGAAAAGATAAAAAGTTTTGGGAAAATGGAATTATAAAGTTAGCAGAAAACAGTAGAACAAAACGGTCAATGCGTTTTCAATAGTCTTTATGGCAATGAAAAACAACTTATTTTACTCAAAAACAGAACAAACTTTTGGCTAACTCTTGTTGCCTCTTGCCCTAGTTGCATCCTAGTTTATTTAAATAGAACTGTTTTTGTGAAAAATAAATCAATTGAAAAAAAGCTCAAATTTCAAGTGAAAGCAAATCCTTTTAATGATTTCCTCTTTAGGTAAAACATTGTGTCCAGATCTCCTTAGGAGGGGTGGTAGGTTGGATTCAATGGTACAAGGTCTGGAATGGTGGAAACTCTTTCAGATTCCAGTGTTTGTATAGCTAATAACAAGCTAAACATTTTATATATTACTAACAGAATTACCCGGCGATGCTCGGGTTGAATTGGTTAAATGTTGATTCTATTTTATAGAAAAATGCAGCAATATTTAAATTTAAGTGCGCAGAAAATATTTTTTACCATCGTTCTAACTTTTTCATAGCTTCTACAATTTACTTCGGATGCAAATATGTATACATAATATATCTATCCATATAATCCATTTCAAATTCATCACTCTTGCTATAAGACAAACTACAAAGCTTTTTCTGAGATGACTTCAGAAGTCGATTTTGAGTTTTGGAATGATTACAAATGCCAATTAAGTTCATTTTCAGTAAAAATGAGGAACTTTCAGCGTAGTTTTGCACTCAGTTTTCCAATCAATATTTATTATTTGTGGTACCCTTGCACCATGGATTCAATGTTTTCGAATTACACTATCATTGTGAGAGGATGGCAAATTAAACTGTTACGGAATTCATGGTTAATTTATTTTGAAGCACATATTTTTTTTCCTTGAAAATTCTATTCAGCCACACATGGAATAACAGAGCTTGTTTAAAACAAATGTCATCAGTGTAGACAAAGCAAACTCAATCGATTACACTTTTTACAAAATCACTGCTTTCAATTAATGTTTCACAGGTACCTAAGTTGTATACGAACAGTTTCAACTTCAAGTAAGCTACCTCGACCTTCTGCCACTTAAGACAAAAAGTTTCTATTTTTCAACAGTCCTAGTTTACATACTTCTTTACTCTGATATTATTCCAAGATCAGCAAAGTCTTATTTAAAATTCGCTTTCCTCCAACAGAAAAATTTAGTTTTAAATCGAATCCGTAAGGTACTTTTTTCAATAATTTCCATGAAACATGAAAAACAAATGTTAATTCAATTGATTTTAATCGTCTTGTAATAAAAATGTCAAAATTTAGAAATATCTTTGAACTACAACGTATGGCTACGCGTTTTGATTTAACATAACATATCTTACACTACTGTTTGATTTTGTATTTGATCGGCGAGGTGACACGTCTGTGTTGGCTGCTGACAGGAATTTCGAATTCTTCGAGTTTGTGGAATTGGGAGGTTTTTTGGCTGCTTTGTGCCTTTAGTCTTTTCAATATTATTATTCCCCTAGTGAAAGTTTCACTAGGGCTTTGCTTTTGTTCCTACTACTTGGGTAAGTAGTTTTTTCTATTATCGGCTGATCAAATTTTTGAGAGAACAGAGGTTTACCCCTCTCAATGAGTGACGATCTTACATCGTCCCCGGCGGGGACGAATCCTGCACCTGAACTTTTACAAGACACGGACCTAATTAACTATTGTAGTGATGAGGGGAATTATAACTTCACTTTCATCATTCGCCCAATCCAACCTTTACTAAATAAAAATCCATATATAATTAAAAAAGAAATATATAAACACTTCTCTGAACCCAAAAATATCATAGTATGCCGACGAACTCGAAACAACATTATCATCACAGTAGAAGGTAAAGTCGCCGCCCACGAAGCTTCCAAAAATCAAAAATATCCTGAATACTATAGTTGATACCAAATTAACGAAGGACAATTTAATAACGCAATACGTAATAAATGGAATAGAAACAGAAATAACTTTAGAAGATATAATTGAGGATCTAGAAGAACAAGGAATTAAAGTCGCAAATATTATCAGATTCGAAAAAAATGTCAATCAAATAAAAATCCCGTTAAAAACTATAAAATTCGACACCCCTACCCCTCGGAAGAAAATTGGAGATAAAGTGCACATAGGGATGATGATGCACCAACTGAAACTATACATAGAAAAACCAAGACAATGCAAAAACTGCTGGCTATTTGGACACGGCATGAAAGGTTGCAGATCCAACCAAAAATGCAAAATCTGCTCAGAAGACCATCTAGAAATAATGTGCCCAAATAAAGAAAAAAAATGTTGCAGAAACTGTAAAAAACCGCACACAGCAGATGATGAAAATTGCGAAAAGAAAAAGGAAGAAATATAAATATTGAAATATAAAAACGAAAACTTAATAACCTACATAGAAGCTAAAAATACACTCGCAACCTCATACGCCAAGGCGATTACTCAACCAAAAAAAGGAGATCAACACAGAGAAGAAAGAGAAATAATAAAAAATAGCGAAATAAAAGAAATAATACTTGAAACTTTAAAACCAATACTAACTATAATCGAACAAATTCAAAGAAATCAAACGTATATATTAACACTAATGATTGAAAATAATATAATACCAAAAGAAAATATAATTTATGAAACTCAAGAAAATATAGAAGAAAATGAAATAATGATACAGGAAGAGGAGGGGGAACAAACCACCCAAAAGCAAGAAGAAAAAGCACATCAAGACAAACTACTAGAATGGCAGAAAAACATCTACTACAAAATATAAAAAATAAAGACAAGAACAATACCACATCAACAAAACGAATAAGCGAAGATTTAAAGAATAACCATAACAAAAAACTGACAAAAACTATACCATCACAATCTCCACTTGAACAATTTATAATAAATGGTAATATGGAATACGAATAATAATATCAACTGCCTGATTTTCAGAACTTTTACCTTCCTTTAAATCAATCGTGTTTGGACTTTATATCATTCAGTGGAACTGCCAAGGCGCCAGAGCGCGCCTCTTCGACTTAAAACATAAATACTTTAAACAGGCGGACATTTTAATCTTACAAGAATCCTTTCTAAACCCCAAGAATAGATATATATTTACACTTATCAAAAAAAAAAACATTTTCCGTTTTGACCGACCCTGCCCTTTCAGAGGGGGAGGCCTAATAATAGCCACCAACAAAAACATAAGTGCTCAACTAATCAAAGAACAAAACCAATTTTTTGAATACCAAGAAGTTCAGATCCACCACAATAACACAAACATACATATCATTAATATATATTGTCCAAAAGGTATTAAAGATGAAAAAATGCTCAATGATATCCGATTGGACTCAAAAAAACATTATATACTTGCAGGTGACTTCAATGCAGCACATACTAATTGGGGCTTCAAAGACAACACCAGCGGGAAAAACCTAATTAAATGGATCAATAAACAAAACTTAATTTTACTCAACCACCAAAGTGGAACCCACATTAGTAATAAAGGTACTATGTCTGCAATAGATCTAACCTTGATTTCAAACAACTGTCCCTCTATAACCAATTGGCAAGTACACCAAGACAATTTTGGAAGCGATCATTTTCCCATTAATTTCTTTTATAATAAACCAATCAACAATAAACAAAACTTCACCATACAATTTAATTGGTACAACTTCACCAAAACTCTAAAGGACAACCTAAATAACTTAAATGATCCAAGTTCTCTCAATAATATCTTCCAAAAGGCCATTGAAAATTCCCAAACTAAAAAAGAAATTCCTCCACCCAGGGCCCCTTGGTGGAATACAAAATGCAGCCAACTAAGAGCAAAAACAAGACAATACCTGACTAAAGCCAAAAAAAATATAAGTACAACTGACTGGGAAAAGTATAAAAAATACAAAAACAAACTAAAGGATTTAATCCAGAAACTAAAAAAAAAGTTCTGGTATACAACTTGTAAAACCGTCGCAAAAGATAAAAATATATATAAAATTCTCCAAAGACTGAAAGGCCCCGCCAATAAACAAAAAGAATCTTACAACATCATTCAAATCAACAATATGAAAATCTATTCCTCCGAAGAACAAGCTAACCTATTTAATAAACAATATACACCAGATGAAAATCTGGACTTCCTTCCCCTCAGTTTTGTAGATCACAATAACAATTCACTTAATAAGGGATTTTACATGGAATGAGTTCTCCAAAGCAATCACCCAAATAAGAAAATCAACCCCAGGAAAAGATAAGGTCACAATTACAATGATCAAAACATCACAAGAAATTATCCAAAAAAACATTCTCAAAATACTTAACTCCAGCTTTAACACCGGTAATATCCCTACCTCTTGGACCCACTCTCTTATCATCCCGATATTAAAACCACACAAAAATCCTATTGACATCAACTCTTATAGACCAATATCTCTAACCTCAACTTTCGCCAAAATTTTAGAACGAATGATCCTAAATAGACTTATAGAAGATATCTACTATAATAGAAAATGCATCAACAAAAATAACCATGGTTTCCTACAAAATAGAAGCTGTACTACACTTCTAACACAAATATTTAACGACATCGTAATAGCAAGAAAAAAGAAAAACTATATAGTCTTCGCCTCCATAGACTTAAAGGGAGCCTATGATTCAGTGTGGAGAGATGGTCTCATGCGTAAATTACTAAAAAAAGGAATCACTGGTAAAATAGCTCTATGGATAAATAATTTTATTAATCAAAGAACTTGCCAGGTGAGATGGAGAAACATTTTATCTGAAACTAAACAAAGCTCCCGAGGTATTCCACAAGGAAGCATACTCAGCCCTTTTCTTTTCCTTATCTTCCTTGACGACTTATTTATACATATTCCTACACAAGTCAAATGCTTAGTATATGCTGACGACATTTTCATTTATAGCGAAAACCAAACATTAACAGATTCCACAGAAGCTATCCAAACCACAATTAAAATTATCAACAATTGGTGCAATCGCTGGAAACTAACTATCAGTTTAAACAAGTGCAATATCATCAACTTCTCAAATAAAAAAACTACTCATAAATGCAATATCAAAATCAACAACACAACAATTCCAGAAGTAAACAAAATCAAAATCTTAGGTCTCAACTTCGATAAAAAATTAACTTGGAACCAACACTTCAAATACCTACAAGCCAAAGCTGCACGAACTCTAAATGCCTTTAAATACATAGCTTCCAATAGGTGGGGTGCTTGCACTAAACACCTAATACAAATAGGAAATACCACAATCCGCAACCAATTCGATTTCGGGGCTCCTATTTTTAATGCTGCTGCAGAATCTCATTACAAAAAAATAAACCCAATATACAACTCGATGCTAAGAATCGCAACAAGCCTTCCAAGATATACTCCTATTGAAATCTTACACGCTGAAACTCAAGCTTCTTCTCTGCAACAAAGACACAAACTTTTAAAAACAACTTTCTATTTAAAACATTCAAGCCTAAGAGAATGGTCTCCAATTTACGACCTAATATACAATCCACCTTCCATTACATATGCTCCATGGAAGGGCAGAAACAAACCAATAGCAGCAGATACGATCAACTGTTTAGACAATTTAAACATCACTAAAAGAGATATTATCCCTTGGTGCCCTCCCACTTCAAACTTTAACTATAAAATATATCTCCAAAAATTCCATTTCCAAAACAAAAATCTACCCAATAATGCAATTCAAATAGCCTTTGAAGACTTTCTACAAACATTTCCAAATCATATTATAATAGGGACAGATGGATCAAAAACTAACACAACCAGTTCTTTTGGAATTATCATACCTAAATTATTTGTTGAAAGAAGCTACACAGTAAACAATATCAACTCAATATTTACAATAGAAGCAATGGCAATTTTCAAGGCAATACAAGACTGGGTAGAAAAATTCCAAAATTTTATTATAATAACTGATAGCTATAGTGTCTTATCTAGCTTAGAAAATATAAATAAGCATTCAAATAATATCATTTTACAAATTCACCGAATTCTAAGCAAAAAAAGCCAGTACAACAACATCATGCTAGTGTGGACCCCAGCACACAAAGGCATAGCCATCAATGAAAAGGCCGATCAGATAGCTCAAAAGGCAGAACTATTTAACGTCGCTGAGGGAGTCTCGGCCATGGACATCATAAAGTATTATAAAACTGAAAATAACCAAATAATATGCAACCAGTGGAAAAAATACTATAAAAACAAAAACTATCCTCATGTCAACCCAACAATTCTGTGGTATGAAAACACTACCCTAAACAGAAAGGACGAAACTCTCATCCAAAACTTTCGAGCAAACACTTTAATGACAAATTCAATCAAAAACAAAATCAAACTCTCAGATACCCCTAACTGCCTAAGATGTCACACCCTATGAAGACCTAGAACATATTATATTCCACTGCCCAACTTTCCAAAAAGGTCGAAACAATCTCATTCATACTCTCTCCACTCAAAAAATTCCACATTCTTTGAATGGAATATATTCCAATTTATCTTTGACCATCTATAATGCCATTTGCTTATTTTTAGGCACTAATCCTCGTTTTTAATCTTTTGCATTTTGAATTATTATCTTAGTTCTCTAGAGGCACAAGGCAAAGCAGCCAAGTCTCAACTCTGCTTTTCTCCGAAAAGCATCATTATCATCATCACTACTGTTTGTGAAAATTGCAACACCATGAAGGAATCATGCAAATTAAACGAAACTTGCAGGAAATGCAAACCAGGTTATATGCAAATGATTAGAATTACAAAGCGATCACGCATGTGTGGGCCGAAAAACACCCTCTAAACTTCCAAGTGAGCCTTTATAAAAAAGCATTGTAAAAGTGCGTTAAAATGTGTGTATCATCGTTTGATTGCTGTAAATGATTGATTAGAAGTCAATATGCCTCGCCAAAAACGCAGAAAGCCATAGGAGCAACTAACGGAGTTCAAACGGGGCCGCATGATTGACCTCCGTGAGGGTGGACTTTCGCATCGTGAAATCGCCACTCGCACGGGAAATAATGCCACAACAGTGATGAGTGCGTGGAAGAGATGGACCATGGAGAACCGGACAAGTCGAAACCCGGCAGTGGGCCATGCAATGACTTCAACACGGGACGACTGACACCTCATCCGCATGGCAGTGACGGACCGTACAGCGTCCTCTCGTGCGTTGGCACAACATTGGAGCACGTCTACAGGTGTGTCATTGTCTGCCCCCACGGTTCGTCGACGTCTGCTGCGCCATTCGCTACGTGCAAGGATTCCCTGAGCAAGATTCCGTTGACGCCGAACCGCCGACGCCTCCGGCTACAATGACCAATCGGCAGCCAATGGCGTGCCGATTGGCAACAAGTCGTTTTCTCAGATGAGTCTGGACTGTAATGATGGACACGTACTCGTCAGATGCATAGGAAAAACCTTACCTTTTCTAAATTTTACTGAGCCGTCATACTTGATAATTAATACTTCGCGGCTTTTGAACCGCCTACCAAAACAAGAGAGTAATTCACTTCAATTCTTTCCCGATATTGGTGAAAGAACTTGAATTAACGTTCTTTATAATAATTTAACTTTAATGATATTATATATCAATTTAATATTACTTAAGATTTGACTTTTATGGAATTATAATATTTCTTTTGACATTTGATTATTATGTAAATCTTGTCACGACTATGCAAATTTTATGCAAAACTTGTCACGTGATCTTTCCTACTATAATAAAAGCGGTTGCAATCTGTTGTATCAGTATTCCCACTCTCGCTTGCTCGATCCCGTCCTCGGTTACTTGATGAAGTTATTAGTAACTATTTCTGCATGTAATCTTTTTCATTTTAAATTAAAATTTACTTGTTATTTTTTTTAATAAATTCTAGTTTGGATTTTTAAAACTTCGTCGTGTACTTCTACTAACTTAAGTTCGTATCAGCCTAATAGAAGGTGATTGTTTATTTTAATTCACTGCGTGGACACTCAAATTAATCTAAAAATAAATTAACAAGGTTATGGGCCTGTTGCCCACGTAATAAATAATCAATCACCGGCTAATTTAAAAATAACTTGAGACGGCGGGCCTATTGGTCAACAAGTGGAAAGTTACCGAAATATCCAATTCCACTTTATCAACATGGAAGCGTCTGTTGAGACTCAATGCCATCAACTATAGCACCTGGAAAGAAGACATCAAGGTCTTGCCGATGGAAAAAGGAAGTTGGAGGATTGTTACTGAAGAGAAGTACCCCACCAAGATATCGGACGGTGATAGTAGCGACGAGCGTACATATCAGAAGCTCCTAAAGGATAACTTCCGAAAAGATCGGGCCTACAGTGCAATTTATTTGTCTTCAGAGAAGGAATATCGCTTATTGATAGCGGGAAATGAAGACCCTGTAGCTGCATGGAAAATCCTGGAGGAACATTTTAGACCCGATTCAAGAGCTAGGGCGATCGGCCTTACTGACGAATTCTTCTCCTGCCATATATGTCCGGACGAGGACATAGGAATATATGCAGCACGATTGAAGCAGATTTCAGCCCAACTAGTCGACTGCGGGAAGCCCATCCAAGACTGGTATCAGGCGTTCCAACTCATCAGATACCTACCACCAGTGTATGTGGGTATAGTCCAAGCAATATACAGATGGAGGGATGATATTTCAAAGCTGACAAGGTCCTGGGTGAACTATTGGCTGAAGAGGCTAGATTGAAACAAAGTAACAAAGATCAGGAGGTGGTTGCATGGCAGATAAGAAGCTGTTATACCAACCAACCGAAGGTCAACTTAAGAAAAATCCCAAATGAAAAATAAGACCAAAAGGAACAGACAAGAAGAGGAAGACAAAGAACCAGAAAAGAAGATCCCACTCAATTTCCCGAAAACGTCTAACGACAAGTTTGGTCATCGAAGCAAATTCAAGTGGAACGTCAAGAATAACACCTGGGACCTGGGTATTTGACACAGCGGCGACTTCACATTTCAGTTGTGAAAAAGATCTGATGCTCAACTACAAACTTATCAAAGGCACAGGTAGCTGTAGCAATCGGAGGTGTGACGTGTCCCGTGGAAGGAACTGGCGAGGTGAAACTTCAATTCTACGTAAATGGTGAGAATGAAACTATTAAGCTATTAAATGTATTACATTCTCCTAAGCTCAAACAAAATTTGATTTCTGGAAGTGTAATTGATAAAGCTGGTCATAGTTTTGTCTGTAATAGAAATTTTTTGAATGTTTTTCATAAAGATGGTCGCAAATTATTTTATGCCAGGAGGCAAGGTGGTTTATATTATGTAAAGCCTAACTATCTTAAAAGTATATCAAACGTACCTAAAAAAGATTTAAAACCTAAAGTTAACCTTTCAACCACTTCAGTAAATGATTTAAATATATGGCATAAAAGATATTGCCACATTAATACTAAGTATATTGTGAATACTAGTAATAGTGAAAGTGTAAAAGGTTTACCCAATTTTAAGAATATTAAATGTGAGCCATGCAAGATCGCCAAATCACGACGGAAATCATTTAAACCGATCGGAAAAATAAGGTCAAACCATTAGAGTTAATTCATATGGATCTTTGTGGCCTTATTCAAAATACCGCAATTGGCGGATACCGCTATTTCCTTACGATAACTGATGACTATTCAAGAAAAGTTACAACCTACCCAGTAAAAGAAAAAAGGGGTGTTTTTTAAGTGTTTCCGTAGTTATCAAAAAGAGTTGAACGTTATCTGAATTCTAAAATTGTATGTGTTCGAACACATATT
This sequence comes from Meta bourneti, assembly GCA_933210815.1. Taxonomy (NCBI): domain Eukaryota; kingdom Metazoa; phylum Arthropoda; class Arachnida; order Araneae; family Tetragnathidae; genus Meta; species Meta bourneti. Next base: position 52,297,946 of record OW119928.1, read on the forward strand.
GAAGAACGAATTTGAAGCTTTATTTGAGGAACAAGGTATTAGGGCCGAACGCACTAATACTTATATCCCGAAACAAAATGGTGTTTCAGAGCGCTATAATTACACAGCAATGGATGGTGTTAAAACCATACTGAATGATAGTGGTCTAGGAAATCATTTTTGGGTGGGCATTATTTTGTTTCACTTATGTATGGAACCGAATTTGCCATGGCGAACAAAAACTGACTCCTTTCGAACTTTTTAGTGGTAATAGCCGTCGGTTAAACATTTTAAAATTTTTGGAACGACTGTATTTTTGGATATTCCCAAACAAAGACGTAAGACATGAGAGCTAAGAAGGGAATTATGGTTGGTTATGCCCAAAGAACCAGAGGATATAGAATCTATTAATGTAAATTTTGACGAGGATATTGGTGATAGCAGTAGAGCAGTACTGGACCCACCTAAAACTTTTTCTTCAAAGTTTGATTATCCAACATCTGACACCGATACGGATCAGGAATCTAATAAAAGTGATTCTAATAATTCGAGTAGTGAATCAGAATTTAAATTGGAACTTACATCGAAAACTAGTAAAGGTGATGAAACACAACCCATTTCCCCTGTAAAATTTTCACTTATAAGGAAAGTTGTACCTCGAAAGAAGGGTTCGAGAACCCACATCAGGACCCACAGTATTTCTGGGAATAAAACTAGATTGTGTTCACAAAACGATGTCAGGAAATTTTGTGAAGCAAATAATCTACCGTATGATATGGGAAGGTTTGACTTCCATGGTAGAAATACTTATACTGATTAAATTAGAACCTAAAGAGATCAAAATTTTCCAAACTAATATTTCTGAAGCATGACTAGATATTACAATCCCAAACTGTTATAATGATAATTTTAGAATACCTCAAGCTAACGAGTGGCATAAAGCCATGTTAGATGAGATTTCAGTCATGAATAACTGAAAAGTCTGGAACCTGGTACAAAAAGCCTCCTAATAAAGTAATAGGTTGCTGTTGGGTTTATACAGTCAAAAGTGACAAGGGCAATATTAGATATAAAGCTCGATTAGTTGCACAGGGTTTCAGACAAACAAAAGGTGTTCATTATGATGAGGTCTTTGGCCTGGTTGTGAATTTTGAAATTATAAGATTGTGCTTCTCAATTTTTGTATGCAAATTTCAATGGTCACATTGTCAAATTGACGTTAAATGTGCCTATTTATATGCATCACTTGATGAGAACATTCTGATGTCCCAACCTCGGGGTTTTGAAGATCCTAACAAACCTGATTATGTTTGTAAATTAAATAAAAGTATTTATGGACTTCATCAATCAGGAAGAAATTGGTTTCAAGAAATACACAATGTATTAGAAAATCTTAAATTTCATAAAATTGAATGGGTACATTATTTATACTTTTGGTGACAATGTGGTACTTTTAATATATGTTGATGACATAATTATCTTTGCTAAAAATGAATCTTTAATATCTAATTTTGTTAAAAAATAAATCAACAATTTGATATAAAAATTTTAGGAAAGACGTGAAAACTTTTAGGTGTCTAGTTTAAAAAAGATGGTCAAACCTTAATGATTCATCAGTGTGAATATATAAATAAGATTTGTTTAACATATAAGGAGTACAACTATCCTCTTACATCTTTACCAATTGCTGTAGGAACCATTTTATCTAAACAACAGTGCCCCAAATCAAACGAAGAAATTTCATTGATGTCAAAATTACCATACAGTAACTTATTAGGTTGCTTAGAATTTTTAGCTGAGGACTCGTCCTGTGACATGTTATGCTATAAACATATTGTCCCAATTTTAATCTAACCCAGGTTTTATACACTGGAATACCTTATTAAAATTGTTGGGTTATGTATATCAAACCCGTAACTATAAATTAAATATTTCTAATATAAATGATATAAATTTAAGATGTTTCAGTGATGCTGATTTTTCAGCCAATCGAGACGACCGTATCTCTATGGTGGTTTAATTCTATTTATTGATGAATCGCCAGTTATGTGGCATACTTTCAAGCAGAATACGTTTCTTTAACGGAGGCATCCAAAGAACTCGTATGGATTATTTGTGTTCTAAATAAACTGAAAAACTTAAGCATTTTGAAAGTAAAATGTGAAAGCCACCTATTGTGTGATAATCAAGCAGCCATAAATTTTACAAAATCATCTATAGAGAACCATCGCACAAAGCATATCGACATCAAATATCATTTTATTAGAAACTTGGTTCTTGAAAAATTGTTTACTTTAAAATATGTAAATACAAAATCTACTTGGCTGATTTGTTTACCATGCCATTACTGAAAGTAGGTTTGGAATCACTAGTTAAGATATTTGTATTTTAATGTGTTTGACATTTTTTAAATGTACTTATTCTTTTTCATGTCTGGCTGGCTACTGGCGAGATCATCCACTACTTTGGATGGATCCTAATACCTTCTTGGAAGGAATAAAATTGTAATCTGCCAGAGTACGAAGATGCTGTATTTCACCGAGGTGGTGGTCGTTATTAAAGCCCCTTTTTTAGGACGACTTTTTTTGTCTTTTTAAAAAAATTTTTAATCCCTAAAAATAACGTCCTCCACTTATGCTTAACGAATTTGCAAGCCAGCCCGTCATACTATAATAGAAATTTTTCATGTATTTTTTACAGAGAACTGTTTCTACTGTTATTTTTTGAATTTTTACAACATAAGATATTGTTGTGTATTTGTGATTATGAGAATTGACTCCAAGTCGTAAATATTATTAATCTCTTAGTGAGTTATTTTTGTTAAAAAGGTTGGTACGATTTATTCAAAATTTTGAATTCTGGTATTTTTAAGTTTTAGGCCAGTAAAAGGCAGTCCATTGTCAGGAAAAATCTTACCTTTCTTTTCTAAATTTTACTGAGCCGTCATATTTGATAATTCATACTTCGCGGCTTTTGAACCGCCTACCAAAACAAGAGAGTAATTCACTTCAATTCTTTCCCGATATTGGTGAAAGAACTTGAATTAAAGTTCTTTATAATAATTTAACTTTAATGATATTATATATCAATTTAATATTACTTAAGATTTGACATTTGATTATTATGTAAATCTTGTCACGACTATGCAAATTTTATGCAAAACTTGTCACGTGATCTTTCCTACTACAATAAAAGCGGTTGCAATCTGTTGTATCAGTATTCCCGCTCTCGCTTGCTCGATCCCGTCCTCGGTTACTTGATGAAGTTATTAGTAACTATTCCTGCATTTAATCTTTTTCATTTTAAATTAAAATTTACTTGTTATTTTTTTGAATAAATTCTAGTTTGGATTTTTAAAACTTCGTCATGTACTTCTGTTAACTTAAGTTCGTATCAGCCTAATGATTCTTTCAGTGTTGCAATTTTCAAACAGTAGTGTATTTTAGAATAACTTCATTTTTAAACTGACCGGTAAAGTTAAAATAAAGTTATACATCTTGCTTAAAAAGATTTCCATTTATGTGTGTGAAACAGAATTCTTCAAATTATAACATATTGGTACTTTCGTATTAACGGCATGCCAGCGATTAATCACCGGTAACTGAAGTGAAGTCACCAATGAATATTTGGGGGCATTTGTCGCGAAACAAGAGAAACATTTTTTGTTGTAGTGCTACCACATTAATGAACAAAATAAAAAACACATTAAAGATGGATCGACCATTTTTCCCGACTGTTGGAAGGGAAGACAGAAGAACTGGAACAATCTGGTGAGTTAACCACAAATACAATTTCATTGTTTCTGAAATTGGCATGCATACAGAATATATGCGCTCATCTGGAAAGCGCAAAATGGCGAAATAAAAAACATCGAGGAACATCTCGCCACCACCTCGAGTCCTACCTAGCGGAGTTTATGTGGATGAAAAAACAAGCCTCAAATGATAATGATGTTTGATGCCATCCTAATTGCTAAACATTTCCCGCCCGAAACAAAACTTGGTTGATATTCGCCAATGGCATGCGGTTAATACGAAAGTACCAACGTATTTAACCAAAGACTTAAGGAAAGTTTGTCGAAATGTATACCCGAAATTTACCCATATCTAGTGGTATTTGGCAGAAAATAATTCATTACAATTTAACTCCTAAATAATATATCTGTAATATGTAATGGAACACATTAATACAAACAGAATCGAAATTCTGAACTCTGAAAAACGAAGATCTGAGCAAGCGTGTCGAATTTCGATGTCATAGAATATTTTGAAATAGAGAAATTCGAAAAAGACGCTTGAATAATATAGACAATGAATTATTTACAAAAAGAACACAATTTTACAAAACTTAGAAATGCTCAAATATGATGGCAACATTTGTCTTAACTCAAATACATAAACACGAAATTCTAACTCTTATGAAATAAAACATTAATTCTGGCATTGCCAGATACCAAAATGCAAGTTGTGTAAAATTAAATATTTTAAAAATCCATTTTTCAACATTAAAATATTCCTGAATTATTTATATTGTGGAAAGAAATAAAAAATCAGTTCAAACATAATTAGAATTTTAAATCGTTTCAATATAACGTTTTGGAAAAAATAGTTTTTCGAGCAATACTGGTAAAAACAATTTTATTAGAAAATTTGATTTTCGATCAATACTGGTAAAACAAACTGAGTTGTGTACCGCAATTATTTTATGCCTCAATGTTTATCCTATGGCAATTTCGAATTGATTAACCCCTTCTGCACACTTAGGTTAAAGAGAACGGGGATTAATAAGTAACTTGCGTTACTCGCAGAGTTCCAAAGTATAAGTGTACGAAATTTGGTGTAGATTTATAGAGAACATACAGATAGATGCCAACTCTGCTTTATATGTATAGATTTATTCTCTTACAAAATTATACAACTACATTTGTCACATATTTACAAATTTATATTTTCTACATTCTGTTTCCAAAAGTACTTTTCTATATTAATTTTTATGAAAACCCTTGAAAATTTGCCCATATATATGTGATACCTCATGACTCATCCCGCTTCTGACTCATCAATGGGGAACACTGATGACTTCCAGTAACAGGAGTTGCGAGAACATTCCAGAAGCAGAACACAAGCGACTTCTGGAAAAAGGGTTGCAAGAACATTCTAGAACGATTTCGGACATCGAAGGAATAAGACATGAATGACAGACGACCATCCTTTTTTGTTGTTTTAAATGTTTGTAACTCCTTAATTGTTATTTTTTAATTAAAATGTTTTACCTTTTAAAGAATTTTTCTCGGTGTTCTTTAAAGCCATATTACATTACCACTGAACTTCACATGGGCGCTCAGCCAGTCCGATCTCTGAATTAAACTTCCCTAGACACGGCAACGATGAAAATTCAATGATGAAAACTCGGGATTAATCTGCCCAGATTATAAGATTATCAACCTCAACATGAGTGTTGAAGAGTGTAAGCTAAGAGGGTGAAACTATTCTTGTTTTGAACTGTCCTTGTATTCAACTGCAGATGAACTGTGACTATTCAATTTGGTTATAGAGGTATTGTGTGCACCATCGATGGAATATCATCAACGAAAATGTGAGTACATTCTTTTATTTCATTTTTAAAATATAAACAGTGCAGTTTCGATTTACCATTTTACTGAGTTATTTCTTGCATATTACATCGAAAATGAGTACATTAAGTGATATTCCTCACATTTCACAAGCTCTTAAATCTGGATCTACGAAAATGATTAAATTATTGCATGGATTATTTTCGGAAATGATGCAGGCAGAAACAATCAGAAAATAATTTTTTTTCTGGTTTTCCAGAATCCTATAACATTTCCAAAGAAAAAATAACACTTTAACTGCTTTTTCAAGTACTGATCTAATTTTGATTTTAAATTTTCTGCACCTTGAATGTTCCACAAATCCAGAGAAATGCTGATGTCATCCTAAATGCTGTGAAAGATTTCCGTTTATTTCCTACCCTGAAAATTCAGACTAGCGACGGTGACACCAACGCAACACTCAATGCTCTCTTGGCAGAAAGCAAATTTTCACAAATGAAAGCTTTTGCAAATAAAAATTATTTTTGATACAGCTGTATTATGTCCCAATTGGTGGCAACGCTTTTGGTGCACTTTTTATGTTGTCAAGGAAAGGATTCTTAGAAAAAATCGTTTTTTATTAAACGGAAAATAATAAGCTTTGGCGGAAAGTAATTAACCGGAAAAAATACAAAACTTTGAAAAAAACATGTTTTTTTTAACAGAAAATAATTACAGAAATATTTGAAAAATAGCGGTTAAAATGTTTTTATTTTGCCATAAAAACGGGAATGTCCATAATAAAGATTGGTTGGCTTCACCTGCCATAACTCGCTACTAAAATGCGCCAAGAGTGTTGCCACCAAACGACGTGTATAATACAGCTGTACCTAATTTTTCCCCCAAATGGTACAGATGACCAAAGCGAAACCACCTGTCCTATCACTAAAATGAAGAAAAATAGTTTGAAAATCACAAATACTAGAAAAATATCAGAATTGCATCATCCAAGACAGAAGACTTACATGAGTACTCCAAACAAAACATTCAAAAATTACAAAAGGAAAACTGTCGACAATACAATCGCAAAAGAAAGAAACCTCATATGAGCAAAATCAGTGATTTAATCGCAATTCAGAACTCAATTCAGCTCCGGACTAAAAAAACTTTAACCTAAATTTTTTGGCCCCTGCAAAATAGTTACAGTGAAATCAATGATCGCCATGATTTGAAAAAAATCAATCAGCATGATGTCAACTGCTGTCGATTAAATAACGCCATGAAATTCAAGTTAAGACCTCATCCCAAACCATTCACTTTCTCAACAATGAACAATTGCACGAAATTACATTTCTTCTCACTTTCAGAATAATATTTTTAGCATTAAGGAGGCTGAGAATTATTTTTTAAACCAAAAGACGAGATATCTTTGCTAGAGAATGACGAACCATTTAACTTGTCTGTCACGAATTTTTTTAGGACATCTGAACATTACTACCACTTCGAAATTATCATTTTGATAATAATGACGATTAAGATGATGGCGAATTTTTAAGATGATTTTACATTTTTTAAATGGTGAACTTTCAAATTCTAATTTTCTTTTTATTCTCAGAGACTTTGAATTTGAAGATGTAAAGACGACGCATCCCTGATATGCACATTATGATTTTTGAGCATGACAAAGGTCATCAATAATATAAGATGAGCTTTCCCTTCCTTTTTTTCAGGTTTTCTGACACCATTCCCTTGGTCAGGAGGTCCTGTCCCATCAAGATGCCCGAGTGTGATACCCCACGATTCCCATTTATGACTTATCAACGACTTCAGGTAGGAGTTGCGAGAACATTCCACAAGCAGAACACAAGAAACTTCTGGAAAAGGGTTGCAAGAACATTCCAGGAGAACGATTTCAGATTACGAAGGAGTAAGACATGAATGGCAGATGGCCATCCTTTTGTGTTGTTTTAAATGTTTGTAACTGTTCAGTCATTAATTGTTATTTTTTAATGAAATGTTTTACCTTTTAAAGAATTTTTCTGTGTTCCTTAAAGCTGTTACACTACTACCTGAACCTCGCATTTGTATTAAATGTTTAATATAATTTTAGATATTGCACAACTCACATACCTAATGTCTATCTTTATATCAACAAAGGAATTTAATTTCAATCATAAGAATTTCATATTTAAAGTTAAAGGCTGGCTTAAATTAAATAATCTCCAATTCTTTCAAAATAAACTTTCTTTTTCATACACTGACATGAAAGTTACATACACTGATCTAAAAGTTTTCGAGAGTTCATTTCTGATTTTAAATCAAAGATATCAGATAAAACTTCATACGTCAAAATACCTCATTATTGCAGGAGATACGTTTGGAGGCAAGAAATCTTCAATCCAAGGATTCTCGGGTTCCAACTTCTGCTTCAGGTTGTCTAAATTCATGGCCAAGTGAACGGTCATCTTCTCAGGCTTTGTGATGATCTCCCTCACAATATTCAATTTAGACACAATCTAAAGAAAAATTGAGCATGCATAAATTATAGCTTGTTTATCATTGACATAAGTGACAAAATAAATGGGTATATCTTTATGTTTTCACCATGCAATGGCAGAACAATGTGAAACAAATTGGATAGAACAGTGCCAGAAATCAAACGAGTAACAATATTTTGTGATGGGAATCCCCTTCTGTTTTAAATGTTTCATCAAATTACATTAGAATAACTATTGTATCAATATTACCAAATTTGTAGGCACTGAGATATCCCTCAACATACTGTTCTTGGGGAATAAGAAAAGTGTGATACATAGGGCTGTCATAGCCAAAGCACTCTTGAAATAGTAGCATAAATTCTTTAAAATAGTCTCCTCTTAAACCTTATTTTAGTGTTGCTCAGATACAAAAAGAATTGACTAAAACACACAAAATGTGCTAATTAAGTACGAGACACATTGAAGAACTCATCAAGAAATTTAAATTTTGATATTAAAAAATTAAATACTTTCTTAATATGAAATTTGAGTTTAAAACACTCTCGGAATTAGCAGAAGCATTTCTAGCAATAGCAAAACACACAAGGCCAAAATAAATCATTACACTGATGAATTTATTGCATTTTTATAAAATGTTAATTAGTTTTTATTTCTACTTAATTTTAAGGTACACAAATTTGTTTATTGTTTAATATAAATAAAGTACATTCACAAGAGTGTTAACACTTCATGTATTCTTTAGAACACTGTTCAGAACAGTTATTTTTAGAACAGAATATGGAGCTACCTGATGAGTTATGGAGCAACAATATAGAAAATTTGGAACAAGTTTAATGAGTGTTTGATAGTACATTGGGTCAATTTCAAGCAGCTTTGATGCATTTTAAAGCAGCTTTAAATTAACTTTCGATAAAAGTAAATGTGTAACACTTAAAGTAAATCTTTTGTACATTAAATATAAAGTTAATAAAACTCTACTGTGAAATCAATCCCATATTGGAATGATTAATCAAAACAACTTTGATACTAGACAATATCTCACATACTAGAAAGTCAGTCTGTTAAAAATATAATCAGAAAAGTTAACAATCGACACATTTATATTTAAGTCTCTTGTACCATGTATTGTTTTTTGTCTATCTTCTATGAGAGCATAAGGAATTATGAAAAACTGTTTGAAAAATAATATTAATAAAAATATTAGTGCTTTACTAAGGTCACACTATTTCTGAGCATGACTGAACATCTTTACTGTCAGTTTCCAATCTAGAGTTTATGTAAAATTAAAGGAGTCTTCACAAAGACCTTAAAGCTAAATTTTTTGAATTATGAAAAAAAATTTCAGTATTTTTGATAAAGTTAATGGAAAATTTTTAAATCCAAAATTCTAAAAAATGCTTTTAAAACAATTTATAAATAAAACACAAAATGCTGAAATAGATGCCAACTTTAGGCTGTCTAGCAGTAATGAGAGATGTTTTCTGTAATGTATTGTTTATGCAGCAGTAATGGGGATAAAATATAGATTGGAATTTTTGGATTGTTAGAGCCAATTTGGTGATTTTTGTTTCATCCAAGTCAGATTTTTTTAATTTCACTATTCACAGTACATTTAGGTGAGAATCCAGAACAAAAACGTAAAATCTGTAATGGATGGAATTTCTGCAGAAAGCAATTTATTTTTAAGATTTCATTTCAATTAAGGCAAAATTTTTCAAGTGTTATATATACATCTAATAGAATTAAGTTTTTAATAATTCAAAAAAAGAATTGTGGTATGATAAATTACAATAATATATTAAAATTTACAAATTAGTTATAACTGCACCAAAAGTCTATTAATGTATGCTCTTTGTTATGATTGGCTGCAGTATCCAGTTAATGCTCACAATTTGGCACATTATTTTCACATAATTATAACCAATTGCCTATCTCATTCTTGACATTAATTTGCTCGGTATCTCAGAAGGAATTTTTTGGGCACAATTTTTCCAAAAGATGAAAATTGGTGAATTAATACATGGAACAAAAACAGCTAAAAAATATATAAAGGAAACAAAATGCTGCTATGTCCTTGGTTCAGGTTTTTCAAAAAACTGTTTGGAGCAGAATTAGGAAAAAGCGTTTGGTGTAGCTTGGTGTGAGTTGTATTTGTCATGTGAGTTTATACTTATACACGCATGCCTGATTGAAGCTATTAGAAAATTTACCAAACATTTTTGATACCATTGCAGTGGAGGTGAAATTCATAAAAACATTTTCCCCCTGATGTAGAAAGATAAATTCATGACGACAAGGATTCACGCTATTGCTTTGAAAAAGGAGGGGCACTTAATTTTTGTTGACCTTTGGTAGATTTTCAGAAAAAGTAGCCAAAATTTTAATATTAGTAGCTTTTGAAGCAATTTGCTTAAAAAGCCCTAGTCGCAGAGGTTGAAAATTAGTAGCAAAAAGTCGTCCATGGAAGCTCTGGATATATATTAAAAGGGATCAATACAGCAAGACCAAGAAAATGTTACTTTTCTTTTAGAAAAAAAGCGTAAATTTTACACATACATTTTTTGTTTAAATCTGTGGAAAACATAACAAAAAGAATTAAAAGCTTTTTACATGAAAAATATTTACATTTATTTTGTTTTGAATATGGGGTTGAATTTTTAAAAAACAGAAATTCTCAAGACAGAATCATGTGCTTACTGATCTATTTAATTATCCAATGATAGTTGGTAATTTGATCCCATTTTAGTCTTAAGATGTATTTTGATACTACAAACTGATTTTGAAACTAATTTGATATCTCTTTATGGAAGTAAACAAAGGGAAAAGGAAACAACATGCAGCTACATCCTTTGCTCAGGTTCTTCAAAAAACTGTTTGTAGCAGTAAGGAAGTCTTTAGCATAGCTTGAAGCTGCATTCGTCACACGAGTTTATACACACATGCCTCATTGAAGCAATTAGAATATTCACATTTACCAAAGTTTTGATACCATTGCAGTGCAGATAAAATTCTTAAAAAAATTTACTTCCCTGATGACCTAGAATGATAAATTTGTGACTAAGATAAGAATTCATGTTATTAGTTAAAATCACCAAAATTTTGAAATTAGTAGCTTTTGAAACAACTTTGCTTAAAAAGATAATACCAGCTGCCAAAGTAAAAATTAGTAGCATATAGCCTGTGGCAACCCTGGATATATTAAGGGGATTAATACAGCAAGGGCCAAGAAAATGTTACTTTTTCTCAGAAAAAATGACAAATTATACATTACATCATATATTTTTTATTTAAATTTGTGTAAAAACTATAATATGGTAGAATAGTTTGGAATAAACAACAGTTCAATTATGATTTACCTATCTCTTTTCAGGGTCCAACCCACGAACCTCTAACTTGACAATGTCATTAAATGCCCCTACATAATTTTGGTCACTGCACTGTGGCAGTAAGGCCCACAGAAAAAGATATTGGTTGAAATAGGTGACCTTTGAACTTCAAATTAAAGGAAGCAGATTCAGAAAGACTGCTGTTCATAAACTTAAAATTCATTGGGACAGGTAGAAGCCTGATATAACTAAATGCGCAAAATATTAAGGAGCAGGGGTTACTGTATTAAAATAAAAAGTTTCGATATCAAGGTATCATTTCTTACATTTTGTCTCATCAGTCACTGATAAACAATGGGGCTTGAATGGTTTAGTTTGTCACTATGGTCATTTTTGCTACACAAGGGCAAATTACATAGGTAGGTATTTTAATTAACGTCACACTGGAGCAACTCAATGGGCTATTGGCGACGGTACGGGATCAAACCCAAAGGGAAAGATCCGAAGATAAACCACGTAAATTTGAACCAATGTCAGATGACAAGGTTATACCTGAGCTGGTACTCCACTCTCCAAACCACTCCAGAGTGAAGACATTTGAGGCAACGACAGATTTAACATGCACCAGCCAAGGGCAAATTAGATCGGGACCTATGGCATAAAGGATTGGTTGGTTTGGATTTTATGGTGCTAGGTTCAAAAGCAGACAACTGTGCCAAATATGGTATAAAGGGGATTCTGAACCACTACAAACAGGCCTGAATGGAAAGTCTACAGGTGGCCTGCAATGACTAACACAGCACTAAATGCATTTATAGCTTACAATATGCATCAAACAATTCCAAGAAATGTAACGAAACTATGAACGCGTTAACAGGACTTTTTACAAAAACAGAAAAGTTAGATATTTCTTAAGACTGAACATCTAATAGTATACCAATCAAATAAAAAGCAAACAGTGCAGCTCTAGCAAGAAGGCAGATGACCTAGGGGAAGTCCATTTGTACAAACGTGGTTAAGCTCGCAGGGGAGGATACAATACTCAAATCACATATGGCAGAAACAATGGGCAATTATTTGTTTGGTCAACTTGTATTCACTGATAATTGTGTGAATGCTTTTTTTTATTTACATTTAACCTTCCTCCTAATTTAATGAAGACTAGACTAAAATGCCAACTCGCTGGAGCTGAACAATAATTAAATTTTGGAATTAAAATGGATTATTTACAAAGATAGCAGGTATCATAACACCTGTTCTTCATGAAAAAGGTCCACAAGGATATTGATCCTTTATAGATGCCTTAATAAGAAAATCTTGAAAATAAACAAGTTTATAAGTCCCTTTTCTTCAAATAAAGGAATGAGAATCAGGAAATATGAGGGTTGATTGATAAGTAAGGTCTCATACCATGTGGCATTAATAGCAGTTGAAGATGAAAAACCTTTGCGGATGTGTTCAGTAGCAGACACAGTAGTTTGAGCTTACTGTTTTAGAGTAATTACGTACACTAGTCATAAATGGTGCCTGAGTTATGTAAAGCAAGGTCAACAATAGTTTTTGACACTAGATGTTTGCATGACAATCAAAATTCAAACTGGGTTCCTTGTTGTGACCCAGAAACAAAGAGGAACAACCATGGAATACCACCACCTAGGTTCTTCTGTTGTAAAGAAATTTAATAGTTCCTTCATTGCAAAGTCATGCTCATGATTTTTTTGGGATGCATGGGGTGATTCTAGAAAAATTTCTGCCTAAATGAACAATTTCAAAAGGTATTGTTAATCTCAACACTCAGTGATCCACAGAATCAGGCCTAAAAGGATTTTTCTATTGTAAGATTGTAAGACACATTGCAGTTCACAGATTATGGGAACAGTGACAAACCTGAAACACTTGTTCCACACCCTCCTTACAACCTAAATTTGGCAGTCTGACTTCTGGTTGTTCCCAAAATTAAAAGGATGTTGAAAGGTCAATATTTTTCATCCAATGGCAAAGTTAAAGTTGCTGTGAAAGCAAACCAAACTTTCTTCAGGGACGAAATGAAAAAATGGATAACACATTTAGAAAAATGTGTAGCGGTAAATGGTCACTTGAAAAATAAGGTTTCAATGTTTCAGAGAATAAATTTCCTTCATTTTGATGCAACTTTCATTATTTTAATTTGTTGGAAGCTGATTTTATACAATTGGAGACCTTACTTATTAATCAACCCTAGTATGTATAATTTACAAGATTATAAAACATAGATGTACTGACTTCTTCTGGATTAGATTCGAGTTTCACAAGTAGACCTGCCAAGAAACGAGACTGCCTGAGCATATTGGCAGTCCAGTGGTTACTTTCTTCTTGGAAAATTAAGTTTTTTATTATTGTCTTTAGCACAGAACTTCCTTTGCGTTTCAAAGTAGAGAAGTCCGTTATCATTTTGTTCACAGCAGACTTTATTCTGGCTGGTTCAAAAATGATTTGATAAAGTATCTCACGCACCCACTGCACAGACTTTTGGTACTTGTCTTCTTCTACCTAAAGACACGATAGAGATAGAACGATTTAACGTACTGAGAACAATTGGAATAAACAAACTGTACAAATAACTCATTCAGGGTTCCCACTCTTCAAGAAAAATTAGGGCCTTTTCATTTTTGAAAGCTATACTTAACATAGACTGTAATAGATTAACCTGCGAGTACACAGGTGAAGAAATCTTCACAAGAGCTATATCTGGGTCTTATGACCCAGTTTTAAAAACATCAATTTTAGCAAACCTATAATTATGCCATTGATTTTTGATGGCACTTGACCATGGACAAGTATAATTGAACCTGGTTTTTTAAAGCAGGTAAAATGAGCAAATGAGGAGAAAAGGTTTTTGATCAGCTCCTAAAACTTAGTGAAAAATCAAGCATTCTTAAGGTTTTTCAAGGCCTGTGGAAACCCTGCAATTGTAGTTAAACCAGATATAAATTAAAATATGAAATAATTTTCGACTAAAGAAATGTGCACATCATAATAGTTTTAGAAAGCAGTTATAATTTAAGCATATTGTATGGTGCTACTTTTGATATTAACATGCAAGTAATTGTGGCATTTAAATAAGATTTTTAAGTCTCCTACCATGAGTTCAAGGCAAATAACTTGAGCATATTTTCCACAGAAAAATCTATTGTAATTGAGCCCCAAATGAGCTGAAATGGAAATGGTGTCTTCTGCCAACTGCTTCACAACCTCTTGATAAGGTATAATCTCTGCAAAGGAAATAAAACTATTTGCATTGAAATGAAGATATAAAAAAATGTTAATGGCTATTAAATGTACACAAAATACTAAGGGGATTTTCTTTTATCGGTGAAAAAAATTGATTTAGCATTTTTACATAATTTTATTCTTTGGGGTTTTAAAAACATGTGCCAAATTTCAAGTCGAAATTCCCAAAACTGGCTCAGTTATAAACCATTAACAAACTTGGCATGTAGATGTTAGAGCTTGCACCACTTCATAAAAACGTAAATTCTATAAAGACAATTTATAACAATTTATTATCGAAAGATGGTAGTCTAAAGACAATCACACTTATTACAGTTATCTATACTTATCACTGATATGTCACTGGTATAGCAGTAAAACACTATGTTTCCGTTAACTGCACTGAAACTTGAAATGCATTTTCTTGGAACAGTTTTTTCATAGGTGGTTTGCATGACATACAAGAAACTATTAGATTGATTGACTTGAAATTTTTATCATGTCAAGCAAACATCCTTTTATCGTTGAACTAGAAAAGCATTCTTACGTTTTTATATTTTATAGCAAAATCTCATTTTTTTTACCTAAATCAATGATTTGGATGATTTAAAATCATTTCCTCAAATATTAAAAAAAAATTTGGCTCATCAAACGATAGCTATATATTTGTATTAAGAAAAACCCTGCTCAACTTTTTTGTTTAAGATAACTTGGAGTTGAGAAATCATGCCAATCAGCAAACATGGAACTTCGTGTGGCTTCATGGTCGAGGATTAGAGAGTGTGATTCGTCATGAAAATGATTGCAAATTTTTGTGACTACCTGAAATGATAATAAATCAAACTACATAATCTGCAATTATTTGATTGCAGTTTCACCAATAAAAATCCCCAAAAGCAGTAATTTTAGCAAAACAATTTATTATCTTTGGAAAATTATCTTTTATACATGCAGAGAGCATACTAAGACATTCATAAATCGTAAAAAATAAATTCAGTAGAACTCCAATTATCTGGACTCCAGTTATCCAGATCGCTTTGAGAAAAAAGAGAAATCAAAATCCGCATTTTAAAAGTTTCTCATCGGTGAATGATAAAAAGTGTGCTAGTTTAGCGATAGCGGATACAGACGATGAGTCACCAGTCTTGTCACTTCCAGTGTGGCTTTGGCTATTCAGTTGCATCATTTGTTGCTGTGTTCCGTCTTTCGTGTTCGGTTGTATTTGTTTTACTGTGCAAAATGGCTACTTGTTAGACAAGTATGTGTAAATAAGTTAATTATCAGTACTTACTAGAATTTATACGTCCTTCTCCATTAATAAAATGTCTGCCCAAGAGAGGCGGTTTTCTGTTAGTAAACATTTTCGCCAAAATGGCGAGGTGTGGCCACACCAGTTGAAACAAACTTCGCGGGAAACCATAACTCCCCTTTATTAGTGACATCATCAGCTGTGATCAATGAGAGCGGAGTATCCTATTTTTGCATATAATCAGTTTGTGTTAACTGGTATATGCAAAATTTATGTATTTAATGTAAGTTTAAAATTATGTATTTAAGTTGACATTTTGTTTCTGAAACACACTTCTTTAGTTATGCTCGACTCATGATGTAACTACCCTTCAGAACGAACTTTTAATAAAAGCTCGATTTTTATTATGGCCTGTTGATAAATTTAAAAGAAAGTACAAACTTCACCTTTACATTTCTAAAAGGAAACATGTTGTTTTATCGTTTGGCAGACAAAATAAAAATCATTGAACAATTAGACAAAGGAGTGTCTGTTAAGCAGTTAGCTGAGATGTATAGCGTCAACAATTTCGGACATTAAAAAACCAGGTCTTTAATTTTAAACTTTGTGTCTGTCCTCGAGAGTGAAGATGGGAGTTCATTGAGAAGAACTTGAAGAGGCTGTATTCAAGTGGTTTCTGCAGTAGCGAGCAGTAGGAAATCCTCTTTCTGAGCCGATCGTTTGCAAAAAGGCGAAGCTTTTTGCCAAAAAAACCCGAAGGCTTGTCTTCTTTTAAGGTGAGTAATGGGTGGCTACGGAATTTTAAGTCAAGGCACGGTATCCATGAGTTAGATGTAAGTAGCGAGAAGCTATCAGCAGACCCTAAAGCAGCAGAAAACTTTATTGAAAAATTCAAAATGGAAACAAAATCTTATGATGCCGAATTTTTATATAACGCAAATGAGACAGGCCTTATTTGGAAGGATTTGCCTAGAACAACTTTAGCTTCTAAAAGGGAATCTAGTGCTCCTGGTCATAAGGTTAGTAAAGATGTGTTGGTAACCCTGCTAAACTGTGCTAATCTACGAGAAACAACAAAATGCCCTTCTGTTGATAGGCAAATCGAAAAATCCCCAGGCTTTCAAAAATGCGAAAAAACTTCCCCTCTTTTACAAGAATCAAAGGCCTGGATGACTGCTGCTGTTTACCGAATAGTACGATGAAGTTTGTCAGAAGTAAAAAACATCAAAAGGCTTTGGGAAAAGAAGGCAGTAAGGTGTGTTAATCATTGACAATGCACCCACCCCACAGAACACCTTCTTGAAAGAGGAAATGGATGTTTCAAAACTCTTCTTGCTGCCAAACATAACGAGTTTGTTGCAGCCGATAAACCAATTGGTTATCGAATCTATGAAGCGCAGTTACAGAAGACAACTGTTAAGGAAACTTTTGATAGAAGATGAAGAAGGTTCATCACATAAAGATTGATTTGAAAGACTGCTCTTACATGGTGGCGGAAGCATGGAGTTTGGTGAAATCAACCACATTAAAAGTTTGGAACAAATTGAAAGGCATTTCAACCAATGAGGAGATACAGAAAGAGGAAGAAAGAAAGGGCCGTGAAAAGCAGGAGGAAGAAAAGACAAGAGGACGAAGTGTCAGTTGAGGACATAAGAAACATCAGTGAAAATTCCTGGATGTTCTGAGTGCAGTGCAGAGGATATAGGCAAGTGGCTAGTGTGCAATTCTTTGGACCCTGGATTCCAAATTCTCAGTGACAATGAACTCATTCGAAGTGTGAGAGAACTTATTGACGACCCGGAGTAGCAATGATGACAACATTGCTACTCAACCAATCGCGGGACCGTCAGCTAGTAAGGCATTTGAGTGCCTTGACATAGCATTAAAATGCATGGAGCGGCAGCCTGAGTGCGACCATCTACAGCTACTCACCAGCTGCAAGGAAACGAGTACAGACAGCGAAACAACTGACTTTGACTGATATGTTCAAGCAATGATACATTTTAATGCAGTAGGTAAGTACAAAATGTAAACAATATTGTTTTCATAGTCACTAAATTACATTACATACTAAAGCAAAATTTGTTTTTTTACTAAGAAATAACCCTTTTTTCGTGAATTATCCAATTATCCGGATATTCGATTATCCGGATGGGGTCTGGTCCCAATTGATCCGGATAAATGGAGTTCTACTGTACATGCAAAGCAGCATCATACATTTATATATATATATAAACATTGATATATTATTAAAAAGAACTTCCATAATGCAGCAAAGTGTCATGTGAAATCTTGATGAATGAGACATTTTTCCAGATGGACACATAATAATTAATATACATTTAGGCTTAAAAAGAAAACTACAAGTTTGAATTCATTTGACATCAGTGAGTGATTTATGCAAAATCACTCACTGATGATGTTCACTCACTGATATGTGAGTAAAGCATTACATGTAGCCAACACCTATCTGAATAAGAGACAACAAAAAATAAGGAATCTACATAAATGCTTTTGCTTTTATGAAAAAGCTCTTGTTTCTCATTACCAGAACATGAACATGGTCAATTGTAGAAGTATTTGTCAAAATAATAAGTATAGGAGAGCTACCTTTAAATACAACACAAGTACACATGTTACAATTGAAATAACATATAATACAGACACTCTCAGAACAGTCTTTCAAGAATTGAATCAAACGTTTTAGCATTATAAGTAGCGAGTCTAAAAGCTTTTTCTTTATAAAATTGACCCAATTACAAAAGTTTATTATTACTCAAAGGTCATAAATAGCACTGTGGAAAGGACAATGCTGGAAAATTGAAGAAAATACTCAGGATTGTGAGTAAATTATTTGTTAAACCATTAGATAGAGATTTTGACTCAATTTTTTTTGTACGTTTCTGTATAAAAATCACTATTATGATATTCATTTGAGTTTTTAAAATAAAGATCCACTGTATCATACACCAATATTGCAACATTTTACAGAAGTAACAGTTAGATACAGGTTGCTATCAATGGAGTTTTCACTGTGCAAGCAGATTCAACTCCAATTGAAACTGAGAATCGCTTTAAAACTAGAAAAAAAAATTACTTTAGATTTTAAAAAAATGGACTTCTATTAAAATTTATCTTTATAGAATTGTTGAAGTGTGATACATAAAAATTCCACAAGGCAACAATTACAGCTCCAATCGAACTTACCTCCATTTCTCTGGATTGCACATTCATCAAGAAGCTCAACAAAGAGTGGGAGATACATTCTTAATTCTTGGGACAAATGACTGCTATCCATTAAAACATAAAACTGGAAGTAATAAAACAAGTTCATTTTTAAAGTGTGAAAACCACATATAGCATTATGCCTTGTGTGGAAATATATTTAAAATAAAGAAATTAAATATTAGACTTAATTTCAAGAATAGTAAAGATCAAAATCATTATGCAAAGATTCTAAGTATTCATAGTTGTATATTACAATGAACATGATAGAAGGAGCTTGATATGTTCAAGTTGAATCATCAATGACCTTGTATATGTGTCTAATGAAGAACACAATTTTACTGTTGACATCTATGTGTAAAAAAATTGGACTTGACCCCTTGAGATTGTAAGGCATTGCTTCATTTAGTAAATCTAAATATTTTGCGATTGAAGTTTCTTGGCTCAATAAATATATCTTAAGTTCTCTAATTACAACCTTAATGGATATGCATATTGAGACATCAGTGACTGGTGCACAATGTTCTCTTGTAAGTTTTTCTGTTATGTTTTCTTTTACTGATTACTGAAGCAAGAAAACATGCTTAAATAAACTGCATAGTTTGTTATATATAAATAGGTTTATCAACAAAACTCAAAATTAGCGTTGCTTTGAATGCAAGTAAGGTGGAGGAAGAAAATTAATAGAACCTAAACAAAGCAGTGCAAAATGTGTAACACATTTAATAAATGTTTCATTATAAAAAGCAAACATTATGCTCACCCTAACAAAATTTGTTTCAATTACATCGAGTTGAAAGCGACAAGGCATTTTGTTAATAGAAAAATCAATGTTGTTGTCTTCAGTTTCCAGCACATTGCAGATCCTCTTGAGAGGATGGTACTTTATAGACTTCACAGATGGAACAGCGACAGATGTCAACATCTCCTTGGGAGGGGGAACCTGTACAGAAGGAAAACTTACTTAATAAATTCAATAAAACCACCATTGAATACTATAGAATCTTATGTACAACCCTTTCATCCAGACCTTCAAGAATTGACATCTGCTTTCATAGCAATATGTGAGAAAACATTGCTTTCACATGTGAGGAACTTTTGAATTGAAAAGTTGGAATCAGGTAAAGCAGATGTTATTGAAAGAATTGGGCACGTCAACTGTTTGCGAGATGTAGTGAGTAAAGAGGTTAAATGCTCAACTTAAATCTGCTGTATGAAAATAGATTCTTTATCGTTGTTTGTGATAGAAATATATCATGTACAAATTAGTGTTACTATTTTAAATGAAGCAGCAAGCAACCATAAGCTTCAATACTTTAGTAAACTTGTCATAGTTAAACACTATGACAAGTTTATTAAATTGAAGTTTAGAGTTCCCACTCTTGAGCCTATTCTAGGCTATTTTATGTATTTTTAAGGTTATATTTAACATAGATCAAAGTAGATTAATGAATGTACAGGTGAAGAAACCTTCATAAGTGCTAAAGTTGGATCAGACAAAGTTCTAAAAAATTCACTTTTTAGTTCATGCATATATTATATCCTATTATACCCTAATCTTTTCAAAGCAATATGGAAATACATCCTATCGCATGTTTTGAAATGCGTTTTAATTATTCATTTGTTTCAACAAATTTAAGACTTTAATTAAATGACTTTTATTAACCATGCTATGGTAAAAATAATAAATAGTGCCATCAAAGTACACCCTACACCCAAGTTCAAGTGGTTAATGAATGCTGTTAGATAGGAAAGCAAAAGAAATTACTTAAGTACAGGCCATCACATATGAAAGAATAAAGAGGGTTAGGTCTGTCAGACTCAATCATCAGATTAAAAACTTAAAAAATTAAATACCCTGCCCCACAAAAGAAACAAAACATTTTTTTTTACAATGCTATAAAAGCAAAATGAAGTCCAGATAAGGAAGTATATTAATGCATACACACAAACCATTATTGTCCAGGCAAACTAAAATAAACATACCTTCAACCCAGGCAAAATTGCAACAGAAGCTTTGTAAATTGCTTTTTAATCGGTAATCATTACTGAACTATCCAAAATCAGATGGGAACAACCCTTAAAAACAGATTTCAAAATGGCGGTCTGAGTGATGTGTTGGATTAGGTTGTGTTTTTTAATAGTGATTTTTTTGTATTTATATAACAACTAATTTGAGTTTTCATTTGTTTCAGACTGAATTTCCTGTATAAAAATGGACAGTACTGAATTTTGTGCGATTTGTGAACAAAAATTAGACAATGGACCATACGTAGTTCAAGTTTTGCAAAAGGGAGCAGATGGTATAAATGAAGCTAGTCAGAGCCGTAAGGGCAATGTAGTTGCAACTGCTGGAATAAATGTTCATGTTTTGTGTCGGAACACATTTACTGATAAAAAGAGCATTGAAATTACAAAACGGAAGGCTAGCTGTAAAGAAATACCAAGAAAAAGTGTTCGCTTAATTGAGGGTCCAGTTTCCAGTGCTACTCAGTTTCTTTTGTGAAAAATTTGTAGACTTTTCTGCTAAACATAAACCTAAATCAGAACATGTGAAAGTAAGAACTGCACAGTATGCTGAAGCCATAAAGAAATGCTGTGAACGCCGCTGCGATGAATGGTTATTTAAGGTAAACGGCCGGTTGGCGTATTACACATGATCTTGTTGCTGCAGATTGTATCTATCATCAATCATGAAGTACAAATTTTCGCAGTGGGAGAAATATTCCTAGCTAATATTGTTCTTCCAACAGATCTTCAGGAAAAATGCAACCAACTAATGAAGAGCAATATCAAGCATTCCTTCGTATCTGCGAATACCTTGAAGACAATGAAGAGCAAATGGTTATTGGAGATCTCATTTCTAAAATTGAGGAATATCTTGAAGGAAGTCAGAGCAGTGCTTACGAACGTAGGCACATGAAGAGAAAACTTTTAGAACACTCTGGGGAAAATATTATAGTATCAGGTGAAAAGGAAGTCAGGTATAGTAACTGAGACAGCAAATGAGATTCTTCGAAATTACCATTAGAAGTCAAAGTATTGCGATATTGAGCTGCAGAAAATTCTGTTATAGAAGCTGCTGCAAGAATAATCAGAAGTGATGTCAAATCCCTCAACACTTTTACAGTTGATGAGTATCCATCACCTAATGACCTCACGGAGGAGAGCACTTTGGATTACATACATTCCTAGTAGCTTGAAATTGCTATTATCAAAATTATTTGTGGGAAAGGATACGTTCAAGACGTTATTTTAATGCTGGGAACATTTCACTCTTATGAATGTTTTAGGTGCAATCGGAACTCTAATGAATGGTTCAGATTATTTGAAGTACTCCAAGAAATCTATGGATCAAATGCTGTGTTATACGACTGGAAAAGCTGTTTCTAGGGTGATATAAGGACATGATTGTAGGTGCAGCTCTTAGTACCTTACTGGCTTCAGAGGTTTTCCTCACAACAAACATGGATCTCCTCATGGCATCGTTAAGGAAGCTTGTGATCTGCTCGAAGATACTATGACCGGCTAAAAACAAATGAAAGATGTAGAACTGTGTGATGCAGTGTCTCAGATTAATATTGCTTTGGAGACAGAAAAATCACTTGCAATCTTCTTCGAGAACAAGTAAACTCTGGTTGGAATATCAGTGTTGTAAGGACCTTGATAACAGCTGACAGGATTGGCTCTTGGGAATTGCACTTGCATGCTATGCTGGAGATTCTCCCCATAATAGCAGCAGCGGGACATGTCAATTATCTCAAGTCACTCTACCTGTACTTGCAGAAAATGTTTAATCTGCCATCTGAAAATGCAAAGGTGCACAAAATGTTTGTGGAAGGTAAATTTGTGATAAGAAGTGACAGATTATGGGGTGAACTCGGATCAGATCTTGTAATAGAACAAGTGCTTATGCGTTCCCTGAAAAGCTGAGGACTGATGAGAGGAAGTGAAGTTACAGAAAATCAGAGGGCTACATGGCTGTTTTCTATGCCCATTTGTTCGATTTACAATTTAGCTATGGAGGAATATGCAGGAGTTTTTATGCAAAGTAGTGAACACAAAGAAATGAGAGACAGCAGACAAAAGAGGAACATCAATTAAAAAGATGGCCGGTCAATGTACTAGAATCCATATCCCCATTTCTTCTGACTACTCTACGTAATATTGTCACAGACGTAACAGCTGAAGAAGTTAATGTTGATGAGTTGCACTTATTGGTACGAACATCTCCAAAATGATAGGTATTCTGCTTAAAGGTCGGATAAAGTGAAACCTCTAGGATCTGCTGCCACTATCTGTAGTAAAAATGATTTAGATATACAAATAGATCCAGCACTCCTCTTCCAAAGAATGATGACTGTTGCCACTTGTGGCGAAATGAATCTTGTAGATGTCATGCGTTACAAACTTTGTGCATACCCTGCAGCATTGTTTGAATCACAAAGTATAAGGAAAGTAGACAAATCTCAGTTAGTTCAAGCAATAGTCAAATACACCAAACATTTGCACAATGAAGAATCTGACAACATGGAAAGTACAGACAGGTGCATTTTGGATGGTGGATCTTTCTTACATCGCATTTCGTGGTGTAACAATGACACATGAAAACATGTCTTATGTTAATTTTATTCTTAAAACACATGGAAAATCTATCATTGTTTTTGATGGATACATTGGATCCCCGACAATAAAGCCTGTGGCTCAGACGATGCTACACAAAGACCAGTAGAGATATTAATTTCAGCCCATGCATGAAGTTTGTCGGCAAAAAGGAACAGTTCCTGCCAATGAAAAAACAAGGAGCGATGATTTCCCTCATAGGTGACTTGCTGAAGAAACAACGCAGACGGGGATGCCGACGTGGACATTGTTCGTGCATATCACTGTAATAGGGGAAGACACCAATTTGCAGATTCGGCTTCTTTACCACACAAAGGATAATGGGTTCAAGCTGTAATATCGTAATGATATAAGACAAGGATCATCTCCCAATCCAGTGTATGATATCCTCCATATGCAATCTCTATTAGGCCATGAAAACTGCAACTTGCTTCTGTTTCTGCATGCTTTCACAGGCTGCGATACCACATCCAGAATTTTTTCGATTGGGAAACTGACGAAGAAGACAGAGTTCCGTTCAGTTGCAAAAATATTTTGTTCTGATTCATGCCTACATTCAGATATCACTGTCGCTGGGAGAAAAGCAATGCTTGTTTTATGACTGCCAGTCACTGGAATCCACAAACTACATCACCAAATGTTGGTAGGGAATGTAGCTACAGCAAAATCATTTGTTACAACTGAACGTCTGTCTGCCTCCAACCGATTCTTCCACAAAATATCATAGCTGTCGAATTTACTTACAAATAAATATCTGGAAAGCTACTGAAGAAAGAATCAAGCCAGAAGAATGGGGTTGGTATGTAAAAAATAACTCATACTACCCAATACTCTGCGACTTACCACCAGCTCCAGATTATCTACTCAATATGATTCGACGTTCCTGCAAGATAAACTGTGCTACTTTACGATGCGGATGCAAGCGTAATGGATTGCCCTGTTCAACAGGGGTGTGCCAAATCAATGGATGTAAAAACAACCTCACTTCAAACTGAATATGATGAAAATGATTAATTAAAGTTTTTTGTTTCACTGAAACATTTCTGTAATTTAACGATTTTAAGTAGTAATTTGTAAGGAATAGTGGACTTTAGTGTACTGTTTAAAGATATTTACATCAATTTTAAGTTGTGAAAATAAAGCAATGTATTTCCATACAAAGAGTACGTTAAGTTGCCCTTGCCTTAATTTGAGAAAAACCACTCCACCGTTTTGAAATCCATATATAGGGGTGTTCCCGTGGTCAGATTTTGTCTGATTTAGGATATGTTATTAATCAATAATTCCTGATTAAAAAACTCTTTAAAAGCTTCTGTTGCAATTTCGCCCACGTTCATGCACACATTGCCTGAATTATTTATTAGACAACTACCACTTTCAGGTGAACTAATAGGAAATTTTAAACAGAGTGGGTTCGGACAAATTTCCTTGAATAAAAATTCCTTCAAAATGGCAAGCAGTTGGCAAGATTGAAATTAGGATTTATTATTTTATCCAAGTTTCATGCTGCCTATTAAGTTTTTGTACTAAATCATAACAATTTGAACCTATCTTTTAAAGGGCAGTGTATTGATATTTCATGACTTCTTATAATTAATACTACATTAAAATAAATATGAAAACCCAACACGAACTATTTTAAAAGTATTTTTGGAAACTTAAGTTTTAATTTTATGTGTATAAAGGAATTTCTAATACTCAAAAGTGCTGCATTGTTATAAATTTTAACAAAGAAAATATCTTAGAAAATTGAAATGGGATATTATTTCCTAAAATTGTAATTACAAATATCTTTGCACTTAAATTAAATCAAAAGAAATTTATGTAATTTTTAAAATTTATTTTCTCGAAGATTGGCCCATGAACACTTATGGGCACTTAATAACCTTTCAACAATTTTTAATTTTACCTTTACAATCAAATGTGTTTTGCATAATCAATAATTAAAAAATTCAATTATTTTCAAAATATTTTATTTTAAAATTCTTACTCTTGCAGATTTCAATTAAAAAATGTTTCCTTTTTTATTTTCCTTACAGTTTTTCTCACAATTTTGTGATGTACTTCTGCTTTATATATACTTTTTCAATATTTTTATAAGACATTATGAGAAATGGTAAAAAAAGCTGAAACTGATTTTTATCATTTTTTTAAAACCTCAACCATTTTTTTTATGTATAAAACCTTTTATTTCATTCACAAAGTTAGCAAATACGTCACAAAAACAACAACAAAAGTCTCAAACATCTATATTAACTACAGAAAAAGCCTTAGCATTTTAAATACACTGTAGTCATGAAAAATGGAAAGCTGAGAAAGTGGAACTTAATAGTTTAAAAGTTTGTCGGTTTCACACCTAACATTTAATGGGAAAACTAATAACTCGCAAAATAATGCAACTACAGCATTGTAATTTTGCTCATATATTCTTTAAAGCTGTACAATTAATATAAAACTAAAAAAGTGGCACTTTTAATCATTATTACGGTACTGAGTCCCCTTAAGCCAGACTTTACCACTGGTCCATGAAGACTGGAAAACTACTGGTGTCAATGTGTTAATGAACAACTACTTTGCACAAATAGAGTGAAACTCTTGTCTTAGCATTATGCATAGCAAAAGCGAAGCCTTGTTTTTATAAACAATCTTACCTCACTGGCCTCAATAGATGCCTTCAGAATTCGGGATTTCTCCTTCAGTCCTGCTTGTGCCAAGTTCCTCTGCTGGTTTTCAACCCTTTTCTTTTCTGCAAGAGCCATGGAGTTGGAGAGAGAAGGGCTGGGCTTTCCCATCACCTGCCGAAATCAAATTTATCAAGTACTCAAAAACAGTGGAGGTATTAAATACAGTAACTCCTTGATGGTTGGTTAATTAAGTAATATGGCACAAGATTCAAAATAGGTCAAGCAGTGCCAGATGCAAAACCAATAAAAACTGCATGAAGATAAAATGACTGCAAATGTTTGTATTTTATTTAACATTGCAAAATTTTAAATGATTAAAAACTTTAATTAACTTTGGTCAGTAGTATAAAACCATAAATATGAGATTAAAATGTGTCAATAGACAACTTAGAAATAGTCAGTGGTTTAATATACATCTATATTTTAGTGTAGATGTATATTTACAATGATAGAAGTTACTGAATCATGAGATGAAAGGAAATACACAATTTAAAACTTTAATAACATGTAAAAATTTAATTACATATAAAAATTTAAAAAGATTTGGATGAGGACTTTCCCTAATCAAATCTTGCAGGAGAAAACAGAAGTGTTAAAAAATATCGACAATGGTAGTTAAAAATTGGATACGTAATTAAAATGTGATTAAAGGTAAAAGGAACTACAGAAGTGTTGCACACAAGGAATAAAAGATGCTTGTGAGTAAAACTTATTTGGTGTGTAGGTGAATTAAAATCACATTAAAATGTCAAGAATGTAATGGTGGTCAGTGATAATTGGATAGAGTTACTTGTTACTTTGAATGTTACAATAATTTCAACACTTGTTCTACACAATGCCTAGAACAGCTAGTCAGAAATCAAAGCATGGAACAGGGAGTAACTTCTTGATATATTATACTTTTGGGGACAAGGAAAAACTAGTCATATTGACATGAACATAGCAGAAATAAAAAGCACGTTATACTTTTTTATGAAATAATGTAAACCTGCAAGTTAAACACAAAAACGATGGTAACATCCTTTAGAATAATGCTAAATTTTTGACTAAAGAAATTCTTTCTCCATGCTTTTAAGACCCAATTATTTAACATTGCACATGATTAGGACACATGCTGTTTGTAACTCGTGTTCTCACCAGGGCTTCTGGATACTTTTGGCAACTGGGGTATCTGCTGCTTTGATTTATTTGAGGACTCAAATGCCTACAAATTTCTTCAATGGACTGTAAGGTGATTGAATGAATGATCCTTAATGAAGGCACACTAATCTGAGAACTTTATTTATTACAATATTTACTATTATACATACAGATAACTACACATAAATATCCATACATGATGGATGTTGTGCTTCAATCAAACCAGATCAAGCGGAAGTCCATATGCCCTGCTACTTTTAACCAAAGGGACTCCACAGGCACCTACCAAATTTGGTAAGTCACTGCCTGGAGTTTTTGCATGAATGGTATTAGCAGTGGAGATAAGTGGATCTGTAAATATTCAAAGGCAATTATGCATTCTAGAATTCTTAGGTCAAATTCGACTCCCCATTTTTTGCTTTAAATTCATACAAACACATCAGTCTTTTGTATGATAAGCAATTAAAAAGGACAAAGGATGAAAAGGATATGATATACAAGATGAGTCAAGCCCTTGTGCTTAAAAGAAATTTCAAGAACTTCCAGAAAATTTCAGTCTTCAAAATGCCCATAAAGAGTATTCATTTTCAAAACTAGACAAAATGATGTTCAAAAGAGTAGGAAATATAAACTGATACAAAATACTTTTTAAAATAAATATAACAAAAAAGAAAATATTAATGATAAAATTTTGCCTTCACACCACTTAGTTACGAAAAAGCCACAACAGCAACTTCGAGCATTAAAGAAACAGCACAAAATTTTAATTTCCAATAAACGTAATGAAATAAAATTTAAAAATCGCACAGTAAACAGTATGCAGTAAAAAAGACAGGAACGATGAAAAAGGTGGAAGTGTGCAGATTCCTGTACACAGGAAGTGTACAGAAGGGCCATATTTGGCTATACTGCACCAAAGAATACACACAAGAGACTGACACAATTTACTGACAGAGAAATACATCTAGAGAGGAATCGAACCTGAGCAGCCTACAACTCACAGGTTGCTAGAGAAGTGGGCATACTCAATGATCTACAATGGCCCTAAACAAATTATTGGTATTTTCCAAGTAATTTCCAGGGTCCTGAGGGGGAATGAAATCCAAGTACTTTTAAAGGATTTTCA
Organism: Meta bourneti; assembly: GCA_933210815.1. Classification (NCBI taxonomy): domain Eukaryota; kingdom Metazoa; phylum Arthropoda; class Arachnida; order Araneae; family Tetragnathidae; genus Meta; species Meta bourneti. The sequence continues at coordinate 52,326,596 of OW119928.1, forward strand.
AGGATCCTATCGTTATACTTCCATAGTCTCCATATGCATACTAGTTTCGTGAATTAGTATGTATATGGAAACTACCGAGATCAAAATGTACCAAAACTACATTGATCATGTAAAGATGCAAAATGAATCCTCAAAGAATAAAATAAAAATGAAGCAGTGAAATGTTTCTTACGTTCTGGTAAATGTGATCTGGCTAAATAATACAGATCTAATGACTAATGCTTTCAGGTAGTTTCCCCAATGGTGTTAGGCAATGCTGATTAGTATGATTTAGTTACTTGACAAATACAGATGTCTTTATTGTGTTAATTTTGCAACAATGAAAGGTGCTAATACTACATTATTTTCTTCCTATGATGGAGGGTGTTAAGAGAAGGGAATGGAGGGGCACCCAGCAACTATTATATTTCCAGAGTTGAAAAAATCTCTATGTTGTGTGCAATTCAGGACTTAAATGAACTGCAAGTCAAGGGAAAAGACTTGCAAAAAGCTTTTAATGATGTCCTAAAATTCTAGTTTTGCACTGTGTGTGTCTAAAGTGCATACAGTTAAACAGAAATTTTAATGAAAAATTACAATGTAATATAAATGAAAATTAATAAAATAACAAATTTACAGCAATAACCAAAACTTCGGAAATATCCCTCGTTCAATTTATACAAATACGAGAATAGAAGGAAAACTACACAGGAAACGTACTTACAATCACATACTTTCCTTCAGTGACGTAAGCTTTGAGCAGTTCAGTCCAGAACTCAGGGGGCTCATGGAATAATTTCTCAATGGTTGGAATCTCTTGAACTCTGTGCTCCAACTGGAACAAAAAATAATGAGATTATTAACATTTTAAGACCTAAACCAGAACATGCTTTGCTAAACATTATTTCATACATCAATTCTATTAATAAATTTATAAAAATAAAAGCATCATAAGAATGCTGTTATTGATGAACACTTGCTAATATTTGCAATATTAATGTTGAAGTATCCAACATACATTACATGAAGTCATTTATTAAGAATAAATACTTTATGCTAGAAAAATCTATATTCCACAGTATTTTCTACTGGGAATACAATGTTATCCAGTAATAATAAACCTTTTAAACAGTAATGCAATGAATGGCAAGTGCTAAATTCAACTTTAAACATTGAAAGTACAGTGATGTCACTTGTTAGAATGCAAAATATAAAATAAAGAGCTTGTCAAAAGATAAAATCTGTTTTTATCTCATAGTTCCATGAATTTCCAAAACAATTTATTAAATGTCATTCCTTATAAAATCCAAAGCTTTAACGTTTAGCTGGCAACATATATATTATATATTGATATACTGACCAGTTTATTTCATTGGCCAACCTTTCTTGTGTATACATTTGTTGGCACTGTATAAAGCTGCATAAATGAAGGTATAGTTAGACTAAAAATTAAGTCTAGAAAATGAATAAATAGTGATTGATTTTTCTAGGTAATTCAAATTTTTTATTTGTTAAATGTCCTGGTATAAAAAGTGAATGTAGTAACTTTAAAAAATTTTAATCCATTACAAATATTTCTGTTTGGAAATTGTTATTGCAGTAACCCTTTGTTATATCATGCCTCAATATATCACTCTTATTCTTACTTCTCCCCCGATGAATTTTGAGTTCAAAGGTTATCGGTTTCAAACTAGTTATATTAAGTATTTTCCTGTGGGCTGTTCCACTACTATGTGAAATTTTGTAGAAGCTGAGCTTCTTCACTAGTCAGCCCCGAAAGATGAAAAAAATCATAAGACCTATATATGCAAAATATTCTATTGATTGTAGTACACATAATTTTAAATAAAAAACATAATGTAATCTTTCATTATTATATAATTGTTTGGTCAGCTCTCATTATATCACTTATCTCAGCATATTGCCCTTTTTTGTTCCCCTGGAAAGGTAATATATTGAAGGGTTACTATTACTATTTAAGTGCATAAATTGTTATTACACCTTTTCAAATTATAATGTATGGTTTGTCCATTTACACAAATTGATATACAAGCTTAAGTAATAATTTCTAGAAATTTAATTGATAGTATATCACATTGAGAGGGCAATTTCAATGCCTAGAGTTAATTTAATTTCATATAACATACTCACATTTTATTTTAATTATAGTAATATCTTAAACTAATGAGCATTATATAACATTTCTCATAGCTTTTAATAAATTATTTCAGCACAAAAATTCTGCCTCAACTTCAACTTTGTTGCTAAGAGAAATCTTTCATTGTTTCTTATCAAGCAAGAGCTCTATAATACAATGTACTCTTGAGATTTGTCTACTCTCCTCAATGTCACAAATCTTATCAAAGTCCCAATGAAAATGAATATCGAAACCCCAACTTATCCAAGACAGTTATGGATTGATACATGATCCTCAGTTTATTTTCTAGATTTTTATTATCAATAGTCATGATTCAAGCAATAAGCATTCAAGAATGTGACTTTGACTTTCATCCAGAACATAAAAGAACAGTGATATCAATATTGATAAAATAAAAATGATGCTTTATTGAGAACTAGAGGAATTACCAGGTGTTGCTCGGGTTGAATTGGTTAAATGTTGATTAAAAGTGATCAGACTAATCACTTCTATTTCATAGAAAAATGTAAGCAATATTTAAGTGTACGGAAAATAATTTTTTAACATCATTTTAACTTTTTCGTAGCTTCTATAATTTACTTTGAATGCAAATATGTATACATGATATATCCATCCATATAATCAATTTCATATTCAATATACTCCTGCTGTAAGACAAACTGCAAAAGTTTTTTTCCAAAGGTGACGACTACAGATTTTGAGTTTGAGAAAATTAAATTGTTATGGCATTCGTGATTAATTTATTTTGAAGCAAACTCATTTTTTATTCAAAATTCTATTCAACGGCACATGAAATAATGGAGCTTCTTTTTAAAATGTCATCAGTGTAGACATAGCTAACTCAATCGATTACAATTTTTACAAAATCACTGCTTTCAACGAATGCTTCACAGGTAGTTGCATAAAAATAGCATCAACTTCAAGCAAGCAACCTCGACCTTCTATGTCACAAGACAAAAAAAATTCAATTTTTCAAAAGTCCTAGTTCAAATCCTTACTGTGATATTATTCCAAGATCAGCAGTCTTATTTAAATTTCGCCTTACTCCAAGAGAAATTCAGTTTTAAATCAAATCCTTATGGCACTTTTTCAATTGAGATTCAGTTTCTATATGGAAACCAAGTACTTATTTAGAATGATAGATGTAGTTACTTGACAATGGAGTATAGCTTTCAATAATAACCATAAAACAAGAAAAACAAATATAAATTTAATTGATTTTAATCATCATGTAATGAAAATCTATGTCAAAATTTAGAAATATCTTTGAACTACAACGTATGGCTACCCAGTTTGATTTAACGTAACCTATCCTCTTTTAGAATAATTTTATTTTAATTTTACTGGTCATGTTAAAATAAGAAGTTACACACCTTACTTAAAAAGGTTTTCATTTATTTTCATGAAACAGAAGGTTACAAACCATTACATATTCAACCAGACTTAAGAAAACTTGGAAAGTACTGAAACACATAAATACAAACAGAAACGAAATTCTGGTCATTGAAAAATGTAGTTTAATTATTTATTGAAGGTAGATCAGACTGCTTTGGCATCAGAAGCTGGTAGATGAGTTACCTATCTTGTGTTTTATAGCAAAAGCGAAATTGAAATGATAGGGACTTGGGAAAAGTTGTTCAAGAAAACTTTTTTACGCCCAGGATGAAACTAAACTATTATGCTAGACTTAGAAAAATGACCAAACAAATAACCTAAAAACCTGTATATTTCTAGAATAAGGAAATTGCAAATGGAATTTCCATCCAAATAGTATTGCATACAAAGTACTAATGAAAACTACAAAATCCAGGTCCTGTTTATAATATACTTTGTCTGGATCCCTATTAAGAACTTAGTTCAGTTTCATTCATCACCAAAATGAGTTGAAGGACGTTGAAAGGGCAAATCAAGTACCAAGTTTTATTTCGCTTGAAACTTCCAACTCAATAATTTTTTTAAACAGTTATTTTTAGTAATATACTCTTTTCTAATATTTTTCTAAGTATTCAATTACATTTTTGTTGTATAATTTTAAATTCTGTTTGATATTATAGACTTCGAAAATGTTTTCTTCAACTGCCACAACATTTGTAACAGACTTCAGTTTTAAACAACTACATTTTGCGCTTTGTGAAGTACATCTTAACAAGAGTCAACTGTAGTTCACAAGATATTAATATTTCCAAGCAAAAAAATTAAACTATTTACAAATCATACTTAACAAAATAGTGTAAAAAATTTCAAATCATGTGCTCAAAAAATGCTAAGATATAAGTAGATGAAGATAAAACTTCAGTTAAATATTAAAAGCTACAAAAAATGACCAAAGGATGAAAATAAGATACTAAAAAACATTAACATCTATTTCAGAGGCGCAAATCATCCATCAGAACAAAATATACATCAAGATATACATGTTATCTTTGAATAACATTTAAACTCAATAACATACTACATTAAGACTAACATGTTAAGGTAAGTTTGACAGCTTCACAATACTAGTGCCTGGAAGGGCTAAATTAAAAAAGCAAGTTGTGGAAACCCTATTCAAAGATAATATATTTATATTTGAGTTTTCCTTTTGTTGTTTATTTTTGTCCTGATGATAGTGGGTGTTATGCTCCATCGAAATAGTTATTGAAGTTTTTATCTTGTTTTCATCTTTATTAGTAATTTTCAAGCATTTAATACCTGACTACTATAAGAGAAAGTAATTTACTGCTAAAAGACAGAATTGAATAACAATGAAAGCACTCACATCTTCAAGAGTTGACCCATATAGAAAATCCCCAATTAAACAACTAGCTAATTGGTCGTGAGGATTATTTTCCATCTGAAAATAAAAGAAATGTGTCATAAAAAAGAATAGAATGGGGCAATTCTGATATTCAACCTTACAAAAACTCAAACCAATTGAGAATGTATCATTACTCTTCATTGTGTCAAGAAAATCTCATGTATATTTATACATAAAAACTGTTACTATACACTCACTGGATTTTTTATAAGTAATTGAGGGGGATTTTCTTTTCACAAAAAGATTTATTTTGTATTTTTTACACAATTTTATTTTCTAGGCTCCCAAGAACACATGTGCGAAATTTCAAGTCAAAATTCACAAAATTGGCTCAGTTAAAAGCTAATAGACATGCAATTGTGGCACTTCATGAAATGTAAATTCTATATAGACTATGATTTGTCATCAAAAGGTGGCCATCAAAATGTAACTGTATAGGAGTGATATAGCAGATTAGCAAGAAAATGCTGCAACTACTGAATATGCTTCTGTTTAATTGTCTGTTAAACAAAACAAAATTTCCAATGGAAACATCATGTTTTGATGTCTTAAACAGATTCTGCATCGTTAAATTAGTATAAATCTAAAATTTTATGACTTTACTATCTTTATATCCGGAGATATTCAATGTTAAAGTTGCTGTCAGGATCATCTCCATATTGATAATCGCTATTCACAGATCAAGATAAATTGTAGTTATATAGCTACCAGAATTTCAAATTTGAACACTATTTCAAACATATTTGTCAGCACGTGCAAACAATCCAATTATTATATTTATTATGCAAGTGATTTGAGTATCGTGTTCAGAGAATTATTTGTCAGACGTTTTTTAAACTTTTGGTTGCCCCCTAAAATCGCCATAATGAGGAAAATTTAATGTAACGCAAAAACTAACCATTGAAAAGAGCTGAAATTTCAATGGTCATATTAGAAGTCTTTCTGAATTGATTCCCATCAAAATATACTAACGTTCCAATTCATAATTTTTTCAAACATCAATTTAATTAATATATTTTGCATAAACTATTTTTTAAATAAAAAAGGTGGATTTTATGTAGGTTGTTTAACAGTAACATGGTACAAAATATGAGCGCTATAGAAATATTATTTAGGAAGATACCCATAAAAGTCTAAAAAACTGATTTAACATTAGGAACTCCAATCTTTCTGTTCTCATAACTTTGAAACGGTAAGACCTAATAACATGAAATTTGGCATCTGAAGTTAAATTTTGATATAAATTCGAAATTCTGTATTGAAAAATGGAGGTTTCCATTGGAAATTATGAAGTTAGTGCTCAATTTAATATGAAGATGGCGCCTTATGCAAATTTTGTACCATTTGAATTTATAGAAGACTTTAGTTCCAGTCAAACGCCATCTCTGAATTTTCTGTTAAAATTGCTCGAATGAAGAGGGGTGGTTTCAGGGTTTTTTCCCGCAACTGTACAAAGTTTGGAATTATTCGATTGCATAGTTTTGTCAATAAAAAATCCCCAAAATGATGTAATTTTAGTAGGGAAAAAAGATAATCCCTTCTTAAACTATCAAATCAGTACACAAGTTCTAATTCTTTTATAAACATACAATTATTGAAGAATGGGAAAATTAAGCATTGGAATGGATTATACATTTGGAATTATGTTAAGTCTTTGGAGCACTGCAAACAGCAGATTTTACCACATGTGCATTATGAGCACCATCATACATTCACTTTCTGAGGGTGACTATTGGATGGGTTTTTTTAAGGCTGAACTGTAGTAAAATATGAAGTTCCAGGAAGCTTATAACCCTGATAATATTTAAATATAACTTGTATGAAAATAATGAATGATAAATATAGTGATGGACAAAAGTACTATACAAAATTTAAAAATCCAATGGTACTTAAAAAAATGGCAAAATTTGTATAGAGGTTTTCTCCATAAGATCTTGTAAATAAAAATCGTTCTTTTACAAAATTTCAAATGATGATTAAAAACAGGGCATGCAATCAAAATATATTGAACAATAAAAGCTGATGAACAGTTATGACATAAAGGAGGACTCGCCTAACAAAAGATGACAACGAGTGAATTGTGTATGCCCAATGCAAAGGCGAGTCAATTTGACATCAGTCCCTCGCATTGGAGCAAATAGCCATAAATGAATACCCTAATAATAGATGTAACTGGAATTCTTTGCAAAAAAACAATTGACCAAGGTTACAAAGTAACCATGTGTTTTCTTCTCAGTCTGCCTCTATTCATAGAAACAATAGGTCATTCTATTCAGCAAAATTTTCAATATATAACTTGTAAGGAACAAACTGACATTAATATAACCTATTTTTCAAAAAATAAATAATTCAATTATATGACCAATAAAAAAGCACTTAATTTTAATCAAAATACACCAAGACATGTATGTTTTATGTTTATGGAAATTAGGGATAGGGAAAAACAGCATGTCAGAAATCTGAGCCTTCGAAACATAGCAGTCTGATTAAAAAATCAATATTTAATTTTACCGTCTTTTAAATTAACAAAAAGTGCAGCCTGATCCTTTGTCACACTACTTTAAATTGTTTTAATAATGTTTAAATTTTAAAAATTATTTTAAGTCAATTAAGGAATAAAGTACTCAAGTGTAGATGCCTGTGTTTATTTGATTACAGTTGTACTTACATGACTAAGGATATACAATTTTTTCTTTCTAATGACAGTCCTCATACGCTCCATATCAAGCTCTTCATTCCCATTGGCAATGTTTTGTAGTAATTCTAATAACCTAACAGAAAGTAGGAAGAGTTGCATTTACATAAATCTCACTAAAAGAATTTTGATGCATTTCTTATAAAATAAACTAATATTTTTTACATTCACATGCCATACACTTCAAAAACCTCATCTGAAATTAAACAGTTATGCATTAACATATTTTATCTTGGGAAAATGAAGAGAAATCATTCTAATGAGAGAAATGAAACTAATTGTCAAACAATTAATATTTTTAATATGAAGCACTGAAATTCTCACAAGGATTGCATTACTTAAATTGATACAAATAAATAAAAAATTGAAGTTGGCCCTTTATTTATATTATTTTTAATTGATATAAAATTAAATATAAAAATTCAAATAACAATTACCACCAGTTTACTTGTAAAGATTAGTGGAAATGCAAATTCTAAAAAATATCAATCAAGTGTCATAAGAAATTTGATTGAGTTACACAATTTTTTTAAACCATTTGATGTATGTTTCTTGATTCTTTAGCAAGATTCAGAACTGTAAAATGTTTTTGGTATCTGGATTTTCTTTCTAAATGACAAACTCCCTTTTAATATATATATATATATATCTACATCTGCATCTTAGAAACAATCTTTCCCCATTTTCTATTCCAATCAACAGGTAGTACAAAATGAACATTATGTTAAGGAATTTTTATTGTTTTCAGGTATAGCTACTTGCATTTTAACTGTGATAAACAAACATTTCCACTGACTAGATTCATTGTGTATTTTTTAAATGCTTGATTGTGTATTTTGTGTATTGTGTATTTTTTAAATTTATTGCTTGAAATGAAACTGTTCTCTAAATATTTGCTTGGTCACTTATGTCAAGGCGAAGTCAGATTTTTTTCATCTTGTCCAATCCTTTTCCATTCAGTAAGTCACATAGAATATAGATGGATTCCTTCTCTTTAGCATCTGAATACTAAGTAAGCATTTCACATTTGCAAATATATTTGACTATTTTCAGACCTGTCTATGATTTTTCTACTTATGGGTTTAATAATTAATGCCAGTACAGTAATACCCCGAAGTTACAGAATAGGTGGGTCCGATGAAAATCGCGTAAGTCGGGGTACAACTTTGCATATAAATACATATAAAATTTGTTCAATTGGGACCAAGGACTAACAAAAACACTAGTTTAGAAGAAAAATATTTAATAGAATTGCAGTTCTTTATACATATTAATACAAAATATTGAAAAAATAAATGAGTTATGTAAAAAAAGTTATTTTGATGTCGATAGCTTCATAAAATCTAACAAATTCGTCTGATGACATAATGCCTTCTTTTTTTTCACGCAGAATTTCTCTGTAGCAAGCTAATAATTTTTTATTCCTTGCTTTGTAGCTACAACGCGTTCTTCGTTAGAGTCTGTTTTCTAAAATTTGTAAGCTATTTTCAATTGAGCTGAGACCTTCTGTCAAGCTTGCAATTGGCATGTCCTTTTCTGGTGGAACTAGTAGGTCTGATACTTCAGTGACGTTTTGCTCACGCATCTCTATGAGCTCATCAATTGTCAGCTCCTGACTATGTGAATCCAACAACTCGTAGACATCCATCACCATTGACTTCCAAATCTAATTGCCTGGCAAGATTAACAACTTCTTTTATCATATGAGCGACATGATCAGTTTCTTGCGTTGTTTCCATCTCGTTTTTGAAAAAAAATTGACTAAGTTTCTTCCAGGCACCATTCAATGTTTTTTCGAAGTTTCATCCCAAGATTTCCCAATGATTCTTATAGCATCTAAAACATGCCATAAGAAGCATGCCATAAGACTGTTTCCAAAAGTCTTTAACAGATATCTCACTGTTTTGCCCCATAGCTTCATTTAGATGTGCAAACGAACGCCTTGTGCAGTAAGCCTTGAATGTTTTGATGACTTCCTGGTCCATTGGTTGAAGCAAGTTGGTTGTGCTTCGAGGCAAAAACACAATTTTCACATTGCAAGAGAATCAGATTTACATTTGGACGACATAGTTTTTTAAGGGTTAGAAAACGTATAACAAAACAATCTTAACTTTCGTCGATCGTAGAATCATAATCGTGCACATAGAGTTCGCGCAAAACGCGTATCACAGCAAGAGAAACACTGAAGATAGTGGGCAGCAGTAATGCCAAATGAAAAAATAAAGAACCGCGTAAGTCCGAGTTCACGTAAGTCGGGGTATTACAGTATAGCAATATGAATTATGAGTATTTTTTAAACATTTTCAAATTCCTTTATTATTCTGATACCCAAATCATCTTTATCATTACCAAAACTCAATCTGACAGGCAACAAGCATACTTTGAAAATGTACTTAGAATTAACTATACGCCAAAGTACATACTTTACTTTCACTTCTTCAAGTCTTTTAATGGGAACATTTGAAAGATGAAGATAGATACAAGAAACAAAGTTTTCAATCACAGTGTAGTCCACCTGCAAAACAATTAAAAGCTATTTTAAAAAACTACAAATACAAATGCAACAGCATTAATTAAAGGATTACAAATAACGGATAGTCACACCAAAGTTTGGAGGAAGAGAATAAAAAAAAATATAGTAACCCCTTGATATATCACGCTTCTTGGTGGAAAAGTAAAAAACAAGTAGTATAGTGAGGGTCGTGTGTGTGTGTAAAATCTGTTTATTAGAAATAAAGAATCACAAATTATGCACTAAGATATGGTTTTTTTCATTTAAAATTATGTAAAATTACAAATTAAAACTAAATTAAGGTTCAACTTTTCAAACTAATACTCAATGTGGTAAAATAGTTTTGAAAAGAGAAATTATTTCTCATTCTCACTTTTGGACCCCCTAAATCTTTTTACCAATTCAGTTTAAGATATCTGTTGAAAGAAATAAATTTTCAATTCTAAAGAAACAGATTGAGATTTTCTATGCTGTTAGCAAATTGAAATTTCATCTGGGGACAAGTAAAAAAGAGCAATATAGTAGAATGAGCGATATATTGAGGTGCGGTATAATGACAAGTAATGTTCATTGAAACGACAAATAATCAAAGAAAAACAAAATTGGAACACCACATTTTATGTAGCTAGTTTCCAATTTTACTAAAACGCCTGCCAAATACAGTGGAACCTTAATTTAACAAATTTCATCAAAGTCAAAATGAGTATCAAAAACCTGATTGAACCAATAGTCACAACTCATCTAACTATTTTAAATGCTATCCCAAGATTAGTTTTCCAGCAGTAAGTTACAATTCAATCACTGCATTCCATATGATTTGACTTTGTACTTTTATCCAGAAAACAAAATTAATAAGATGAATTGAGAAATAAGAATGAATTTTTGTGATTGAATATTTATAAATTATTTTTAGAAAAAAAGAACATTTTAACAAAATTATGGATATAGTAATCATAAGGAAACATTACTATGCAAACTTGATGGTTACACAAATTATTTATCTGAAGGAACTCAAGTCTAAGAATATATATTTTCTTGAATTTTAAAATGTCAAAACACAATAACTTTAATACATAGATCTTTCAATACGAAGGTCTCGATGAAATGTAAAAAGTATGAAAATGTCTTTAAATCTGAACTGTCCCAAGATTTGTATTCTGTTAAACTTTTCTACAGAAATCCCTCAATAAGTCAAAGTAGTGAAATTCATTGAAAAATAAAATAAAAGTTGAAAAACGAGCGAAATTTGTTTCGACCAAAAGTCTGGTCCAAACAATTTAGCTTTAAAGCAGTCATGTTCGAGAGGCTGATTAATTTTTGAAATTTTATAACACAAGGACCATATTTGACCAAGCTGTGTCAAACAAAATACAAACATCAAATAATGAACATACACCAGTAAAGTTTTACTGACACAGAAGACAAAATACACAAAGGGTAAGCTACAGGAATCGAACTTGTGCTGTCTTCAACTCGCACATGTTCACGAGGAATTGCAACAAAACTCAATAGACATCAATTTTCTTTTTCGTTTAATACTTCATGTTTAGTTTCAGTCAAATACTTTTAAATGGCTAGTGCAGTGACTTATGTTATTAGTCATTACATTCTTGTATTTTAAGTTCATTTAAATTGATTATGTAAGGGTTGATTGGCAAATGAGGTCTCCTATCGCATTGTATCCCTAATAGTTGAGAAAGAAAACTATTTGCAATTGAGTTAGATAGCTGTTACCTCATTGTACACACAAGCTTAGTTTATGTTCCAATCCTTGAGCCTTCATTAGTCATGAGTGCTACCTCCAAGCAATGTATAGAGCAGAGATCAGTAGCAGTTTTCGGCACCCTATTTTGAAAATCAGGAAAACAGCCCTTTTCTTTTACATCAAGACAACATAAAGGTCACATTGCAGATGACAAACATTGGAAACAACAACATGTTTGAAATTCACATGACCCCCACCATGCTAACAGCCCAGATTTGCACCAGATTTCTGGTTCCCAAAATTGAAAGAATGTTAAAAGGCGACATTTTCATTTGATGCCAAACATGCTATACCCCCACAAACTTTCTTTGTAAACGAAATAAAAAAGTTGATAGCATGTTTAGAAAGATGTATAGCAGTAAATGGTGACTACATCGAAAAATAAGGATGCAAATGTTTTCAAGAAATAAACTTCCTTTATAACTGAATGACAATACTTCTGTAACCCACTGTAATTCCTTACCTGATTACACAGAGGATCATCCACTTCAACAAGTTCACGATTGAGAGGGGACACAGATGTATCTGTTAAATAGTCCATCAAAATCTGAATGGATATTAACTGAGAGTAATCCTGAAATAAAAAAGAAACAATTTTCATATACTCTAAATTTCCACACGTTTTCCAGAACAATTTCAATGAAATGTTAGATAACAAGTTTCAATTAACATTTTTCTCAAAGGTTTCTAAGAATACAATTATCTCATTACATAGGAGGTAATTAAAGCAATACTAAATTTGCAGAATACAAGACATACATTTGCTAAGGGTCCACGCCATGCAGCTATTACAAGGCCATATTCGTCTTCGTCCGACGGATACTCTAACTCCAGGGTCACTGACTCTGGGAGAGGGGGCACTGGTGACTGCCAAGGTCGCACGAATGGTTTCCTTTCAACCTATATATAGACATGAATTGCAAATAATGTGAATAAAAACAAATGTGATAAAACATGTCATGTCATTTAAGTCACAAATATTTCAAAGGATTCCAATTTCAAAATGAAAGCAGTCTCAATGTTAAGTTTAGTAACATTAAAACTTTTAAAATAAATATAATTTTCATATACATCACTGGAAATTCTTTCTTCAACCGGCTTTAGAGCCTCAAACACTTTATTTGCATCGATCTGTCCCACTATGATGATGCACAGGTTTTCTGGACGATAAAATTCCTTGTGGTACTGCCTGACCTGAAAACAAATCAATGTATTCATTAAAAATGCATGCAAGCTAAAAATAAATCATTGTAGCAAGAGTACTTTTATATTCTAAGATTAGTACTCAGTTATATCTGATCATTTATAAAGATTTTGATGAAAGAGAAGTTCACTGCCATTTCTTTTGAATTAATTTGCGTAAAACAATAGACAACCATTCGAAAGGCATGCCAATTCTTATTGTCATATTGCAAGGTAAATTTGATATTCTTAGAAACTTTTTCTAATGCAGACATTGAAATCTAGATTTAACATGCACATACTTCATCTACACAGCATTGGTGTACCTAAAATATGCTCCAAAATAACCTAAAAATAGTTTAAATTTTGCAATATTCATATCAATTCAAAATTCGTAAAATATAAAAGTAAATATAATCTTTAATTTTCTTCTGTTGAAACCAGACAAAACACCCTCCAGCCCTCACTCTTCCTGGTGTGTAGGTGATTTACTCGCCAATACAAAAACAAAGGTTTTAGTTAAAGTTGAAGGTAAATTTTCTGAGCAAACTTGTAGGAGTTATCTGTTGTGTTTTACAATAAAGCAATATAGCAGTGGTGACCTGAGAACGTGGTACCATTTTTAACAAATATTTCTACAACCTTCAGTCTGTCCTCCAATGAGTCACCTTCAGTAAGTAACACAGAATGAAAACTCATGACTGAGTCATAACATTTCTCGCAAGTCCTTGCACCTTTCGTAACATCACAATAATTTGTACATTGATTCGATGAGCTTTGCTTTTGGATCTACAGAAGTAATGAGTGAAAGTGGTAGTGAATAAACAATCTTTCACTGAATTAAATTGAATATGTAAAACTTGAAATGGTTTAGACTTCTGTTAGAGCATCCATTTAATTTGTGATCCCTACAGTTAACAATCACTTATGTATTAGTTATAAGTTCAATTAAATAACATCAATAACAAGCATATTTTCACATATTTTGTGCAACTTAATTCACAAATATATAAACTCATAAGTTAGTTAATATAAATGGATACTTTCAAATATTTAAATTAATAGTCCTAAATATTAGTAGCACACTATATTTTAGACAATTTAAAAAGTTCATTTAAAACAATAACATTCAATACAACTTTCCCCCTTTAATATGAATATTTATCCTGAAACATAATGCCTTCTAATTATTAACTCAGATATTTAAAATATACACCAAACATTTGTCTCAAATGTTTTGAATGAATCTTCACTGTAACATTTGATTTAAAAAACAAAAATGAACCAAATTGCATTTAACTTTTAGTGGCAAACAAGCAACCAAAGTGCCAACATTAATTTTAACTTAAAAAAATGTTTATACAGTAGCCCAATTAATTTTTGGTTTGTGAACAGCAAAGAAAATCTCAATCAATTCTTTCATAATTTGTAGTTCCAACGTCATTCGTTTCAAGCAATTATCCTGAATTGACAAAAAGATTTGAGATTCCGCATCGATTTTGTATTTATTTAAAATTACGTACAAGTTAAACATAAAATTGATGGTAAAACTTTTCACACAGAACAGAAACTTTCTCGTCCTCACAACAGATATGCTTTCAATTCAATTTAACCTTTCCCCAGAGCAGGGATACAAGTCTCATAACTAATGTTCTCATCAGGTGCTAGGAATATTTTTGGCTTGTTGGGTGATAGATAATTTTTCTTGGTAATAATAGACGTTTTCATCCCCTAGCAGAGGACGAGAGCTCCTTGAAAATAGATAATTTTGAATTTTCTAAATTATTTTCAGAAACCAATTATGAACCTCCACCCCTTAACACTTGGTGATGATATTAGATGGCAATCTTGAGGCCTTTCACATGGTGAGCAGGGCAATGGGATAAGGTTAAGATAACTGCTTTTAGAAAGTGACTCATTACAAAATATTAATCTGAGAATTCCTGCCCATAGAATGACATGGCCTAAATCTATCCCATTATGTATCTAATAAATACATTTAAATAAAAACTACATACCATAAATACATTTAAATGAAAAAAACATACACCATAAATACATTTAAATAAAAACCACACACCATGAAACTTTCCAAGAGTCAAGGGATAAAGCAATTCACCTTTTCATTGGTGGTGCTCTCTCTGAGATTGTGGAGCAACCCACCTGTCTCATACTTGTAGCCGCAGTGCCCAGGGTACATGGAACGCAGCATGGCCAGGTGGCACCGGCTTTCACCAGAATTCTCCCGTGTCTGCATCTCGCTGTACACCACACCAGCATCTTCACCTTCCCCATTGATGTGATGCACTTCAGTCACAAAAGCAGTATCCTGTGAACACACAATGCACATTTAAAGGGAGTTTTATTAATAGTTCTCTTTAGAGATTCCAACTTCCAATTGGATGCCTCAGGAATTTGAGAAGCAAATTTTAGGAATGTTTCAGGGATTACTTCATATTTCATGAAATGTTTTTCAAAATGGGGAATGTTGCAAAAGTTCATGGAATTATGATTTTAATTTGTTACTTCATTAACTTTCATCAATATATTACATAGTAACTTTTAATTATAATTTCCATTTAACTATATGAACTTGTCCCAGCAGAAAACTATTTTTTTAGGCCATCTCAAAAAACTTTTGGGGAGTCTCTTGTATCCACTGGTTTGTATAGCTCATTTACATCCTGAAATCATACACCTCACAGGGTTTTTCGATTCTGGAAACAAATGAGTCGATGGGTGTTCCCTCTTTCATACTACCTTCTTTCCATAGAAAGACAGTAATTATCTTTGAGAGGTAACAGTAATTATCTTTGCTATGAAGAATTTACAGTATCTTTCATAGCAAAATGATCATTTAAAAAACACATCTATATTCACCAAGTGACTAAATTATATGGATTAACGTCATTAGAAAAACCTGCCAGGACTTGTCCATACCTGAAAACCCCCATTAGTCTCTTAGCCCTGTATTATTCTGCAGCATCACAATTCTCAGAACTTAGGAAACATCTCTCGTAATTTCACATTTAAACCATTTCTCAATAAATGACATAAATGGTTAGGTAATTTCTAGTCTGAATGAATTCTGCTTTAAGGAGCTATTCTCAAAACATAATTAAACCTTCCACTAAATATTCAACATTCTTTAACTACTGCAAGCGTTTTACAAAGCAGGTAGCTTTCCAGATGGTAGACTGGGTTTTTAAAAATTCTATACATAGTTTTTCACTTTAACCACTGTGAATAGTAAATCTTATACAAACATTTTAATGAATTGAAACAGCAAAACATTGTCTAGACTGTTTTGACTTCAAAAACAGGTCACCCAGAAAGATAGAATAAGTTATTTAAAAATTCAAATTTTTTTTAAATTTGAAGTAATAAAATTAAAGCGAAATTTTCTGTTGGTACATTAGCAATTGTTGGCACATTAGCAAATCTATCTAGTGAAAGATTTTCTATAAATTCATGATTTGAAGCAATGATACCATAATGAAAAGTAAAAATCAAAATTCATCCTCAAATGCTTAATATCTCTGCCTTGAGAATAGAGCAGAACTAAATTCCATTTGAGATTTCAGACAGAGGAATGCAGAGCATACCGTCAGTGTTGGATAGAGTAAATGGTCGATATAAATGGGAAGCAGTTTCAGGAATCCTTCATCCCCAGCAGTGGACATGGTGTAACAGGTGTGGTCTGTATCGGTCCATGCATTCGTACCTTGAGCTAAACAGCGACTTGCAACCAAGTCCAGCACTCCCTGAAAGAGAACAAATTTCATATTTTAAAATAAGTGGCTACGAACAAAATATTATTAAATCCTTCCAATAAAATTGTAGCTCAAATAAACCATCATTATTTAACACATCAAAATGTTTACCCTCCTTCTGAGACCTGGCAGATATAACAAATTTCCTTTGCAATTTTAATACTTCATTTTTAGGTACTATCAATGTTCACTTATACATTCTACATGTGTTATTTTAAATTTTGCAAACTACAATACAGTAGGTATACAAAAATATTCTACTGTACTTCTGTGAATATTCTATAAATACTCCCACATTAGTTCTGAAATCTGATTACTTCGTGTTTGTTGGGGTTTTATGATACAAGGGCCATATTTGGCCATGCTTCGCCAGACACGACATACAATATCAAGTAATAGATACACCACAATAAAGTTTTAAGGACACAGAAGAGAGAAATACACCTAGCAGGCATCAAACCTGCACCGCCTACAACTCGAAGGTTGCTAGCGCAGTGGACATACCCAGAGCCACGACGGCTCCCTGAGTAGTTCATGCATTTTTATTGAAACAATTTTAATATATTTGCCCATGATATTAACATAGGAACCACAGATATTTTATAAAAGTTATTTATGTAAAGATACTTTATTTATGCTTACCTTGTAAGGATATTTTTCACTGCCCATGAAAACCAAATGCTCCAGTGTATGTGGAAGTCCATCATTATCATGTGCTTCTGTAGCTAAGATAGATTTCAGAAAATAAAAAACTAAAATTATGAAATTTTCATCAAAGCATGGATGTGGCATCAAAAAATACCATGAAGAAAGTATCTGCACTTCATGTATTTCGAAAATGTACAACCTACAGTTAAATTTTTTGTCTTCTACAAAATGATTGATTTATTAGGTAACTTAAGAGAAAATTTGACACTATGTTATAATAAGCATGTAATCAATCAGCAAATATCAACTTAACAGTGTTATCTCATGCAACATGAAATACATATATGACCATAATAAAAATACTGCAAATGATAGAGCATAGGAACAATTTTGAATTTTTGTTTAAAAAACTGCTACGTTGGCCAAATATACTACTATGCATCAAGAGCATGGGTTTAATTTTTTTTATTAATCTACACTAGAAATGTAATTCTCTCTTAATACATTTCTATTAAGAAATGTATTGCATTTTTAAAAGGATACAAAACACAAATCGAGATGTACACATGAAAAAGAGAAAACCCTCACCTGAAATTTTAAAACTTTCTTTGAAAAATTTGGCGGCAGCTTTATAAATTAAAGAATTCCAAAGCAGTGTTTCAATTTTGAACAGCTTAAAGAATGAATAAGGATTGCATGGTCTAACATAAAAACATGTTTTAGAACATTGAAATAACTACAGCAGCTATTACTTCAATTGCTGTAATGCTGAATGAACATTGCCTTTAATGATTTAAAAAATATTTTGTGATGAACTTAAGCTCCTTAGGTTCTTGTTCAAACTTGATATGGAAATCCCCATGCGGGAAGAAAATATTATGATTTTTCCTTCTTTGGAGGATAAACAGATTAAGATTAGAGTTTGATATAAAAGGATGTGCCTCTTTTGATCCAGCAATTAGTGCATTTGTATAAGAGTAAAATAAATGTTAAAACTAAGAATTTTGATGATTTTATACCCTACTGGACAGTTACTTCTTTTGCCACAGGCCTCCCTGAATATACACATCTCTTTAAATGACATAGTGGTTCACTTTACACAATAGTTGTTCCAGCAATAAAAAAAATTCTCGGGGGAGGGGGGGAAACACATTTAAAATTGTTTTGTAATTTATGGATGAATCTTAGCCACTAGTTTGGGGAATGTC
Source organism: Meta bourneti (assembly GCA_933210815.1). Taxonomy (NCBI): domain Eukaryota; kingdom Metazoa; phylum Arthropoda; class Arachnida; order Araneae; family Tetragnathidae; genus Meta; species Meta bourneti. The sequence continues at coordinate 52,345,313 of OW119928.1, forward strand.
TTTTTCTTAATCACTTTTTTATGGTGCTATTGCAAAGTAAAAATTACATTTTCAGCAAAGTAGTAAAATCCTAGTTTCCGGTACAGCCACACCAAAATTTAAATTTTTTGTAGTCAAGCAAGAGTAATGGTTAGCATTGCAGAGAAAGATGCCAACTTGGCAAACTTTGGTAAAATAATCAGTAATAAAGATCAAGCTAAGTAGATAGCTTTTTCAGCATGCGAGATTTTCACAAAAAGCTATAAATGAAAGATCCAGTTGGCATAATATACCAATAGAATTTAGGATGGGATCCATGTGCTACTAAGATTCAAGACCTTAAACAGTATTTCACTAAATTTTAATTTAGAATAAATCAACCATTTAGTTTCGTCCAACATTGCAAAGCCTTTCTCTTTGTACAGGAGCAAAAATGATAAGTGTTTTTCAAGAATGTTTTCGTGCACAAATATTAAGAGTTAAATCTGGAGGCACAAAATAAAGAAATTCTCGTTTAATTCTCCTTAAGGTTTTCAGAACCTAAATTTCAAGCAGGGTATCTAGAATTTACATTTGTTCTTGGACAGTTAGAAAGTGTGCCTTAAAATATATGAATCACAGAATTTGAATATGTGCTTGACGGAACTGGTAATTTTGTACTTACAGCAAAAGAAACATAACTGGGGGTACAGCTGCACCGCGCGGAGTGGCAACGACTCTTGGCGCGTTTTTTGCAGCACTTTTAAACAACTAATGCCGGCTGATGGTAACCCATTTTTATCTTGAATTTTTCTCTGGTTTTATGGTTAGGGTTCTCGGGTTTTTATGGCAACCTTGCCAGCATCCAGATCCTTCTTTTTTCTAGATTGTTCTATTTATTTTCGACACGGTCAAGTGCTCTTGCATAGATTGTTCTTTTCAGTTCTGACACGGTCGAGTGCAGTCGCATCAGGTTCTTTTTTTTCAGGTTCAACAAGGTCCAGTGCTGTTGCATCAGGTTGTATTTTTCCTGGCTATTTTGTGTTAGTTATCTTGGTATACCGTTATCTTATTATTTCTTAAGATGCCTTCTGTTTTTAGTGTAGCTGATAAGTTTCAAGAGAATTTGTCTTGAAACTTAAAGTTTAGTTTTTCTGGTGGTAGACAAACTTACGGGAGTGAGGGAGTTGCTAATCGTTTATTTTGTTACAAGTTGTGTTGCGATAAAGAGCTTTTTTACTTTTTTAAAGGAATCAGGATTCATTAAATCAAAATTTTCTTGCGATAAATGCAAAGGGGAAATGACGGTTTCTGTGAGGAATTTAGTTAGCAATGGTTACAAAATTGGATTTGTAGGAATCATCGGGATAATAAGCCATGTCATAGCTACAAATCGATTAGACAACTGCAATTTGAAGCTGGAGATTTTTCTTTTAACTTATGAGATTTTAAAGGCACAGAGTGAGGATATAGCAGGAGAGTATTTTTTTGTGTCCCACACTTTAGCCGATTGGCGGCAGTTTGTGAACTAAGTAATTTTTGATTTTGTGGAAACAATCAGAAAAAATAGGGAGGTCGATAAGGTAGTCGAAATTGACGAATCTAAATTTGGAAAACGCAAGTGTAATACAGGGAGGAGAGTTGAAGGCCAGTGGGTTTTGGGGGGATAGAAAGAGGTTCAGGAAAGATGTTTCTTGTAGCAGTTCACGATAGGTCAGTGGATACGCTTGTGAACGTTTTGACAGAATGGGTTGAGTAGGGTACGATACACTCAGACTGTTGGAAGGGTTATTTAGATTCCAATAATAGTTTAGAAAGTAAGAGGTTTCAGCATTTGACAGTTAATCACTCCCTTACGCTTGTGGACCCTGTAAATAAGTGCCATACGAATACTATTGAGACAACATGGAGGCATGTTAAAAGCATGCTTCCCACCCAGAACCGACAAACTCCCTTTCACTTTTATTTAGCGAAGTATTTATTCAAGAAAAATTGTTCGGCTTTAAAAATTGATCCTTTTAACAGGTTTTTGGAAATTGCTAGGGATACAGATTGGGAGGACTGTAAACCAGATTAAGGACTACTTACCCTGTGCCTCTACATTGTCTCAATTGTATTCTTTGATATTTTTTGTGTATATTTAATCCAGATTATCAATTTTTCCAAGTATATATTTTTTGTGTATATTTAATCCAGATGTGCAATTCTTTAATAAACTAAATGTTTTATATTTAATCAAGATTTATATATCTAATCCAAATTTCCGTTAAAAATGTTTTTGGTATATTTAATCCAGATTTGCGGTATTTTACTGGTCAAAACGTTTTCATCAAGATTTATATATTTAATCCATATGTATGCAGATTAAATTCAATTTTGGAAGATTTCCTTGGCGACATAAAAAGTGCGCCAAAAAAATCGCTTTGCCACACAGCGCGAGGCTACAACTGAACCCAACTGGGTAAAATTCAAGAAGGTACAGCTGTAGTCTCTGCCGCGCGCGGTGGCAACGCGTTTTGGCGCGGCTTTTGGCGTAGTTATAAGCGACTCATGCAGGCTGATGGTAAGCCATTTTTTTCTCGAATTTTCTTCTGGTTAGGGTTAACCTATTTTTATGGCAACCTTGCCGGCGTCCAGTTCTCATTTAGTGAAATCTGTTAAAATATTAGAATAACTTATATTCTACTAATGTACATTTTTTTTATTCATTTCATTCATATGTGGAGAATGATATCGATTCACTGTTGGAAATCCGAGAACAAATGGGTTACCCTCACCGGCATGAGTCGCTTATAACTACGCCAAAATTCCATACATTTCATCCATATTTGCAGTGTTTTTTTATTCAAATGTTGTTTCATTCAGATTTACATATTTCATCCATACGTATGCAGTATATATTCGATGTTGGAAGATTTCCGTGGCGACATAAAAAGTGCGCCAAACACGACGCCAAAAAAAACGCGTTGCCACCGCGCGCGGCAGAGACTACAGCTGTACCTTCAAGAACACAGTACCCATCCATCATCAAATTAGCGACAAAAATTTTCCTTGTCAAACGGATATTTGGGTAGGAATACGAAGGATTACCATATTCCAAAAGTATGCCAATTGGCGATGGTACCGTGTTCTTGAGTTTAACCAATAAAACTGATATTTGAAATCTAAGTACAAGTTTTTGATTGAATTAAAAACATTGTGCTGTTCTCTATCTTCCGATAGAAATTAATTTCAGCAATCTAGCAGCATGCATGGTAAAATGCAGTCTAGTATACTTTATTTAGAGATTCAACAGCTATGTCCGCCAGGGACCAGCTGTTTACATTATTTAGTTTAAATATTAATTACTTAATAATAAGAATTAGAACCAGATAACTTACCGATACACAAGTAACCACCAACGAGAGGTCCATTCGCCTCAGCAATGCAAATGGACATCCCACTTTTAGTGGATTTATATTTTGATAACTTAGCACCTCCATCAGTCAGGATCTGGGCAGTGCATTCATAAATAGACGTTTCAGGCATACTTTTTTAAACTTGGAAACAATGTAAAAATCAAACTAAAAAAATCTTCTAATCAAAATTAAATTTAGCAATTAATGGAGCATTTTCAATCGAATTACAATGACCTACACAAAGGATGTGCTATACTAGTTTCTGAATAGAAAAATTAGACAAACGGGACCGGACAAGATTTAGAATGATGCCATCCGATAGATCAAGTTGCTTCATTATTAAACGTGGCTAATTGATTAGCACATTCCGTTTGAATTTTTGTTTTTATTATTCCTTTATTTTTATTTCTTTAACTACATAAAACATAGAAACTGAGGTGGATTCAAACTGCACTTCGGTTTCTTTCATCTATTAAAACTGTTGTGCATAATTTCAGAACACCATGTGATAAAAATTTCAAACCTCAATATTTTTAATTTTATATTTTTAAAAATAAGTCAATAACGGTAAATTAATCATGAGCTTTGAGGAGAAAATGGTTTCCTTCGATGATTATTATCTTTGGTAAGTAGTTGAATTAACATCGCACTGAAGCTACATACGGGCAATTAGCTACAGTGTCTGGAATCTGGGTCAAATATCCGAGGACAAAACCATCTGACCGTGGTTCAAAATTACGTGGTGTTGTCCTCGGATCTTTCCCTTTGGGATTAATCCCGGACCGTCACCAATAACCCGTTGTGTTGCTCCAGTGTGACGTTAATTGAAAAATACCAATACCGAGGACAAAACCTCGTAATTTCGAACCATGGTCAAATGACGAGAGCAACACCTGAACTTGCACCCCCACTCTTGAAACTTCCACATCACACCAACGTGAGGACATTTGAGGCCACGACAGATTAAACGTGCACCAGCCCCACGGGTTGGATTGGGTTCCGAACTCGCAACCTAACGGTTGCTAATCCATTACCCTTCTCACCGGGTTATCTTCGGATCAACCTAACCGTTCTAGTCTGGTTAAATTGTCATCTGACCGTGGTGGTTCAAAATTACCTGTTGTCCTTTATCGTTCCCTTCAGGTTTAATCCCGGACCGTCGTCAATAGCCCGTTGTATTGCTCCAGTGTGACGGAAATTAAATACAGACATACGTTTGGTTAAATTGACCGTTGACAAACAACTGTAACTGCAACTGAAAATGTTATTAATTTTCCTTTTCAGTTTCACTTTCCTCGAAGTTTCAAAACATTGCCTTAAGTTAAATAGGAAAATACTAACTGTGTGGGGTTTTCTTTGTTGTACCACCTGCCGACGATAGTTCGCCGCGCCGAACGAATCAGAGCATGAAAATAACAGTTTCCTTGCGTAATTTCGGAAGAATAATTCCGTCGTAAATCCATGCTATGTTCCTTTGATTCCATCTGTCAATGACATTGTACTTTTTTCAATACTTGTTTTCTTTTGTCAATCATTAAAATATATTTGAAGATATAAGCGTGCATATTTAATCTAAGGTAAGGTATAAAACCCAAAAATGGTTGTATTTCTGTTGCTTATACTCAAATGATAATTTTAAATTTCACGAACCGTTTCAGATGCACAAATCATACTTAGAATTCAGCTTCCACATAGAGGATTTGCTCTTCAAGGGCTTATCCACCAATTCAGCGGGAGGTAAGATATTTTAACGAATTGTATGCATATAATTAACATAAATATTGTGCAGTTTTAAATATCTTGATTCTAATTTTACTATTGCAGTGTACAAATTTGATCCTAATTTTTCAACAAGATAGCATGGAATCTTGATTTTCTAAGTTAGACTCGGATGTTCTTTTCCAAGTTTGTGAACTTGTGTCTCAAGGAAGATAACTATTTAGTGTCGTTTGAGTACTCTTAGTAATTTATTTAACCAAACAAACCTTTTGTTTTATAATTGCGAGGCTCAATTTATATTATGGCAATTGGCAGCAACTACCATCTGTATAAAGTGCATTGATGCCTGGATATATGTGCAGCAAATTTTCCTCTGGCACAGGCAAAATGGAGTAAAATAAAATTGTAGGATACTTTGTTTTTTCTTTGTTTGAGGCAGAATGAGAGACAAGCACAAAATGCAATACCATGATGTCTACAAATTTTTCTTTCAAACTTTATAGAATAATGATTTAAGCAAATATAATTCAGATCGACAGTGATCGGAGTAGGTGGACATTCATTTTCGCAGCATTATCAGAGCCTTATGATTCATTAAAAATTTCAATTTTTGCTACTAGTAATTTTGTTCAAACATCTTCATGGCAAAAACATTACTATTATGCTTCAAATCATAACACCAAAAATGTTGTCATAAAAGTTAAATTATATCCTTATAATTGTAGTTTACAACTACCTGCATGCAAATCGTTTATATCAGCTGTGAAACTGAATTTCTGTATTGTGTTTGAAATGTTGGCATATTTTAATGTATAAATATTCACGTAAATTGGAAATTTGTATTTGATTCATCAATGTTCATGTTTCTATCTACTTAATATTATTTTAAACATTTGAGATTCATAATTATTAGATTATCTTGAGCAAGGTAAAATCCTAGTTAACAGTGCAGTTGCCAAAGTTCACCAAGTTGGTGTCTTATCAGCAATGCTTTTTAAGGGAGAAATAATACCTTTTAAGTTTGAAAAAGTATCAAATTCATAAAAATACTTTTAAATAGTAGTTCTGAAGAGAACTTTTAAATAAATCTCATCAGAATTAGACAATATTGCTGTTTATAATTTTTTGTCCTACATTTATTGATTTTAATTAAAGAATCACTTATTTTGTTCCTTTTTACCTTATGTATAAATATTAAATATTTTGATTAAAGGACTTGAAATTTGATAACAAAATATTCAAAACTTCTTGGTGTATTGTTAAAGAAATCAGTCCAATTTTAGTTCAATGTCCTTCCTGGAAAGGTACTAACCCCTTAAAATGAATGTTTTGGTTTGGCATTAACATTACCCTTTGGCTTGATGACAAAAAATTCATATCATGCCAAGGTCGCATCATTAACTAGAATTTATTCCTTGAGCAATGCTTTTAAATTAAAAATCATGTTGACTGTACTAAAGAATTCTTAAAAGTGAACTAAATACTGATTGTTTAGATCTCTCAGAACTTATGGAGTACTACAGTAGAACTTAAACTATGGACAGAACCTTATTTGTTGTGTATAATCTTTGCTACTGGACTGCTGCTTTACCAGATTTTAGCGTGTTTTAAATTATACAGTGAAGATTAGGGAAGGCCCTTAAGGTGTAAAAATTGTAATTTTCAATTTCCTCAAAAAATAGTACCCATTTCTAAAAGCTAATGTGTCATGGTTCAGTAGGTATGCCCACTGCATTAGCAATCTGCTAGTTGTAGTCTTGCTAGTCTACAATATTCATAAGACAACCCTGTTTTTACTTAAAGTGTATCTTTCCTCTAAGGGTTTTCTTGATAGCATAGACAAAATTGCTTCCAATATACAACTGAGTCTTGCATATTGTAAAAAATATAGTTATGCTGAAATTCCTGTATATCACTGCATCTTTTATACATAGAAGTAGGCGGCGCAGATTCGATTCCTCCCTGAGTGTATTTCTCTTTTCTGTGTCAATAAAACTTTCTTTGTGTGTATATCTATTATTTGAAGTTGTCTGTCGTGTTTTCACAGGCTCTTGCACCATAAAATCTTTGCACCAAAAAACCTTGCCCATAAAATCCAACCAACCAAAAGGCAATGCAGTCTAAAAAAATATTATATGTAATTGCATTTCTCTGGATTTAATTAAAATAGACATGAACCCTCTTGCTTAAAGGAATTCTTAATTGTTTTGCTCTAATCATGGAAAAAACATGAAGAGTGTAAACCTGATTGAATCGAACTTGAAAGGTAAAATTGCCATTATACTCAAAAAATGACATTGAAAGACCTTCCACTTCATTATAAAATACTTCTCAATGGTTAAATTTTAGTTTTGTGCTTATTTATAGTAATATTTAATTTGTACTTTAAATTATCACTCTTAAGGTTTTTTTATTGATTGTTTTAATTTTTTCATTAATTCAGGCCCCAATTGTAGTATGAGTATGAATACTTTGTCTGAAGTCTACAATACTCATAAGACAACCCTGTTTTTACTTAAAGTGTATCTTTCCTCTAAGGGTTTTCTTGATAGCATAGACAAAATTGCTTCCAATATACAACTGAGTCTTGCATATTGTAAAAAATATAGTTATGCTGAAATTCCTGTATATCACTGCATCTTTTATACATAGAAGTGCCAAAAAAATTGGTACACCAGTGTAATACTAGGTAGACCTCCAACCAGAGAGTAGAACTGCAGAAGCATGAAGCATCAACTCCACGAGCTTGCAGAAGTATTCTGTAGGCATTGAACACTTCCTGCATAGTGGTTTACAGTTCTGCTGTATTCTGAGGTGTAGGATATCTGTGTTCCACAGCCCGTTGGCATGGCATCACAGATATGTTCGATAACATTGAAGTTTGGTGACTTCAGTGAGAATGGCAAGGCGCCAAACTCAGAAGAGTACTCTTCTAACCATAATTTGGCGCATTTAGACTTGTGTGGCAGCGCATTGTCCTGTTGGAAGAGACCAAATCTATCAGAATGAACACAGTATATGAATGAGTGTGACTTGTAAGAAAAGATGCACATATAGCATTCACCTGTCAGAGATATACAAGGTGTTCCATTGAATGTCAACTAAACAAACCCCATTACATTACAGGGCTCTACAACTAGCCTGTATAATCCTCTGTTGACATGCATGATATGACTTCATGGGGTTTTCTCCACACACAGATAAGCTCGTTTCCAGTCGTGTTTAGTGGCAACCAAGCCCAGGTGCATAACTGTGTATCAAGAATTCATCAAGAGTACTCGAGTACATCAGCTCCTAAGCTCCATATCTTGTAGGGAATGTTACACAGCCCTTGCAATGATGTCTGTTGAGGCCCCAGTATTGAATTCCAATGTTATTTGAGGCAGTGTTGTACACCTATTGCATGAAACAGTTCTTGCCAACCGACACTGGCCATGCTCACCCAGTCTTTTTACGTCTGCACTGCTATTGTAACTTGAAAGTTTTACCAGAATTCTTGTAGTCACAGTACACCCTTGAAATGGTAGTACATGAAAATCCAAACTTCTACCTCTGAAATGGTATGATCTATCTTACAAGCTCCAACTATTAAACTATGTGTAAAATTGCTTAAATCATTATGACTTGCCATTCTCACAGCTTAAAAGCTATAATGTTTCCACATGTCTCACTTTATTTATGCTCCGTCAGATGCAACCAATAATGTGCATAGGTGGCATTGCTATGTATTTTGCTTACTCATCTACATGTTTTTCTTGCTCTTCAGTGTATATAAATAGAGAAAAACATAAGTAATTTTCACTCATTGCTATTGCTCTCTTATTTTGTTTCTAATGACTTTGTTTTCAGGAATGGTAGGATTATGTATCTGTGTTGCTATCTTCACCTTCATATATGAAACAGTGAAAACTATGCGGCAAAAGCTGGTCTCGTCGTTGGGTAAAAGCAATGCGGACTTGCATGCCATAGCAGAACACCAGTCCGAAACAGCCATGCTGGTAGAAGTAAAAGAATCTCAGCACTCATGGAAAAAGTGAGGTTTCAAATAATTTATTAATACATTTTGGAAGAGTTTATTTCTTTGGGCTATGTGATATCTATATGTCACATTGAATGATCCTTTTTTGCAGTTTTTACTTTGTTAAATCCCTGTTACTTTTTTTTCTATGCCAAGAGATAAGAGAACTTATCTTACTTTAAGAGCTATTTTGTCTTGAGACTAAATGGTATGTGTGTTTTCTAGTGCTACTTTAAAAAGCAAGAATCCTCCAACTTTACTGCTCGTTTATTGCATGAGAGCTTTTCTTTTTCTATGTAATTTAAAACTTTCTTTTTATTTTCCCTATTGTCTTTGAAGCAATAGTGTAGTCATAGCATTGATAACTAGGAATGCAGTGAATAGATTTAAAGAAATAATCTAGTCTCCTGCTAGACATCAGAAAAAGAACATTGATGACACTGGCAGACTACATTTGGGAATGTTGTTTTTTATATTACTTGAGTTAAAATATTAAAAATATATATATTATTAAATGTATATCTAGTACTGAACCAAATGTGTACAACTAAAGCAATTATCATTTGACTTTTTTAATCTACAAATGCAATGCTTGCTACTTATTTCAGCTATCTATTTCCCCCAGAAATCTTGATTTGCAGCAGAAAATATTAATCATTCTTTCACACTGTTAAAATGCTTCATCTCCTATCCACATTGTAATAAAAAATATCTATAAAAATATAAATTTTCATGTTCCTATTAAAGAATATAGAAAAAATAAAATTTTTAAAGTAATATATTGAGCCATTTGGTACTGACATAACTTTCTCTTAACTAGCTGGTATGTACCGACTAGGACCCAATAACCCACAACAATTAGCAATACAGTGAAATTTCTAAGCCCAAAAGTTGAAATGAGAAAATACACACACCAACATCTTAACAGCATGCATGAAATCATTATTCGTAACACTTCAATTTGCATAAAGTATTAATTAAACTGTAAAATGGTTATAAAGTGATGGGAAGTAAAACAGTAAAATATCTGAAACAAAGAGTTGAAACTTAAAATTAACAATATATCAGTTTTGTTTCATTTTTTTGTTTTGTGAAAATATTAAAAACAAATATAGAAGTACAGTGTACAGAACAGCCATATTCAACTACTAATGCACAATTCTACTCTAGAGCAATTATAAAATAGAAAATTATCCAACAATGTACTTGAGCATCAACATGAATAAAAAGACGAGAAAACAAACAATGTAACATACAGGAAGTTGCATAATTGTAAAATCTAACCTATATATATTTCTCAACTTTTATTTGCTTACACCTATTGCCATTTGACAATATGTAAATAACTGTCATTCCTATGCCACAGTAATTAGTGAAATATATAGAAATCATTTTTCAAATTAAATGGGCAATATGTCCTACTTTTCCTTGACAATCTGATTCTTGTTACAAATATAGGATATTTAATGATACTGAAGATGTTGCATTTTCGTCACATTGAGAGTTTTACTCTTTCATCCATCTTGTGTAAAGAATTTAATTTTCTTGACAAATTACAGAAAAGTATTCATACTTTAAATATCAAGTATGCTTTTACAAGGATATTTGAATATTTAGATTTAAACTGTGCATGTCATTTTCCCATTAAAAATCTGATTGAATTACTTGTGTACAAATTACAGTATTCTTAATTTTGCATTCCTATTGCATTGCAAAAAAAATAATTGCTCATTATTTTATTTAACTCCCTGAGTAGTGTAGTATTGCTTTTACGTTACAACATACACATGAATAAATATCAACATCTATTGGTTGAAGAAATTCTTGGAAAGAATCTATTAGTCTAGAAGGTCAAAGCTGGTTAGAAGTCATGCAGGGAAGACTAGTTTGCAGAACAGATATGTGTGTGAACCCTCAGAGGGTTAAAAAAGTAAGACGAATGTTATTTTTAAATATCAATTATAAGTATGTCTGATGTGTGGTTAGTTGTGTTTGATAGATTAGTTACTAGCTGATTTTTGTGTGTGCCCAAAATAAATTAAAATATAGGCTTTTACATCACCAGGAGTTATAGTACTAAATGCATAACTTAATTGTATAAGAATTCAAAATGATTTAGAAGAGTGATCGCAATTATGAAGAAATTGAAATTCGTATAGATTCTTTCACATAAGATAATGTGTTGAAACTGAACATAGACATGGTAAATGTTAATTAACAAGGTTTTCTTATGTCATTCCAAATAGTTGGAAAACCACAAATGTTTAGTGTTTCTAGTGAGGTAGAGGCAGCAACATTTTTCAGCAGTCTTTGTATCTTACATTGTATGATTAAGATGGTATTGATAGGAATGGTAGTAAATTTTAGGCACTGATTGGAAGGATTTTCATTTATCTGAAGTAGATAAATGAGATAGTAGATAAGTAGATAAAAATGATTTTAATCTTAAAGAATTGCACAGCTTTGTGTCTTTTATGAGCATCTGTAAATATCCTAGATTTTTCCAGATGCCTTTTTTAGTTATATAGAGCATATTATACAAAGCGGTATATAATGTCTAGAATTATGTCTATTTAAATGCATTGGATGAATCAAAATGCTTAAAATGGAGCAGTAGATTCTGTACGGAGCAGCAGTTTACAGGAAAACCCAGTTACTGTTTTGATAACCCAATGTATTACCTCTTATGTATCTGCATAGTTGTATAAGGTTAAATTGTTCAAAATCTAACTTTCATTACCCTTGGATAAATGTTACGCTGTAATAGGAATATGTTTGAATGAGATTAGATTCGTCAAAAGACAAAATTGATCATGTAAGTCAAACTTAATTGTGAGGGACAGAAATACAACATGTATTCCTATTGTTTTGTCTTATTTTGTTCTAACAGTGTTGGTTGATATTTTGCCTATAAGGAAGTCCTTGTATTCATTTTGAAAACTCATTTTAAAAAATTTCTGAAATGCATCATAACTTATTTTTGCAACAGCTTGATTGTGTTACAGACCAATTTAAAGATTGGTGTAGAATTAAGGGAAATGCACAACCTGCTAATGTTCCATTTACCATTAAGTAACCCATCTTGGATCCACTAATGAGAGGGGCAAAACTGTAACTGCGATAAGAGTTGCAAGTATTATTTCTAATTTGCAATAAGTTATTATTAACTGTTAATTTTAAGTTTTGTTATGAGTTAGCAACTAATACTAACAATTAGCAACTGAATTTAACGGTTATTATTAACTGTAAGAAAGAATGATTTTTACTTTTTATTTTTGCCAAACACTGTTCATTTGAATTATTATAACTTAACTGCCATCCCAGTAACGTTTATCGGTAAATGCTAAAATTTTCGATGACATTTCCTAACTGTTATTTTGCAATAACTGCTATTTAAACTGCTATCGGAATAACAGCCCGCCTCAATCACTAATTTCGACCGCGATCGACATTTTACCCATACCTGACGAAAACAAACGGCCTAGTAACAATCGTCAACAATCTCAGGAACCTCGCCAAGAAACAAAAAACCCAAGCGCAACGGAAGTCGATGAATTATTGAGCAACTGTGGCACCTCCTGACAAAAACATTATTTGTGTCACACCTCATCAGTACATGGCAAGTGTTGGCTCCACTTCAACTGCCGTCGCTCCTTGTCTGTTTAGCTCGCGCTGAATGGGTACGCCTACCTAATTTCCTCCAAAGGATGATTCTTCAGAGGACTACTGAACAAGGAAAACGGATGAATCAGAACCTAGTATAGGTTCCAAATCCAGAGCTGTTCTGCGACCCTAGCTGCCTTCGTGCGAACCTCAGCAAGTCGTCTCCTCTTTTAAAAAACAGTTGATTTTCTTAGAAAACGCCCTTCATCAAGCATGTATTAAGAAAATGATTTCATGGCATAGTCTTCCTCCTGGTTCCCTAAATGTCGCAACGTTAATAATGTTAAATGAGCTTTGGCTTTATGATTTTTGTTTCGATTGTTTTCAGACTATTGACGATTCTGACGTATATTTAACTGATTTTCGAAATTTAAATTGCCTGAGAATGGAACGATCTTTTGCATGTATCATTAGCTTTTTAATTCCAAAATAATTTCGGGAAAGGATTCAACCCCTTAAGCTCTCCCCTGACTTCATCCTTGTCCTTGTGAATCCTTTTTTAATATTCTAGGTAAATTAAGAACAAAACATGCCGATTCACTAATGTTTTGTATTACAATCGAAAAAAGAACCTACAAAGAACAAATAAGTACAAAATTATTAATATCAAAATTTATTTCTGGCATGTTCATTTAAAGTTGGAGGCATACTGTGCGCCTGTCTTTTGCCACCCCCCCCTTTATTTTTTAACTATGCGCAAGTGAACGCCCAGCACCCCACTAAAGAACGGCCCTGCCCGTTACCACCGAGATATCTCGGTGGTAACGCCCTGCCCCACATCTCCACCAGTTGGATGCAGGGCCTCTCATGAAACAAAAATACGTATCCCAAGAACTCAATAATTAATGTATTCGTTCTTTACCTTTGTACCGCATTACGATAAATACAAATGAAATAATTTATAATTTTGCACTTTTAAATCAGACTGCGCCCAAGAACAAGTCACATTTTCCGGGAACCGCTGAGGTCTTTGACCCTGGTACCACAGTGCGACTCCTAGGGGACCTGGGCTAGTGTTCTTAATTTTAAAATATTATTTCTCTGAAGGAAATTAAATGCAATAACCCCTTGAAGCATCGCGCTTCTTGGGGGCAAGAAAAAAGCGCACTAGGAAAGCGATGTAGTGAAGACCAAGAAAAATCTACTTATTAGAGAAAAAAAGCGTAAACTATACATTTATGTCACTCGGTTTTTTTTAGTCAAAATTATATAAAACTTCAAGGCAGTAGATAGAAAAATAAACTCTTAACTTCATCTCAAGTTAACACAAAAAATAATTATAGATTTTTACTTAAACCAAATTATCGCATCACAGAGCATAAAATTTCGAAGGTTTTAATTTTTCAGAAAGCTAAAGCATTAGCCAGTGGTAGCATTAGCAACAAGCCCCTGGTTCTATGTTTAAGCAACGTGTGACCCAAAGAAGCGTGGCAACATCTGGGGCACTTGTCAGACAAAAACCACCCGTGTCGGAACAGTTCCTGTGGCAAAGTCAAAACCAAGTGAATCAATTTCAGAGTACGCTTTCAGTTACTCACGCTCGTGGAAAAGTATCAGCTTTTGTGTTCAAAGTCATTGAGTACTCTTTTGAAGTGCTAATGCAGACTTTAAACGGAAGAAGGAACAGCTTTGGATCAGATCAGTCGTGCGTATCAACTGCATTTAACGCGGAAATGTGTTCATTGCCCTCATCTGTTGCCATAGTTAGTGCATCAAGCCTGTTTAAGAGGTTCGACCTCGAGATTTGGCGCCCCTCTGCTAATATACGGCCATACAACTTATATATCGAGTTAGTTCGAGTCACCCTTTGGCTACCCATATTTCTGTACCAAAGGAGGTAGGATAAATTGGTATCGTAAGTTCTCTATACTAGAAGTTGGTAATTCGAAAGATTAAATCCTCTAGCGAAGTTAATCAAATGTTGGAGGTCGTGATTTTGAAATTGAAAATTCATTTCTCGTTGAAGTGGGTGAGGTGTGGAAAGTGCATTCGCTGGGTAATTACATCCACTGTTTTAAAAGTGTCTGAGTAGTTTTCCACCTACTAGAAATGCTTGAAAGAGTTCTGCAAATTAGTTTCGCCGCTAGAGGAATCGAATCGCTGTCGAATTTAGGCAGGGAAGTTGCGCAGGCCAAAGAAGTGCACAAATGATATGTTCTTGCCCCACGTACATTAACACATTGCAAACAGTTAAACTACCCGTGGTATGCCTCGTGTGGGGAAATGCGCCTCCATAAAATAGCATTGGAAAGTAATTTTTTTGTTTATATCAGTTGTGGACTTAAACAAATAAGAGTGTAAGCACATTAGTAAGGGATCTGAGAATGTGTGATAAATATATGAATTTTTTTAAAATTACTGGGACATGGAGTAGTTATTGGTTTAATATGAACTTTGAAGATTTGGGTTCATACTTGACCGTCTTCACTCTATGATGTTGTAGAATGGGCTACCGGAGACTCCTTTTGGAGTGACTATTCCAAAAGTAATACCGGTTTGACTGACCTAGGGGTGGGAGTTTAAGCCCCATCGTCCCCTCCGTGGATGCGTTACTGTTTGTGTATTTTCAGAGCCTAATTGCCCTCGTGCAGCAAAAAAAATACCAAAGAACAAACCAAACCTGTATGTTTGCACTTTAAATCTGGAGAACACCGGGATGCAATCATGAAAAGATTGGGAGGGGAAAGAACAATAACCCGACCTACTTGGTGGCCGGGTGAATAGCACTCTGACTCGGTTCAACAAGTGCCAGTGTCATTGGTTATCAATCTACTGTCATCTTTTGTTACACGATAACTAATTATGCCTGAGCGTCGGTCTTAAATTGGATTCTGCACTAGTGCGAAATATTCATGTCCAAACCAAGTTTCAAACTCAGAAATTGATGAACCGAGTGCTGTCGATCTGGATAGGTATGTTCGTAGTGGATCGAAATCCACTTTAAGCAGTAGGTCCTGGTACAGTGATTTTCAAAATATCTAGTCATATCTTTGTTTAATGCCTGCAGTGTATACGTAATAGTTATTTTGTTCACACCTTATTCAAGAGTGATTTCTTTGTGAATAGAAATGGGAATCTTAGACCGTAAACATTGGCCCCAATGCCGATCATTTATCTCTTTGAAACAACTCTTAGTTGACATTTTTTTCTGCAAACTGCATGTGTTTATTTGAAAGCTATTCACAAATTCCGCTTTTTATTTTTTGAAAGCTTCGATTGATTATATATGTGAAATGTGTGCACAAAATAATTAAAGAATCGTTCCCCTTATCCAGAAATAAACTTTGCCTCTTTTTCACCAGTCTAACTAGCTCTGCGCGGTACTGTGCCTGTAGTACTTGTCTTCCACCCGTTCGCTCGCTGCACTTACTGGGTAAATTCATTAAAGCTCTTATTGATTTGGACAGCAACAAAAAATACACTCGTCAAGAGGGAAATGTCTACTTCGACCGTTCAGTTCAAATCATGGTCAGAAATATTTATCAATTCTTTCCAAGATAAAAAAGAAAGGAGCATTATGATTTTCGCTGCATGTCTACTGCATACTTCACCACTACGGCGCCTGGTTCAACATGCAGGATCATACCAGTCAAAAAATCTTTTATTGTGGTGAATTATGTACCTTGTTTCTCCTGAATCAATACTTCCAGCTCGCGCTTGATCAGCTGTCGAATGGAAAAGATGCCCCATTCATTGCAGTCTGCTGAAGCCGCCATTATGTTTTTTTTAATAAAAAGAAGCCAACAATAAAAACAAAGCCCTAAGCCAGACGATTCTTCCGTGCTGATATTTACTTAGCCATATGCAAAGGTGTTAGACTAGAATCTACGGTTGGGCCCCATCCAGTTGTGATTGTTATGTCGAAATTGGTTATTGAAATTAATTATTTGGAATAACTTTCCCGAGTTCGACTGCTGCGCGTGAGCAGTATATTCAAGTACCCCACTGTACCGTGGGCCGGGAAAAGTTTTTTTCCAATGTGTACTTGGTCCTCTTAATAAATTCCCCCAAGTTGGCGCCATTTGCTCCTACCATGGGAATGTCTCCCAAATAGGTGGGTCCAGGTGAAACCAGGACACTTGGCCGAGGGGGCCCGGGAAATCTGAAAGATGTTGTGCACTGCAATATACCGCGCGACCACTGAAGCTTAATCAAAATGGATATACATTTCTCTAAAACAGGTATTGCAGATTGCTTGTTAAGGGTAACTTAACTATTAAAGCATGAAACCAAGACTGACCCCCTCATGAAGGAGTCTGGTGTTTACATTTTCGAAGCAGTGTGATCAAGAGATGAGATTTTGAAGGCTGATGTGTTCGGTCGAATGTTTTGAAGCTTCCGAAAGCTCACACACACACTATCCAGATTCAATCTGCAAATAACTTATTAAATTTATTTAAAATATATATTATTCTCTATTTTTTGGCTTGTGGAGTTGCTTTGTGTAAAAAAGGATTTTTCGCACCTTTACAGTAGGCAATGGGCATTAGATACCGTGGCGTGTGTTGGTATGAAGTACATACTTTACCGTGCAGTTTTAGTTTTAAAAGTTATAAATACTTTCATTCTATTTTAGAAAGGTGTGCAAATAAATAAAAGGTATGTAAATATCAAAGTGTAGACAAACAAAAAAAGAGTTGTGTTTCATGTTAATCTGGTGAAAGCTGTATTTCTTGGTTTCATGCTTTAAAAGTTCATTTTACGCCTTATAGCAGAAACTCATTCAATGACATTTTTCAAGACTAAATGCTTATTTTCGTAGTAATGAGAATACATAGTCATATTGCAATCTGAAAGATATATGACACTATCAAAATACCTATAATTTTTATTTTTGATCTAAAAACTAATAGTCTTTAAGAACTGTACAGTAAAAAAACTTCTGTCAGCTAATGAGTTTTGCTCTGAGCTGACGATATTTAGTCAATCTTAAGGCATTAGAACTAGGAGTCATCGATATTATGGGATAGGCCATGGAATTTTTCGAAATATGAAAACATTTGGGTAGATATCCTGACAAAAAAGAACCACTTTTGTGAGTGTTCATATTTTGCCTCTGGATGCAAAACTCAGTTGAGTCGAATCTATATAAATAAGAATGGAGTGTTTGTACATTGAATATTTTCGACCTATTTCAAGTTTTCTATCCGTTTTCGACCCTTCTGATACATAGACGTAGCTAGAGGGGGCAGACAGGGCATCTAACTCGGGCGCCGGATTGGGGGGGGGGGCGCTAAATTGGTCGAGTATTTTTTTTACTATAGATTTTTACGTATGATAAAAAAATGAAGAGGAAAAACTTATTAGTAGACTACAAAATCCAAAAACTATAAAAGGAGCTAAATGCAGAATGTATGAAGAAATAGCAGGAAAGCTTAACCTAGATCCTCATTTTAAAGAAGTACGGAGGAGGAAGAAGTGGATGTTTGATGAGAAGGGCGAAGTTGAAAGATATGAATTCTCAGAAGAAAAAAGTTCAAATTATTGATTATACAAATAATAGATCGGATTCTGAATGAACTGAGGCAAAGGTTTCAAGTCATTCAAAACATGAATAGTTTATTTGGTTTCCTCAATGGAGCTCGGTTTGAAACAATGAATGGAGAAGGATTGAAGAACCAGGCACTTAAGTTAGCTACCACATATAAGGAAGACTTAGACAAGGACTAGCTGGCGATAGAAGTGGAGTTTTAAGTATCATGCCTTGGATTTAAGCCCTAATATGAAAACGGCTACACCATCAGGTCTTCTGACGTTAATATACAAGAACGGACTTGAAGACTTGTCCACAAACATAACGACAGCGTTGAGAATTTTCCTCACAATACCAGTCTCAGTAACCTCAAATGAAAGGAGTTTTAGCAAACTAAAGATCATAAAAAATTACCTCAGAAACTTAACAGGACAACAACGACTAACCAACCTTAGCATCATATCAATAGAGCACAAGTTAGCTTCAAAGCTATCTTTTGAGGACATTGTAAAAATGTTTGCAGCCGAAAAAGCTTGTAAAGTTAAGTTAGTTTTCTATGTTTAAATTAATTTTTTTCACATTTTGTCAATAGATTAAGAGATTGTGAAAAATGTCTAAGTATAATACTCAAGATAATACCTTGAGTAAAATCTGTTATCATTAATTCTTGTTCCAGTTTTCCAAAATCCTTGAATGGTTTTCGGTCTACATTTCGATAATTCTCTTTTTAAAAGTCCAAAAGTCCATGGATGAGACATCTGGAGATTTAGCAGGAATATCAGTAAAGGACTGATACCAATTGATTTGATACCAGTTTCTTGTTGCATTTTTTCAACGAATTTAATAGTGGATTTAGATGTGTGGCTGCGTGCTTTATCCTGATGCAGTTCTACTGATTGTTGGCACTTTGGGTAAATATATAGTATTTCTTTTTTGAATATTGGGGATAAAATATGGTCTTGATAATATGTGGGAGTTGATTTTTACATTTCCCCCTCCTTTTTACTTTTAATTTTCCATTATATGCAAAACCGGCAACAATCATAAATCTCTTAGAGAAAGTTCCCACGTTAAAGTTACAAAGTTGAATCACGTTTTAAGATTTTTCTCCTCTTTTATGATAATAAATTGTTCTTTTTATTGCAATCTTTTAAATGCACCCACGCCTCGTCTATTGTCACAACATTTTTCCATCTTTCTCCAGCTAAATGCTTCTCATACAGAATTCTGCAGCGAATTCTGCTTTCTGCTATATGTCGTGGAGATAGACGATGAACATTGTATTTTTGGGCCTTTTTAAGATTCAAATCACTGTTAATTATTTTATTTACAGTTGAAACTTAACTTTTTATGACTTTGTAATAGTCCTTTGACTTGGCGGATTCTTTTTTTTAAATTAAAGATCTTACCTAACAAATATTCTCAGAAATTCTTTTCTTTTTTGGATACGTATTTGGAAATATTTTTATACCACTTTTACGCGTTTATTCTTTTCTCGTTAATATTATTACTGATCGTACTTTCAGATATAGAAAAAACATGACTTACAGCGTTTTTGAATAATTGAATAAGCATAATTCTCTTCGGAAAGAGCGGAAACATAGCCTCCCATCCATTGCTTATTTAAAAGCGCCATTTTGAAAGTAAAAACTCTGAGTTAGTAGACGATAAGTTATACTTTAACTATTTAACTGCTGCGAAAATAAAATTATTTCGTAGCATACAATTTTTTTACAGCTCATCAAAATCATTCAAAAAATATCCGAACAGTCTCTATTTATCATAATTAAATATTCTATTTTAAAGCAAGTCTTGATTTTGATTCAACCCACACATATCCCGATATCATTTGATAAAACCTTTTCATTTCATTTGCAGCGATTATAAGTGTGAAAGAATATACCAAACATCTACTCTTAGATTATTTGTCAATGAAATATCTTAGAATTAATTAGGTATTTTATCTTGTACTAAAAATGAAATTGTTGCAAATTAATCTATTTTCCTTTGAAATCAAGCATTTACCATCTAAGTTTAATAAAAAAAATTTGGATTAGTGGAATTAATGTGTGGTGGCGATATCAGGGTTTTGGTTTTGTTGGTCTGTGGGGGGGGGGGGAACTAGCCTAGTTACGTCTCTGTTCTGATGCAAAATCCGTCTCTTGCGCGTTTGGTGTCTGTATGCGTGTGCCCGTGCTAAGTCCAAACGGTTGAATATATTTTCATGACACTTGCATACTGTGAGTTCTTACGCAACCAAGTTCAGTCACTAAACGAATGTAAGTCTTTCTGTCCATCTTCCGGTTCTATGTTCGATTTTGTGTCTGTTTGTACTAGTATAACATAAGATTTGTTCAAAACATTTTAATGCAATGTCCTAAATTTAATAAACCATATTTTAGTGTAGTGAATGCATTATTTTAAATTCCTTTGCTTATGTATTTAAGCAAGTGTCATGTTAAAACATCTGAGTAACTACTTAAATCAACTATAATTTGGTAGTTTTGGAGAAGTTGGAATGCATATTGATCATTGCAATTACTTAAATTGTTTTACCAGTACTGCTGAAAAATCAATTACTTTTTAAAAAACTATTTTTACAGAATTGAAATTCAAATACTTTTTTATTTTGAGCCTTATTTATTTTCTTTGCAAAAATATAAACTTTTTCCGAACATTTGGAACAGACGATATTTTGCAACAAAACGGAAACTCGTCTTCGTTTGCCACGTGCAGAAATATTTTTTCGCTCCGGGTTAATTTCGTATTTTTAAATTCTATCTAATTTTTAGTTGTAATTTGTAGCAACTGCGAGATCAAGAGATAAAATTAATCACGAATTTATATATTTAGAACAACTTTTTTCCCGCCAACTTTTGTTTTAATTCTGTTTCTGTTTTAAATATTTATTATTTTAATAAATTGTAATTCCTTTTCATCCCACGCAACACCGCCACGAAGTATTCTGTTTAAAGCGGCATGCAAGTTAGAATAAAGCAAATTTTAAGTAGAATTTTGCCATTATTGAAAGATCGTTGATGTTAAAAATATCAGAACTAAGACTTGAAATATTACAAATTCTTTGTCATAGCGACAGATGGCTAAGGTGACTTATTTTACGAATTGAAGCTATATTTAAACAACTTATATAGGGAAAGTTTGTAACAATGATTTTTTTAGAAGAAACGCTGTCAAATTTACCATTTAAACAAAATGGTAATCGATTACCTTTGCTTTATCACTACTTAAGACATTAAATTTTAAAACAAGTTCTTTTATTGCACATTCCACACAACGGAATTTTCAAGAAAAAACGTTTTCGCTTTTAAAACAAACTTAGTGATAAATATCTTGTCAAATTAATTTGTCATATTTTCCTTAATGGTATCGAAATTGGAAGAGTGCCACAAATAAAAAAAAATATTGGCAGGTAAATTATGTGAGAGAGTATCCGCAGTAGATTCGTCAATTTTACGAATTGAGTTGAGCAATTTTACAGGAATAGAACTTAAGAAAGGGAATTCCTAATGCTCCCTCAAAATCGTCTTTTGTAACATTTACCTTAGTGTCGCACCTTTCGCCCATTTGTACCTTTAGCAGGGGTGCGATATATATGAAATATATTATATGGATGGATTTGTATGTATGGAATTTGAGTCCAAAGTAGGTTTTAGAAATTATAAAAATGTCAAAAAGGTGTTAAAAAATTATTTTACTCACTTAATTGATTTGGCATTTTTCTACGAAAGAGGAAAGTGATTATTTTCTGGTCACTTTCAATATATAGTTAAGCAATTCAATCGGTCAGGTCGGGCAATTTTGCTAGTTTGTCATAATAATCTTAACTTCTGGTTTTATGAACTCTAACATTTCGAAAGATTTGAATTCTATCATTGGTCTTCTAATTTATTTTCAATTGCAACATGTGTGTAAATTGTATCCACAGCCATGCAAAGTCCCGTTTTCCTGGTGACTTGGCGCTATAGCCTTGCTCTCTATTACGACACGAAGGAAAGTATTAAATACCGCGTTTGAACCGGTTTTGCAAAGAAAAGATAAAGCGGGAAATGAAATATGTTTCTGGGCAATGTTATTGTCACCTTTTCACTCTTGCTTTCATTCAAGGAGGTTACTGCTTTCTGTCATCGGAAAATTATAAATGTATGCCTCTTGAAAGTCGTCCACTTGATATACATAAGTTAGACAGTCAAGAATGTATCAAATTATCTCACTTCGTTCTTATCGCAGAAGACATTTAATCCAAAGTAACTGCAGCTAAAAGAAGCTCAGTGATAATACCATTCCATATACTTAACATTCATTTCCAGTTTCCTGACACAGAAACTACTCTCACGGTTGCAATAATTTGGTTATAAAATTTGATTAATTTAGTTAATTAAATAATAATAAATTACTATCGAAATGTCTATTTTGGGGGGTTATTCCGAACAATCTTCATGTATGGAATTTTCAAATCTTGTCCTCGTATGGTTAAAATTAACAGTTGAGGTGCTTAGAAACACAGTGGGCTTAGTCGAAGGAACACGTTTTGAAAAATTCAATCTATTGGTTTTCATAAAAAAAAAAACTCAAATGTTTTCCACGTTGGCTTAGTTTGGAAGTTTAGAGAGTGGCTGTGATCTCGTCATCTGACCGTTGTTCAAAATTACGAAGTGCGTTCGGATCTTTCCCTTCGGGATTGATCAGGACCGTCGCCAATAGGCCGCTGTGTTGCTCCAGTCCGACGTTAATTCAACTACTTACCTCATTAAAAACTCAGATTTTGAGAATTTTTTTATAATTTTGGCATTACATTGTCTTTAAATTTGTGTCGTACCTTAATAATTACTTCAATTTTTAATTAATATTATGGAGTTATTTAATTATTAGTGACACTTTTTATTATTGAGTTATTTAGTTATTAGTGACACTTTTTATTATAGGTGCTTTTGAATGTATTGAGACTAAAATAAATTACAAAAAATTAAGTGCAATGCGAAAGTGAGATTTCGAAGTTCTTATATCATAATATTTTTGTAGAATAAAATGTTTTAATGTTTTTATACCTTTTCATTATCCCAAAAAAATCATCACCCTTTTTGAAAAAATTCGATGGTGAAATGGAAGGATGCATTTGAAAAAACACTTTTTTTTAATAATATTATTATATATGTATTCGTACAGTTTGTCGTTCAACATTATTCAGAAATCTGGGTCGTCATTTTTAGGTGTAATACCAAGTTTATTGAAAGGCATTTGGAGTTAATTATACTACCCTTTACAATTGGAAACGGTTTATTTTAGTGTAACGTAACCATTGTATGGATCAGTTGACAGTTTCATTACTCTAATTCTTTTTCATTTTGTTGTAGCTTTTTCCAAAGGCATCATCAGTACTCAAAATATCTTGATTCATCTGTACATGAAATTATTTAACCTTGGTGATTTAACATCGCTGTATCAGTCATCAGGATCTGTACATGAAATGATTTAGCCTTGGTGATTTAATATCGCTGTATCAGTCATCAGGAACAAAAATTAACTTTCATTTTCCTTTCTTCTCAATTAACTCAAAGTTATTAGATAGGTAGGAATGGACCTTAGTATGAACTTATGATCCATAACATCAACAAATTACTCCTGAATAAGCTTCATAAATGTCAAAGACAGTTGGATGTTTTGGTTTGGACCAGTGCACTAACTTTTATATCTTGTGTTTTTTCACAGATGAAGCAATTTCTTGAACACCATTTGACGCAATCGTTTCATCCCAAACATACATGTAACCCCAATTATTTGCTCATATATACTATATTATAAAATATATTCTATACCTAAATTACAATAGTAGATGTTCCTTCTAAAATCGGAATCTGAAAGAGTCAATTTAGAAAACGATCATAAAATTATTAACTAAAATTATATTAACCTACCGAGTGATTACGATTTTGAGTCACTTTCATTGAGAGAAACTTGGTAGTGTAAATCCTTATCGCCATCCTAGTTAATCTAGTTGTTAAGTCTCCACGAGACTACGGAAACGAGGCGGCCTGAGCCGAATGGGAACGAGGCTACGAGCTGAGCGGAATCGGAACGAGATATTTTTCAAATGAACGACAAGGTTTCCTTAGCCTAACGAGAAAGTGGTCCTTCCACAACGATGTTATATTTGTTGTTAATAAACTTGTTTTTATTACGATGAATTGTGTCAATTAGAATACAGTCCACTACCAGAGCTACCGGCGCAACACTAGTAACTTCGAATACTAGATTTTTTTTTTACAGAGGCCATATTGGACACTACAAACATACTGTTTGACTACAAATGTGAAAGAGTAGGAAGGGAGAGGAATGATTTGAAACAATGAGTTATTCCAATGTTGAGATTCGCAATAATACTCAATTTGGCGCAGCTTGGCCAAATATGGCCCTTACGCCATAAAACACAGCCAACCTTACTAAAAAGACATTTGCTCTATAAAGACAACTTTGCATTGCAAACGATACCAGATTAACGATTAGATTGTAAATTATATCACCTTTGGGTTTTAGTTTCGTAATTAGTTTTGAATGGTTTCTTTTGGTTTCTGGTATTCTCATATTACATACATTATTTTTACTTTTTTTAATATTCGAAGATTTCTATTCACGTTACCAAACTTCTATGAGGAACAACAATTTTGCATGGCAGTTGAATTTAATGAATAAGAAACATAAAGTGGCGATGTTATTTTTTCTGTTTATCATTCTACAAAATGTGTCAATCAGATTTCCTGCTTGGCATTGATAATAAGTCAACTAGATTACGTTTAAAAAACGCATAATTTGTTTTCACCTCTTTTTTGCTACTAAATACGCATTGTAATCATTGCTAACTAACCAAATTTCTCTTTATGGGAAAAGCTTAGGAACAAAGCGGTGAGTTTGGACTTACACCGCTATGATTCTAAGCGATTTGCCGTTGTTGTTGAGGTCATAAAATAGAGGCTTTAATTTATTGAGAAATATTTATGACAGGTCTTAAGACAGTGGCACTAAATAATGATATTGGAATGTGAAATCGTAGGTTAACACAATCAATTTTTCAATCACTCCATTTTTTATGACTTATATAATTGTTTCTCTGCCCTTCAGTTATTGGGATCCGTTTAAGCTTGGAGCGCAGGTAGCTTATCAGAATAGTTAGCTCAGTTATCTTTCCAAAGTTTACTAGTCCTTAGGTATTATTGGAACGGACGGAAATTCTTCGTTTTCTTTCGAATAAGAATAATTTGTCGTCCGAAAGCTAAATTTCGAAACTTTATTCAAGTCGTGACGAAACATTTAGAAATAGGCTGAGTATTTTGCATCCCAGAGCGACAACTTTTTTTGCATCTTAAAATAAATGCTTTTATGTAATAATTTAAAATACACTTTGAAACAGTTTAAATTAAAAAATATTTAGGGACGTATTCAAGGGTGGTGGGCGCGGAAAATGTTCTCAATGTTGCAAAAATAAATGCTGAAATTAGCTTAATTGTTGTAAATGCAAAGTTTTTTTTATGAAGCCCACAAGTAGAAAATAGTGGGCTGGTCTATAAAACGCCAAATATATTTGAAAACCCAATGTTATTTTAGTATTCGACTGCTAAAGTAAGCGAAGAATCCATCTGTGCTATATGATTGTATGAATGGGAAACGATTTGACAACTTGAACTTGTCTATTTGCCTTGACATAAGTGACCAAAAACGTTTTCAGAAAACGGATCCACGTCGAGCCCGCCGAAATATTTTAAATGTTAAAAAACACTCACAAATACCCACTGAAACTAATTTATTCATCTTCTAAATCGAAGTTTCTCTTATCATACGTTATTATGCACATGAATATATCTGAAAGCAATAAAAAGAATATTAAACGCGATGTTCATGCAGTTTGATGTCCTCTTGATTGCCAGGAGGGAGGATTAGGCCGAAATTATTTTCTGAATAAGTGGGTACAAAATCATGACACATCTCTTAATTTGCTGCATTCAGGAGATAAGTGTTTGGCCCACAATGGATGATAAAAAAGTAAGTCCTGCCCTATGAAAGAAGTGGTGCACATGAGAAATCTCACTTGTAATGTAGTATATTAGATTTCAGTCCACGTCTATTATAGAATACGTGAATTATTTAATTTTTCTACTGTTTTCTTTGGACGCTATCCTTTTTAGTATATACAGAGGCAGTAGTGGAAATGCGGATTCTAAAACAGTGGAGAAATTGAGTTGTACAGGAAGTGACATCATAACAGGAAGTGGAGTTCTTCCGGAAGTGACGTCATAATATGTTGAGTTAGTTTCGGGTTCAATTTCGAGTGGACTTGAGTTGTTAGTTTCGGTTTCAGCTTTACTCTGTGTTTCTGGCATGGGAACATTAATGTGGTGGAGCATGACGTTATCAACTCGGAACAATGGACTTGTTTTACATGCATGATGACTGGTAGCGTCATCTACTGATGAGATTGAAAAGTAAATGCTTTTTACAGAAAATCTACATTTAATCTATTTTTTTTTATTTACGCGTAGAAAAAAAGTTATACAAGTTGGAATCGAACCCACAGCAGAAGTACTCCCGGCTGTCCGTTTTCAAACACTTTTAACCGTTCGGTCGGGAATACCTAGTAGCAACCTTTGCAATTAAGACAGAATACAATGCTGAAGCATAAGACTGAGTTTCGGTTCAAGTTTTTATCTCCATTCCTGACAGAAATGTGAATGTTGTGGAGCTGTTCTGTCATTCTAATGTTCGAACGTGAAACCAACACACACGTGGTGGCGATGGAGAATGACGTCATTCGAACGTGTTGAGACGTGAAATCAAACACACATGGTGGGCAATGGAGTCACTCGAGAGTAGTTGTTTGACTTATATTTCGAGTAGAGTAGAGTTGAAAGTTTACCTCCGCGTTTCTGACATGGAAACGTGAATGTGGAGAAAAGTTTTAGTACCGAATCTGGCAATGCTATGTAATAAGGTTATTTGTGGACTCGCAGAATGGCAACACCTGAACCCATTCTTACAGATCTGACCAGTAAGATTCATTTTACTGCAAAATATCCCAGAGGAGGACATGTCGCTGCCCTGAAATCTTGAAAGCAATATTCACTTGCATCTTCAAACGTATTAATTCCTGTTCCCTAGTGCTTTGAGTGGAAAACATGAAGCGATCATTTCCTTTTGGATATATTCCCTTTACAAATAAGAGTCAATATTCATTCTTTAAACATGCGTTCTTATTCATCCTTGTTCATTCTCTGATTCATCAGATCCCAATCACTTCCATTTGGGTATTATCAAAGGTGTATCTTTGCTTCTTAAAGTCAGGAAATCCTTTTTACGAATCAATTCCCAGCTTTCGCTCAAAGAACAGTAATGATGTCATTATTATTTAAAGAAAACTTTTACTCTCGAAAGAAACTTGTAACGAAAAGTTTGCGTTTTCAGCAGTTATTTCAAAAGAACTGTTTTTTAGCTTACTCCGACGCGCATTTTTCTCTCCATGAAACAATTGAATCAACTGGATGGCAATATCGGAGGAAATTAAAGCCATTAAGTGGTTTCCTAAGGAATCCCTCGATTATTTTGTGAAAGAATTCCATAAACATGGCGTATGAACTGATTTGAAATATGATGGCGATCCAGATAAATCTGACAAAGTGAGTGAACTTACACACAGATTGACTCTACATCTTAAAGTGCTCGTTTAACATTAAAAAACTGATGGACTGTTATGGATGCGAAAACAACTTCGAAAATCAACTGGGGCAAGTATGTATGAGTATGTCTTTTATCGAACGTTTCGAACAGTATTTCCTTGATGCCTTGCATGAGATTGACTGGAATCGGTTCGGAAAAATGTTTGCTACAGAAAATGCTTCTTTCAGCTACCTATTCGAAAACTTTGATTTTCTACCTAAAAAGTTCTATCGTTTTCTGAGATGTATCCATTTCGAATGATTGACCTTCGTCCAGAAACCAGTCCTTTTGTCATCTACCCTTTTGAACTCCAAGACATTGTGTACACCCCTCTTCCATGTAAGCAACCCAGTCTTTTGTTATCTACCCTCCTGCATTCTAAAGCATTGTATGTACCTGTCCTGCATTCCAAGGGATTGGACCCTATCTGTCGGCAAGCATAACCATCTTCACTTAGACACCATGAAGTTCATGGCGAGTAGTCTGGAGACTTTCCAATAATCTTCAAAAAGAAGATTTTCATCACACACGGAAACATTTTTCTTCGAGCTGCTGGGAGTTCTTAATCCGAAAAGGTGTTTTTCCATATTATTACATGGACAACACTGCGAAATTTCAGGAAATACAACTTCCATGCAAAGATGCCTTTCATAGCATCCAAACGGGACGAGTATATCGGATGAAGACTACCCATGCACAAAAGGTGTGGGAATCGTTACAAATAAAAACGCTTGGCGAATATTCGGATCTTTACGTTAAAACTGCCGTTTTATTACTTTGCGATGTTTTTGAACTCTCCGAAATCTTACAAATTAGATCCTGCATGGTACTACACCGTGCCAGGGTGAAAAGTACCGGGATCAGTATTGAATTGTTGACTGATTACGACATGTTAATGTTTGTTGAATCATGAGGAGTATCGCAATGTTCACATCGACACGCTAAAGCGAACAAACATGAAGCATCACAATGAACAAAAGCCATCCAGCTATCTGATGTATTTGGTGCAAATAAGCTGTATGGTTGGGCCATGTCCCAAAAATTATAATTTTCTTCTAGAAGGAAGTCTGAAGATTTTTTCGAAGATATGAATCGTTTCGATCTATATGATATTTCAGATTTTCAAGAAAACAATGGATATAATATTCCCGAAGTAAACAAAAAAAATAGTTGGCAAAATGAAAGATGGAGAAAGTATGACCGATTTTATCGGGTTATGATCGAATTATCGGCCGTTTAGAAGCAGGGCAGACAATCATGGAAGCAGCGAGATGTGTGAATATTTCAAGACACGCTACGGAATGCGTACGCTATGGAAATAATTTCAGAACTCTGGACAAGGCCGTAAATGAATAACAACTTCTCTCAAGATTGATATCGGGCAATAACTGCCCTCGTAACAGGAAGTCTACTGCTCGGCAGTTAAGTTCAGAGATTGCAGCCACCACTGGAACTGTTGTATCACGGCAAACTGTGTACAGAAGGCTTAATGAAAAAGGCCTTTATGCCAGAGAGACAAAGGCATGTGTTTCACTGTCTTCACAACAAAAGAGGGATCGCTTTAATTGGTGCAAAGAACATCAGAACTGGAGTGAACACCAATGGACCCATGTTCTCTTTACTGATGAGTCGAGGTTTAGTTTAACATCTGATTTTAAACGTGTTTACATCTGGAGGGAGTCAGGAACGCGAAATCTTCCCTCGAACATTATGGAACGTGACCGTTTCGGTAGTGCAGGTTTGATGGTATGGGGAGAAATAATGATCGATGGACGTACGCCCCTACACATTTTCAACAGCGGATCTGTGACCGGCCAGACATATCAGGATGAGATCTTAACCTTATGTAAGACTTACATATGGCATCAGAGGTGCATATGGATCTGACTTTTTATTTATGGACGATAAAGCTCTTCCACATCGAGCAAACCTCGTTGACGAATACCTTGAAAGTGAAGCTATTGAGCGAATACCGTGGTCAGCAAAATCTCCTGATCTGAACCCGATAGAGAACTTATGGGACCACCTTGGAAAAGCAGTTGCATGGAGACATCCTCCTAGAGATATAAATGCCCTGAAGACCGCATTGCTGGAGGAGTGGAACTTAATTCCCCAAACTGTGGTTAACAACATTATTGCCAGCATTAAAACACGTTGTGATATGTGTGTACACGTCAGGGGAGATCGCATTCGATATTAAATTCATAAGCCTTAATTTTTTTTCTGAGTTATTCTTTTTTTTCTGAACTCTCCTTGTCACATATTGCCATTTTTATTGTTTCATGCTAGTTTTATATCATGCAGTGCTCTTCTCCCTTTATTGATATTCCTGCTAAATCTCCAGATGTCTCACCCATGGACTTTTAGAAAGAGCATTATCGAAATGTCGACCAAAAACCATTCAAGGACTTTGGAAAACTGGAACAAGAATGGGACAAACAGTGGTGTAGTCGCAAATTAAGCAGTTCCGGAACGCTCTGACGTGGGTGGTATTGTTGGGAGGGGGGAGGGACAGAAGGGAACGGGTGATAGGGTTCACTTAACAATAAAATATTTTTTATATTTAAAATGTATAATTGTTTCATCTACGTATTGGAATCGTGAAATAATAAAATGTCAACAATGAAACAATGTATATTTTGCAGTTATTATTTTATATTTTATTTTTGATCAAACATTAACATAATGCGTACTGTAGTTCAAAACATTAATATAATGAAAATATTAAAGAATATTTTTTGAATTTATGTTAATTTCAAGTTATACTAAAATTTAGTGATTTCAACGTAAAATCTTGACATGGGCAAGTAATATAGAAAATATCATGGGTTTTTAGAATAAAAACAAAATACATATTTAAATGTTTACAAATTTAAATATTACTTACAAAAACTTTGCAAAAATATTGTCCTCATCACTTTCTTTTGGTTGTGCTTCACGTGTTCTTGTGTCATGAGCAGAACGATGTTTTCTGAGCCAGGTTTTGACGTATCGTTCGTTCTTCATTCCAATCTGTTAGGTCGGGTCCGTGGAGTTTTACAAACACAAGTGATGAAACGTGTGCCGTTGTTAATCTTGTTCTTGTCGGAGATATTATGAGGTTCATCCAGTTGAAACCCCTCTCACACTCAGATGAACTACAAGGAATAAGTTTTGTGAAATTGAGCAAATTGTTTAAGTCTTTTGGAACACATGAGCTGTCATCCAAGTAATCGCGATATGCATTTTTGTTTTGGAGACGCTAAGTTTGAATCTCCAGCAAAGACCTGCAATTTCACACTCCAAAATCAAGGGCCTTTCACGAAGGCCACTGATAACTTTCAAGCACTTAGTTATTCATCAGTGAGTTATACTCCTGCTTTTCTTTGGTCTCCATGCCGTAGATTTCTTTTCGTTGCTTGAAATTGTGGTTAACAGCTTCCTTTTCAAATTGTTAATTACACTTGTCAACAGTTGCTGGTTGATTTCTTATTGTTTTCAATTAGCGCAACTGCAAAAATTAGCCTCTTTAATAGCAATTTCAGCTTCAAGACACTTAGTTCCGGGTTTTTCTTTAAGAATTTCTATGAATCTGTTACTTCGGATTAATTTGTCAGCATAAAAAAACTCATGTTTCTGCTCTGAAAGTTCTGCTAAAATATACATAATGGCAAAGTTCTTTAAAAATTGAGGAGATAAGAACCGCTTAATTAATCCACTATACATAACTCGATCAGTCGAAATTCTACTTGTATCATGTTCAGATGAGGTAAAATTGTTAAATAATGAGTTGTATCCATACCAAACTGCCGAAACAGTTCTGAATGAGCTAGCGACCCATCTTATGCTTAGTATTCTTCCAATTTTATTCATTTGTTGCTCTAACTCCAAAGAACACACTGCCAGTTCACGTTTTGGTTCTTAGGTGATTTACTGTAGAGAGTATAACATCCATAAATGTCTGAAAATGGTTCACACCACCTACCTCGTCAACTACGTCACTCAATGCTAGCTCCAACCTGTGATTCATACAGTGCCACACAATAACATTCGGATATTTATTAGTGAATTTTTTTGCAACCCCGGATTTTTTTCCCAACATTAATTTGCACCATCACTTGCAAATGAAACTAAATTCTCTTTTAAGTAATGATCGTGAAAACCATGCCTGTCTAAGCAATTTAACAAAAGTTCAAACACTCAGAATTTTGATCGGGTAATTCAATTAGGTCCAAAAACAGAAAATGCGGAGAGTTCTTTGCTCACTTCACACTTTAGATACACAATCGAAGTAGATTTGGCCCCCAAAGTTGTGGATTCGTCGATAATGACAAATGTTCCCCGAAATTTCCAAAGCCTGTTGTATTATTTTATTCTTCACTTCTTTGGAAATATGATCAATAATTTCTACAGCACTGTATCTTGAATGTAGCCCGATAACAATGTCTATACCAGAGGTTCTCAAACTTTTCCAGTCACGGAGCACCTTTGAAATTGGAAATACAACGCGGAGCACTAAATTTTATCTCGCAGCTATATACTGTACGTATTTAGTAAATAGAACGACAAAATAGCATTGACGATACAAGGTAGTTTCGTCATTTAAGCTTGCAGTTACATTTAGATTTCACAGTTTAATTTTTTTTTCTGCACTAATTTCCCATTGCAGACGGAAAACACATGAAAAAAACATTTGAAAATAAATTCAGGGCAAATATTGCAGATCCACAATTTGTTATTTTATTAATTTGGCATTATTACATTTGTTACAAATTTTTACTTGGTTTCGTTAAACAGAAATTTAATTATTCCCCGTATCACTAATTTAGTATTTGAAGAAATCTCCACAAGACAGATATTTTGTCATCAAAACGAAAAATCTGAGAAGCTACAGAAAATTAATTTTTAAAAATAACAAATTACATATAATGAACTTTATAATTTGTCGGTTCTTGACTAAAATGCAACTGATTTGAGAAGTGAGTAAACCACCAGTTTTATATGCAATAAAAAAATGTCCGATGATTCTGGAAAGGTGTCGAAGCTTCTAATTGTTTCTGCAAACGCGGAGACAGTGAGTCCAGCCTCTGTCTGGCTCCATGTTGTCTGGTGTTGCCTTTTGACGTAAATTTGTTTTGTCGACTGGCAGACGAGAAACTGACACATTGAATGCCGACTACCT
Source organism: Meta bourneti (assembly GCA_933210815.1). NCBI lineage: Eukaryota > Metazoa > Arthropoda > Arachnida > Araneae > Tetragnathidae > Meta > Meta bourneti. The sequence goes on from OW119928.1 coordinate 52,378,423, forward strand.
TTTTATATATTCAATGTTTCACTTGATCGGTGATAAATGATTTATATTCGATTTTTTTCTTACACACCGAGAGCGCAAAAGGTCATAATGTGGGGGTGCTGGTTTGTGGGCGATTGGCAACATTACGAAAGTTTTAAAGAATAACTAAATTTAATGAGATTTATGAATATTTACAATGAATTTGGTTTAGACAATTAAAGTTAAGTGCACAGCACAGACATCATAAACTCCATCGGCGCTCGTCGCCCGTCAACATTGCACAGTCTAACGCTACGTCCGTCTTGTAGCTTCGTCGTCTTCCTTCTGTGTCGCTTTTGACTGCGTTCCTCCAATGCGCGGAATGGCTGCGCAGTGGTCGGAGATGACATCAGCGCGGAGGTGCCCTCTAGTGGCAGTCTGGGCACCACAGATCGGCCATCCTGGGTTCGACTGGTCCACCAGGCGTTTCTGAAAATATACAAAAAAAGGCAAAAGCAGAAGCAAAGTTCCAAAATCTGTCAGTCTCTGTAAAGCAAATGTATCTAAGTTATAGAGCTCTGAATCGTCCTTCAGCTCTGGAAATGATTAAATGAGCCAAATCGTCTTCTGGCTTCATTTGTCGTCTTTAAACATCGTTCTCGTCTTTCTTTAAACGTCTTCCGTCTTCTTCAGCTTTTTTCGTCTTTAACTTCTGTCAACGTCTTCAAATTTCTTTCGTCTTTAACGTCTTCAAATTTCTTTCGTCTTTAACGTCTTTCTTCTTCGTCTTTAACTTCTTTCTTCTTCGTCTTTAACTTCTTCGTCTTTAACTTCTTTCAACGTCTTAGCAAACCCTTAAATCCAATTCCACGGTTTAAGAAATTCAGCGCATGTTGTAGTGAGGTTGGGTCCTTCATGACATCCCTCTTTTACAACGTCGTATGTATTTCCTCCTTTAATTCTGGTGATTCTATAGGGTCCAAGGTACTTTGGTTTTAGCTTCAAGTGCGGACCAAACTGAGTTCTCTTGATGGCAACAAAATCATTAACTGCATAAGGTTTTGGTTCCTTTCTTCTTAAATTGTACGTCTTATTTTCTTCTTGAATTTTAAAAATGTGTTGTTTTGCATGCTTCCTGAGTTCTCTTTGCGTTTCAAAATTTGCTTGAAATTCAACTTCGATAATTTCTTTGAATTTGTCCAGACTCTTTATTTTCACTTTTTTTAATCTTCTATAGACTATGCACACACGTGGGGTTCCATCCTTTTTCTTTACAATTACAACGGGGCTACAATATTTTGAAGAACTTGGTTCTACTATCCCTTGATCTAACCATTCAGTAACTTGAGTCTCGACGATCTTTTTCTCTGAAAATGGTAACCTACGTGGCTGATGAGATACGGGTTCATTATTTTTTACCAAAATATTTAATTCAACATTTGTTGTTTTTGTTTTGTGTGGTACATAATTCAAAACTAACTGTTGTACCTTAGCTTTTAAGATATTTGGAACGTCAGGTTCAATATTTACATCAACATCGTCTTCAGTTGACAAATCAATTGGTAAAATAGACAAAGTATTTATTTCCTCAACACACTGGGATTTATTTTTCAGAGTAATTTCGTTTTCATTAATTAGTGTTTCACCCAACATTAACACATTTAGTCCTATAATAGCGTCATAAGTCATAACATCGTTTCCTACTACGCATATATCTGAATCTCCCTCAAAATTATCTATTTGAATGTTTCCTTTAAAATAGCCTAACGGTTTTACACGGCATTTTCCAAAACCAGTCAAAGTAGAATTCAACGGGCATAGTTCCTTAACATTTAATTTGTCAAAAACAGATTTACGAATCAAAGTAGCTTGACTTCCAGTATCTATCAATGAATTAACACTTAAACCATTAATCATTACGATTTTCCTTACTTTCGATTCTACGCCAACATCAAAAATGGCTACTTCTGGTTTCGAATTCATTCCGCATTCCGAAGCCTTGTGACCAAACGTGCCACATCGAAAGCATTTAAGTCCCTTATCTTTATGAATACAAAATCTAGAAATATGATCTTTTGATCCACAATTAAAACAAATCTTATTGCTACGATTTTCTGGACCATTGTATTTCATTCTATCAAACTTGACTCTATCTCTGTTTACAGTTTCGTTTTTAGAATTAAATCTATTACTGTACTCATTTTTTGTTCTATCAAAAGAGTTAATTCTACCGTGATAATCATGTTTGGTTTTCATTCTATCAAAATTCTTATTATCATAATTAATCCTATCGAAATTCCTTCTATCGAAATTTTTTCTGTCGAAAGCACTTTTACCATATGCAGAATCAGCTTTCATTATTTCATACACTTTCAGTTTTTCCTTAAACTCAAACACATTTTTACAACCGTACAGAATAGTTTTGTTTTCCTGTTTGTCATTTATTCCTTTAATCACATAGTGCATCAAAGCAGCGTCATCGATTTTTCCGCAACTGCACAATTCTTTCATCTTAAAAAAATATTCCTGAGTGGATTCAGAATCCCTCATTTTCCTTTTACTCAAAAGTTCATGTAAATTAGCAGAGTTTATCTCAAAAGAGAATTCGTCGATCAAGGCCTGTTTCAATTTTGACCATGAATTTATTTCTGGTTCTGTTCTAACAAACAAAGCAGCGTTACCACTAAGCGATCTCTTGCCAAAAATAAATTTTTGTAAATCTGACAAACAAAACAACTGAGAAATATTCTCGAAATGTTCGATCCAATGAAAAACATTTTCGTGCGGTTCTGCATTGAACTTAGTAAGGGTACTTTCGATATCAGAGTAATTTATACTGACATTTTGAATAGCATAATTACTGTTGAGTATTTTCCTACGAGATGGCGCACGGACAACCCGACCTCCCGGGGATGTCACCGCGCCTGCATGTTTATGTTCAAAGGAGCTGCTTAACCACCCCGTTTTCTTTTATTTGTCACTTGCGAGGGGACTGCCTGCCGAGAACCAACCTCGCAGCTTCGCTCTCCGTTGTTACTTGTTAATAAATCTGTTATTTGTTAATTCTGAGTTCTATTCTGTTAACTCACAAAGCACAGAACGGGGTCGATTGACGTGTCCAAACATTTGGTCCGTCGATTCGCCGCAGAAAGGTATTTTACTAAGTAAAAGTATCAGCGTTTTTCTTTGTCTTCAGCGACGCGTTCGTCGACGCCATTGCTGTGCCTCCCTTGTGAACTGCGACTACGCCGTAGTTCTTCGCTACTGACGCTTGGATACTTTCAACCGAGTTCCAGTTGGTTCATCGTGATGGCTCTTCTCAAGGTGCATTTGCGTAAAAAAACTGTTGAACGTTCGAATTTTCTCTTGTTGAAAACAAATATTGAACAAGAAATTTTGAACTGTGACATTTTCCAGGTCCAATTCTTCAAAGATGAGCTTGAAGTGACACGTAAGAGACTTACTGAACTTTATGATTCCATCTTTGAACTGATTAAAGAGACTGAATTGGATGCAATAGTCAAGGAGTTTCAAGAACTGAAACAAAACTTGAATAATCTGGCCGTTACTTTATTGCGTACGGAAAGAAAACTGAGTGAAAATACTCCCGAAATTAGTGCTCGTGAGTCTCGTCATGTTTTGAATCCGTACCATGAAGTTCGATTACCAACGCTAGAACTTCCAGTTTTCAGTGGTTCTATCGAACAGTGGATATCCTTTCGTGATTTGTTTAGAGCATCCGTTCATTCCAACAGACAACTTTCTGATGCGCAAAAGTTGCAATATTTGAAGGGTGCAGTCAAAGGTGATGCTTTGAAAATAATTCAGTCGATCCCATTAACTGATGCTAATTATAAAGTTGCATGGGATCTCTTGTCAGAACGCTTTTCAAACACCCGTGAACTTGTTTTTGCTCATATTCGAAAGCTGCTTTCTCAACAATTTGTGCAAACCGAAAGTGCTTCATCCCTTTTGAATTTGGTTGATGTTACAAGTGAATGCGTGCGTTCTCTTGAGGTGCTTGACCAAAAGATAGAGAACTTTGCCGACACCATTGTGATGTTCATAATTCAACAAAAACTAGATTCGTCAACAAGAGCCTGGTGGGAAAGATCGTTGAAAGATGACCGTGTTCCGTCCCTTAAAGAACTGCTGAGTTTCCTGAAAGATCATGCAAGAAGTCTTCAAGCTTCAAAAGAATCGGTGATTCCGCGGAAAGCTCAAAAGGTAACATCTTTGACTGCATCGTTTTCTACTTGTGAAATGTGCTGTTCAAATCACAAAATTTATAAGTGTTGCGAATTTCTGAAATTATCCGCAAACAAGAAATTTCAATTCGTGAAGAGCAAAAAATTGTGCTTTAATTGTTTGAATTCCAGCCATAGTGTGAATCAGTGCAAAACTAACCATAAGTGCAAGAAGTGTGGGAAAAGGCATCATACGCTTCTCCATTTCCAGTCGCCGAGCGAACGTTACAACTCCCCCAACTCTACAGGTCATGACCTCGGGCAATCCGACGGGGTCGAAGGAGAGGATCCTGACGAGCCAAATAGTTCTCCTTCGCACCCACCCATCTCCTCCTACTCTTGTGTTTCTCGAGGGGAGCGACGAAGTCCTGAGTGTCAACAAACATTGCTCGCTACCGCAGTCGTTAAGATTCGCGACTCAAGCGGGTTCTTTCAAAATTGCAGAGCTCTGATTGATCCGGGTTCTCAAGCAAATTTCATCACAGATTCTTGTGTTCAAAAACTTGGTCTTTCACGTTCTCGAGCGAATGTTGATATTTCCTGTTTAGGAAAAACATCTTTGGGAAAATCGGAAGGGGAAGTGAATTTAGTGTTTACCCCTCATTTCAAACAGACTCCTGTATATATAGAAAAGGCACATGTTTTACGCAAAATCACTGGCTGCTTGCCCAATTATCAGTGTACCAAAGATTTTGCTCATATCAAAAACTTATTGTTAGCAGATCCTAATTTTAACAATCCTGGTTCAGTAGAACTTCTACTTGGAGTGACAGCTGCTTTACCACTGTTTACTGGACAAACAAGACTCAGCGGTGACAAAATGCCGTTTGCTGTAAACTCTGAACTTGGTTGGCTAATAGGTGGGCCAATTACAGTTCATCCAAATGTTCGAAATGAAAGAGTTGCAGTAAATTTTGTGGAAACAAACGTTGATGATGTGTTGAAAAAATTCTGGGAATTAGAGACTGTTCCCACTGCTAGCTTGCTCTCCAAAGAAGAAAAGCGTTGTGAGGAGCATTTCGTTAATACTCATGTTAGAGACGAAACTGGTCGTTTCGTTGTACGATTGCCATTCAAATCTTCTCCTTGTCAACTTGGCGACACCAGGGAAATGGCTATTAGGCGTTTCAAGAACATGGAACGCAGATTGTGTCACCATCCTTCCTATGAGCAGTACAAGGCTTTCATGACAGAATACCTTTCAAACAATCACATGGAGATTGTTCCTGAATCAGAGGTGTTGAAATCACCCTCCTCTTGTTTTTACATGCCACACCATGCAGTTTTCAAGGAATCAAGCACTACTACAAGGTTAAGAGTGGTGTTTGATGCTTCAGCGAAATCATCATACAACACATCCCTGAATGACATTCTCATGGTGGGTCCCAGGTGCCAGCAAGACCTAATGCCCATTTTGCTGAGATTTCGTATGCATCAGATTGCGGTAACTGCTGATGTAGCCAAAATGTTTCGACAAATCAGAGTTCATCCAGAAGATGCAGATTTTCAGCGTATTGTGTGGAGAAATGATTCCAGCGAGCCAATTCGTGATTTCCGACTGACAACTGTCACCTTCGGAACTGCATCTGCCCCATATCTTGCAACAAGAGCCATTCGGCAGCTGGCTATTGAAGAAAGGGACAATTATCCCTTAGCATCTAAGAGAGCATCTCAGGATTTTTATGTTGATGATCTTCTGTCCGGTGCAGATACTCTGGAGGAGGCTTGTGAACTGTCTTCTCAACTTTTAATGATGATGAAAAACGGAGGTTTTGAGCTTCGCAAATGGGCTTCTAACGTTCCTGAAATTTTGAAATCCATTCCATCAGAGTTGAAAGAAAGTCATCTTCCCATGGAAATAGACATTGATCAGTCAATCAAGGTGCTTGGTGTCAACTGGCAGCCATCTAGTGATACATTTTCAGTCAGTGTTAGAAATTCTTCTGAAATAGTTGCTACAAAAAGAGCCATTCTGTCTGAAGTAGCTAGGATTTTCGATCCTTTGGGATGGCTTTCCCCCATAGTTATCCTGGCGAAGATGTTCCTTCAAGAACTGTGGAAGACAAATGTGTCTTGGGATGATCCTGTTGGTGAAAAGGTTCAGCAAAAGTGGTCCAAATTCCGGTCAGAGCTTCATCAACTAAAGCTCATCCATATTCCTCGATGTGTTGTGCTATCTAATGCATTGCAAACGCAATTGCATCTCTTTTGTGATGCATCTGAGAAAGGCTATTGTGCCGTGGTTTATTTACGAAGTGTTTCAGCTAATTCCGAAGTGAAAGTGAGCCTTCTAACAGCCAAGACAAGAGTCGCACCATTGAAAACCATTTCCCTTCCTAGACTTGAACTTTGTGCTGCATTATTGCTAGCACATCTGTTTGAAACAGTTCAAGAGTCCTTAGCGGGAAAATTTTGTGAAATTTATGCGTGGACCGATTCAACTGTTGTTTTTTCATGGCTTGCTTCTGAACCTCGACGTTGGCAAACGTTCGTTGCTAACCGTGTGTCAGAAATTCAAGGAATTTTGCCCAATCAACATTGGTACCATGTGCAAGGAAAAGAAAACCCTGCAGATTGTGCGTCACGTGGGTTTTATCCCTCTGATCTCCCTTCTTGTAACCTTTGGTGGTTTGGGCCCCATTGGCTAAGTGATTCATCGTTTGAAATGCCAATGCGTACTGACATAAACACAATAACTGAAAATGTGCTTTGCGAAGAGAGGAAGCAAATTGTTTCCGCTGTTGCACGTTTGCAGGAAGAACCCCCTCTCATTCGAAAATTCTCTTCTCTCATGAAATTGTATCGTACCTTTGCATGGTGTTTACGTTTCATTTATAATTGTCGTGTTTCTGTTGAACAGAGAAAGCTCGATCTTTTGATAACTGAAGAACTTCAAAAATCTGAGACTTTTATTGTTACTATTGTTCAGGCTGCTGCGTTTCAAGAAGACATGCATTGTTTGTCGGAGAACAAGCCTCTGCCTAGTAAAAGTAAACTGTTGTTTCTAAATCCATTTCTTGATTCGAATGATGTTATTCGAGTTGGTGGACGGTTGAACAACTCTAATTTTCCTGAGAGTCGAATGCATCCAATGATTTTGCCTAAAAAACATCACTTCACTGATTTAATTGTGAAATATTTTAATATTTTACATCTTCATGCTGGTCCTCAACTTCTGCTATCTACTATACGCCAAAAGTTTTGGATTTTGAGTGGCAGAGATGTTGTTAGGAGAATTATTCGAGAATGCATTATTTGTTTTAGATTATGTGCCAAATCAGCTTCTCAAATGATGTCTGACCTACCAATTTCAAGAATGACTCCTTCTCGAGCATTTTCAAAGGTAGGCATAGATTATGCTGGTCCTTTTCAAGTGAAATGCAATAAGGGACGTGGACAAAAATCGCTAAAATGTTATACAGTATTGTTTGTCTGTTTTTCCACGCGTGCTATCCATTTAGAGTTAGTAAGTGACCTTTCTACAAAAACTTTCCTTGCTGCTCTCAGGCGATTTGTTGGTCGTCGTGGAAAACCAGCTGAATTATTCACCGATTGTGCTACGAACTTTGTTGGTGCTAACAAAGAACTTAAAGAAATGTTGAGGTTTGTAGCTTCTTGCAAAACTGATACTGAATTCAATAGTTTTGCTTTAAGTGATGGACTGAAGTGGAAATTTAACCCTCCTGCTTCTCCCCATTTTGGTGGACTGTGGGAAGCAGGGGTTAAAAGTATGAAATTTCATTTGAAACGGGTTATTGGAGATTCGTTACTAACATATGAAGAATTTTTGACTTTATTGATACAAATCGAGGCTTGTCTCAACTCCCGCCCATTGTGCCCTCTTTCAGAGGATCCGTGATCTTACTGCTCTAACTCCTGGGCATTTCCTCATTGGTTCTCCTCTTACTGCAATTCCAGAGCCTAGCCTCACAGAAATTAAGCTCAATCACCTCAATAGATGGCAGTTACTGCAAAGATTGTTCCAGCATTTTTGGAAAAGGTGGAGCAATGAATATCTAGCAAGATTGCAACAACGACCAAAATGGGCTCGTCCGAAGGCCAATCTGAAGATAGGAGATTTGGTGCTTATTAAAAACGAACTCCTTTCTCCTCTCCGATGGAAGTTAGGGAGAATTAGTGCTACATTTCCTGGCTCTGATGGGGAAAGGTTCGTGTAGTGAATGTGACCACCTCGAGTGGAGAACTTAAGCGTTCCATTACAAAACTGTGTCCTTTACCATTAGACTATGATTGAATTTTAATTATTTCCATTTATGTTTAATTTGCCATTTTAAACGTGTCTTCATGTATTCTATTTCTAAGTATTTTCATTGAAATTCGTATTTGTTGTTTTCTGTTTTTTAAATTGACTTTTTTATGTATCTGTTGAATCCCTGTGGGCTTCAAGGCCGGGAGAATGTTGAGTATTTTCCTACGAGATGGCGCACGGACAACCCGACCTCCCGGGGATGTCACCGCGCCTGCATGTTTATGTTCAAAGGAGCTGCTTAACCACCCCCTGTTTTCTTTTATTTGTCACTTGCGAGGGGACTGCCTGCCGAGAACCAACCTCGCAGCTTCGCTCTCCGTTGTTACTTGTTAATAAATCTGTTATTTGTTAATTCTGAGTTCTATTCTGTTAACTCACAAAGCACAGAACGGGATCGATTGACGTGTCCAAACAATTACTATTATTCTTATTTCTACTTGTATATACATCATCACACTGAGAAATATGAGTATTACTTTTAAAATCATATTCACCACATTGCATAGAAAAATCATTACCATCAATCTTATTTCTACTACTATGCATATAATCACACTGAGAGTTATGAGTAACACTTTCAACATCACATTCATTGCACTGCATTGAAAAATCGTTTGTTTTGCGTATGTCTTCTTCTGATTCGGATTCAGACAGATCGGCGCGTTCGTTCTCGACGAAGCTTTCAAGGTTACATAACATAGATAGAATTCTTTTTGCTAGTTCCGTTTTCGTGCCTTCGAAAGAAATGCTTAGCAAACTAGATATTGCAATCAATTCGTTTAGAGAAAAGCTATCTTCTTTATTTTTTAATTTCTCGTCAAATTCTTCACTATCCGTTCCGAAATTAAAGCCAGAAAATTTTTTAACGTGTCTTCTATTCGATCGATTGCCGTCATTTTTGAAAATGAATCTATGCAAAATTTTTATTTTGTCTGTCTTGCAATTTTTCAATGCAACGCTGACTTCTTTAATATCATTCAATATCATCTTGTATTATGGAATGTTCACGTACCTTTAAGATGCTTGGCAACAAGGAGCAGCTTGGAGACTGGAGAACATAGTTCGTTTTTTTTTTAAATATCCTTTCGAAAATACTGTCTGGAATCTTACTAGGCGTCTATCCCGCTTCTGAGATGTGGGGGTGCTGGTTTGTGGGCGATTGGCAACATTACGAAAGTTTTAAAGAATAACTAAATTTAATGAGATTTATGAATATTTACAATGAATTTGGTTTAGACAATTAAAGTTAAGTGCACAGCACAGACATCATAAACTCCATCGGCGCTCGTCGCCCGTCAACATTGCACAGTCTAACGCTACGTCCGTCTTGTAGCTTCGTCGTCTTCCTTCTGTGTCGCTTTTGACTGCGTTCCTCCAATGCGCGGAATGGCTGCGCAGTGGTCGGAGATGACATCAGCGCGGAGGTGCCCTCTAGTGGCAGTCTGGGCACCACAATAATATTCAAATATTTTTGTCCCATTTTTTTCGTAAAAGATATTTTTAATTTTAAACTTAAAAATTGTTTAATAAAAATATTTTTAATTTTAAACATGTCCTACCTTTTCGCGGAGTACTGGGAATTGTTTTGCGGAGCACAGTTTGAGAAACGCTGGTCTATACCATTTAATTTTTGCAGTTCCAAAATGGTGAGAATAAGGTCTATCACACACACTTTTAGCGATATAGTACGTGGTCTAAATATTGATTTTGTTGAGGCCAGATGGGATGCATTCACATTGAATCACACTTTTTCAACAGTTTGTAGTTCTGCTTCAGGAATTATTTTTGCAGTTAAGTGAGCAGTAGACTGTTTATGCTCTAAAAATTTTTTTCGAAAAGAAGTGAGCTGAGAGGGCCTTGACGATCCATATAATGTAACACATGAAAGCCACTCTTTTGAAATAGCAATTCGCTCTTTTTTAAAAGCGCCTAGAGAGGAAACGTCACTACATATTTTGCAACCAAGTTTCCCATTTTTACAGTCTATCCATGTAAAAAATTATTTTTTTTATTCCACATTTCTTCAGTCCACACAGGAGGCCATTGTGTCCGGGAATCCCTTTCTAAGGAGCATGAATTTGAACTAGGTAAATACACCAAATTAATATTTAAAACCTCCATATCGGGATTTTTTACGTTTCCGTCGTCTTTCAAATCGGGCAATGAACAGTTTTGGTAGTTTTAGCTTCACTTACTTGAGCTATCAGTTTCCCATGATTGTCATCTTTTGTAGCTGGAATTGTTGCACGTGGAAAGAAGGACAAAGTCTTTGCCTTTTATTAGGTTCCATTACTCTGTAAAGAGCCACAAACAGAACAATTTAATAAAATAAATTACTTGATTATTAAAACGAAAACGCAATAAAAATCCTTTGAAACGGCATAAAAAAACTAGCTAGGATGCTAGAAACTACGTCTAAATTCTCATGGCCTTGATAGGATTCCGCGCGCGAAACTATTTCCTTCACCCCTAGCGCCACCGCCCACCAGTCGCTCATTACTTTTATTCATTTGAAATACCAATCATATTTTCGAGGGTAAGGATAATACGAAGATCGCGCTGTTTTAAGGAGGTATTTTACAGTTTTTTCTTATTTATTTCTCGTAAAAAAATCAGCAGTGCCGGAACGGTGTTCCGGCTCCCCTAAAACATCCCTGGGAACAAAATACCTCTGCCGATACTACAAAAGTCATTATTATCATGGAAATTAAGGTGTAGAAAGATAGTTAACAATAAGGGCTATCAAATAGAATATTTAAAATATAAAAATTTCATGGTAAAAAATTGATCTTCAGCCCATTAAAATCGTTCAAAAAATGTCCGAACAGCCTATGTATAAAGGGAAGGAAGATCAGATAAGCTTTTTAATGTTTGGTTCATGAACTATCTCTTATTGATCTCAACTGAGGCACAAAAGATTGGTATGGTTTGGGGGACAGCCGTTTCTTAGTGGTGTGCACTTACATCGTCAGAAGAACAAGGAGCCGACGTAAAACGGTGACGAACCAGATATACTAACAGGACTCGAGCCTCCGTGGGTTTGCTCACTGAGCTGTAGGAGATGCAGGTTTGATTCTTGTTATTCTCATAGGTATATTTTTCTATTTAGTGTTAGTAAAACTTACTTGGTATGTTGTATGTTCATTACTTGATGACAATTTGTAAGCAGATCCTTGAGCTCAAGCACATAAGTCGAAATATGTGTGATCAGTCAGTTAAACTAACAGGCGTGATTTTCTCTTTCCAGGTTCCGCATCCACATGGTGCACGCATTCCTGTACATGCTGCAGGTGACGATGGGCTACCTCCTCATGCTGATCATCATGTCGTATAACGCGTGGCTGGCCATCACGGTGTTTGCGGCGGCCGGTCTCAGTTACTACTTCTACAGCACCTTCGTCCTCTACAGGCCCTCGGTCGTCCCCATCGAGATACTCTCTCCTGGGCAATACGAATAGCCGCATTCTTCAATTTCGTCCCTTGGTGTACTTTTGCGGAGGCAGATGACCTTGGTCGAATCCGCTTCTAGATAACCGTGAGAACTGCTTCCGCCGGCTAGTCTGTTGCCGTAGAATTGAACCCACTTTCCATAGGGACTCGAAGAAATGCATTCCAGTTTGTTACATTGGCGTACTTAATGATAGATTGGAATGTGATTTTTACTTGTCGAGAAGATCTGTGCTAATAAATTCACTCTTTTCGCCGTGAGCGTGCTGGTCTGAATCCTGATCATGACAAGGATGTTCGTAGTGTTTCGGAACCCACTTTAAGCTGAAGGTCCCGATCTAATTGGCCCATGTGTAAAAAATTGGATCGTAAAGTGACAAATCAAACCGATCCGCCCCAACATTCACCGAAAGCAACAAAAATTTAGACATCCACCAGTCATCCCCACTCAAAATGCACAAGCTGTTCCTATAGAGACGCCCCCATCCAGACTTAGTGACGAGAGCAGTTCTCATGATAGACAAGTACCAACCTCGCCTCAGGAAATGTTGCCGTACTTGCACGCATGTATTGCGATCGTCGTAGATTATTCGTTTTTGCATCGGCTTCCGGCATTGATCTATTAAATTTCTGTAAGTATTTAAGTTCCCCTTTGTATATATGCAGTAAATGCATATATATGCAGTGCGAATTAAGATAATTCTCACATTCGATGTGGAGATAAACTGCAACAGGCACTCCTTACGTGATACGTCTCTTCGTTTTAGACCTTCTTTTTTAAGTCTCTTGACTTTGAAACGCAAAATTCCCAGAGCGGTCAAGTTGGCAATTGAGTCACGTGGATTTGGACGAGTCTATTCGATAAATATGGGAGGGGTAAACGTAAACAATGCATTCCCCCATTTGGCATACATTGCGCGGTTTCTGTCTCCCAGTTTTACTCCCCTTACGATGCCGGAAGTGATAGCAGCGATGTCGAGTAGGCCAAACAAATAACCACCTTATGATGACCACCATTCATGATTTCGAGTATGGCAGCCCTTTTTTTCTGGCAAGTTTAACCTTTGTAGAAATGGACTTCTCCAAGTTCATCTGCCTTCTCACAATCAGAGCCGCACTCTATTTGCATTTAAAACTTATGCTACTGCAATCGTTTTAAATGAGGAATGAATAAGGTAGACAATCAAGCGAAGATAGGTGATCAGTCGATTGAGAACCGTTTGCACTGTATATTTTTTTTATATCCGCTAATAGCTGTTGAGATTGAACTCTGAATACTAAACTGTAACCGAAATTGTATAGTCACGCTTCACTCTATGGGTGATAAGATGTTGAAAAATTTATTTAGATCTGTGTACATTTGTATATATCATCTGTGTGACTGAAGTCTTCAACAGTATTTGTAATAATGTTTTTAATTTAATCTTTCGGAAGAACATTTTTGCATTTGGTCACCTTTCTGTGTCTCGTCTCAAGAAAATATTACATGGAGTTCTACAAGAACAGCCAATGGCATTCAGAAACCAGGATCAATGTTACTTGTCCAAGATCAAGTGTCGTTAAAAGTCGAGGGCAAAACCCTCGACATACAGTGGGAGGGAATCTCACCACCGTAATTGACGATGTCTGCAAATGCTCCTACGAAATTCACCTTGTGGCAGAGGGGCCCTCGGAAAAGAGATAAAAACAGGTGACGTTTGAACTCCCGATTCTGAAGAAAAAGAAAGATTTGCCCTTCTGTCCACTAACTTAAAATTCAAGTATGAAGTAGCCGAATGTGCTATTATAAAGACGCTATTTAACGAGGGGCTAATGTATTTCATTTCCTAGAAAGTCAATACAAACTGTTTTATAAACCTTGTGCCATTAAATCCTATCAGTCAACCAATAAAAAAAGATTCAAACTGTTTTTGCTTGTTATCTGGTTTACTGCTTGTAGTATTTTCTAGACTTGAGACGCAGACTATAATCTGTATAGGAGGCTTGCCTCGTATTGTAATGAATCCACACTTTATAGCTGAGAACAATCGCATTAATTGGTGTCATAATCCGATGACTGGGGATTCAATTGCCCTCGTGCAGCAAAAAATGACCGTAGAGCGACAAACCACGCCGATTAACCGGATTGTTCATTGAGAGTATTTATTTTGTTTAAATGGTCATAGACTTCGTATTTTCATCAGAGAATGATACATTCTCATTTTCAAGCAGTGGATTGGGTTTCATAACTTTTTATATCTTTCTGAAGGGCTATATTTTATCAATAGATGAAGACCAGAAGTTTTGACATCGTGTTCAAGAAGAAGTCTGAATTTCCTGAAAATGTCACATCATGTTTGAGATCAATTTTAGTATCTAAAATTTTTGACTTATTGTAATTTTGTTTTTTGATTAATAAAAACAAAGGAAGCGTGTAAGCATTTTAACAAATGTGTGGTAAAAATAGATGAGGAAACTTAAAATGTGAGCAAATAAATATTATCCCTATAATCCCCTTTAGGGGATTATAGGGATAATATTTATTTGCTCACATTTTAAGTACATCTGGTTTTATAATTTAAAGCCCATTTGCAAATTTGGAACCCAAATGAGACATTCGAATGCTATGGAATCGTCGAACTTTAGATCACTTTCTCTTGTACTTAACTTTTTGTGTTCATTATTATTTTTTGTTCGATTTTTATTAAAAGAATTTATCAGTTTCTGTATAGTGATTTTTTATTCTCAAGCTAAACCCTGTTTAAAGTTATTCTCAAACTAAACACATTTCCGAGCCTAAGTTAAACGTGAGATATTGTAGGAATTAAAACAAGTAAACTAATTGTAATTAACGTGTATTTAAATTAAAAGATTAAAAATTTGTTAAACGGTCGTAAGAAAGACGAAGAAACGGCCTAATTTGGGAATTTCTGGATGATTGTTATTTTTTCAGTAGATTTTACAGAATCATATTGTCTTGCTAAATAGGTATTCATATTTCTAAATTACAGATGAAATTGTTAAGGGCATATTGCGTGTTTCATTTTCCTCAAAAAATGAAAATTCTCAGCTTTACATTTAAAAAAATGAGGTACGTAAAATACACAGGAACAAAAACGTAAAATTTTAAATTATGTTCTTATTTCAGAAGGGACTTCTGGGGGGTGAGGAAAACATTGTTACCTTGTTCAGCTGATAGTTCTAAAACACGTAAAAGAACCGATGTGGAACGTCTTTTACTTTGATTGTCGTAAAACTCATTGTGTGTGTATATTACTTGATATTGTATGTCTTGTGTCATAAAACTCAAACCAACCAACCATTTTTGATTGTCAGTTTAGAGCAATAGTTCTCACCATTTTATGCTTCACTTACCTCCTTGAATTGTGTATGTAACTGGCATACCCCTTCTACAGATGAATCTATAATATATTGTAACAATGGGTATTCAAATAAAACGGACTTAATCCCATTTTCCATGGAGGAAGCAAGAAGAATGGTTATCAAAGTATGTTACATTGGCACACTTGATGACAAATTGGAAATATATTCGTTATGATTTTTACTTGCTGCTGATAATATCAAAACTGGTTAACTACCCCTTACCGATAACATTCGCCAAAAGCAAAACAAACTGAAATTGTCTCCATGGTTGCCGCTACACGAAATTAACGAATCCTTGTCTTTTAGCGTCTGACGTCGCTCAATGTATAATTTGAGCTAAATTTTTTCTAATAAGTAAATTCCTAATTCTCGCTGTATCGCTTCCTTCCGTATATCACGCTGTTTCTTGTTCCCTAGAAACGCGATATATCGAGAGGTTACTCCATTAGAAATATAGAATTTTTCGAGCGTACTACTAAACACGTTTTAGAGTGACTACTGCTGGACAGGTAGATAGTTGAATTTGCATCGCCCTAGGGCAACACAACGGGCTATAGGAAACGTTCCTGGATCGATCCCGAAGGGAAAGATCAGAATTACTGTAAGACAGACAGAAGTTGTATCGAAGGCAGTCAGCCCACTATCTTGTTTTCAAAATCTAAGTTTTTGTTTCCGACCCCAGTAAATAAGTAAACACTGTTAGTCACTAAAATGTGGCACAGCCCTCAGAGCCTGAGCTTCGGTTGTCCAACCAACAGAGCTCGGCTCACTTCACTTTTCTCGGTCGATTTCGGGATGATTCTGAATTTTATCAACAAGTTGAGCGAAGTCTCAAAACCAAGTCTAATTAAGGGAACTACGACGTAGACGAGGAAGTGAAGACATCAAAAGAAACGAGTTGGTGGGGATCATTATAACAGGGATTTTCAGTGTAAAACAAATTAGACCCCAAAAGTGGAGATTTTACTTCGTCACTCGAAAGCTCTCGCATGATACACATCGGGGTTACCTCAAAATGTGGTTTATCAGAATTTTCACGATGTTAGGCGTTTGATCTAATCAGCGTAAATCAATCAACTTCAATAAATCAATTCTGTTTTTAGAATTTTCATTGGCGAAGCGCTGAAAACGTATTCGAAAAACAAGTCAAGTGGTCACGTTCGTAATGCGTTCAGGAAACGTCCTACCACAAAAACTACCACCTACATTTTGCTTGACAAGAAATGCCTCTCATAGACGCATGCTTTAATCACTGATTTTGACGACCGCCAATCTGATTTACTGAGCCTTGACTAAGCAATTAGCTATTTTTTAAAATAGATGATTGAGGTGCTGATTTTTGATCACGGGTTTTGGATGCGCCATCTTTTCTTCGTCAGTCTGAGAGGCTTTTTCTGTGAAGCTAAATCGTTGTCTGACTAGTTCAAAATTACGAGTTTTTCTTACAGTAGCCAATGTCCCATTGTGTTGCCTCAATGTAACGTAAATTCACCTATCTGTAAATGGGCCGCGGTAGCGCAGTTGGATGAGCAACGGAAGGTTGCGAGTTCGAAACTCGGTCCAACCAAAACCGTCGTATACGCGGGGGCTGGTGCACGATAAATCTGCCGGGATTTCAAATGTCCTCACGTTGGCATGGTGTGGAAGTTTGGAGAGTGGGGTTCCAGATAAGATGTTGCCTTGTCATCTGACCATGGTTTAAAATTATGTGTGTTGTCCTCGTATCTTTCCCTTCCGGATTGATCCCGGACCGTCGCTAATAGCCCATTGTGTTGCTCTACTGCGAAGTTAATTCAACTACCTACCTGTAAAGCTAAATACCAGATGGAGTTAGATTTCTGTCCTTATTCCGTATTGGGTGACAGGAAATAAAATCCTCGTCTCCCGATAAAGCAAGACGGTACACAATCTTGTTTTACCGGATATTATTAAAAAAGGGACAATTAATTCCATTTAACGATTTATTGCAAAAGTTGGTTTGGGCATATGAGTCGGGACGAGAGAGTGAGAATTCTTACACAATTGTAAAATATAAAAAAATTAAAGGTAATTGAGCAAATTCCTTCAAAACTAGAAAGTGGACATCCCAATGGGTTCTTTATGGCTCTTGCGCCATAAAACCCTAAAAACAACTCAATGGATTCAGTTTGAGATAGTGCTGCGTACTGAGTTCTGTATAAAAATAAATTAACATCTATTCTTAAAAGGGTCGCGGTAGCCCAGTTTAAAGAGGAACGGATTAGCAGCCGGAGGGCTGCGAGTTCGAAACTAGGTTCAATCAAAGACCATCGTGTGCGCCGGGCTGGTAAACGTTAAATCTTTATTGACTTCAATTTGTGGTGTGGAAGTTTGGAGAGTGGGGTGCCAGCTCATCAAGTGTTGTCCTCGTCATCTGACTGTGGTTCAAAATTACATGATGTTATCTTCGGACTTTTCCCTTCGGGATTGGTCACGGAGCGTCGCCAATAGCCTGTTGTATTGCTCCAGTGCGATGCTAATTCAACTACCCACCTATTTTTAAAAAGGTTCATTTTTATGGATAGTGGAATGGTATCAGCCGAATCATTAGCGTTTTAATCCGTACATTATTTTACAGAGTGAATCTCGCTCGCCCACTTCTCCCGGACACGCTGCTCACGCTTTCGATCAGCCTGTGTCTGTAGAATCACAAAGGTCTCACCTTAGTCCATAAGTGCAGCTCGTCACTCCCGATAGTTATCTGAATATTTTAAGTCGATGGTCCGTCTTCGGGTCTTTTTACCGTATCTAAATTTAGGTTTTCTCGCCGGCGTGATACATGTCGGAGCGGTTCTTTAGCTACGAACTGAGGAGTTGGCGTCAACGATATGACTTCATCGACCTTCTAATGAAATAAAAGGAGTATATGCGGGCAGCTTTTAATGATATTTCTTCCGGTCTCTCGGTTTGCAAACCTGTCATGCGTTGTGGGAAAAAGCACGAATTCCTAATGTGAGACAAATTATTGATTGGTTAAAGTGATTATCCAGCATGATTAAAGGCACTATAACCTGAGCTTCGATAGCCAGTAAGCCCAAGTCGATTCGTAAGCCCACGTGACTTACCCTTCTGTTCAAAGCCGGCCTTAGCTGTTGCGAGGCCATATGCAAACCTTCACCGTGGGGCTCCTCCATACTTATCGTACGCCCTACCCCATCCCAACTTGATGTAACTTTGCCGATTAAAAGAATTTCTAAGTTTCGTCATTAATGTGCAAAGACAATATTATAAAATAAAGTAATAATGCGTTTTTTGTTGTAAATTAAAGCGTCCGAGAAGATCGAGACGTATTAAAAGTAACATTTGTCATTTACATGTAGCTGTTGAATGACTATCGATTTAACAAAACACTAGCAGGCCTACTGATGTGGTATGCAAAAAAAATTATGAAATCCTAATAGGTAGATTAGTTAGTAAAATGTTAATAATAAAAACTCTTGCCATTGGGATTTTATAGAATTCAAGTTGAGATAAGGTTTACAATAATAATAATTATTTATTATCACTCTCTCTCTTATAGCATTCATCATTACACAATTCTCTATTTTTAGATTTAGGAGCTAAATAGTTTATATATATATATATAAATTTATTCCGGCCTGGAAGTTTCTCTGGTTTTTGTCACTTTATAAAAAAAAAATATTTTCCTTGCTTTCTGACGAGCAAAATTGACAATAATGTCATCAAAATTAAGTTTTGAAGCAACGTCGTGCTCTATTGACAACATGGCAAGAGAAGACAGACGTTCTTGCGAGATGCTCTCCTCAAGTATGTCTTAATCAGATTCAAATGTGAAAAACTCCTTTCAGCAGAGGTGACTGCACCGTTAATAAAATTCTATAGGCAATATAAATATTTGGGAATGCGTTTCCAATTTCATTTAGGTAATTCAAGATTTCCACTGGAGTTTTGATCTCCTTGGGTATCATTTCTCTGAACACTTTGATTTTTGTAAACAGATCTGATGTAACAATGTCTTTTGAACATTTTTCATTTATGTCTACACTAAGCTCTTTCTCTAGTTTTTTACACACCTTTTTCAGTTCTTCGTCCTGTACTTGTTTTAAAACTTCTGGGGAAAACAAAAAGCCGAATATTTTTGAAGTTGTCCAAATCTTTCTTTCACTCTTTTCAAGATTGTGTCAACGATTGGGTAGAAAAATCAATTTTGTATTTCTTCATCTGGAGGTTGAGCCTTGTCAGCTATACGTCACCTTCATAATCAAACAGCTTGCTCTTCCTGCCAACTCTTTTTTTCTTGAAACTTTCTTTGGCTCAATCTGTAAACTTTCAACTATCCCTTTTGCAGTTATCCGTGCATTGCATAACCTTCTTCGCGGAACTTTTCAATGAACTTCACTAAACCTTCAAAGGATTTAGTTGGTACTTTCACGTCCATGTTTTCCCCTTGAAGTGTCTTACTTGCTACGTTAATGGCAAAGAGAAGGTCATACCATATGACTACTCCTACCATAAACTCATAGCTTTCTAATTCGTTTACAGCAAACGAATGCGCTTCGCTCTTTGTTTTAGATTCTTCAGTGCTGCTACTCACCTCTAGAAGAGGATCTCTTAATTCCTTTGCCTGGTACATAGCTTTGACACTCTCCACCCTCCTTTCCCATCGAGTATCTGAGAGCTTCTTCATTGTTAAAGTTGGTATCTTCAATAAGATTCCCCGTCTCTGTGTGAATGCACCAAAAACAACGTATATTCTTTGAATTACACCAAAAAGGTGACTGCTTTTGCTGTAGATTTTGCGGCATCTGATAATACAAGATTAAGATTGTGACTGGCACACGGCAGATAAAATGCCCTTAGATTACACTTCAGGATTCGGGTTTGAACTCCACTTCGATGACCTTTCATATTTGGAGCATTATCATAACTTTGACATCTGAAATCATCAATATCGAGACCTAGTTCATCTAGTTTTGATAAAAGGGTTTCGGTCAAACTTTCTCCTGTCGTCGAAGTGACGTTAAGAAAGTCAAGAAAATGTTCCTCTACGTTCATTACGTCTTCTGATAAATTTACAAACATGATAATCAATGTCATTTGTTCTTTGTGACTCGTATCAGGAGTACAATCTAGTATGACAGAATAATACTTAGTTTCTTTCACACAATAATAATGCTGATTTTTAGTTTGTTGGCCATCAAATTTATGAACTCATTTTGGATGGTTTTTCCAAGATAATGGTCATGAATTTCTTGAGGTTTTACCCGCCTTAAATGTTCCTGCAAAACAAGATCAAACTCTACTATCGTTTGAATCAAACCTAGAAAATTACTATTATTTTCTTAGTAGAGCTTGTCATTAGTTCCTCTTAATGTCATATTATGCTGGGCCAGGTATCTGATAGCGAGCAGGATTCGCTTTAGAACCTGACGCCAATGTTCTTTCTAAGATTTCAAGGTAAATTTGATCAATACAAAAAAAAAATTTCCAGCCGTATCTCACATTCTATCCATTTTTTGGTACAACCAATATGTTTCAATGATTGCTCATGCTCTTGGAGTCGACTTCCTAAATGACCCCAATCACAAAATCCATCGCTTGATAGTTTGTTTGAAGGAGATGCAAAAAGTTTACAACAAAAACAAAAAACGTTGTCAGTAGATTTACGAGCGATACACGAGCCATTTCCGATATCTTTTCTCTCCATTGGGTAAAGTTCTTATGTAAAAATCAGATGAAAATTGTCTTCTGTTATCATTTAAAGGATAATCAAAATTTATAACTTTAGCAGGGTCTTTCTGAGCAATTTCATCAATCATGGGGGACGTTAGTGTATTAGGCCAAGTGCCTGGACCTGGATCTGTGACTATTTCATTGTCACTACTACTAGGCCTATCTGAATGTGAGATAGCAGGAGGGTCACATTCCAGTACTTTATTCATGTTGGGAATGGTAATATTGTGATGGGAGCTGTGAGGTTGATTTTCGTTAGGGTTGTTAGGAACTTCTTTTTGACCTAAACCACCAGATGAGAAGTTCCTACTGTTAGAGCTGTCGTCATTTAAGCATAATTCACTGTCATTCTGTTTTTGAAGATGTAGGTTGAAGAAATTTTTCGAACGCACCTTTTTGTGAGTTCAAAAATTGTTCACGATGTAACTTTTTCTTGGCTTTTTGAGCACCTGATTCGTATTTTCGAAATTTGTCCCTTTCACGAGACTTTTTCGCTCTCGGTACCGGTACTTTAAACTACAGTATGTACGACGAAAAAATACTATTTGTTCTAACGTACATTGTATATAGAACACTCACAACACATGAATCGATGTGAAAGAGTAAAACGTACATATAAACTCACAACAAACTATTGCGCAATAAACAAGAATAGCCGCCGGGTGAACATAATGCTAGACGCAAGACTGAATTGAAAGGGAGGGGAGGGAATTGCGGGATCAGAGACATGTTTGTACGCGTGCGCTTGATGTTAAAAGTAGTTCGTATTATCGTTTCCATGTTAGTTATTGGCATATTTTTGTCTTATTTTGTTTCCTAAAAATGGCAACAGTGTCAGAGATCACACGGCTTCTGCTCTTGGCAAGATTTCTCTGTTTATGTTTCTCAAAAGGATGTCTGTTAAGGCAGCCGTGTGAAAATCTGTATGTAGCATTTATGGAGTCAGATAAATAAAGTATTTTTTTTTGTAGAGAACGACTGAATAATTTGATTCAGGGACTCTCGCAACACTTGAGCTGATCGACTGATGAGTTACGCCCCTCACCATCCCACCCATGGGCCTCGTTTTTCTCTCTTCGTGTTACAACGACTAGCTCACTTTATTTTTTTATTTCATCCGTAAAACTAAAATTTCGACAATTTTTTTTATTCTTTTCGCGGGGCCAGGTGCGGCCGCACCGGTCGCACGTGCCTAAGGCCGGTCCTGCTTCTATGAACTTACAACAGCGAGTCCACCCATATGCTCTGCCTATTTCATTAGGAGGTCGATGTTTGGCTTATGATTCAAACGTGGTGACATTTCAACGGACGCGCGGCAATTCGATAACGAGCCAAATATGGCACATTTTTGCGACTTTCCCAGCTCTTTTAGGCTCAACCAGTAGCGCCGTTGTACTTCTTAGTTGGGGGCGCAACCCCTCCGCTCCGACCGTCATCTGACCATGATTCAAAATTACGTGGTGTTGTCCTCGAATCTTTCTCTTCGGGTTTGATCCCGGACCGTCGCCAATAGCCCGTTGTATTGCTCCAGTGTGACTTTAATTAAAATACCTACCTACCCTCCGACTATCTGAAATCACTACGGATTTGGGGAAGACCCCTAGAAGCTCCGTTGTGCTTCGTTTGATGCGTTGTTCTTTCCTCAATCCAAAGGTATATACGCTTTCTGTCTCGTTTTATTTGCGAGCAGTAGCGGCTTGAGTGGGTAGCACTTTTCATGACGATCAATTTTGAATTTACTCCCCCATACGAGGGGTAGGTAGGTATTTAATTAATGTCACACTGGAGCAAGATAACGGGCCATTGGTGATGGTACGGGATCAAACCCGAAGGGAAAGAACCGAAGACAACACCACATAATTTTGAATTACGGTTAGATAACGAGCCC
This sequence comes from Meta bourneti, assembly GCA_933210815.1. NCBI lineage: Eukaryota > Metazoa > Arthropoda > Arachnida > Araneae > Tetragnathidae > Meta > Meta bourneti. The sequence goes on from OW119928.1 coordinate 52,401,308, forward strand.
ATACCGAGGAGAAAGACGTTTGCTAAGTGAAAATATATCTCTGGGAAAGGGTATTCCTATCTCCCAAACACCGACTTTGAAGAACTCATTAATGCATTAACGGTATGTAGTTAATTAACTCTTTGGACTGGAGCAACACAAGAGGCTATTGGCGATCCCGAAGGGAAGGATCCAAGGACACCTCGTCATTTAGAACCACGGTCTGATGACGAGGACAACACCTGAACTGGCACATCACTCTCCAATGCACATACAACCATAGAGGAGATATAAAAGTAGAGTGAGCTATGGCAACCCTTTTATGTCCGCATGATCATGTAACCAAAAACAGTAGTCACATGATCACTACTCTTTTCTCCAACACGCATATAGTTTGCGCATTCTTTCTTCCATAGCAAATGCATTGAAAGTAAAAGCTACCATGGTTCTATCGTGCTGTGGATGTAATTACAAATTTATTAAAGGTGGAAACATTACATTTCACAGGTAAGCGATTTATTTGCATTTTACATTTGTTTTTTGTCTTTCAGTATTTCCTAATGTGATAAAAATAGATGTGTTCTAACTTATAGGAATTCTTAATGCTTAATACAACCTGCTGACATTTCCCGTTCTATAAAAAAGATTTCATAGATTTGCTATGAATATATTTAATATATATATTAAAATAATGTAATAATGTTTAAAATAAATGATGTTCGAATGTGTTTTTTTTGTAAATTGTACATCTGTAAGGGCTTAAAATATTATAAATAATAAACCAAACTTTAAAAACTTGTGAAATCGTTCTCTGTCTTGGCATGATTTTTTGGCGCCAACTAGGATCACTATATTCTTTCGTGTCTTACGTAATAAAAATATTATGAATTAAAAACATGAACTTAAGTACATAATTGAAATTATTTCTTGCTGAACAAAATTGTTTTGTATGCACCCATCTGTGGTATTACATAATAATAAATAAAATAAAAGACAATTTTTGAAACTTTTTAGAATTATAAATTAAATAAAATCGATTTCTTAAAAATAGGATTAAATCATTTCATAAACCGTATTATAAATGTGAACCACATTTATGCGCTTTCGGGAAAATTTTTGTTCATGTTTTAAAATATTTGTAAAATCTTTCATTATAAGATTGTGCATTTGACAAAAGAGCTTTTCTCTCAAATATTTTCCCTTGAATCTATAACTTTCTACTGGAATGGCGAAAAACAAGTTGTCGTTCTCTTATGTGAAAAACAAAAATAGCGCATGAACGGAAATTGAAATATTGTACCTGTTTTGACGTATTTTTATTCTTGTTAATAAAGCACGCAATATAGTAAATTGGAAAAGCAAACAATTAGAGAACGAATTGAAACTTTTGTATTAATTCTAAACAATTCGCGCAGCTGGAAAGTTCCTTTTCTAAAAGCATCTGCTTCACATCCTGATTTCTTTTGCTTCGTATTTAAATAAACCTAACATTAAAATTTAATTATTTTCCACTTTTAAGTCAGTTTTACCTTTTTCAGTGGTTTAACGTACCTTTTACCTTTTTCAGTGGTTTCAGTTTTCAATTTTCTAATCTTGCGATAAATCATACTGAATTAGATTGTTTCTAACAATATTTGTGGCCATTTTAATGTTTATATCGTTCTTTAACTCGATGAAAAAGAGTGGTGGTGATAAAAACACATTCCACAGAGAAATGAAATCTTTCGCTCTATTGTTTTCTATCTGAAAAAGGGACACTTTTTGATTTTTTCTCTCTAAATTGAGTATTTTAACGAATTAAGTATATTTGTGAAAATTTATATACATAAAACATGCTCCTCAATTGAGCGAAACATTTATCTTCCACAATTTTTAAGTTGAAAAAACTATTTTTTTTTAAAGCGTTAAATCTGCGATAACTTAAACTTTTAATGTTTCATTCCTTGAAACAATAAAAATAATTTTGTATTTATGATTTCTAGAACTATAAGCAAAACAATTTATATTTACTCGTAATAAGAACTTCTAGAGATGTGTACCTGCTAAAAATTCATTTATTCCGTTCTCATATGTTTAAAATTATTATTTTGTTCCATTTATTAGTTTTCCTAAAGATGAAGAAAGATGACTAGTAAATGGCTACATGTTTCTATGAGTTTTATTCATTGGATTTAAAATGTGATGAATGTGACAATGAATTTTATAAGTTTACTGTTTCTTATTTATCTTTCGTATTTATAAAATATTGGTTTCACACACATAATAATTAATACAAATTTAATATTAAAAATCCAGCACAGAACTTTTGCACATACTTATAAATATAAAATTTGTCAAGAGTTATTTACTTGAACATTTTGATAAATTTAAAATCCATATATAGACACACAGGTGTAACTTATTTAGTTTTTGAATTAAAAATCTAAAATTAGGTAAAATAGCTAACAACTTTAAGTACATGGTTTAAAAAAGCTACCTTCCATCTTGTAAACATTATATGTATAACTTTTCACGTTAATAATACTTCTATGCGTAATTGTCCTAAAACAAATTTGCGTTTACAAAAACATAAACAATTATGTATCCATAATATAAATGAAAGCTTTCAGTGGCGACCCGGACTTGATTTGAGCACACAACTTTATCCGTTTTCACTATTTTTATTTTGTGCATCAGTAAAATATTTATTGAGGCAGTCATTTCTTAACTTGTGCATTTATTTTTAAATTTATTCCAACTCGTGTTAACCTCATTAAATTTAAAAAAAGAAGTTATAATTATTTTCTGCTATTAAATCTTTGAGATAATTTTCACAACACATAATACAGTTAAAGAAAATTTTTTTTTTTTGAATTAAAGAAGGTCAGGTTTCGGACAACTATCTTACACCAAATTTTAACCAGTGACGATGTACTTGTCAGCATCCCCTAACCCTTTTGACATTTTCTCTTAACATACAATTGCAAAAGCTAACAAACAGTCCAGCGATAAATCAAACCAGCACTACAGGACCGATCTCGACTGCGGATCTGATAAACTGCGGAGGATTGTATCTGGATTGCGGGCTAGGTAAAACTGTCCTGAGGGCCGTATCTGGACAGCAGGCAGGTTAAACATGTTCAGTATCTGGTCTGCTGTCCTAATAAACATATTTGGTGGACTGTATATCTGTCTGTGGCCGGGTAAACCTGTCCGGAGACAGTATCTGAACTGCTGTCCTGATTAAAATTTGGAGAGCCATATCTGGTCTGCGAGCCGGGTAAACATATCCGAAGGGATTATTCTTCTTCAGGGCCGGTGAAACCTGCCCAGAGGGCCATATCTGAACTCCGGGCCAGCAATCAATCTATTCACTACAACGTATTTATCTTACACGTAAGGATTTTTTTTATACGTGCTAGTTAAACTTGATCCCAATGCGAACTTAAGCTAAGAATATAACAGCTCAAATTACTAAAAACTTTAAAAAGTTACACAAATTCAATAAATATTCAATCGTATGCACATTCGCATCGCCTAACAATGTTAAAACGTAATTCAAATCCAAGAACTATTCAGTATTATACAGTCACATCGCTAACTTTTATAAGTAAATGTTATGTCGCCAAGAGAAGCGATAAAAAATCAAATCAATCAACCAAGCTGAATTCTCGCGTAGCAGTCATGTGACTACTAGCGACATACTGCTCCCACTTTTTGAAGCTCTTCCCAATACGATACTCAGTCTACTTATATTTCACGTCTATGCATACAACCATTTCTCGGTTTTAACAAAAATAACAACAAAAATAAGTTTATCCCTACGAACCAGAAATCAAGTTAAATACAAAAGGAGGTGTGGTTGCTATCAGCCAATATTGAGACGTCTTTGACTTTTACAACCAATAACATACCACTGCCACCTGTCCGTTTTTGAATAACACAATAGTTGAAGGGAAATGTGTACCGCAAAATGGGGATTTTTACACCTCATGTCTTGTTTGAGATAGGGAAATAAAACTTCTCGCATCTGGCATCAACAAGTAACGAAAATATTGCTCAATTTTCGGGTTCGAGAGCAGAAATCATATCTATACCTAAATAAATCTTTGTTTTTCCTGCTTTTTGACCTTATTAATTTCAAGCGCCACTGTCGTTAGCGAATTCTTACATTTTGTTGGTTTCCTGTCGTCTGTTTAGCAATGTCTGTTTAGTTCATTAATTATAACTTTTTTCCGAAAATTTGTTGAAAATATACTGTGATATTTACTGTTCAGAAAATGGATAGAAAAGAATCTTTCCGCAATCCCTTCATGCGACCCAGTATGGTGGTGTCCGGAGCGGCATTGACTAGCAACAGTTTTTTACCGTCCCAAAAAACTTTGAAAGGAATTTTGGCGGGTAAGTGTTTGCTTGTCAGTCGGAAACAATTCACACCTGCGAGTTAAGATTTTTGTTCTGCGACAACATTGTTTGAAATTTTTTTTAAATCTGAGGGTTTTATTACCTTGGATGTTTCCCTCCGTTTTTAGTGTCGTATATTAGCTAGTTAATTCATGAAAATAAATAATTTCTTATTGACGTATAGTTAATTTCAGTGGCAAATTAAATCGCACTAAAAGTAAAAATGAAACCATTTAAGTTATGAAGAATGTTACTGAAAGAACACTAACAACCTTTACTTCAATTTGTGTGAACAGTTTGTCATGCTAGTTAAATTTTTACTAGAAATCAAAGAATTATGAAATTACAAAATACAGTAAGTATGGAATGTGTCACATTAAATTTTGCTGTAATCTGAAGTTGTCTTTTTGTATTTCTTGCAATAATATTCTATTTTTATACTTTGTTTATCATCCCTTTTCAAAAGTTCGAAATCCAATGTATATTCACACTTATGTAGGGTGATCCAGCCAGTAATTGGGAGAATATTAAACAAGGAAATACGATTGTGGTTAGTTGAAATATTAAACAACTAAACTAACTACACTATGTAGCAAACTCGTATTTAAGTAAATAAATGTTGCATTAACAAAGAATTCTTTAACAGTAAAAGTCAGTCATTACAATCTTTATTAGTTTTTCCACAACACATAAAACAAAATTGACATGTTTATCATCAGACAAATCATCCAATCCAAAACACTAAGCATTTCTCTTTGGAATACATTTAATAGATTTGATAATGAGGTGTTTTGCAACAACTATCACATTACCCATGTGCTTTTTATTATACATTTGTTTTCATTTTGTTAGCTACTATCACAATTTTCAGAAATTTAGTCACCCTCCTCAAGCTTCACCACTTAAGTCTTTGGAAGTATTTCCTCTTTTTCATTATTAGTCTGAAATTTTCTCTTTTGGTTGAGGTAACCAATTTTGATTCTTTTTCCCTCTTGACTGTCTCATTTTATCCTTATTTTCCCAGCATACTAACCACCTTTTGTGTGCAACTGCTCCTTACTACAAATTTCATTGCTTTAACATTTATCTTCTGCTTAATAGCTTCTCTTCATTTTTGGTTTGGCAGAAATCTAGCCATTCTTACATTTTAATATCATCAGATTTTTTTACCTTTCTCATTTCATCTTGAATTTTTGAGACTGCTGACAATTTACATATTGTATTTCACTAATTGACTACCTAGTGAAATATTGGATCCAGGCTCATTTTCTATATTTAATTTACCCCAACAATTACTAAGTGTTTAGTCATCATGATATTTGAATAAAAGTTTACTTAAATATCCAGTAATTGACCAATTTGGTATATATAGAATTGACCAATTTGGTATATATAGAATTGACCACTTTGGTATATATAGAATTGACCACTTTGGTATATATAGAATTGACCAATTTGGTATATATGGAATTGACCACTTTGGTATACAGGGCGAGTCTAAATTGTTTTTACAAAATAAGAAGGGTTATAGTACCCATCCAGACGAGCAATAATTACCATGGAACATAGGGTCATATTCCACCCTGAGATGCAGAAAAGAGTAAAGTCGAAACACGTCGAGCATGAACAAGTCATCGCCTCTGACGTCGTTTTGTACCTGCCTACGTAGCATATCTCCTAAGCAAGATGGCCTGGTCGGTAGCGCACGATGGATTGGACATGGCGGACCTGTGGCTTGGCCTCCTCGCTCACCGGACCTCAACCCACTGGACTTTTTCTTCTGGGGGCACATGAAATCTTTAGTGTACCAGACGCCTGTGGACTCAGCTGAAGATCTCGTAGCGAGAATTGGTGTTGCCGCAGACAAAATTAACACAACACCAGGAATCTTCGAGAGGGTACGCCAGTCATTCCTTCGCCGGTGTGAACTGTGCAACGACACACGTGGCCACCACTTTGAGGACTGTGAGTTTTTCTCTGATCAATAAATCAGATTGCACAACTTTTTGTATCATTCATTCGCTTTCCCAACACTGTTGTAAGTTCATGTTGAAATTCTAATTTTACTCTTTTCTGCCTCTCAGAGTGGAATGCGACCCTATGTTCCATGGTAATTATTGCTCGTCTGGATGGGTACTATCACCCCTCTTATTTTGTAAAAACAATTTAGACTCATCCTGTATATAGAATTGAAATTTGATAAACAAATTATACTTTTTCAACTTTCATCTTACATATTAACTTTACTGAAAAAATGTATCTAATTACTCACAAGAATAAAATATTTCATTAAAGGTTAAATTATTTTTCTGAAGATAGATTTTTCTTTATAGAGGGAATTTTAAGTATCCCTTCCAGGAAAGGGAAGTCGGCTTTAATGAAACTAGTGGATGGTCACCTGCTTGACTTGATTCCATGCTGATGACATAAAGTCATTGCCTTTAGAACTTTTAAGTTTTCTATTTTCACTTTCAGGATGTTAAATTGTCTAATGTTGACTGGACCAACATTCTGCTGTAAAAATAAGTCTTAAAAGTTTTTTTTATGATTCCCATATCTGTAGGTTGCACATGATTTGTACAATTAACAGAAATAAACAACATTAACGCAGAAATTCTATCAAGTGGATGAAACGGGCAGTAATCTATACCTACAGAATATTTTTTTTTCACATTTTATTTTAGCATCCAGTTTCATTAACCAGTTCGAGAAGAGTTTTTCTGTCATCCATGCCTGTTGATTGGTTCATGCAATAAAGGCAAATTTATTTTGTTTTAAAGTAACGTGGGTTTGTGGATTCGTCTTACAAAAGGAGTCAGCTTTCCAGATTCATTTGGATTTGCAAAGTAGGAACGTGAGACGATCTTTACTTTGCTCCATGACGTGACTCGCCTTTCAATGCCAGACTTCTTGAAGGCAGCATATAAGACAGATCCAGTTTCATAGCAATTAAAAATGTCTCCAGACTTGTATCAAGTCAGTTTTCCTGGAAGTTCACAAAACCATGAATCAGTAAATGGTGAACACCAATCGAGAAAATATAACCTTGAGAAGGCAGATCCCTTCCAACATTCTTTTGTGTGATGAGGTAAGATCAAGAAAACAAAACAGTTGAAAAGGCTGCCATATGCCATAACATGTGTCGATTGCCATGTGTGATTGTTTGTCTCGCCAACTGATTATCACTGCTATTGCTTTTGACACCAACCGCTAAACTGGGAACCAAAATCCATGCAAAAAACGCCAATTGTAGGAATACATTATTTATGTTTCACTTTCCCATAATTTAAAAAATAGACTCGAAAACACGACTCAAATCATCGACCTTCGAAGTCCGTTAGAAGTAACATGTCAAAGGAATAAAATCATTAATAATATATAATGAAATCAATCCTGCATTCATTTGGATCAAGAATTCCAGTAGCTAGATTTATGAACTTGAAACTTCCTTAACTTCCAAAAAGCAAGGAAATCATTAACTTGAAAATTTGTCAATTAGAAAAGAAGCATGTATCACTGGTATCTCAATTTCTTCCTGTTTGAAGTTTTTCATTTTGTACTGAAAATGCTTGATTATATCAATCACTTTGCTTCTAGATTCAAATCTGAAATTCATTTCTACTACCAGTGGTATAGCGTCATTGTAAGCCCAAAAGCCCAGTATTCCTTGATAAGAAAAGTAATTTAGAAGAATCCTCTGCCAAAAAATAGATAAAACCTGAAACAAAATTGACAGATTTTTTAAGCAAATTTGTGCAAAACATTTTCTATTTTAATGTCATTGATTTTCAAAGTCAACTGGGGTAATGTGGATGTCTAATCATTTTATCTTCAAATGGTTTCTTACTATTATTAGTTAATGGTGTTTGTCATACACAATGGGTACCTCCAGCATAAACTTTCTCCCTTCTCCATGTTACAGATTATGGCTAGCATCGAGTCAAGATAATATGTTCAGTTAGTTCTTGGGCATCTTTTATTCTCCCATCTTTGTAAAACACTGCCTCAAACTTTAAAACAGCATTTCGATCATATATGGAGAATTGACAAGATTTGTTTCTGCCTTTCAATTTAAACTTGGCATCCCCAGTTATTAATGTTGCACTTACTGCTTGCTATGATCTGGGAATAGTGCTGTTAAAATTTAGAAAGTTGGTTGATCTTCATACTGTTTAGCAGATACACTCATAATTAAAACACTCAAAAGCTCATTAATAAAAATTAGAATTTAGAATGTATTATATTGTAGAATTGAAAAATATTTTTTTGCAATATTTGTAATTTTTAATAAAAATAATATAAGTTTATTTCTATTAGGTGGTATAACTGGTGGCATTGAAATCTGTATCACCTTCCCAACTGAGTATGTTAAAACTCAATTACAGTTGGATGAACGCTCTGCAAAACCACGTTACACAGGTATTGTGGACGTAGTGAAACAAACTGTCAACAGCCATGGTGTCAAGGGACTGTACAGAGGACTAAGTGTTCTGATATATGGTTCAGTTCCTAAATCAGCTGTAAGGTTTGTGCTTTTTTTTCTAAACTCTTCCTGCATTGTGCTGTTTGCATAGTTATGCTGGTTAACACATTTTCTATGCTTTCTTTGAAATATTTCGCATGTTTTATTAATTTTCCCACGGCGTAATTTTTCTTACATGGGCGACAAGATTTTGAAAATCAAACAGGGTTGATTGATAAGTAAGGTCTACCGTGTGGTGCTGCTAGTCGTTTAAGAAAACACTAGAGAGAGAACCATGCATTCAGTTAGATAAGTGTAGTATACCCAACCTTAGTTTTAGTTCACTGATGTCCAAAAGCAATAGTGTTCGTTAGTCACATGTGCTACTTCTGAGTTACATATTATGCAAAGATCAGTAATAGTTTTCAACACTATTTTTTGAGAATCGGGCCTGAAAGGACTTCCCTTTTGCATCATGACAACACAAGGCCTCATAATCAGTTGAAAAACAATGGAAACAGTTACAAACCTGAAATTCATACTCGTTCCATACTCCTCGCAGACAAGATTTAACAGTCTGATTTCTGGTTCTCAAAATTGAAAAGTCAACATTTTTCACCTGAAGTTGCTGAGAAAGCAAATTGCAAAATTTCTTCGTGGATGGAATAAAAAAGTGGATAGCTCGATTAGGAAAATATGTAGCATTAAATGGTGACTAAAAATGATTCTAGTGTTTAAAGTGAAATAAATTTCTATTAATTTGATACAACTTTCATTTTGTTGTAAACTTATTTTATGATAGGAGACCTTATCAATCAACCCTTATAACCTGAACCTTTAAGCCTGAAACTGAACTGCCAGCTTCAATATTTCTGGAGTTATTACATGTAGTTATAACTGAACTATTTTAAAATGGATTTTTTGAATCTAATTTATCTAAGACAGTGCTTCAGTTTTTGGAATCTAGTCATTAGGTTCATGAAATTTTCTATTCAAAGCATCTGAACTATGGATAGTATTTTTGTTTCTGTAATTTACTAATGTGTGTGTGTGCCTAGAATATCGGCATTAGTGACTGTTATTTTGCAAGTTATTAGTAAAGTTTTGAGTATTCATGGATTTCACTTGTATTACCTTCACTTATTGGAAGTTGATTTGATGTTTCTATTTGCTTAATTTTCCTTTAGTTTCTTCATTTGAGGAGTTGGTCATTTTGTGCATTTGCAATGTCATTTTACAGCTACTTGACTCTTTTCATTGAAATTTTTACTTGCAAAGGTATCTCCATTTGTTTTTTCCTTTTAGCAATAAAATGCTAGGTAAACAGTACACTCATCATGTTTCTGAATGTATTTATAATTACATTTTGCAGTTTCATTGCTCGTGGAGAGGTTTGAAAATCAAATATTTACAAAAGAAATGGTCAATTAGTATTTGGTTACTGATGTTAGTGAAGAATCCATCTGAGCTAGGTCTGAATGAGAACATATAGGACACGACAAGAAAAATTTCTTGCCTATTTCTTGCCCAGGCATAAATAACCACAATCGTGTTTTCAGAATTGCTAGGCTACTTAGAGATTATTTTGCTGGTAAGCCTGTTCAATCAGTTAATCTTTTATAAGATATATTTAAGAGCATTATTGATACTATATTCTAAAGCCTTGTAACTAATATTCTTTGTGCAAAGACATCCAAAATAGCAGGTAATGCACTTGCATAGCATACCAAATGGCTAGACAATGAATTTTCAATTTAGTAGTCAAGACTTGATTTATTTTTAAAACTCTACAAAACCCTGCTCAACTGAGCCATTACAATTCATCATGAAGAATTTAAAACTAAAACAGCTTCCAACACACAGCTCTGGCTTGTGTACATCACTTTTCACTGATACTTAAAATTGATTTGTATCAATATCTTCATACAAGCTTGAAAGGTCTTTTTAGTTAATGGAAAAGAGATATATCTAACTAAATCAGATAACATATCACGTGAAAATATGTATTTGTTCTATTGTTTATTTTGTAGGGTTTAGTGTTTATTTTAAGTTTACAGTGCTTTCCAAACATTTTGTGAAATTTTATTTGGCTCATGCTTTCAATATATCACTTAAGCCCAAATTTGTGTTCTAAGAATTATGTGTGATTGTTGTATAAAAACTTTGTAGGCAAATGTACTGAATTTACCTTTTTCAGTTACTCACTAATTACAAAAGTGCATGTATGAAAGCATGTTTGACTATTTTTGCATGGAATCAATTTCAATTACAAAATTTTATTCTGCGCTTGGAAGTTTTTAAGACGTCCTTGTGGGTTTGAGGAAGCTTTTTTTCATTTGTAGGTCCAGCAATGTCTGCATCCTGCAGGGAAATCCCTTTATTTTATCTTTTGATTAACCAGAATTTTAGTTAAGTTTCTCTTAAAAACTCATCACTTAATATAATGACAGACTAGTTTCGAATTTAGTTCCTTACTAAAAGAACAAACTCTAAAGTTTTCTGGATGAATTGAAATTTTTTTTGCCTAATAATGTTTTATTTATACATTTGCTAAACTGGCTATTCATGTAGACTACACACATGTATGATTGGAAAAATGTTCCACAACATTTTTCTACTGGTAGTGATATAGCACTCTTATCAGCCACCTTCCTGAAAGAAAATCAGGGTTCCCACTGGCCTTAATTTTCATTTTAGTTTTTAGTGGCCCTTAAAGTCTTAATATTTGCTGAAAATTATTTTTTTAATCTTAATTTTTTCAATGCTATTTGATTTTACCTGCATTTTCTCTAAAACCAGGGTTAGTAAATACTCATCCAATTTCAAAGGTCATCAAAGTTTGATGGCAAAGTTTATCGATTAGCTGAAAATTGATCTTTTTGGAACTAGGTCTGTCAGACCTAAATCTTGCACTCATGAAAGTTTCTTCACATGTGAACTCACTTTAATCTATTGCGATTTGTGTGGAATCTAGCCTTGAAAAATTAAAGCCTTGAAAAGATCCTAATCTCTAGAAAATTGATTGTTTGAACCATTCTCGTGGGACAGTAATGTAATTTACATAAAATTGTAAGTCTGAAGTGTCTGGTCTCTTGTTTAAATTAATAAATGAGTCAGCTCAAAATGTTTACATAATTACTTAAAGAATTTCACCAATAAAAGATTTAAATAAAATTTCTCAGACTCATTGTAAAAATATTGGTCAGTACCAGGAAAATAAAAATAAATTTAGCTAATTGTGCTTAATGTAACAGGCCTCAAGTTCAAACCTCAGTCTGGACATGAATGTGTGTAATTTTAACCTTTAGCCTTCCTTCTATAGTTATTCAAAATCTTTCATAGCTTGTAGACCATTATGGATGTGCTGAAGATGTTTCGGATATATTTTAACATATTTATAGACATGTCTAAGCATTTGTTGCTTTTACCAATATATGGCAGCTAATTAATTTTCACTACTATTTTATAACTGAATTGATACTTGAGCAAGCAGCTTTTAAAAACTCAAATTATTCAATCTGTAGAATGTCTTAATTACATGAAATGAATAAGAATATTTGGCGGTACGCTCATAATATATAGAATAGAATCAAAAATGAATTGTTCCTATTGGTTATTAACACATAGTGCATTTCAAATTTACAAAAAATGTGGTACCTTTTTAAGCTTTAACTTTTCTAGGTTCAAATCTTGGTCTTAGAATGGATGTTTGTAATGGTATGGAATCCATTTTTAGCCATGTGTCCTTGCCTAATTAGCTCTTGCATAGCAAAATGACTAGATCAACAAACAATCCTTAAGGCTTGATGAATTTATCAGTTCATTAATATTGAGGACTTATAAAGTTGATTTAAAGAATTAAAAGCTAAGGCATTAATAGGTTAATCCATTTGTCACTGTAAATCTTGTTTTAAAATAGATTATTATTTACGTTGTGTGAATTGGGCTAGAAATATATTCAGTTTTAGTAATCCAAATTTAGAACAAATACCTTGATCTAAATTTAAATGGTGAGACCATCCCGCTCCTGTTTGATTTTGATATTTCCTTCTATTAACAAGTTGACTTGACTAATACAAGCATTTTTTGCGAATTTCCTTTCGAATTTACCACTAATTTTTTCTAATTTTTCACTTCAAATTTTGATTTCTAACAATTAAACAATTTTTTTATTAATGTGAAATTTTTTGCTTAGCTACTCACTAAAGGGCCATTATATTGACAGCCATTTCATTCGGTGAAGCAAATTCAGCTGCAAAATGATTGCATCTAAACAAATTGGCTATGAATTAAGTTTCAGGCGTCTGAATTTCCAATTCTGCATTTCAACTCGGGGGCTTAGCATGCGAAAGGTAAGGGAACTGTGACTTTTCACTCGTACTCTTTCTAGTCTAGTCGCAATAAGTGAATTCCATCATGTCTTGAAAAGAGGCTTCAAGCATCACATATTGCTATTAATTTTTTTTCTTGTAATATTTGAGCTTGTTTAGAGTAGTGTGATAGTATTTATGTGCATGCAAATTAGATAAATGACTGGAGTTGTTAATACATGTAACTGGGCATTTGCTTTTTGTAGCGATGAAATCTAACTTAGAATGTAGTTTTTGTTCCTGTTTAGATTATGATGCTCGTAAAGCTTTCAGGTATTAAATTAAACTCCATAAGTTAATAGCATTGTATTTCTGACATCTAAAGTTTTTTGCTTATTTTGGTAATCCTTAACACACACACACATTGTTATACAATGCTTTAGTTAATTTATTCCATGGAATTGCTTATAGCTGTCATTTATGTATATTTACAGTTTTGAACAGATGATGGAAACATGTGTTAGATGTTGAAGTTGAGATTTACGTTATTTAAAAGTTTAGAAATTAACAAAATGTATTAACTTATTATTTTACAAACTTTAGATCCTATTTCTCTATAAAACTCTGTTTAAATACTTTTCATTGGAAAACGTGAATTTAATTTTTTTTGAAAAATCCAGTATTTCGGATATTAAATTAAGGATGTATGAAAACTGATTATTTTGTTTTAAATACAAAAACGAATTTTATAATACACTCACTGCCAAAAGTTGAGCACGGAGAGGAAAATGTTAATTTCCGGAAGCCAATCGGAATTTGAAAGGCTGCATTTCGCTGCAGAGGTAGATGGAAGTATGCAAATATGTTCAGTAGCAGCCAATCATGGTTTCATGTCGAGAAATATGCAAAAAAGGCAGTCGTATAAGAAGCTAGCATTGTGAAGGGTTAGAGGAGTTTCATGTAAGTGCTGATAAAAGGTGTTTAGAACTTTCGTATGATTAGTTTTCAAGACAGACGTGTTTCTATGGCTTCCAGAAGACGAATGGCAGATAGTGAGCACTGGTGTTCTGTGAGATGCCTTGAAGCAGGACAATCAATCACAGATCTTGCTCTTTTCTTCGCGTTCATCATTCCGTCATTTCACGATTATGGAAACAATTCCAAACAAGCCAAACAGTTGTCCGAAGACCTGTGGCCGGTCGCCCAAGGGTTACAACCTCCATGGAAGATCGATATACAGTGGTGGTCAGAATTATAAGGACAACTGAAAATTGCACAGAAAAAATTTATTTCTGAAGTAAATAAAGTGAAATGTATACATAAAATGCTTTTTTATGCTAGAAATCATTGTAGAATGCAAAACATTGGAAAATGCAAAATAAGAATGTTTTGCCATAATTAACAAAAAATGTCATTGTAAAAATGACAAAATTATAAGGACAATGAATGTTTTGGCCTGAAACACACTAATAATTAATAATCTCCCCCTTCTTCTCAATCACTTATATCAATCTTGACGTCATGGAGTTTGACAGTTCCTTCAGAACATTCTTGGAATTTTTTTCCAGGCTTTTTCGATGGAGAACATGAGTTCTTGCTTGTTTTGATATTGAATACCATTTTTGTATACTTCATGTGCCGGAATACCCCACAGATTTTCCATTGGATTTAGATCAGAGCTTCTGGCCAGCCAGTCAAGTAGTTCACGAAATTGGCATTGTCCTGCTGGAACAAATAGTCTCCACTCTTAATTAATGGTGCTTCTGGTAAAAGATTATCGCCCAATATATCAACAACTCTCAGAATTCATTCTGCCCTGCATAAAAACTATTGGAGTAGTTCCGCCAGTTGCGAAACCTCCCCAGACCATTACTGAGCCACCTCCAAATGTACGTTTTACGAAAAAAATTTTCTCTACAGAGATCATGCCAGAGAGAGAAGTAGCGAAAACCATCTGATCCACCCAAATTAAACTTTTTCTCATCGGAAAAGGTAACCTCATCCCACTTTTTTCCCATAGTAATGCATTTTTGGCAAACTCTACCCTCAGTCTCTTAAACTTTTGTAAGAGGCGATCGTGACATAAGTTTTCCATAACAAACCTTTTTTTCTTTTTGTAAAACACATAGAACAGTTCGAGCACTGCATCGTAAGTTTAATTTCCGTCCATGTTTGTCTTTTGGAGCAAGCTCGCCTTATCATTCTTTCCACACGCACAGAAACAGAAGATGGCCTACCTGTATGTTTTTGCCGTCCATATTTGCCGAGTTTTTAAGAAAATTATAAATGACCGTTCTCGATCTATTCAGCTTTGTCGCAATTTGATGTACAGTAAGTCCTGACTTTTAAAAGCAACCACTTTCCCTTTCTTAAACTCCGAAAGTTTCGTACCTAGCGGCATGACTGAAAAAATAGAATACAACGTTCCCAATCGCTTACTAAGCATTTATATCATCTAGGAGTGCTGTGTGCAGAAAAAACATGCAAATTTTGCTTTTTGAAACACA
The DNA here is from genome assembly GCA_933210815.1 of Meta bourneti. Lineage (NCBI taxonomy): Eukaryota > Metazoa > Arthropoda > Arachnida > Araneae > Tetragnathidae > Meta > Meta bourneti. The sequence goes on from OW119928.1 coordinate 52,416,949, forward strand.
CAAATACAGTTGTCCTTATAATTTTGTCCATATCACATGGCTGTCTAAATCCAAAATACATTTTATGAATATGAATTTCCCATATATTTCCATAAAAACTAATAAAAAAATGCTTTATTTATCATTGGTTTTCAGCCATAAAATTTGCATAATTTTCCGGCCAACTGTAGACAAGATTTGGCGATTTTTCCCTTGTCCTTATAATTTTGACCACCACTGTATTGCTGTTTTAGCCAAGCTGAATCGAAGAGCGACCTCCAGACGTGCGACATCTATGTTTGCAGCGTCCATTGGTAAGACGATATCTGCCACTACTGTTCGCCGAAGGCTACACATGAATGGACTGTACACCCGGGTACCACGAGTTTGTGTTCCTCTATCCGTCCAATCCAGAGGGGCATGATTAAAGTGGTGTCGGCAACATGTGAATTGGATTGTCTGATTGGGCTAACGTTATGTTCACGAATGAGTTGAGATTTGCCCTGGAGCCAGATGACAAGCGTGTAAGGGTCTGGAGAGAACAAGGTACACGCAATCGGCCCCAGAACATTATCGATAATCACACATTCCGAGGTGGAAGCATCATGGTGTGGGCAGGGATTTCGTTGGGATATCGTACCGACCTGCATATCTATAGATGGGGTTCTGTGATGGCTGTCCAGTATATCGGGTTGAAGTCCTAGAACCCACTGTGAGCTGCAGCAGTTGGTCCTGCTTTCGTTTTAATGGATGATAATGTGCGTCTCCATCGAACCAACATTGTCGACGACTACGTGGAGAGGGGATTGCGCGTATGGATTGGCCGGCGTACTCGCCCGATCTTAATCCCATTGAAAATCTTTGGGATGCCCTTGGCCGTGCTGTGTCTGCACGTTTCCCACCTCCAGTCACTCTCACAGAGTTGCAAACTGCTCTACAGGAGGAATGGTGATTACTTGACTCTGGGGTGGTTGATCACCTTATGGAAAGCATGGTCACATGCTGTAAACTTTGTATGAGGATGAGGGGTGGTCACATACCCTATTAATGTCAGTTTTGTTTGTTTTGGATTTAAACATCATTTTGTAAATGACTCCAATATGACTTCATCTTATAATTTATGAAAATTCAATATTGTTTTCATCTTTGTATGTAATTCTTTGTTTCATGCATAAACATATTTACTACTTTCCTGCCGCATTTCATGTCAATCAAAGCTGTACTTGTCGATTTTTTCGCATTTTACCTCTTCGTGCTTAACTTTTGGCAGTGAGTGTATAATCAGTTTTGCTCTATATGCAGAAAACACATTCTGCAATAATCTAAGTAATATATTTTGAAATGTTGCTTAGGTACTAAAGCTTTCCACTTTTCTAACTTTATTGTAAACACTTTTTATTATGAATTGTAATTGAATCAGGTTTGAGTCCATTCAGGTTAGATTCCTTCCTGGGTGTTTTCTCTTCTATGTCAAACTTTCCTTGTATATGTATATCCATTACTTGATATCTGTCATGTTTGGTGCATGACCCTTGTGCCATACTAATTCATCCAAACAACCAAACTCTTTTTAATAAGGGAGTTTTGTGTTAATTTTTATTAGGGAAAAGTAATTTAGAATTAATGGCCTGCCCCTTAAGCATACTTATTCAATACACCCATTGTTTATTTGGCAGCTGCAACTGATAATAGATGGACAATTCGAGGAAAGCTAGTGCAAAAGACCTTTATGAGACTGAACAGGAGCAGAAATTACCTACATTAGGTACTTTTGCTCCTTTTTAATAAATTTGGCCCATGTAACTTCCCATGTTTTGGGGTTTTGGAATACTTCAATAAAATGTGTTAATTTTAACAAAAAGATGAAACCTGAAAATGAGGAATGATTTCAAGACCAAAATGGAGGTTGGCTGATTTGTTTGATTTTTTTATGGCCAAAGGGTCGACTTAATTGGCTAGGAAAGCTGAGCTTGAGGATTACCATTGCTTTGTGTAAGTTTGGTTTCCATGCATATTATGTATATAACTGTATTTCCAGAATAACAATGTCTGTTTTAAAAAATGGTGGAAAGAAAAATATTTTTTTTATTTCAATAAGATTTATTTTTGCATATAAAAATCGTACAATAGGGGAGGTTACTACTCCCAACCTCCCTCTTGGCCATTCCACTGGTCAGAAAAGTAAATTATGTTTTGTAAATTTTTTGAGCACCTTAAAATCTTTAAATATATTCATGCATAGGAATTAGTAAAGATGAGTTATCTTTCAAAACGTTTCAAATTGACTGACAGAAATATTTTATTTTTCAACCACTCCTTTGCTTAATCTTGAAGTGAATGCTTCCTCTGATTTGTTTTGTGAATTCTCTGTCAATATTTTTAATGCTTGTTTGCATTCAAAAATTAAAAACAATCATACATTCAGTGCTGGATTAGTGGTTAGATGGTTCAATTGGCAGATCCAGGAAAGTTGGTGGTCATTTGATCCGATCTTGAACACTTATTTTGTATATCTATTAATTTTTTAACATAATGATTTTACAATAATGAATTAAATTTACAAATATTAAGCATTAAAATGTTTTCAAGTGATGTATAGAAATTTCTTTTATGCAAATGTGTATTTTTCCTATTTCTACATTGGGGCCGTCGTGGCTCAGTTGGTATGCCCACTGCGTCAGCAACCTTCAAGTTGTAGGCAGCACAGGTTCAATTCCTGTCAGGTGTATTCCTCCCTGGGTGTATTTCTCTGTTCTGTGTCAGTAAAACTTTCATTGTGTGTGTGTCTTACTTGATATGTCTGGCACAGAGCATGGCCAAATATGGCCTTTGCACCACATAACTCCAAAATCAACCAACTTCTGCATTTCATTATAATAACTAATGTACCAGTAAAACGAATGTCGCCTTATTTTGTATAACTTCTGAATTAAACAATTATATAATTTTTTAACTAATTTATCCTACTTTTGATGACTTAACTTTTGCAGTCAATGCAAATATTGAAGTAATGATAATATAGGATAAATTTCAAGTCTTGGTAATTTTCCATTTTTCAGTTAATAAAAATATATGTGGCTATAATTAAATTTATTTCTCAGAAAACTGTTTTTAAAAGAAATGATATTTTCTTACATTTGTTTAAGAGAGTTCCATGGAAAAACCACATTTAAAATGTTTACAGTTCTAGAATATTGAAATTTTATTAGATAATGGTTGAATTATATTCTGAGATTGGTTAGTTCTCTAAAGGAGAGTTAATTCATTTAAAAAGGGGCTTCAAAACTAAGTTTAATAATAAACGTTTATAAATTTTAAATAAAAAGTTTAATTATGCAATATTACATGCAGTATTCCTAAGTCGTTTTACAAATTCCTGTACAATCAAATCAGTGATTGGAATCTTCATTGTGTTTATTGCATACTGGTTATGGTCAGGATCAAGGCAGCATACATAAGCAGGGAGGATTGAAACTATGTGAATGATAAATCGCATATTTACTGTATCTTTTGTAATGTTTAAAAAAGTCACAAAGAGTGGTTGCAGATTTTTTGAATGGGTACAATATTTTTGTCATCCATTTGTCTATCGCTATGTCTCTTAAGTCTCAGTTGCTTATTAACTGTTTAAATATAATCATTATTGAAATTCTGCACATCATCATTGAAAATGGATCCTTATTTCTGACAGGATGTATCACAAATTTGCATGAGAAATACTTTTTCATCCATCTTTCTACCTTAATGTCGAAGCTCAATTAACTATTAAGTATGTTCAAATGTTTTAAAAGTATAATCAAATTACCGAAATTCTATGTAATTTCTAAAAACATTCTGAAATTTGGTGTATCATTACTAAAACTCAACCATCTCATTACTAATATGGACAGCCAAAGATTTGGTATCTGTTGTAGTAATATGAATTCCAATTTTAACAGATCCTATTATAATTGCCTTCACATGCCGAAATGACTGAAGGGATAATCTTATTCAAACATTCAAAAAGCAATGATACTTAAATACTTTAAATTTTTAAATATTTGCATAAAGGTCTGGAAGATTCTCTGAATTTGTGGACAATTTGAGAATCATTGGATAAAGGAAATAAAGGTTGGGAAAGACTACATTATAACTCGCCAATTTAAGTAAAATGTATATTCAAGGCATTCCAGAATGACTTGTTTTGAATTTTTTTGTTGAAATAAATGTGAATTGTGTTCTCTAATTTAGGTGAACCTTCTCTATGTAGTTGTGCTTTTCTGTCACGTATGAAGAACAATTTTCCAAACTGAAAATTTACCAAAATTATGGTCATGTATGAATTTATTTATGTGCAAGGTGTGATTGTACAAAAGTCATTGATCGTATTTGGTTGCCATTCTCATTAACCTGCATGTATAAAATATACATACAGGATAATGAGTGGCAACCAATATATGTTTTGTTATATCTTCATTTTTAAGAAACTTAACTTACAGCAAACAGTAACTTCCCTCACAAAAAGTAGTGTAATTCTCTGGAAAGAATGGAAATGAGTGAAATTTAAGGGTCTAAAAATTTGACATTTCTTTCCCTTCTGTTAAAAACTAAAGTATTTTTCATTGTGTTTGCATTCTGATATTGGTGTCTTGCCATTTTTAGTTTTGGTGCAAGTTTTCTAGTTATATGAAATAAATATTTAAAATTAGCAGCTTAACGATTATGATTTGTTCCAATTACTTAACAAAAACCAAACCTTAAAAAATGAAAAATTGCTAATCTCTTCAATTTGAATAGTAGCAGTGACTTACTTCAACATTGAAATTTTTTGGAGAATGAAAGAGAATTTGAATATTGCTTTGATCATAAATACAATTGGGTGTGCTTTTAAATGCTTAAGAAACCATAATTGAAAAATAAATTGATTTGAAGATGAAACAGGGTTTTCTAAATAAGAGCAACATATATAAACTTCTATAATTTTAAAGCTTTTAAGCAAGTTAAATAAATAACAAATCATTTACCTTTTCAATTTGCATTGAATGCCTCGTTCCCTTGGAGTTTTATATTAGATGAGAGATCAAAGGGGCAAAGTGTTGAACCAAATCAGTATGAGATTATATCAGTGTCCTGTAACAGTTATAAATACTTAAAATATTTAAATAAAACAATTTGGTTTAGTAAAATCGGTTAGATGATGATTTTAGATGAGTAATAATGTACATACAAATTTATTCTGAAATCTAAGACAATAACCACCTTTAAGAGAGATAGACTGCTTGCACAAGTAATCTTTAATAACAGAAAAAACAAGCATACATTATCTTAAAACGAATTATAACTTAAAAATATCTGCATTTCACCTTTCTCTTTCTTTGATTTTTTAAAAATCAGAATTTAAATGCCTTTGTACATTAAAGACAAATTATTTTAATATAAAAGTAACAAACACCTTTTGCAATTGCCATTACTGTCCACTTTCTGTAATTGAAATTGTTTGTGAAAGCGATTCACCTTGACAACAAGACTAAAAATAACCCTCCTGCTTCACAGAAAGAGTAGCTTTTGAACAAACAGTTCCACTCAGTGAAATCTACTGAGAATAAGGTTTAAGACACTAAATATGCAATTATGTAACCAATAAATATCACTTCATTTGATTAAGAATACTTCAAACAATAGACATGCTTTTAAGAATACACATGCTTATTTTAAATGAATGTTTTAGATCAAGTAAAGAAAAATGGCATCTGGACTTTACTTATAATCATTGCAAATCGTTAGAATATTATACTGCTTTGATCACATTTGTGGTACATATAAAAGGGTTTTCTGTAAAGCAAAACACAGGGCATAATGTTTTAGTAGGGTTTTTTTTGCAATTTGTTGTGTAGTTGGGCATGTGCTCAAATGCAATTTCAGTATGTCATTTGTTAAAATTTAATACAAAGCATTGGCATAACAGCTGTAAATCATCAGTAGTTTTCCTCTCCATAGAATTTTGCTTATAGAAAAACTTTCATAGTGTCTGGTGTTTGTTAAATGTACTTAGAAGTGCTTTGTTTTGATTTCTTAAAATAATGGTCATAATAAGTTCTTTTTAAGCAAAGCAATCTTTAACTCCACTATAAGGCCCTAACATTTTACAAAAATACAGCTCTAGCTCACTATTTTTCTCGGCACCCATGACACTGGAACATGCACTATTTGCACTTGAATTCACAGTATTCCATAGTATATTATCAGGACAAATTAAACCATTATACATTATACAACTTTTAAAATTAGACCAATGTAACCTTATTAAACTAGCTGGTGTGCTTAGCATTATAATCTCTGGCTACTTCCCAAAAGTTTTGGGATAGTCGAGGCTCAGTGGATACACTGCGCTAGCAACTTCACAATTCATGTTTATTCCTCCCTGGGTGCATTTCTCTTCTGTGTTAGTGAAACTTTTCTTGTGTTTGTTTGTCTGTTACTTGATATTGGGGTGTCTTGTGTCTAGCTCAGCATAGCCAAATGTGACCTTGTGCCAGAAACCCCAACTTTTTTTGTCCATCCCTGCAGTAAATTTGTATATTGAGCGGAATTCAGTGTTATTTGTGTTAGAATTTAGCACAAAACATTACCATAACAGCTATAAATCAAATCCTAGGGAAAATTTTGTAAATGTAGCTTATAAGTAACCAAGTGGTTTGCATTTGGCATTTGGTTTGCACAGGCTCTGGCTTCAAATCTTGGTTTGGGCTTGGTCGTAATGATTCAGAATCCATTTTTAGCCATGGATTGTAGTCTAATTAGCCCTTGTGTAGCAAAATGCAACTAAAGCGACAAACCCTCAGATTGACTAAAATAGGCCATTTCATGACTAAATCTAGCTATAAAAGCTAGTGGCTAGGTGACAATACAAGCATTTAAGAGGGTGGTTAGAAGTACTTAATTTGTTGTCCAAAACATTCTAGTTCTGAGTACTATGTTTAGTTTCGTGTAGTTTATTTGTTTATTAAAAATGCAATAAAATAACTCATTGATCCTGCTACAAAATTCAGTCTCATTTATGCTGTCATTGCAGATTTGGAACATTTGAGTCTCTGAAGAAGAGATATGTTGATGAGAAAGGCAACCTGGCTCCCTCTAAGCGCTTGCTGTGTGGTCTGGGTGCTGGTGTTGCAGAAGCCATATTGGCTGTCACCCCAATGGAAACCGTCAAGGTGAAGTTTATCAACGATCAGCAGTCGGCTAATCCCAAGTTCCGCGGCTTCTTCCATGGCGTCAGGGAGATCATCAAGCAACAAGGTAATAAAATTGAGCTCGCTTTTGAGAAATGTAATTCTCAAATTTTTAACTCTTCAGCTGTTGGGCCGAAAACGGTCCACAAATATATGTTTTGGTGTCAGACGCAAATACTTTTTAGAAACATTTTACTGGCAAAATAGTGTTATATATGATATTGTACATTCCTCCACATGTACGGCTTAGCCATATGATGTGTGGATTTTGCCTAAATTGTAAGATCATATAGGCATATATGGTGTGTAAGACTAAGACATGTCAAAATTAAAACTGGAGTCATGCAAGGAAGACTTCAGATTGCAAGATGAAATTATGCATGTGAGGTTAAATTTTGTATAAATTCTGTAGGACCTCAGTTTTTTAATTTAAGTGACTCAAAATGTACCATTTTTGAGTTACCTAGTACTTGCATTCAGTGAACAATATCCCATGGATTGCCAGTGTTAAAATATTTTCTGCAAGATCACTAAAATATCTTGCACATATTCTATGAATTTTTATAAACTTATGATTTGAAGAAAATGAAAAGGTATAAATTTGGCTATAATCTAAACACTTGTATGTGATCCCACAGGCTGTCTCTCAATCAATCATTTAAATCTTTAATAGTCAAACAAAAAGCAACATCATTTAACTTTATCTGCCATATAACTGCCTTATACAAGGAAACGCTAAAACTGGAGTTGCTTGTCAGCTTCATCTGGAAGATCATGGGTGAGACATGCATTTATGACTCTTACAGACTTAGCCTGACCAATTAAGGTTTTAGAAATCTTAGGACTTGGAGATCATCAAGGAAATTAATGAACTATAAAATCCCATATTATAAATCTCAAATTATAAAAAGAACTTGAAAACGTATGACCAAAATTACCTGAAAAAGTTTTTGGTAAAAAATTTATGGGAGTATTTTAAAAATACATGCGTGCTAATACTAATTTCAGATACCAATAATTTTAGACTGAATTATACTTTAGGTAAACTATTAAACATTTGTACTTTCTTTTCTACTCACTTATTTAAAGATGGTCTCAATTGTTTTCTTATCAAATACAATTTTTCTGTTTGATTATGAGATTTACAATTTCTCTTTACTTCCAGGAAATTTGGAACATTCTGGAATTGAAAAACATTGTTTAACTGTTTCATGTGATTGTTACTTAAAAAGAAATGACAAAAAATATAACTGGCATCAGCTTATTGAAATTATTTTAAACTATCCTATTCTAGTGAAACCTTCCTTTTTGAAGCCATTGTTTTCCACTCCCAAGTTTATTATGCTTAATTTAAAAAATGTTATTCATTTGAGCAAATTGAATGGTGGGTTGTTAAATTGGATTCATAAGTTCCAGTTGGAAAACTAGGCAACAACCCCCTAAACTAGGCTATCCCCAACCCTTCCACACTCAAGTGACACTACTGTTTGGGGCAGTTGCACATTTAGTCCGAAATAGACAGGTATTAAATTTTCAAGAGGCACTATATTAATATTGGTTGGTTTTATCTGCATTTATCAAAGTACCTTTAAATAGTATACTGAAACACAGTAATTTACAAATAGGATGTTATGAATGTTAGAACTAATTATCAAAGCAACAATAATCAATCAATGTAATTAAAATTCAAATAAATTTACTAGTAAATCGGGGTTCCCACAAGCCTTAAGAAGGCATGATTTTTTTTCATTTACCATCCTAAAATATTTCAAAAGCAGTTGTTTTTACAAGAACACTACATCTTTTATTTCACCTGCATTCATAAACCAAGATCAATGTTACTAGTCCAAGCTTAAGTGTTGGCGTGGTGTGGAAGTTTGGAGAGGGGTGCCAGCTCAGATGTGGTCTCGTCATCTGATCGTAGCTCAAAATTACATGGGTGTTGTCCTTGTATCTTTCCCTTCGTGTTTGATCCTGGACCTCTAAGCCCATTCAAGACCATCGCTAATAGCCCATTGTGTTGCTCCAGTGCAACGTTAATTAAAATACTTACTTACCAATGTCGAGTGTCATTTAAAATTGAAGGCATATTTATAGGTTAGCTAAAAATGCTTTTAAAACTGGGTCCATGAAACCCAAACTTATCACAAAAATAGCTTTAAAGGGCCCTAATTTTCCTTTTGCTTGGAGAACAAATCTCATAAATACAGTGCAGTTATATAAATGTGCATCCAGAACTAATATCTTTACATGTGAGCATAAACAAGGCATTTGTAAAGGATAATTGAGGATACATTCATGAATTTCTATTGATACTTACGTGTATATATATAGATTTTTTTCTTCAATAAGAAATTATTTTTGTTAAAATTTAAACTTTAAAATATTGACTATTTTCGTAGAAGTAGGAAAGGTGAATTTTTAAACCTTCTGTTAACAGGACTGAGAGGTGTGTACCAAGGTGTCACCGCCACCATAATGAAGCAGGGCAGCAACCAGGCCATCAGGTTCTTTGTCATGGAGTCTCTTAAAGATTGGTACCGTGGAGGAGACCCCAACAAGAGAGTAAACAAACTCATCGTTGGCATGTTCGGTGCTGTGGCAGGTGCTGCCTCTGTCTTCGGAAACACGCCTATTGATGTGGTGAAAACAAGGATGCAGGTCAGTATAAAACAGAATGCAGATTTTAACCAATTGAGTTTTTAAAATCATTAATTTTAATTCAAATCAATAATTCCATTTTTTCTTAATTTTGTTTGATATTGGAATAACATGAGGCAGAATGCATGTTGTTACTAGAGACATTTCCAAAGTTCTCTGAATTGTATTAAGAATTTGTTTAATTTTCGTCTATTGCCATTGTAATTTTTTAATTTGATTTCCATTTAACTATTCTTCTCCCAGCACAAAACTGACCATGTGCCATAAAACCCCAAAATCCAATACAATCCCAGCATGAAACCTGTTTTTAGGGCTACCTAAAAAAATCTTTATCCACTGGTTTATAGCTTGCTTATGTCATTGAAGTATGGACATCACACACAATAGAGAGATGCTATTTGAATTCTGGAAACCGATGATAGTTGCTGCGTGCCCTCTTGACAAATCTCTCTTTTTCTTTTGAGATCTCTTCTCTGTAGAAAAAATGTTTCTTTGAGCAGCATCTTCCATAGAGTAGCAAAATTAGTACTTAGACACTTGGCGAAGAGACATGTTTTTAAGTCCTATTGATTGGCACGACTAACCTTATTGGGAAGACCTGTCTGGACTTTTCTGTACCTGAAAGCATATGTCATTAGACCAACATTTTAGTCAAATTGCAATTACCAAAACTTTGGAAACATCCCTTGCATATTTAAATAAGTTTAAAATTTGTTTGTTCAGCCCAAGAATAACCCTTTTTTAACTGAATCATCTTTTTGGAAATGTTGACTAGAAAATAAGTGTCACTGTTTTCTCAATCAATGAGTATCAAACAATTCCCTTTGTCCCCTGACCAATTGATATCACTCAAGCATGTTCATCTGCAGCTTTACCCCTCGGGGGTACATCTTTAGGTGTGTACGGGCTTCACGAACCTGTGGTAACTGAGTGAACTGCTCTTCTCCCATGGGGTTTACTGTCTTTGGTAAACACAGGAATCACACTCCCGGGGTACCCAAGCGATCTTTTCTCTTTTCCTCCTACTGTTCTATCTCCCACCCCTCTTGTTTTTCTTTTATGTGTCATGTGAACAGCATTGTAATTATGAACAATTTTGCTTTGAAATTCAATTATCATATATCTTCATCAATCATATCCATCATATCAAGATTCCATTTTGAGTTTTCCTATTTTATTTATTTTTTTTTTGTAATTTCTATCACTGAGTTATTTAATTTTTACTTCATGAAATGTCGGTACTTTTTCTGACTCGCATGTTTGCCATGTGTGGCATCCCGTATTGGGGAAAATGGAATCCTGGGGTACCTGATGCGTGCCCTTTGGCCCATACTTCAACGTAGATTTGTGACCAGTTAGCCCGCTCTGGTCAATTGGCTCACTTAAGTTCTCTGGGTTTCACCACTTCAGAGTGCTTAGCCCCTCTGTCGTGCTGGACTTCATTGGTCTTAAGTTTTTTGGGTTAGTGCTGCAGAGGGATACCCTGGGTGAACCGGCAGATTCACATCCCGATACTGTAGCACTATATCATGGTGATATCTTGAAGTGTGCTGAGGCTGGAATGTTCCAGAGCCAGTAACCACTTCCCTTGTTGGACTCCATGGTGGGTATGGGTCCACCATGGAGAAGAAGTTAAATATTCAATCTATGGATCCAAAAATTTCTTTGTGCCCTAGAGGAGGCCTCTAACAATGTTAATTTCTCAATACCTAAATTTTTAATTATCAATAACCCTGAAGGGAAACTTGCAACCTTTTCACCATATGCTGTACAAAAATTTATTCAGTCTGCTGCTGGCGAACCAAAAGCAATAAAGAAATTGCAGTCTGGTGATCTCTTCATAGAAACTATCTGCATATCAATCTGAGCAACTAATGAAATTAAACCAAATTGGCGAACTAAAGGTTAATATAACTCCACACAGAACTCTAAATTGTAGTCGTGGAGTTATATCTGAATCTGATTTTTTAATGTATCTGAACAGGAGTTTATCGAAGAATTGAAATCTCAGCATGTTTGTTCAGCCAAATGCATCTGCATCAGACGAGATGATAAAAGTATTAACACAAAACATGTAATATTAACATTCAACACACTAGACGTGCCGACATATTAAAACAGGATACTTAAATTGCAGCATTAGACCATTCATTCCAAACCCCCAAAGATGCTTTAAGTGTCAGGTTTGGACACTTAAAGCATCTTGGACATTCCCAGGCTTCATGCCGATCACCTGCAATTTGCCAGATGCTCAAAACCCGAATATGGTGAAAACTGCACTGATGAACCTGTATGCTTCAATTGTAAGGAAAATCATCCTACTTACTCCAGGTCTTGTCCTCAATGGAAAATAAAGAAATCCAAAGTATAAAGATAAAAAAACTAGTAGAAAGTTTTCAAGAGCAAATATTTCATACGCATCTAATTAAAACGATGAAATCCGTTGCTGTCCAAACAGATACCATTTCCGATAAAGAAATTAAAGATACAATTGTACAAGACAAAGAAACAATCGTCCAAGAAAAAGATGCAACCATTAAAAAATCAACAAAAACAAACATTCCCAAACCATCTGATCTTGATCTTAAACACACTTCTAAAACAAAATCACGAATGAAATTAGATGCTACAAAATCTAATAGAATCGATGAAAAATACTGGGAAACGTATTCTTCATCTGATGAGAAAATGGAAATAGACAAAAATAAAGAGTAGGCACAAACGCAAAAAATCTGAAAGAATATCAATGGTTAAAATAATATTTTGAAATTGCAAAGGCTGCCATAATCACGTGGAGACTGATTGCTGCCATCCTGTATGTCTTGGTCTGCAGGAAACTTTTTGACACCAGCAGTATGCAAAAAAATTGGAAGATATATCGCAAGAAGAGACAATTTAAAAAACAATCATGTTAGTGGTGTAGCTTGTCTGGATTGTCCATCTTCGGCTGTTTAAATTTCATACTTTCAAAAATTTGTGCATTTTTATTTTGTACATATGTGAATTAAATTCAGTCTCATTAGTTATGCCTCAGATCTTGTTTTTATCGTCTGACTATTTAAATATTTTTATTCTCATCTACACATTTTACATGTTTTAAATTTATCTTTGTCTTGACTTCATTTTTAAATGTTCTGCGCTTTTATTGGGCTATATTCTGTCTTGTGTTTGGTGCAGCTTGTCCAGTTTTGACCTTACGCCATTAAACCCAAATCAATCAATCAATAAACCAACCAGCGGCAGCAGCTTTATTTTGTATATATAGCAGTGCTGAGATCCCCTCACTTCCTTGGTCAGACCCCAGTATTTTGGGAGGCAAATCAACTAAGTTTGAAAATAATTTCTTTTCACTTTAGAAAACTATTGATTTAATTAGTATGATGTGGTTGTGAAATGTCAGGGAAAGAACGTTTTTGGGAAACCATCTACCAGGTATTTTGAAATGTGAAGAACCAATTTATATTTTACTAAGTAGACATGTAAATCATGATTAAATCGTAATGCTTCTTTGGCATCTGAGAAAAAGGATTTTCAAATCCACCAAAGTTTTGTTCACCTTCAAATCATGTTGGATGATAACAGGATAATGAGTTTTTCTGTACAGAGCACAAAGTACTGTGATTTTTAAATTAAATTTTAGATCCTCTTGAACTATTTTAAAATTTTTATTCTGAATTTCAAGTATTATGGATTTGCATTTGAATACAGAATTTTCAAATGCAGGGATAGAACAGTACCAAGTAACAATATTAATTTTGTTATTTGAATTAAGAAAAATCTTTGTATGCATATCATGTCTAAATGTACACTATTTTCTCTAAATTTTGTTTTGAAAAATATTTTCTTAAATTTTGATTTGAAAGTTTTTAAAATGTGTAAAAATTTGCCGATTTATTTCCTAACTTCAGCATTAATGTTTTATATTCATTTATCCAGAAATACACTATAAATGCATGCCTTAACCATAAATAAGTTTAAATTGACAAGGGAAAAAATTAACCATAAAAATTCTATTTGAATCAAATAAATCTGAATCTTTTTGTTAAAAAGATTTTTCGTTATACTCTGGTATAAAGTATCTCTTGGATAAAATGTAGATGAGTAATTTTATACAGCTTTGTAAGATTGGCATTGTTCCAAAATCTGTTTGACAGATTTACCTGTTTAGATGGCCCTCATGGAAAGTATTGTAGCAGGAACATGCTTATGATGCCAGGAGGAAAGGAATTGAAAAAATAAAATATATTGAAATAGTTTTTAAAAAATTGAGTAATATTACTAAAACATGAATACCAGTTTTCAAAAATTTCCCAAGTAACTTTTAAAAGCAGATTTTCAGGTACTTCTTCTATTGGTTCTAATGCTTTAAGCAAAATAGAAAATGTCAAAAGTAATAATTATAAACCTTGAATGGTTTAATATATATATAAAACAATACTTGATGTTTAAGTGAAGTCTTCATTTCCTTTTTTTAATTATAGTTAGCTGATAGTATGATTCTATTTGTTCATTTGTGAATGCAAGTATTAAAATTTATTTTTATTGTAAGACTGTTTCTATGTAATTGAATACTAATAAAATATAATTTTTAATTCTCTTCTAGGGCTTAGAGGCACACAAGTATAAAAATACTTTCCATTGCATTTATGAAATAGCCACGAAAGAAGGATTCTTTGCGTAAGAATTTTTAAGATTTATGCAACATTTACTTTGTATTTCATGAATATTTTATTGGTATTATCTAACTACTATATAAGCTCTTATAGAAATCATTCTTAACCATAGCAGTCATTTGATAATCTTAGATATGGCAAAAACTTGATTAAGTTGGGCTAGAGAATTTATTTATTTCTCAATTGAATTTTTATTCATCGTGGTATGAATATTAATGCTGTATTAATATCTACCAGGGTATGCCGATTTAAATCAAGTGATTTTTATTGAAAAAATTGATTCAAATCAAACTTTAAATCTTTTGATTGAAGTTTAAAAGTATCAAAATGAAATAACCTGGGACACATGTTATTTTATTCAAATAAGTTTAAAAATTAGCTCCTACTCAGCAACACCTGAAGAATGATCTTTTTAACTGAAAATAATGGATTTCCTACTTAGAGATGGCAGTATTAATTGTAGTAGTGGTGCCAACTTTGTGAGAAATTATTGGAAGAAGTAAAATATCACTTTATATACAAGGGTGTTTCAGAACTAGTTATTTTGTTAATATAAATAATTATGAATATTATCAGTATTTGTAATATTTAAACATTATGTTAGAGAGGGACCAGGACTCAAACAAGAAAAATTAGGACCCAAGGAGTTCTGGTCTCTAGAACTGGGAGCATCTCTTTTAAAGTGATCTGTTAAAAGAGATCGAATCATTCTGCATATTTGGTTACTTCTATTATTTGTAATATTTACCCCTTATATTTGAGGGTCCTGGGTCTACATAAAAAATTTCAGAGATCAGACTCCTAGGGCATGCTTGGTGTGGATTATCTTTTAACAACTTATTTAGTTTCTCATTGGAAATATTTACCTCTCCCGTTTGTGGGGACTCGAGGAGTTCAGGCCTCCAGGTATTGGTGCCTGTATTGGAATGACAACTGACTAGTAAATATTTCTTTCTCCTCACTAAAACAGGCAGAGGTTGAGTTTGGGTCTAGTTCATGCATTGCACGAACTATTCGGCTATTTTTGAGTCTTCCCTGTGAAAGGTTGCGCAGGCTTGAACTGATGCCCTCTCAAGAGGGAATCAGCACTGTTTAAAATTTGTTTTCAGTATGTTAAAAACTAGTATGGATTCCCTCACTTCCCAGCTTATTTAGTAAACCCTTTCGAATAAAATTAAACTAAGCTTAAATAGAAAGAACCTCTTAATGTTCGCAAAAGCAAAATATTAATCTAATATGCCCATAATTAAGAAAATTCAAAAGCAGATACGTTTTTTTTATTTCCTCTTTGGGGTGAAAACATTGTATTCCAGATATTTCTTTTCGAATGCAGAACAATTTGGTTCCGACGAATTTAAATTTGTTTTCATGTCTGTAGCAGACAAGAAAGGTATTTATAAGAAACAAGTTGGGTAACAAAAGTCCAGAAATTTGAAATTTGTTCAACTTTATTATTTATAAAAATATATTAAATGTAAAATTAAAATTTTCTCCCCTTATTAAAATGATTATTTTAATTTAGAATTTTGAGTATTATGGATTTGTATCATGAAATACACAATTCAACTGAAAGATAAAAGTAACAAGACTTATTTTTTCAATCTTTCAAAAATCTGCCTTGCTATATTTTCTAAATTCTTATATATTAATGTTTAACATAAATCAATACTATCTAGAATCAATATTGTGATTTGCATATCTCATATCTAACAAGTTTAAACATTTAGAGGCAACAAATTAATAAAAATCATTAAAATCAAATTTAAATAAATAAATCTGATTTAAATCAAATAAACCCGATTTTTATGATTTAAAAAACATTTTTTCATATTCTGATATCCACACTGCATTAGTGATCTGTAAATTACAAAACTCTGGTTATAAATATCAAGATAGAAGTTTGTTATTTAGTGAACTGAATTGACTGAAAAATGATTGAAATAAAACTGCTGTTGACTGGATTAATAATTTCCAAACTGATTTTAGTCCCATCATTCTTTACTTCAGTAAATATTTCAAGAACATTTGCTTTCATGAGAAATTTTGATTTCACAACTTAAGATCACATATCGTCGGTGTTATGTAAAAAGAGCAAATCCGCCATATCTATGATTTTCGCCTTTTTGACTTGCCGATATTAACAGCTATCAGTATGCAAAAATGGCATATCTGTAGGACTGATGGTTGCCAAGGAAATAGCATGTAAGAAAAAGGGGAACTTAATATAAGCTTTGTTACAAAAGCGAATAGTATTTGATCTTATATCTAAGAAGGGACATGTAACTTGTAGGACAAGACTGAAAGAAACAGGGGATCAACTGAAATAGGAGCTTGTATTTTCAAATACATCAATGACCACCCAAATACAGAAGAATTTATTTTTATGAGCTATAGCTGGTGGTATTCAATTTTCCACACAGGCTAATAAGTTGAAGGAGTAAATCTAAAAATGTAATGAGTGAATTACCAGGCTCTGAAAGAAATTTAGAAATGACCTCTTCAAAAATATTATGAAATTCAAAATAGTTTTACTATTGATTTTTTTCGTTTAACTTGTAATTGTATATATTATTTTTAATAGAAATGCTTAATTTAATGTATAATTTATGCCTTTCTAATATCTGTTTTTCTTAACCCTCAATATATCAAGCATGTTTCTTATCCCCAAGAAATGTAATGTATCAAAAGGTCTCTGTTACAAAGGGAACTTGTGTAATAAAGTTTTAAAATAAAAAATTATTTAAATGCTTTCCGATTCATTAGTTTTGTTTGTCACCAGATTCTACAAAGGAACTGTTCCCAGGCTTGGCAGAGTGTGCCTAGACGTGGCAATCACATTCATGATTTATGATTCCTTTATGGATCTCTTCAACACCATTTGGAAAACCGATTGAACTGGCGAAGGATCTTTTGTTATGTTTTAGGATGTATAGTTTATTTTGTTAGATTTATATATTTTTGCAACATTTATAATTCAAAATTTCAATCCAGTGTTTGTATGGTGTTAATGTTAGCAATATACCAGGATGCATGTGAATGTTGTTTTTAAAGCTTATCCCCTTCTATCAATCCTTTTTGATTTTGTATGGGGAAAATAATCAAATTTTTTGTAATACTTGTTTGTACTGCCAGATTTTAGGATGTATTTTATGAAGTAAATAAAATTCAAATTTGTAAATGTCTAACTGATTGATATGCACAATGGTTCTTAGTTGACTTTCCAGTTTGATATAAAAATGTTTATTTGTCGATATATTTCTCTTGTGTGTCGTATATCTGAATGCTTATTTAAAGTTATGCATTCTGTATGTTTTTCATTGTGTATTCTACAATTAACTGTTTTTCTATAAAACCTGATTCGCTAAAATAAAAAAATTTTGAATGCAAATCTGGCTTCTAAGTTACTGATGCATTTATGAATATTTCTGTTCAGAGTAGTTTAAAATTTTGAGGATAATTTTTGAATTGGCATCTTTGAATATTTTGATAGCTTCATTTGAAGATTTTTAGGTATTCTAAATGGATCTATTTAATTTTTAACTATTGAATTTTACTGATTTTGGATTAAGAAACTAATTTAGGATAAATCATTTGTTTTTAAAATGAAATAATTTGGATGAAATGAATATTTCTGTTAATAAAAAATAGATTTAGAAAACAGATTTTTTTTCTAAGTTTATAAAATGAAACTATTTCAATGTTGCATATATACTGTGTGGATATTTCTTTTATATAAAATACTGATCTTTCTGTCTGCACAGCATTTCAAAATGGCTACATTGCATGGATTTTAATGACAATTCCCTCTGGTTTCTTAATCTTGGGTTTGCCACAGTGTCTGCTAACGAACCTTGTGCCATAAAATCCAAACCAAACCCTCTGGTTCACTCATGTTTTCTACTTGATAAATTAGTATTTTTTAATATTTTGAGAGCTCTAAAATTAGCAACAAATTTGAAATTTCCTTTCATTACTTTAACAACATTAAGTGCATAAGATGTATTTAAACAATGCATATAATCTGTTGCAAACTTTAGATAAAATAAAGCAGCCCTTGATTTAAATACTCTAAAATAGTAATGTTATGGTACAACTTGAAATAAAAGTTATGTGTGATGAACTTCAATGAACAATAGCAAGCTTTTAGTTTCAAACATAATTGTGAACATGAAACATTTTTAAGATGCATTAAGTATGGAAGGTGGCAGCATACAGTTTATTATCTCAGCAAACTAAAAGTGTGACCTTGTCATCTGACTGGTTCAAAATTACTTGGTGTTCTTGGATCTTTCCCTTCAGGGATGATCCTGGACCATTGCTAATAGCCCGTCGTGTTGCTCCAGTGCGACTGACGAAAGAAACCTACCTACTGGGCAAACTAATTTGTAATAAAAACAAATGTTTTAATCGGTCATTTCTACAAATGTATACGAAGTTGGTTAGAATAACCAGCTGTCAATAATTTGTTAGCAGTTTGTCAGAAATATACTTCCTGTTCATGAGAAGTGAACTTTTAATCTTTCACTGAAGCAGATCTTGTTTCACACCAGAGCTTTTAGGCTATTAAATAGTGTCAATGGATGCATGGTTTGATCTTGGGGAAGCTCATTTGTACAAAGTTCATTAAGCTAACTAGGGAAAAGGGCTGCCATACACAAAATCATGCCAACTGCCATAGGATGGTCCCTTGACCTTCTAATGAAATAGACGGATCATGTGGGCGGAGTCGCTGTCGTAAGATCTCTGAAAGGTAAATCGCTCGACTTAGCTGATTGCTGTGGAAGCGCAGACTAGTGTTTTTGATCACGGTGGATAATTACTAACCAATCAATAATTTAGGATTCATGCTTTTACCCACAACCACATGTGATCTTCAAAAACGAGCAACTGGAAGAAATAACATGAAGCTGCGGGCACATGCTCTGCCTATTTCGCTTTAAGGTCGATGGATGGTCCTCGTGACATAAAAACCCACTCAACCAACTGCCATAGGGCATTATTTGTTTCTCCAACTCAATCACTGCTATTGCTTCTGGCAACGAATGATAAACAGCCGAAAACCACGTTAAAGTTACCAATCATGGAAATGCATTGTTTTCACTTAGCTTGTTCCCTAATTTAACGAATAGACATGTTTAAAGCCAAGCGACTTAAATGCCAACTCACTGAAACCTGCATTTGAATGCTGTGAGCAGCATTTGAGACTAAAACTATTGTCTTTTTGTAGGAATTGCTTTTTATACAGTTAAACATTCTTGAACTCTTAAAGAACTCGATTTAAAGTTTGTATCCTAAAATGTAAATGTTGAATGAAGTTCTAGTCACGTTTATGCAACACATGTAGTTGATTGGACCATATTCCTATAATTCATAATAGCCCGTTGTGTTGCTCCAGTGTGACGTTAATTGAAATACCCCCTATAATTCATTGGGTCGCGGTGTCCCAGTTGGAAGAGTAACGGACTAGCAACCGAAGGGTTGTGTGTTCGAATCCAGCCAAATACAGTCGTGTACAAAGGGAGCTGGTGCACTAAATCTGTCGTGGCCTCAGATGTCCTCACGTTTGCATGATGTGGAAGTTTGGAGAGGGGTGCCAGCTCAGGTGTTGCTTCGTCATCTGACCGTGATTCAAAATTACGTGTTCTCGATCATTCCCTTCGGGTTTGATCCCGGACTGTTGCCAATAGCCCATTGTGTTGCTCCAGTGCAACGTTAATTAAAATACCAACCTAAAAAGATAGCAGATGCCAATGTGGTATTTAATGTTTGGTGGCCATAATCAACTTGATAAGCCATTCTAAGTAGTTTGACCTTGTTTTCCTCCTTTATGTAAATTCTATTTACAAAAACGTTATGTGAACACTGTTTTGGGCAACATTTGGAAAAGCTGATGCTTTTTATGATGTGACATTGAATAGGAACATGGTCAGTTTCTTTTCTGATAGATACTGCTTGAGAAGATGCAGTCTTATTCGAAAAAGATCTTGAAATAATTGTAGACTGAAGAAATGGATACTGGGAATGGTGAAAATTGCAATTCTGAAAATAAAGTATATTTTATCTAATGAAGATAGGGAAAATGCAGCTCTAGTGATGAAGCTAAAACTAGTTTGGCATCTTCCTACGAATAATTCACAAAGCCGTGGTCGTTTGAGCACCAAACGCGATCCAAAATAACCAAAGTACGTCATCAAATTGTAAGGACTTTTAGGCCAAGTGGAACAACTATACAGGATGTCCCCAAAAGGTTGTTCCGCGATTTATCTTTTTACCATTTGGAGATAGGTAGGCAATGTAAATTGCAAAAGTGCACCAAATAAGGTAAGTAATTAAGATATGTGAATAAAATTATCATGCGATAACAATTTAAGCGGATACAGTTTTTAATTTGTATACCACCCCTCTAGATAAAAATCCAAGATAGCAGAAATGTTCCTTATCTGTATCCCTATCGTTAGTAAAAAACCGTATTTCTGTAGGTTGAATAGTAACGGAGATACAAGAGTTACTATTTTAAGGGCGCCGTATCTAATCTAGAGCGGAAACAAACCGATGGCCAAGAATGAAGAGCTGAGTTCTGCATTGCTGCAGATGGAAAAATTTCCATTTATTTTTATTTAAACCATTTTTTCTACAATATTTTTATTAAAGATTACATTGTCTACTATTATGCATTGCGATTTTCATCTGCAGTTGCAATACTACATTACTTTGCACAATGTTGCACTTTGACCGAAAAAAAATGCTTTTTAGCATTGTGTATGCGGTCCCTAATCTGACTGCTTGAACAGCTGTGTACAAGCGGTATAAGTCAACTTTTTTGCGTCCTTATGCCTCCGTTACTGTTCAACCTACAGAAATGCAGTTTTCTGCTAACGATAGGGATGCAGGTAAGGAACATTTCTGCTATCTCGGATTTTTATCTAGAGGGGTTGTATACAAATTAAAAACTGTATCCGCTTAAATTGTTATCACGTGATAATTTTATTCACATATCTTAATTACTTACCTTATTTGGTGCACTTTTGCAATTTACATTGCCTACCTATCTCCAAATGGTAAAAAGATAAATTGCGGAACAACCTTTTTGGGACACCCTGTATACTACCAAACGGAATTAGTCAGTGTTCTAAACACTTTTTAATACTTTAGATGTCTAGCAGATACTTGGGTTTTAAGTGACAAGGAAGCAAACAAGATAAATTTCGTTCTATAGCTATGTGAAGAACTTAATACTCCTTATACAAAGGTTTCAATGTAGGCAGATATCAAAATGTAGGAAACGATTTTTTAGAGGAAACCACACCAAAAATTGATGCGGTATTGCAAAAAAGCAGTATGCAGGTAGGAATTAGAGTCACACTAGAGCAATACAACAGGCTATTAGAGTGTGCAGAAAATGTGCCTAGAGAAGTGAGTTGTATGGATTGCTTCATTGCATATACAAACTAAAATTCATTAAAAAAACAAGTCAGTGACAAATTTTCTATTTAAATAATCCATTATCTAACTTAAAATAATCGATTTAATTTTATCCAGCTCAAGAATAAGGCCACACTTCACCCCCGTATTTCTAGTATAACGCCTTTCAGTGTTAACTTGATTTCACTAGAATGAGTACAACTTTCACATTAGAGTTCAGTGGTTAAATTATAATCTTTATTAATGAAAATATTTGTATTAGATCAATGGAAGATGGATGTCGTCCCACTGAACTTCTCTCTGGTACAAAATCATCTTTTTATATCACATACAAAATTTTCAGAAGCATTTTCCTCCATTGACTAGTGAGCCGTTTTGTTGACATGCATGCACATTGAGTTAATAAAGAAAAATAGTTAAATACTGAGTAGGTATGTCATGTAGATACATAGGGTGAAAAAAGTCTGCTGATTAAATTCATAACTTAGCTAATTAGAAACAAATTTTTAAAAGCTTACCTAATTCAAAGTTTTTTCCAAGGATATTATAATTCAACATGGACTTTTTTTTGAAGAGTAGCATTAGACCTAAAATGCTATCTTGATGTTACAATAGAGAAAACCTACTTATTGCCTATTCAATGCAGCAAACCACAATGTTTTAACTGCTTACATTTTTTAATTTACTTACTCAAGGAGACAACATCCTGTATATGCAAGCTGGATTTACCTAATGTGCTTTAATTGCTGAACCTAATTAAATGAATTTTTTTGTTCAACTTACACAAAATTTAAATTACCAATAATGGTACTATCAATTTCACAAGTGATGCCAGTGGACATGGAATTTCATGTTTCAAAGTAGATTAAGAATCATCCTGGAATGTTTGTGAACATTGAAAAATGGGTTTCCACTCTTACCTTTTCTACAGATCACATCAACAAATTCTGTAACCAGAAATTCATTCCACCAGTGTCAGCAGTAACACATTTTATAAAGACTTTGTATACTTTTCTCTTGTTATATAGTAAGAGGGTACTTGAAAATCCATAACACAAAAGTTTATTTCCCAATTTACATAGCATAGAATATATGAAATTTACAAAATATACATTTTATTTTTAAATTTGATTTGATAAGACAAAATATGCAGCACCTTATCTTTCATACAATGTTCACAAACTCACAATAATTTTGTGAGGTAGAATAAATAGGAAACATCAATAAGTATAAGGAATTCTGATCTGAAAAAATTATTTGCTTTCAAATAAAGATTTTATTTCAGTAAATTCAACTTTAAGAACAAACATATTTGTTAACTGTTTCTTTACACTAGAATTTGGAAACTGAAAATTGCTTTTCAACCAATTGCAAGTTTGATATCCTTAATGCTTTTTTCAGCTCAATATCAACTAGATATGAGGATAGAATGACCAACATTTGGACGAGAATTAGGATATACAAAAATGAATACATATCTTATTTTTGTGAGTGCAAAATTTTTTTGTATAAACTTGTGAAAAGATTACATAGGTTTGTTATGAGCTATTGTTTATAGGTTTCAACAATTCTTAGAAATCAATGAATTGGAAGCTTTCTTGACAAAATTCGTTGATTTAAATTGATAGAATGAATCTTGCTTTAGCAAGACAAAATATATTTTTAGGCAGAGTGGATCTGAATGTGTTGAAAAAGTTTTTCCACCGTAGGCAAAAATTATTAAATATCAGATATGTTCCTATTATTTCACAAAATTGTTCAGTTCATTATGGACCATGGATATACTTCAGTTTACGCCTCAATTATCTGCATGTGAAGATAAATTCAGTGTTTTCTCTTTTACATCAGTGAGCCAATCAATTCTTCGTGAACTGAGGAATCTTGTGATAGCTGCAGTCTTCAAACTTTTTGTAGACCAGGAAACCAGTATGCAGTTTCTCCCTGGAACTGTTCGTCCACCCAGACTAAACCCTCTCGAATTAAATCAAATATTGCAGTTTCTGCTCTCAGTTTCTCCCAACTAAACTCTTCGGATAAAATAGTGAGAGTAACGAATCCTTTGGAGCTAGCTCTTTGAATGACCTTGGTATGGTCTACATTCAACTCAGCAGGTACGGACTGAACGATGTAGTCCTTAGCGGAACCACATGCAATGGTTCTGAAGCCCTCTCCCAAGATCTTCAGTTTGTCTATCGCCCGCAACAGATCGTCGTATCCAATGTCTTCTTGCTTGGCAGAGACGCTTCTGGACTTGATGAGCAGTCTCCGCAGTTCATCCAAATTCATGATCCCACCGTTGCGGTGACGAGTGGCAAGGCAGATTTCTACGATTTGTACACCAAGCTCGTAATAGAAATCGCCGACACCCAGCAGATCGGCCCAGAAACCCTTGCTGGATGCTAAAGGGTCCACACCAGTGGCGGCGCACATTTCTTGAAACTGTTGACGGAACTGCGTGTTTTTCTTGATTTTGTTCTTGTACTTTCCGGCGAAATCTTGTAGATTGGATCGAAAAGTATCCATTTGTTTTGTCATCAGCTGTAACTGGTCATCGGCGAGTTCCGTTCCCTTGTCTTTAAATCGGGCTTGAGCCAACTGCTGCTTCTGGATCGCTCCTACACCCCCTACGCGCCGTCGCATGTTTCTTTTTCAAACAAAACGATCTAAAATGAGATTTTGATTTTTAAAGCACTTCACTTTCTCGAAATATCAAATCTAAATACAGAACCGATAGTAGAAACTTATTTTCACTCCAGATTTTCTGCTATAGTTGAGTGTTGCCATTCAACAGGGAAGGAATCGAGGTAATCTGAAAAAAAAATTGTGTAATGAAAAATTATGCAAAGAAGCCTGGAGAAACTTTGAGGTAAGAATAGCCCACACAAAAAGAAAATAAGTGTAATGAAAAATGTAGTAACATTTTTTCTTGTCTAAAGCAAATAAAAACGAATGATTTAATTGTACTAATAGTTTTCTCACGAATGGCATTAGTGACAGTGTGCGCAGATTTTTCGCGCAGACTGTAAATAAACAAATCGGGACGGAAAGTGCATGTTTACTGAACTAAATTTCCACAGAAAATGTTACTAATAAATGCAAGATTTTTGAACAAAGCATCGAAGCTTCCAATTTCTATTTTTAATAAATCAACTTTAATAAACCGGAGATCGAATTTCTACGTATGTTTTGATTAAAAGTTTTCACGCCTTTCGTGTATGTTTTGAAACATGATTATTTATGGAATGCAAATATTTTTTATTCAATTCGTACAAGCGATGAGAAAATGCAGGTTAAGTGTGAAATAACAAACAAAAAAATTGTATGGGATGGAATGATTTTGTTCTCAGAATTCTTAAAAGGTTATAGAATTTGTCAAGTGTTGAAAATTATGAAAGGCTAAAAATTTATTATATTCGCTATTTGTTTTATTTTATATTATCGTGTGACATCTAAAAATCACATTTTTAGAATATTATTATCACTTGAACTAATTATGTTTTTAATTTGTACTTTTGAACACTGATTGAGAACAAGCATTTTAAAAAAAATTCCATACAGTGCAGTGAATGAGTAAAATTTAAGATTTGGTCTGCCTATACCTTTAAGTAAAATTTATCAATCTTTATAGGGTTGAATGAGTCAAAAAGTATTACTCGCAAATACACCCACATCCACACTTGCATTTAATTAAGATACTAATATAGCAATTTTAATATGAGCCATATTTTGAAAAATGTATAGATGTAGGTAATAATTCTTTTCTTAGATTTGCTAGGCACTATATATGGTTAATCCAAGATACTGATTCGTATAAGGAATGTGACTAGAATTTCCCCATACCTTTCACATTTAGCTGGGTGTAAAGGTTATTGGCCCAGCATATTAGTACAAGAATTGACAGGCCTAATTCCATTACTCCCACCTATATTTTGTTCTGCAATTGAAATTTTGGAGGCTCTGGCACCAGTAGCACTCCAGCTAACATCACCCGTAGAAGTGCTGTTGCCCAATATTTGAAAATATTTAAACTTAATTATCACATGGGCATTAAATTTGTAAATTTTAAACCTTTTTGTTTTCAAAATTGAAGTGGGATTGTACAAGTGATGAAGTCATTAAGTGAACAGCTAAATTAATTAGACGTTCTAAAAATATATTGAAATAAAGGGGTGATTTTTTGTAAAATAAAAATTAGTGTTTGATTCTATTACCTCTAAAATTCTTATTGTTTTCTTCTGTTACCTTTGGGTAAGAAACATTTAAACCTAATTGTCTAGTTTGTTAAGAAATATACTTGTGAAGATCTACCTATTCCCCAGTATGATCCTAGAAGCTCTCCAAGAGGTGCAAGTGGGTAATTTAAAAAGTTAAACTTGATTGGTAAACATTGAATTCGGGTAACTTTTCTTACTCTTACTAAAAGGTGCATGTTTCCCAGAGATGCATTAAAAAAATGGGGGGAGGGGAAAGCACATTCTGACAAAATGTTCTTGATGCTAGAATTAGTTTAATGTCTGCAAATCAAAGTTCTGTAAAGCCCATAAGTAGAAAGTAGTGTGTAGTTTAGTGATTTGATCAATTGCTAACCTAAGCAAATTATTCATTTATGTGCTAGATGACTCATTTGAACCTTATGTCTTGGCCTAATTAGCCCTTGTGTAGCAAAAAAATAACTGTACAGAGACCAAGCAAACCAAATCAAGCCAAGTGATTATCTAAATGGGAAGGGCTTCGACAAGACAAGAAAAGTTTGGGATTTTTGGTTTTGTGTGGGTTTTATGGAATAAGGGTGATATTTGACCAAGCTGCACCAAACAACATGAAGTAAATGAACATACACATGCAAGGAAATTTTACTGACACAAGAGAGAAATACACCTAGGAAGGAATCGAACCTGCACCACCTACAACTTGCAGATTTCTAGTGGAGTGGGCAAATCCAATGAGCCATGGCGACCCCACAAGATTAGAAAAATGCCTTGTCTATTCATCTAGACAAGGGTGACCAAGAATGTATTTAGAGGAAGGGCCCATAGGTCTCAAATCCTCCCCAAAATATTTTAAATGTTAAGAACAATCAAAATACACTAATTTAAACAGTGTAAGTCAAAGCTTCATTTATCACAGGTAAAATACACAGATATGTCTGAAAATTGTAAAAAGAAACATCTGTGCACATAATTTTTTTTTTAATATTACAGTCTTTCTATTGGATTGAAAAACTGAGACAGGTTGACTTCGAAAGACTCCAAAGGTTGGAGATTTCCAAAATTATTTTTCACTAGGAATCATCAATTAAGCTTTTGTAACACTGATAACATTTCAGGAGTGCCCAGATCCCCCTCTGAATACATACCTGTGAAGTGCCCCTCCTCTAACCTGGTATAGGGACCCAGGTTATAGGAAGGTCATTGTTAGTAACACTGCTGGATGTAGAAAATCTTATACATTAAATTTGTATGCAAAATATGCATCTATGTAGTATCTTGCATTTCATGTGAGATTCTTTTAACTAGTATTGTATTATTATTTGAACCATGTTGCAGTGTATGAAATTTAAAGGAGATTGAAAAGCAGTTGAGAATGAAATGCGAGAAAAAGTGTGGAGTAACTAATTTTCGTTTTTTTCTTACAGTGTCTTTCAAGTGATGTCAAACTTACAGAGAACCAAACCCCCTTGAAGAAAGGTAATGTTTCCCCATGTTCTCAGATGTTTTTCAAACAGTAAGGTTAACTGCTGTGCCATAGATATTATCGGGCATGACATTATCGTTTCAAAATGTGTCTAAAAACTGTACTATTGTCTGTCTACCACAAGGACTACTGACATTGTCTGAGTGGTGGTCACTCAGGAAGGAACAGGATTTGTTCATTTCGTTTTTGGAGAATGTAAAAATCACAACAAATACATTTTCATTTTGTCATTAAGTGCACCAATGTGATGAACTTGAATGCATTTCTTCATGCATCCCCTATGGAAAATGGTATGTGTGAGGTCCTTTACTTTTAAATGCAGGCGCATACTTTGGTGGGAGCAGTTCTCATGGTAGACAGACACTTTGTTACGCAACTAAACACAATATATTTTTTGCAACTATTTTGTTCTTTTATCAGCAAAAACATTTCATTTCTGCAAAAAATAGAT
The DNA here is from genome assembly GCA_933210815.1 of Meta bourneti. Lineage (NCBI taxonomy): Eukaryota > Metazoa > Arthropoda > Arachnida > Araneae > Tetragnathidae > Meta > Meta bourneti. Next base: position 52,445,037 of record OW119928.1, read on the forward strand.
TCTGCATTTTTGATTTTAATGTAGTGTATGAAATTTAAATGTAAAATAATCAAAATAATGTGGGCAGCTAGGAGATTGAACAGCATGAACCTAATACTGTTGTTACTTTTCAGATCTGTCTGGCCCATATCCCTCTGCCTATGACCCTAAAGAGGTTGAGAAGGGGTGGTATGAGTGGTGGGAGCAAAATGGTTTATTTTTCTCAGAATTAAATATTGACCCAAGTACAAAGGTGAGTTCTACACTTATTGCACATTCATTATTTTTTGTTATATATTCATTACATAGTAAGGTTCAAAAGTTTACAGCACAGACATATTACCATTAGGATTGACAGGTTTAACTCCATCATCCCATCCTGTGTTTTGTCACACTGCAGTTAAAATTTTGCAGCTTTAGCATCGGTAGCATTCCAACTAGTCTCACAGATAGAAGTGCTGTTGCCCAATACTTTAAAGTGTTTAAACTTAAGTATTGCATAGCCATTAAAATTTCAAATTCCCAATTTTTTTCAAAATTGGTCAGATTATGTGAAAAAATGTACTTTATTTGAGGAGGTGTTTTGCAGTTTTGGATCATTTTTAAGTACAGTAATTCAGATTATTTTTTGATGATATAGGAAAGTTAATTAGGCATTCTGAAAATGTAATGAAACAAAGGCTGATTATATAAAATAATAATTAATGTTTGATTCTATTACTCTTTAATACTCTTGAATTGAAAACTTTTGTACTGTAGCACATGTTTTCAGGCTGTGTAAAATAGATTATGCTTCTACTATATGTGAGGACCAAAATATAAATCCTATAAAATTCTAAAATTGACTGAATGGTTCTGGGTTTTTATCAATGCTACACTGGAAACTGACAACTCTGTTCATTACAAATATTTACACATGTTTACAAATGAATATACGTATGTGAACTATGTATAGCCCTATAGGCTAGTTAATTGAATACTTGAGCTCTTGCTTATCCACGATGGCTATATTCATCAAGTTTGAATATTGAAGAGTTATGCTTCCTTTCAACTAGATTGAGCAGAAGCTCAAGCACAACTGATACTTTTTTAACATTATGAAGTGATCCCACAGGCATCCATCAAATTTAGCAAGTCATGCTCTGGTTACAGTATGAGATGAGGGTGACAAGAGATTAAAAGTAAAATATTTCTCTGACAAAAGTGGCTAGGAAATTTTGGAATCTGTTAAACCCCTCATTGAAAGTAATTTATGAAGAAAAGAACAAATTACTATGCCATATTTACGTAAAGTATGTACTTTTGAGGAATACAAAGTAAATGTTTCCATTAGCTTGTATCATAAATAATTGGCAACAGAATAGGAATTTAAAAATAAATAAAATTTTAAATGATTTTTGTGTTAACTTGACTTTATGGCATAACTGACCAATTTCCCCTTACGTTAAAAAATGGCTATGTGCTATTCCTTAGATGTTTCTAATGTGTTGTCAGTGTTTGTATTATTTGTGTATGTTTGATTTATGTTTTGGGCTGAACATTTTTACTAGAGAACTGCTTATGCTTCCAAAAAATGTGTACAGAAACTTCATGAAACAATGTAATGGTTCACAAGAAAAGGTTTCAACTGTTGAAAAATTTAAAAATAGAGCATAGGACCCAGTACAATGTGCGGATAAATACTTTACACACAAATTCCAATAACGAAAGTTAGGATAATTACAGCTCATTTTACATATTTTTCATTATTAACCAAACAGGTACATTAAAAAGAAAAACAATTTTTGAAATTTAGCTTTCAAATGAAAGGTTCAATTTCAGCTATATTAGTTTTCTTCTTAATTTGTAATCTTTAAAACTTCCTGTTTTTGAAACACAAATGCTACCAAATGTCACTGAAAAATATAATGGGTAAAGTTGTCAGTATAAAAGCATTATCTCAGAAGTAACATTATCAACATTTGTTTTTTTGTTGTTGTTACCCATCACATATAATTTACAAAGTTTGATGCTGTTCCATTATTATGAAATTATACCTTATCTGTTTGCAGGATAAAGCCTCAGAGTTCTGTCTGGTCTTGCCACCTCCAAATGTAACTGGAAATTTACACATTGGCCATACACTGACTGTAACTATTCAAGATAGCATTTTGAGATGGTAAGATACTATCTGTCTACCATGCGAACTGCTCTCACCACAAAGTCTATGCCTGTCTGTTTCCTTGAAATGGACCTCATTCCATTTTCGATAGGGTATGCTTGAAGAAATATATTCAATTTGTCACATTGGCACACTTTATGATAAATTGGAAATATAGTTGTAATGATTTTTACTTGTTGCCAAGAAGGTATATCATAGTAAACTACCAACATTCACACAAAACAAAATTAAATTAAGATATCCATCAGTCGCCTCAAAATTGACTAAACCTGTTTCCCCACCCTGCGACCGCTTCCGCTCAGACTTTGTGCCAAGAGCAATTTTTTCTGTAGACAGAGTTTTATTTTAGTAGAAGCAATAGTTTATTATGCTACTAATCGAATTTCATAAGTAATATTGACTTCTCCTTTAAACTTTTGGAGAAAAGTTTTCAGATTTATGGGATAGGATAACTGCAAAAGAATCCCAATATGAAAAGGTTATCAGATAGTTTTAATTTCAAAGATGGTCTTATATTTAATTAATCCAATGGTAGTTTCAAAGCCATTGACTGGATTTGTATGTGTATTACAATGACATCATCAATATATCACACTTAGGGGACAAGAAAAAGTGCAATATATCAAGGGGAGGAATACAGCAAGTTATTAAAGTTCCCTTACACTGAAAATTCTAATCATTTATCACATTTTATACCAAAGAATTCATTATCCACTGTGCAAAATTCCAATTGAGTTTTCATAAAAATTAGAATATTAAAATTAAAATTCCAGCAATATTTTTTTTATAAAAATAAGTAAATCTATTCATAACTTAAATAGTTTTAAATGTATTTTTGAGAAATTGACTTATCAAATTGTATAAAATGGCCACCATTGTGCTCTTGATATTGATGTGAAAGGATTATAGCATCTTTATAGCATACTGTTGGGCATGATTTCTAGAATTAATATTTCAAAATGCTTTGAATTTTCAGGCGTCGCATGAAAGGAGAGAAAGTTGTCTGGATACCTGGATTTGATCATGGTGGTATTGCAACCCAAACAGTCGTTGAAAAGAAATTGTACCAGGAGAAAAAATTAACCAGACATGATTTTGGCAGAGAAAAATTTCTACATGAGATTGACCAATGGAAAACTTTGTAAGTGGCTCAAAATGGTATGCTGGTTTATATCCTATAACCAAGTGGCCGAGAATTATTTGTTTTTGTCCTAAAACTGTGTTAAGCAACTCTTAGATTTATTCACGTATTATATAATTTATTTTTATTTATTTAACATTTTGTTTAACGTATATTATGCAGTGACTGGTAAACTTTTAATCAAGATTTACATATGAGACAGGCTCTGGGTTTGAATCCCACTGTAAGAATGAATATTTGAAGTGGCGTGGAATCCACTTGAACATGTAAGTCACGATCTAATTAGCCCTTGAGTTGGAAAAAATGACTACAGAAAGAAATAAAAACAAAAAATGTGAGATAAAGGACATTTATGCAGTTTCACCAGCTGCTTAGACCTTTAAAACTGCTTTAAACATTTTTTTATTGGATAATACAGTATTTAAGATAAAACTTTAAATTTCATATTTTATATCTTTTACTAATATGTACTACAAAGTGAAACACTTGTGAATAATCCTAACATCCCTACAAACGTTCTTTAAAGGAATAAAGAAAAAATTGCAATGCAGCATATGTTTTTGACATGTTTTCTTTTCCTATAGTAAAAAATCAGTGTATTTCTTAAGTATCTTTACTTTTGTTATTTTTCAGAACTCAAACAAATATTGAAAAACAATTAAAAACTCTTGGAGCTTCCTTAGATTTCCGCAAGTCTTCATTCACAATGGACCCAGTAAGTTTTTAAAATTGGGAATGTCTCAGAATCATTCTCTTTCAGTTTATGTGATGCTTTATATGTCAACAATTACATGTGCATTTTACTATATTATGTATGTCGTAATAACAGATCAAAGTCAGGAATGGCAGGAGTGATGTAGGTAATTGTTCTAGTTCCACAGGTTTTTGTTGCTAAAGTTGAATGATGAGGCAAAGAATTATCTGAGGGAAAAAACTTCATTTAATCTTTCAGTAAATATAAAGACGAATTGGAACATGATGTGAGATGTCAGCATTGACCTTATAATGAAATGGATGGAACATGTGAGTGAAGCTTGTTATGAGTGTTATTTCTTCTGGTCACTTGGTTTGAAGATCTGCCACGTGGTTGTGGGGAAAAGCATGAATCCTACATTATTGATTGGTTAAAGTGATTATCCACCATGATCAAAATACTATTCTGAGCTTCGATAGCCAATTGGTTAAGTCGATTTGTAAGCCCACTTGATTTATTCTTCTGAGATCTTACGACAACAACTTTGCCCACATGCTCTGTCAATTTCATTAGAAGGTCGATGGGTGTCAGAGTATAGAGTGTGCTTCTGTTACTGATGAAGAACCTCATGTGATATCTGTAGATGTCCCTACGAAATGTCACATTGTGGCAGAAGGGCCCACAGAAAAAAAGCTAACTCTCGAAACGATCTGATCTCCTTGATCTGATCTCCTGAAACCTTTGATCTCCCAATTCTGAAGAAGCAGATTGAGATTTTCTTCTGCTGTTCACAAACAATTCATCACAGGAAAAGTAAGAAAGAGTGATATATGCATGATATGACAAGGAGTTACTGTATCTACTCTCTTTCTTAATGGTATTTTGTAATGATAAGTTTTCCTTCTATTCTTTTCAATAAACAATTCAAATGTGATCTCTATCTATTCAAATAGAATGCTTCCATGGCTGTGACTAAAGTTTTCATCAAATTGTTTGAAGAAAATCTGATTTATAGAAAAGAAAAACTGGTGAATTGGTCTGGCGAGATAAGGTCTGTGATATCTGACATAGAAGTAAGTCTTCATTCTTAAATTAATTTTTTATTAAAAAGGTCTTAAAATTTGTAGATTGGAATCTAGCTACACTTGTCTATTTTGTCTTTGTTGTAGAGATTTGAATCATATCAATGGTTCCATATGTAGATAAAATTTCAAGAGATCAATTTCTTTCCATACTTTTTAAAAATGAATGAAAGAAACATCATACTTCTGAAAATATTTTTTACATTTGAAATGTATGTTTATATTGTTATTATTTTGTGTGTTTTCAATCCTTCATTAGTCAGGGATCTTTTTTAACAAATGAGATCATGGTGCAGCTGTAAGGTGCTGTTTTCTTTCCTAGTTACACATGCATTAATATTCATTATAAAATACTTCATTAAAATATGTAACATATTTTAGAACATACTAAAAAATAACTATAAAATGTATTATGTTATTATTTCTATTGGGTAACATTGAAAAAGTAACTGCACCTATCAGGACCAGTACGATTAATGAAGGGTTAAATGTTATAGAAGAAAAACGAAAGAAACGTCTCTTAAATTAATCGAATTTATTTATTAAATTAAATTGTTTAGTTTGTTTCTAATCATAAAATTTTTTGCACTCCAAATATGTTGGACAAGTTTTTTTTATCATGCAAGTTATTAAATTTTAAGTTGATGATGTACAACACCTCTGTGTTTTAAGGATCGAATACATTACACTGTTTTGAAACAATACCTTCATAGTATTGAAATGCCTAATGTCTTAAATTAATGGTAATCTAGATTTTGTCATTTAGTTACTAATTTTGAAAACATTAATGCTTTTCAAAAATTGATGAAAATTGCCTGCTTTTGTTCTAAAATAAGGCACCTTTAATGTATTACAAATTAGTCATTTACATTATTCATATGTAAATCAGACTGAAAATTATGGTTTTTTGTTCTTGGCCTTTAGAATTAATGTGTAAGCAGTGTTTTCTCATTCAGTACATGAGTTTTATCAGTGGTTTCAAATAAAAATGGAGTCTTTTTTGTTTTATTTATATATATTCTCAAAAATGTTTTTTATATTGAATATCAAGTGAAGTTGAACATAAATTAAATATTAATAAATATGGCTTTAAATTACTTTCTTTGGCAATTTTAAAATTGTAAATTTGTATCAACCTTTTCAACACCATAATTGTTTTTACATAAATGTAGGTCATCCAAATTTTTATCATAGAGCAAAATATGTTAAGAATCCCTGCACTGGGATAATAAAAAAATGTGATGTTTATTTTAATTGTTTGTATATTGCGACAATGATTCCAAGCTTTGTGTAACTCCCTCTTTCACATAAAAACATCAATTTTTATAATGGTCTAACTTCATAAATAATTCTCTTTGAACCTGATTTATTTAATAAAACACCAAAGAAAATATTTTGCAATCTGTATAAAGCTAGTTCTTATACATAAAAAATTGAAAATGATGACATAATAACAGAAGTCAGCCTCAGGCAGCTGGTTAAGGCATTCATTGGGGGTATGTAATGTTGAATTGATTAAAAATTTGTGTTGGAAAAGTTGAATACTGAGGCAGAAAAATATTCAGAGAAAACAAATTTTTTATTTTATCCTTCAGTAAAATTAAAGATGAGTTGGGGGACTGGGTTTTCGTGTGTTAAGTGTGGTGTGTGTAACAGCTCTGCTATATTTCTTCTAAGAGAATCATGGTAGATTGAGTAGTTGGGGATTTAGAGGAAGTTTATTGGATTAGGGGACCTATTAAGAAAATGTATTGATAGAAAAGGCGGGGTTTCTATTAAAGTTGCATGTACATCTTAAGTGGAATGCAGGGCTTAAATCTAACATGCATGTAATGGAAAAGTGGTATAAATATACATTAGGGATAAAATGACTAGCAATGCAACAAAGACTAGCAAGTGAAAAGAGAAAAAGGAAAGTTATTCTTGAACATTAAGGGACTTATTTGTGGTGTATATTATATTTTTGGGGGTTTAGTAATGTTTCATTTAGTGTTATATCAAAAAAATTTTTCAACATGCTAAAACTAATCTAGTTCCCAAACATAGATTAAATTTGCATACATATTTAATAATATCTAGATCAAACTGACACTGACTGCATTTAATATGTTCAATGGATCTGTATGCTCAGAGATCTTCAAACATAAAAACATTCACTATAGTCCTACTCCAGTGAGTCGGCATTTGAGTCATGGTTTTAGATCTGTGTCTATTTGTTAAATTTTGGGGAACATAAACAATGCATTCCCATTATTAGATCTTTAGTGTGGTTTCTGGCTCTCTCTCTCTGAGTTTATATCATTCAAAGATGGAAGTGATAGCAGAGGTTACAAATAGCGGTTGTTGAAACAAATAATCACCTATGGTGATCGCCATACATCATTTGGAGTATGTCAGCCCTTTCCCCTGCAATCTTAACCACCTTTGTATAAATGAACTTTTCTAAGGTCATCTGCTTTCTCACCAGAGCTGCACTATTAGTAAACCGAACACCAAGTAGGTGTTCGGTTTACTAAATAGTCTACATTTGACTTGTAATATCATTGTAATGTTGTTCAGTGGGTTAGGCTTAATTGACAAACCAATGTTATTTTCAGACAATTTTTTTTGCATGTAAAAATGTATATGAAAGTTGTATTTGTAAATTTGTTGATAGATATGCTTACCCTTTGTAATAATCTCTTACTCTCTTGGGGGTTGCGCCTCACAGTTTGTAAAACACTGCATCACTGCATTCAGTTATAATATATATGTATTATTGGGTGCTCAATTCTTTAGGTGGACCATTTAGATATTCCTGGAAAAACTAAAGTTCGTATACCTGGTTTGAAGGATCCTGTTGAATTAGGTTTACTCGATTACTTTTGTTACCCATTGTTGGATTCAGGTAAGTATGTGATTTGTTGAAGTAGATTGATTGTTTTACAAGGGATTCTTCCAAAGTCTGGGAATAATTGTGATACTTTTTTTATTTTATTAATTTTGATCTTATTGTAATCTGTTAATATAATTTCTGTTTAACTGCAAGCATTTGTCCCAGCATGAAACTCATTTTTAAGGCCATCTAAAAAACTTTTTGGGAGCCTCTTATCCGCTGGTTTACAGCTTGTTTGCTTCATTTAACCCCTGAAACTCCATGTAGAGATTTTTATAGTTATTAGTTTAGATGTTTTTCTAGTTACGCTTTTGGGAGTATATTCCATTTATAAGTAGTCTGCTCTATTCAATGATTCACTTTTGCATATACCCTTATGATTTTCCAAACTCATCATAGTAACAAAGAAATAGCCCAGGTAACAAAGAAATATTGTTAGTTTTCATTCCATTTTCTGAGCCACGGCCATTAAAAAATTCTTTTTATGAACCGAATGGAATGAGAAAAATGATCTTCGAAGAATGTTGGTCCCCTTGGACATTCCAGAAGCTTTGTCTGCAACGGGTCGATTTAAATACAAATGTATTTCTTGCTAAGATGTCAAAATCCATTAAAAACATGTCCAGATTTTGGTGTTCAAAACAAAATCTTAGAAGTGCTTACTAAAGTCCTAAGTGAAATGGAAATTGCTATGAAATATGGAATGCTTTGGAATATATCATTGAGGCAATAGTTTAATTGTAAGATTAGTTAAAAGTATATAAAGCTAGAAGTTACACTTGATGAAAAATATTCTCAAGATGCAAAATATCCACAGCTTGAAAAAGCTGCTACTGCTTGGCTCATAAGAATTCAATTGAAAAAGTATTTTTAAATATCTTTGAAGTAAAGATGTACTTGGATGTTTTGGTTGAATCTATCAAATTGGTTGGTTTTTCTAACAAATATTTTTTTAAACTTTAAGATATACATAAAGCATACTATACACTAAAAATATGTTTCATTTGAAACAAACTTTCCATTTTCAGTCCTGAAAAGGTAGTAAAAAGGACTATTAATCCAGAAGTTCTTTACTTTTGTTGAACAATATTCATATGTTGGGATCACAATCATGCATTATAACATAATTTTATACCAAAATTAAATCACTTATAGCAGTCAAGCTTTTGTTATGTTCATATAGAAATAAAACGTGTTTGAGTGCAATGTAGTAGTGTCATAACTGTTGATTTTGAAGTACATTTCCAAATGATGTAAATAAAGTTTTTGTGATTGACATCTGTTCATTTTAGATATATCATAGTTATCATTTTATCAAGCTTTTCAATATAACCATGATTTCTCAACATAATTTTGATTTGCTAGCTAGTATTTAATTTGTGCATTTTCACATTTAATAACATTATAATTCTTTCAAAACACAAGTATAAAATATTACAAATTTCATTAATGCCATCTGAAAATACTTAAGAATGTTTTAAATAGGAAGTTCCCTATAAAATCTTAATTTGAAACAGACCTGCCTGTTAATACTACCAGGCGCACAATTAATCAGCTAAATTAGTCGTTATTATGTTTATAATGTTAAGCTCTACTGTATATTATTAAGAATAATCTTTATACAAGATACAGTAACCCCTCGTTATATCACAGCTCAATATGTGGTTCATTATCATGCATTTTGATATATCGCTCTTTTTACTTCTGTATGAATTTTTGTTTTTTCTTGAGAATTGGGAGTTTAAAGGTCACTTTATTCCAGCAGTTGTCCTAAACTGAACTGATACAAAAAATTTGGTGTCTCAAAAGCATGGGTAGATGAAAAGGAATTAAAAAAGATATTCTACCATTTTTAATTTCAAATTAAAAGATTCTAGCATCCGTTTTGTGTTGAATATAATTAGTTAAAAAACAAGTAATTTAACCCTTTCGGGCCTAATGGGCATATACGTCCCAGAGATTAGATTGAGTAAATAAATCCCACTTTTGAATGGGTTTTTACGTTTAGTGTTCCTAAGGAATTAGGGAATAAAAATATGTCTAAAGAAACCTGGCAATACTTTCAGATTGCAAATGGCGGACTTAAGGTTTTGAGCACGCCCATTCACATTCTGATGAATTAGTGACCGTGGTTCGGAAACAAAAAGATGGTACAAAATTAGCTGTTAGTAGCCCAGAAGCCATTTCCCACTACAATATGTACATGAATGTAGTTGACCGCTGTGATGAAATGGCTACTTTTTATGGTCATGGCAGAAAATCAGACAAGTGGTGGAAAAAGATTTTTTGGAACTTAGTTATGATTTCTGTTGTGAATGCATGGATTACGAAGTGTGATGTGGAACATAAAACAGAACCACTATTATCATTCATGGTCCCCTTAGCTGAGCAACTAATAAATGTTGGAAGGGAGATAGCAAACACAAAAGGAACACGAAAGTCCGTATTATGTTTGGTAAATTATACTTGTTCAAATTTATTTTCTGTCAAGATTTAATTCAGAATTCCAAGTTATTTGGAACTTAGTTATGATTTCTGTTGTGAATGCATGGATTACGAAGTGTGATGTGGAACATAAAACAGAACCACTATTATCATTCATGGTCCCCTTAGCTGAGCAACTAATAAATGTTGGAAGGGAGATAGCAAACAAAAAGAACATGAAAGTCCGTATTATGTTTGGTAAATTATACTTGTTCAAATTTATTTTCTGTCAAGATTTAATTCAGAATTCCAAGTTATTTTAAATTGAATTTTTAAAAAGATTTTATGGTTTAAGTTCATGAATTAGCTAGCTTGTATTTGAATCTTTGCAGATGAGAAACTTTTGATTGCTACTACAAGGTTAGAAACCATGCTTGGGGATTCAGCAGTTGCAGTGAATCCAATTGACACAAGATATGCCCATTTGATTGGAAAATATGTTGTACATCCATATAGTGGAGAAAATCTTCCAATTATTGCTGATGAAAGTATTAGTAAAGAGTTTGGAACAGGTATTGATATTTTATCGAAGGTGAGAATTTTGGTTTATAGTCAGATGTATGAAAAGAGCATGATTCAAGATATTTTTTAATCAATTTGTTGGAATTACATGCTCACCATTCTTCAGGACAAAAATAAACCTCAGTCGAAAACTCAAATTTATTTTCAAACTACTAAATGTAAATGTAAACCTTAAATACAACATTCACCACAGATAAGTTCCTTAACATTCCAGAATAACTTTCCTTTTTTACTCATCTTATCCACCAGTCTTTGTCTCATTGCTTCAGTCATCTTGTTCCTCTCCCCAATGCATGTTTAGCCACTTTAACCATCTGTACTTTCATACCTCACTAACCATGGCTTTAAACAGCCCCACTAACTCAAGATATTTATTTCTCCCCTTTCTGTCACCCACTGCATTCCACTCATCTGCTTATATGCACATGCGACTTTAATAAAAACCCATCCTTTTATGAGGTAAACTATTAATAGGTTCCCTATTCCAATAATCTTCCTCAAAATCCTTAACCTCCTCGCATATTAATTTTTAACTATTCATTCTTCCATGTCCCCCTTAGAAGAAAGATTGCTGAGCCATTTTATGCACACATAGATTATTTTAGTGTTCAAAATCAAAGTAATGAGAATATTCCTAACAGTGTTAAGCTATGGCAGACTTCATTTATATAACTATAAAAATGCTTCACTTTAAAGTATTTCATGACTTTAATATCATTCAGGAAAATGTTTCTATTTCTCACAAAATATGTAATCTGTTAAAGGTGTGATGAAGGTTACTCCAGCTCATGATTTCAAAGATTTTGATATTGGATTGAAACACCGGCTGAAAATGAATGATATTTTCTCTGATGACGGAACAGTTATTGCAGATTTTGAAAACTTTAAGGTATTGTGCACACTTTTAGTAATTTTACTATTAATGGGTGTTGAAATGAGAACAAATGCGCTACCCAGTTTGGATTATCAAAAGATTATGATATTTTTTCTTTATTTTGCAGTGAAGAAATTTATTTACTTTTAGATTCTTAGTAAAAATACAATCTTTTCTACATCTCAACTGGTTCAAACAATTTGTACATTTTATTTATTGAATCAGTCTAGAAATGTGTTTGATCTTTTTAAAAATGTAGCTGATTCCTTTTCTAACAGTAATTTTTTTTATTTATTGTACTGGATTTGTTAATTAATATTTCATTATAAAGCTTTTTGCTTTCTGGGTTGTTTTCTATCATTTAACCTCATTTATATATGTTAACTATTATAGACAATAAACTTACATAATTCTCACTGATTTCAAAAGCCTTTAAAAGACCTGATTTTTCATTTTAGTTTTAAAGGGGCCTTAAATAAAACCTTAATATTTGCTCAAAACCCTTAAACGTTTTTAAAAGCCCTATTTTTTGCTATAATACTGCCTATTTTATTTCGCCTCAATTGAAAAACCAAGTTCTAGAGTTTCAGTACAAAAATATCTCATTTAAGTGTTTGTTATGCTTTGATAATCTTGTAAATTGTTTGTCTTATTCTTTTTCACAATGCTGTATGGGTAAACATTTTTACTTAACATTTGTAGGAAAGTTTATATCATCTCAATAGTTTAATCCACATTGATCTGTCATCTGTGGCTTCAGAGAAGTAAAATAGCCTTGAAAAGGCCTAATCTTTCTTTGGTTTAAGAAAGTGAACCCTTGCATAGTACAATAATGTATTTTTTTAAAAACACCTATCCTTTCAGATTTTAATAGCCATTTCATAAAACCAAGTGCAGAATTAGAAGATAGTGCTTCAGACTTTGCAGGGATTGTTTTTTTGAAAAATTATTATTTTATGTGGTCTATAAAAATGTTTCTAGTATAAAATAATTCTTCCCCATTCATTATTTGAAAAAAAAATTAATGTTTTTACTTGCGTAAAATTAAAAAATTGGTTAGACATAATTCTGAAATTTTAAACAACACAAATCATGCCTTCAATGTTTTTGTACTTTGTGGAAGCATTTCTAAATTTAAAAATGTTGAATTTGAGTCTGACAGCTTTAAGAGATTTAAATCAGTAATTTCATTTTTAGTACATCAACTTTAACAATGATTTAATAACTATTTTTCAGTAAAATGTATTTTGAATTAACAAGTGTGTGAAGTCCATTTTAGTAGTTGGAGCTTTTAATGTATGGTGACCATGCAAATTTTAAAAATAAGAATGTCTGCAAATTTGAATAAAATTATGTATATCTTGTTTTTGAAAATTTTGTAATTGGAAATTATCATTTCTCCATTTAATTAACTCTGATTTTTCAATCTCATTAATGTTATAAAACCATGAAATCTTGTGTAAATAGCAATAAACAAATCCAAATGCCCCTTAATAAATTTTCTATTTTCACAAACTTTTGTATTGATACTGTGGGGTTAGTCAAAAAGGGGAGTGCTGAATGTACTTGTAGAAAATTAGCTTTTTCTAATTTTTTGAAAACCTCCAAACATATTTTGACATGGATTGAATATGCTGAGCATTAATAGTTTATACTGATAGATAAAAAAATGATATTTTACTTATATATAGAAAAAGTATGAAGTTATAATAGTGTGTAAGCTCACATGTATAGGGTGGTAAGAATCAATTGCTCAGTAATAATCCCAAGGTGATTCCTTGTTGAAAACCAACCCAAAAAGTGTGGTTATTTCAAACTTTAGCACTAAAAACGCCCAACAAAATATAATTTAGGCATTCATGGAGTTGTCTGCACCTGTGAGTCAATCAAGAAAAAAATAAAGCACCAGATAGATATTTAAATAAAAAAGTATGCATTCAGCTCTCTAGTTGTAGGTGCTCTTCTCCAGAATACAGTGTCCTATCAAAAGATGAACATTTTTTCAGGTTGGTTTTCTACAAGGAATCACATATTATGATTATTGTGTGGTTGTTTCTGACCACCCTGTGTAAGACTAATGTTTTTAAAGATAATTTTAAAACATTATAAATTCAGCTTTTTATTAAAAACTAAGAACATACATGTACTGCTTACTTGCAGTGGGTCTTACACTTTCAAGGAAGCATGTTATGTAAATAGGGCTCTTTACAGTTGTAGTTTTTTCTTGGTTAACTGCCACAAGAACATATGAGAATAATTTTTGAATAATGTTACCAAAGTTCATGCTGCAAACCTTCTTTCATGCATTCCAGGGAAAACATCGTCTGGTGGTGAGGCAGCTGCTGAGGAAGAGTCTATCAGCCAAAGGACTGTACAAGGAAGCCAAAAACCATGCCATCAGCATTCCCTTCTGCAGCAGAACAGGAGACATTGTGGAGCCCCGCCTCAAGGATCAGTGGTACCTGGATTGCTCCGAAATGGGGAGGAAAGCGGTTCAGGTAAGTCTAATACTGTGCACTTGGTGGGTGACAGGGTTAAAAAATTAACAACAATATCAATTCTGGTAAATTTCCAACGGAAATTCTCACACTAATGTTTAGTTCCAGGTTTTTCTTTAGTGGGAGACATTGAGGTGTATTAATGGGATTTATAAAGTTTTGTGCATTTAGGATCACTAGTGAAAGTTAAATAAGATTTAGTGAATATTTGATAAAATTGATGTGATAAAAGCTTGAAAAATATCAGTTTAAAACAGCATGTTTATATTTGCTGAGGCAGCATTCAATTTGTTGTCTATTTAAAGTGAGAAAATTTTACTAGTAATTTTTTATTTATTTGTACATCTAAAATAACACATTTTGATTTCCCTCTATCTTATGCTGACTGGCTTTACCACTGGCTGTAATTCAAATTGTATATCAAATGCAATTATTTCGAAGTTATGTGATGTTCTTATGTTTCTGTTTCAGGTTGTGAGTGAAAAAAAATTACGTTTCATTCCTGATCATCATGAAAAGGTTTGGTACGAGTGGTTCAAGCATCTTCAGTGAGTTGCATTGATTTTTGTTCAGAATTTTTTCATGTATTGAAGTATAACACACAATAGGTTAAAACTAGTTACTATTTACTATTAGTCATTTTTAAAGATCATGAAAACACTAAAGTTAGTTGTGAAACTAGTGTATATTAGAAATCAATGTAATTGTATTTGAATTGGACTCAGTACAATCTAGCTTTTTGTTTTAGAGCTGTGGTCTAAGCATTTTGTGCTGAAGCTCGCATTCAAAGACAGGTAGATAGAGCAAGCACACTCTCAGATTTTAGATTTGATTGTTAAACCAAAAAAGCAATTCTTTTCATTTAATCTGATCTCAACTTTGATTAGTTGATGATAATTGGGTAAAGATGTCGAATCTGGAGCTTGTTTGTCACCAAATCAAGATGGTGTCTGAAGCCATTTGCATAGGGTTGCCATAAAGCTGGATCAAAACGCCTAAACAACCTTGCTGGATAAAAACACCAAGGTTACCATGTTTGGCGATAAATCACTAGTGCCCCAGATTCGACATCGCTACCGATAATTGTATAGAATCATCATGATCAACTCAAATAGTATAATTTTGCTGCTGCTTTCAAAATTCCTTATTTGTGCCACCTTAGGAGAAAGAATACAAAACAAAGAGAAATTTAGGAATTTAAATTTAAGAGTACCAAGAAAATTTCGAAAAAATGAAGAAGTGTTGGTGGATCAGGGCTTCATCAGGGAGGAGACTGACCCAGTCAACACAATATGGTGTTTTCTGCGTGTGGGCAGCAGTTCACCAAAAATAGCCCACACACCCCTTGGAGCACCACAAGTAGAAAGGCAAAACTAGAAAAGCAAAACAGGCCAAACAGACAAGCAGAACACAAAATCACACAAAGCTAGAAGACAATACAAACTTACCCACATTGACAAACCTCAAATCGACAACAACCCTCCTCAACTCACATGAGGACCACCAGCAAATGCCCTTCATAATGCCCAATAAAAGTTATACTATGCATCACAGTCAAGAATCCGGAATTGGAATTCCGATTTGGAATTCTGAACCTGTTTATCGGAACTGGAATTCCGATTCTTAAAATGAAAAGATAATATTCAGTTCCTGTCTTAATAAATTAACAGAGTCTGATTACTGTTAATAGAATTTATAGTCAATAGGCAAGTCCTCAAAATAATAAGCCATTATGGTTAATCATCAGTTAAATAAATATTAGTATTTTTAAATCTTTCAAAAATAATTCTATAAAAAGAGTGAGGGTATTTATTATTAAGAAGTGTGTTAATGAGATAATTACATTGAAAAAGAAAGTTGGATTTAGAGTTACAAATTTTATTGAAATGCGCCAGTTGACCAGCATTATAATATATTTTTTTAGAAATATTTGAATCCCAATATATTAATTTAAAAACCGGAAATTCAAAATCATCTCTTTTATCATAAATATTTATATCAATTTTATTATTTAAGGTGGATATATTCAAGTCTAAAAAGATGGCTTTATTATTATCTGAATTAGTTTTTAATAAATATAATTCATCTGGGTATATCGATTTCCATAGGTTAGATAGTGATTTTGATAGTAATTTTTACTATCACTGAAAACAGTCAAATCATCAATATATCTAAAGGTAGAATTAATTTGTAGGCAAAAATTTTGTTCATAATAATGTAGAAATAAATTAGCAAGAATGGATAAAAAATTGGAACCTCTGGGGTATATCCTTAACTTAAATAAATAAATGCTCACCTTCTCAGCGCTCATCCATAGACAGTATTATTTTCTAGCTTCTGTTTGACTATGTTTATACCCTGGTATTTTGGCTTTTGCTGGTCTGCATTTCTGGTAGTTTTATATTAGTTATATACAGGGTGAGTCTAAATTTTTTTTACAAAATAAGAGGGGTGATAGTACCCATCCAGACGAGCAATAATTACCATGAACAAAGGGTCACATTCCACTCTGAGAGGCAGAAAAGAGTAAAATTAGAATTTCAACATGAACTTACAACAGTGTTGGGAAAGCGAATGAACGATACCAAAGGTTGCACAATCTGATTTATTGATCAGAGAAAAACTCCCAGCAAGTGCTCAAAGTGGCAGCCATGCGTGTCATTGCACAGTTCACACCAGTGAAGGAATGACTCGCGCACCCTCTCGAAGATTCCTGGTGTTGTGTTAATTTTGACTGCGGCAACACCGATTCTCGCTACGAGATCTTCAGCCAAGTCCACAGACGTCTGGCACACTAAAGATTTCATATGCCCCCAGAAGAAAAAGTCCAGTGGGTTGAGGCCCGGTGAAAAGGTTCGCTTCCCAACACTGTAAGTTCATGTTGAAATTCTAATTTTACTCTTTTCTGCCTCTCAGAGTGGAATGCGACCCTATGTTCCATGGTAATTATTGCTCATCTGCATGGGTAACAGAGTACAATGGGTACTATCACCCCTCTTATTTTGTAAAAACAATTTAGACTCACCCTGTATGTATACAGTGGTACCTTGAGATACGAGTTTAATTCATTCCATGGCTGAACTCGTAAGTCAAAATGCTCATATCTCAAATCAATTTTCCCCTTTGAAATTAATTGAAATGAGATTAATTTGTACCAGCCCCCAAAAAACCACTCCAATTTTTTTATAATAATGTATTTATAACCAACAAATATTGTAGTTGGAGTTATAGTCTTTATCGAGTCCTGCTTCAGAATAGTACATATTGTAGAAGTAGTATGACCGTACTGCGTTGCCAAGTCTATTACTCTTACGCCTTGCTCATGTTTGTCTATTATCTCACTCTTTAATTCCATGGATATTACCTTTTTCCTTTTCTCACCATTGTTACACTCACCTTCTTTGGACCCATGGTTAAACATTAAAAGTAGCTAAATAACTACATCACCCCGTTTTTAGAATTGACGCATCTGGTCGGAGAAAAGAAAAATGAAAAAAAAAAAAAATAATAATAATAAGAAGAAGAAGAAGAAGAAGAAAGGGACTCGGGACTCTCGGTGGTAGATGTCAAACCAAATTAAGAAATTGATTGATTTTTGTGACAGATGTTAACTGTCATCTGGTGAGGTAAATATGTGAACTGAATGATGCGCAAGACTTTGGAATCTCAGTGGAGTGGTCGTTGTAATGTCACCGAAGCAGGCTCATATCTCAAATTCTGGCTCGTAACTCAAGGCAAAAAATCGACCTTGTGACGGCTCATATCTCAAAAAACTTGTATGTTGGGTCACTCGTATCTCAAGGTACCACTGTATATATGTATATATAACTAATATATGTATGTTACCGCTAAAGTATGGAACTCAGGTAATCTGCAGATTAACTAGGCCGATCCTTTAAAGTGCTGAAAATTGTTTCATTTCTCAAATTACGTAGGTAATCTGCAGATCACCTAGATAATCTGCACATTACCTACTAGGCACTCGTTAAAGTGAAAATAAGATCTTTGCTTGAACAACAGCAGCGCTTCTGTACGCTTAAATTAATGCTCAATCAACTCAGTATACTAGGTTCTAATTGAAAAACGTGCTATACTTTTATCCCATAAAGTTATATATAATTTCATATAATAATCAGCAGATTTAAATAAAATATACTGCCAATTGTTGAAACTTAATGTTATTTATTTATTTTTTGATCTCTAAAGAATCAAGTTGATAGAATCAATCAATCAACAGAAGGAGAAAGGGAAGGAGGAGGGAAAGGAAATTAGAGAAACAAACTTTTGCATTTTACCGATTAGAAAGCCGTTAATGTGCACGACCTAGGTAAAATGTGGAAAACTCTTATTTTATAGATGATTCCGCACTTTAACGGAACAAATCAGCTAATCTGCAGATTATGTAGGTAATGTGCACATTAATGGCACATTATATATACACATTAGTTTTACTAATATATACTAATTAGTTTTACTAATATATACTAATTAGTTTTACTAATATATACTAATTAGTTTTACTAGAACTAATATATATATTAGTTTTTACTGTAACAATATAAAATTATTTAATAATTTAAGAGCAGTACTTTAATTGCTACAAATGAGTAATTACTTTTGCTGTTACAAACACATAATTACTTTAGTTGTAACAAATGAGTGATTACTTTAACTGTTACAAATGATTAATTATGAATCATTTGTTTTAATTGAAGCTTTTAAACATAAAGAACCATTCAAACTACTGTTGAAAAAGTGAAAAATATTTTATATCACAAACCTATATGATGCAAAAATTAGAAAAGATTTTTCAAGGTTAATTTCATTACTCATCAATTCCCTTATTAAATTATAATATTGAATGTATTTTGATTAATTATAATAAAATACTTTGTATGTTCCAAATATAAAACATAAGAAATTTTAAATACATGTTCACACTTACAGAAATTATTGTGATGTTGAATGCTAAAAATTATAAATTCCTTTAGATCTGGCTTTTTTATGTCCAAAATGAAATTTAATAATCATGTGTAACCCGGCTAGTAAATTTTAAAAGATCATATCAGACCAAAGATATAGATTAGGTGTTCTTTTGACATTTATATAATTTTTAATTTATACCATTATATTTTATTACTGAAGAATTCTAATTAACACATTAACTGGCAACTTTGAGTTAACTTGTAATTGTTTATTTTTTCAAGGACCCTAATGAGTTAACAGGGCTATCATGGTTCAGTGGGTATGTCCATTCTGGTAGCAACCTTCGAGTTATATGCGGCACAGGTTCAATTCTTGTCAGGTGCATTCCTCCCTGGGTGTACTTCTCTCTTCTACGTCAGTAAAACTTTCATTGTGTGTATCTATTGCTTGATATTGTATATCTTGTGTCTGGCACAGCATGGCCAAATATGGCCCTTATGCCATAAAACCCCAAAACCAACCAACCCTATGAGTTAACTTGTAGTTGGTTGTTTTTTCAAGGACACTATGAGTTATCTCGTAGACTGAAATTTTTCTACCTATTAAATACAAGCATATGTAGATGTAACTTCAAAGATACATTATGGGTGTCTGAAATAAGCATTAAAATAGTTATGGCTTCCAGGAATACAATAATTATTCATAAAAAATAATACAAAGTAGTTAGTATTTTAATGAAAATAATGCATTCTAAAACACATGTTAACAATATGTTTATGTGTGATACAACTTAAAACAATTTTCCATGTACACATAGCTAGAATCTCTTGACACCAGTAGCAGGATTCGTGAAGTTTGTTGTTTTGCATACACACTCTACGCAGCTTCATTGGGCTGGTTATTTTTCTGTTCATGGTAGAGGCTGTAAATAAATTTCTTATCATCTGTATTTCTTTTGGTACATTTTGTATTAAAGTTAAATTACTGCCCCAAAACCTAGTTGGTGTCAGAGATAAGTTTACTCAGTCTACTTATCTCAGTCAGATGTTAAATTAATTTGTTCTTCATTATGCTTTTTTAAGCAGCATGTCCTGGTCATTGAACATCTTTTCATCTTTTGCTCATTTTTGGTGTTCTTTTCAGAGACTGGTGCATCTCAAGGCAGCTATGGTGGGGACATCAAATACCTGCTTATAGGATAACTCACAAAACAAGTAGCAAAGTATGGTTTTAAAACATTAATAAAGCACTACTGGAATATTGATTAATCTCAGATAAAATTGTAAATTGTCCAAACATAATTATACGTAGATTTCAGTTTTAGGTTTGTTGCTTTACAAACATTTTTGGCTAAATTGTTGCTAATTTGACTGGAATTCAAACCCAGAGCTTGGTGAACCAAGGGCCAATAAAACTATTTGGTTACCAATTATTTATTGTGTGTACCTAGTAAGGTTCAAAAGTTTCTGGCTTGAACATGTTAGAATGAGAATTGGTAGGTTTAACTGAATCCCACTCTGTTTAGTTACACTGCAGTTAAAATTTTGTGGCTCTTTCATCAGTAGTACTCCAGCCAACCCTGCAGATAGAAGTGCTGTTGCCTAATATTTTAAAGTGTTTAAACTCGAGTATTGTAGTCAATAAATTTTCAATAATTTTTGTTTTCAAAATTGAGGTCATCCCTGTATTTGAAACATTTTTAAGGACAAAAATTCATATTTGTAGTGATATACAAAGGTTAATTAGCTGTTCTAAAAATATTCAGGCTATTATTATATATAAAGAAATATATATAATAATAGCCCGAAAGAAAGCAAGCGGCAGACTCGAAATATACTGCCATATCTCAAGGAACCCTGGACATCTCACTCCATGAAATATTTCAGGTATGCCGCCTACTACAATGAAATTTTCCCGAAATGTATTCAGGCGTGGTCATAGGGTTAATACCCTTGGACCAGAAACTTGTGGACTTTGCTATGTAAATTAATACCTTTGTATTCATATTATATGCCAATAATGAAATGCTTGTGATAAGAAAAATATTTTGTATTTAAAAACAAAACTAATACAATTCTCTCATAGAAACTGGCTGTACTTTTGCTGTGTGCGCTTCTCAGCTTCATACTGTTCACTTTTATTCAAAAATTAAATTTTACTACTCAACCTTTCTGACCTAATCTCTCTTCTACATCACAAAGAATTAGATCTCAAAATATTTTGCAGTATTTATGATGCATGTGCATAAACAATAATCAGTTGTGGTGCATTAATATGGGACCATTCTACTCAAAATGAATAAGCACCAATTTATTTTTGTCTCTAATGTCAAGGATTATAATTTAACAGCAATTCCACACCATTTGAAAACTAATTTCAACTCTTATTTACTGTAGTAAAGATTTTTTTGTAAACTATGCTATTTCAATTTTATGATTATTTTGATACACCAAGCAAAGAATAAAAAATTTAATTAAAAAGTTTTATTACAACATTTTAAATTTCTCAATTAAAATCGTATTACTACATTTAAATTTCTTAATTAAAATTTTATTAATTTGTATTTGAAGCATAATTATTGGATATCTTTTTCTAATATTTATAACTTATTTAAACAATGCTATGTGTGGGGAGCTCATAAAATCTAAATTTGATTTTGGTTCATCATCTAAACAAAT
Source organism: Meta bourneti (assembly GCA_933210815.1). Taxonomy (NCBI): domain Eukaryota; kingdom Metazoa; phylum Arthropoda; class Arachnida; order Araneae; family Tetragnathidae; genus Meta; species Meta bourneti. The sequence continues at coordinate 52,466,951 of OW119928.1, forward strand.
ATAATTTCTAAAGCATCTCCTTCTGTTTTACAGTGTATCACAAGACTTGTCATCACAAGTACAAATCAAACAAAATATAAGTAATTTAATTCAATAATCCTGTTATATCATGCTTCAATACATCATTTGGCTATATCGCTCTTTTTACTTGCCCCTCGACGAATTTCAGGTTTGTCACTGTATCTCACTCTTTAGTATATAGTGCTTTTTCTTTTCTCCCAAGAAAAGATGAACTACTATACTTAACAGAAACCACAAAATACTTTTAATTTTGGATATTGAAGTTTGACTTAGTTGAGGAATTTGTGTTTGCAGGAGCAAGATAGGTGGGTTGCAGCAAGTAGTCAGGCCGAAGCCATAGAAAAAGCATCGAAAGTGTTCAATTTATCTCCTGATGGTATTGTTGCTACCCAAGGTAACAATTGGTTCTCTATAACTCCTCTTATTGTATTATGAAGGGCTTTTTATGTTTTACTTCTCAAGTTTTTCCAGAATGCCTCGTGAAAATAATCACAAAAGAAAATAAAAGCTATACAAAGAGAAACATATGACTGGAAACCAGATGGGTTTGAGAATCTACCTGAGTTACATGACTTATTAAATGTATTTTTACATAAACATCCTTTACTAGATGGTACAGTGTGATGTCAGCAACTCCAAAAGAGCCCCAGTGCCTTCCATGTCTTAGTGGGTATGCCCATTGTGCTAGCAACCGCCGAGTTGTAGACTGGGCAGGTTCGATTCCTGTAAGATGCAATTCTTCCCTGGGTATATTTCTCTCTTCTGCACCAGTAAAAATTCCTTGTGTGTGTATGTCCATTACTTGATGTTGTTTATCTTGTGTCTGGTGCAGCATGGCCAAATATGGCCTTTGTGTCATAAAACCACACCAACCAAAAGAGTCCCTAGTCAATTTCTGATTGAAATACCAACAGATCTGTTTACGAAATGGTCTCATTCACAACAAGCTTTGAATTTTTTAAAATTTAATCTGTATATTAAGACTTAAGATGGTGCTAATGAAATAAAAATAAAAGCTATTTACCACAAAATCATATAACAGAAAAATTATACTGGCATAAGTGTTTGCAACATTATTTTAAACAAAGCACAACCACAACGTAGTTCAATATAAGACAGCCAAATCTATTACCACAGCCAGACGACTTTTGTTAACCCATGACTATGATGTCCATTCAAACATCAGGTATCAAATGTGATTTTACAGGGGATTTAATGCAGAGCATATAATTTATTGTTATAAGTTTTAAGTCGATTTTGTTGAGTAAAAATCAACTAAACTCTTCAGCAAAATTTTCTCAAAAGATTGAATTAATTAGAAAGCTGAGACAAAACAATAGTTAGCTCTAAAGAATGGATCTCTTAACCATTATAACTCTAAATATTTGTGAAGAACTGTCACTGCAATTCGTTTATTTTTTGGTCATTGCATGTTGGGATATGTGAATGCTAAATCCTATGTTGAGGAAGGATTAGCTGGGTAGCATCACAAACAAAGCTCCTCCCAGTTTGCATATTGTACCATCACTATTGCAAATGTAAGCAGTTGGGACAAGTAAACAAAACATCGAATATCATGGAACTAATTGTATTTTACTCTTCATTTACAATCACTTATGCAGTATCTCTATGATTTTGCGATAAACAGCATTCTTTTATAATTCAATCTCCTTAGACCCAGCCTGTCCTTAAATACTGATTAGCTTTTAAAAGTTTAAAGCATGCGCATGTTATGAATGGAATCTTTATGTAAACAATGACAGATTTGTTGGTCTTTCGACAGTCTGGTATTGACTAAGGGAATTGCTCTTTTGGTGTTGACTTCATCACTGTACCATGCATTAAGGGATGTTTATATTAAAATGCATTTAACAAGTCAAATAAAAACAACACTCAAGTTAGAGCTCATAATAGCATTCAACTATCAAACAATATAGAACACAAATTTTTTGTTAAGATTAGTGCAAAATTTCTTAAAAATGATGCATAAATAATTTCAAATCCAATGTGAAATAGTAATATTTAATATATATTAAATTTTTATGCAAACTAAAGTAAGAAATAGACAAATTTTTGGTTTTTAGAGTGCTTTTTTTAAGTTTATTTGAAGCCTCCAGTTTTAATAATCTGCTTTGTCTGGTACAATTTATTTTTTGAATTATCAAACTTATCAATGTAAAAAGTTGGTGTTAAATTAACATTAAATTATTTTTTTTTTACTTGCTAAGATCTATATTGTAATTTTTTTAATACCAGTTAGTTATTAAAGTATAAAGGTATTTTTTCAAAATTTCTATTTTAAAAACAGCCAGTTTTAAAATATTAGCAGCCATAAGATCATGCACCTTTGAATTTTCATTTTTAATAATATCGTTGGCATTCAAAAATAAAGTAATCAAGAGGGTATTTTGGATATTAAAAAGTTATACTCTCATCTGTAGATTAATAGACTATTATTCAGGACTCATAGGGTAGATTAAAAGACTAATTATTCATGGAACATCTAATTTTTGTTCCAGTTGAAAGTCCAGTTTTTAAGGTTTTGTTTGTTCTTGGATACAAACATTTATCTGCTATTTGATATAAAAAGGGTGTTAAGAATTGTGATTTTTATGTAATTTATTTCATTTGTAATCTTTTATTACTTTATTTACTTTGGTTCTAAGAAATGACTTATACACTGCTGGCCACCATAAATGCAACACCCTGAAGGAAGCATGCAAATAATATGAAATTTACAACATGCATTCGCGGAGGTGAGATATGCAAATGATTAGAATTTCAGCGCAGACGCACATCACGCGCGCCTGTGGCGCCACTTCAAAGCGCTATTTAAGGCTTGGAGATTTCGACGATTTCAAGTAGGGCAATTGTGTTTTTCTTGTGGTTTTTTCAAAAAAAACGATCAATTATGCCCCGTAGAAAACAGCGATCATCTTATGATCAAGTATCCGAGTTCGACAGAGGAAGGATAGTGGCCTACCGAGATTGTGGATTATCTTTCAGGGAAATCGGTAGTCGTGTTGGACGAAACCAAACAACTGTAATGCGGATATGTGATCGTTGGATGCAGGAGGGTACGACGGACCGACGTGTTTGATCGCATCCACCTCAGTGCACCACTTCACGTGATGACAGGCATATTGTGAGTATGGCAGTGACGGATCGCTCAGCCACATCACGAACCATAGCACAGCACATTCAGTCTGTACCGCATCATCCAGTGTCTGCGCGTACCATTCGACGCCGTTTACAGCAGAGTGGTCTGTCCGCAAGACGTCCATTGCTTCGTCTACCCTTGACGCAGAACCACAGACGTTTCCGCCGCCAATGGTGCGATGAAAGAAGGATGTGGACGGCAGAATGGAATGAAATTGTCTTTACTGACGAGTCACGCTTCTGTCTGCAACACCACGATGGTCGGATTCGAGTCTGGAGACACCGTGGAGAGAGGATGCTGAACAGCTGCGTTGTGCACCGCCACACTGGTCCTGCACCGGGTATTATGGTATGGGGCGGTATTGGATATCACTCTCGCACTCCTCTAGTACGCATTGCCGGTGCTTTAAACAGCCAGCGCTACATCTCCGAGGTGTTGGAGCCAGTTGTCCTTCCTTACCTTCAGGGCTTGCCCACAGCCATATTTCACCAGGATAATGCGCGACCACACGTGGCACGCATTGTCCAAGGGTTCTTCGTCAATCGCCAGATTGAATTGCTTCCCTGGCCAGCTCGCTCTCCGGATCTTTCGGCGATAGAAAACATGTGGTCCATGGTTGCTCAACGATTGACCCAGAATACATCCCCAGCTGCCACACCAGATCAACTTTGGCAACGTGTGGAAGCTGCTTGGTCTGCTGTACCCCAAGAACACATCCAAAGTCTCTTTGAATCAATGCCGAGGCGTGTGGCAGCGGTGATCTCCAACAATGGCGGCTACTCTGGCTACTGATTTTGGCAGGAACCACACTTCACAGAAGTCTATAAATTTAATCATTTGATACTTGGTCAACATGTTACCTACAAAATAAATTTTGTTGTGATATCTCTTGTCTTTCTTGGTGTTGCAATTTGGGTGGCCAGCAGTGTATAATAAGTATACGTATTACAATATAATTAAATAAACATTCTTTGTTTACCTTATAAAGCAATGAGATTTTCTTTAGTTATAAAGCATTTTTGAAGTTAAATCTTGTATATTAATTTAAGATTTTCATTATTTTGATTCAACAATAATGATTAATCACTAAAATTAACAGTACATTTTTTGCAGTAAATATTGATTTGATATAAAATATTTAAACAGTTTTTCTTTTTATGGTATGAAATAATGAAATACATAATAAGAGTTCACATTTAAAAAATACTACCCCAGAGTAGTAATCTAATGGATAGCTAATTCTTTATTTGTTTCATTTTGAAACTAATTTTAGAAGGCAGTGAACTAATTCCCTGCTGTCTACTTTGAAATCAATTCCAGTAATTATTATAACAAATATCTGAACTTGACAAATTTGCCAAAGCAAGCAGATAATTTTTGTGAATTCCTTATAGATAGTGATGTATTGGATACATGGTTCTCTTCTGCTCTGTACCCTCTTACTTCTTTAGGATGGCCTTCAGAGGTTTGGTACTTTCATTTTTACTTTTCGTTTTCATCTGTTATTTTACCTGATATTGAACTGCAATAACTCTTCACACAGACAATTTGTTTTTCATTACATTATATTTTAATTAATAAGAACCAGGGCCTGGATTTTGTTGACCTGTAAAATGTTTTAAAATATGCCTAAAAGTGTTAAAAAATGAACTACAAAATGTTTAAATTTTGGCATCATTAAACATTTCAATAAATAACTCAAAGATCCAAAAGTAAAAAAAGGATTTTTCATTTCCTTTTGTCAAAGCTAAAGAAAACTTCTTCAAGCTCTTACTGTGTCTAGGGTAGATGATTCACCTACCAAGAGAAAAGTATATAAAGGTTTTATTTTGTGTTGAATAGTCATGTGTTTTTTTTGTGTTGAATCACATAGTTTTTGGCACATGCTGGTAGATGAGTTATCTATTTTATGTTTTTAGTAAAAACGATATCTTGAACAAAAAAGAGTAACTTTGGAAGGTTTCAAAAAAACATTTACATCCAATACTAAATTAAAGCATCCTAAAACTTGAAAATTACCAAAAATGCCTAAACATCTCAACAGATGACCCCAAAAATGCCTTAAATATCTCAAAAATTATCTTACATAAATGGATACAATACATGCTAAGAAGTAACATTTCTATAGAGTACTAAAAGTAAATATAATTTATATATGAATTTTGATATAGCATCTAATGAAAGATTAAGATTGTCAAATTTCATTGTCTGTTAAAATTGTAAAGGATTTGATCAAACAGTACTCTATATCCACCAAATAAACATAGGATACCTCTCAGTCAAATCCTTTGCATTATGTAAAAGATTTGACCTAGCTGTATCCTAGATTTTTACCGTTGTGAACATAGAGATACTGCTAGGTCAAATCCTTTAAAGAAACGTTTACTAGTTTAGATAAGAAAAATTGGAGATTTGCCCAATATTCAAACAATATGTAAAGATATTCTACAAGATGCAGATCCAAAGTGTCAAATATCTCATCCCTTTTCCACTGATTCATCCTTGAATATTCACTGGAATGCTAACCGTGTATAGAAGACATCCTTGACCATATATTATTTCATTGTAAAGAATTTGAAAAAGAACATCATAGCCTCTTGCAAAATCTAAATATACCATCTTGACCTCAAACATCAACTTCTGTAAATTAATGTGTCAAGCTTTCAGAAATAAATCCAATACGAGATAATCTATCCACTTTCTACAGTCAACCGATAAACTCTAAACCAATTCAACAGCACCCCATCTAAAGTCCCAAACATGAACAGGACACTAGAGACAAATTTTAACAATTATGTTGGAACCATAATTCTCAAAGCACTCAACAATCTTGAATTTACTAGTTTCTGTGACAATTTGTACTAATTTCATGCAGTAAAGAATTATCAACTCTACCTTCAAAACCTATATCCTTCAAATGGTGTTATAAGTATTCAGTAATTTATGTTAGCTGATAGTTGTTTTTGTCATTTTATTTTAAAAAGGAGTGATATTATATTTTCTATGACTGTTTGTAATTTTATTTTTATTTTCATTTGCAAAATTTGTTTTTCATTTAAACTTTGCAGGATGAATACTTACAAAAGCATTATCCTCTGAGTCTGATGGAGACAGGGTTTGACATTCTTTTCTTCTGGGTTGCACGTATGGTCATGTTGGGAGAGCACATCACTGGAAAGCTACCCTTTCATGAGGTGTGGTCTCTTTTCTTTCACCTGTCATTGACATGTATCTCTTCAACAAAGCATCATCGATAAGTTGCTCAAATTATCAATGAAAATTTGAGCAACTTATCAATAAAGCTTCTATTGACAAATTATTTATAAAGTGTTCAGGTAGTAATTACGATTATTCACTGCTTATTATTTAGCTTGTATTATCATTTGTCTTATTTTCAGCTTTGACTTATTTCCTTGAAAGATTATGAATTGTAATGGAAATTATAAGTCTATAATTGATTGAAAATATATATATGTAAATAGAGAACTTTCAATGAACAATAACATTTAAAATCCATTCTATTGGATTGTTGTGGAATGAAATGGAACTTCTATCTGTTAATAATAAACTTGTTTTTGTGCATGACTTCCTCTATAGTTTTATTGAATGCACTGCAAAAACTTTTATTGTGGAATTTTCAAATGATATTTTTTTCACTTCTTCAATGCCTTCCCTATTTTTTTAATTCTTTCATTAATTTAATTATTAGTAGGTCTCATTTTAGCTAATAAATTATTTTACATAATGAATTTCAGATTTTAGTGTCTGTTAATTACAATTAATTTAACAAAATTATTACTAATATTAATTGTATTGACACTGCTTGCTTAAATAGCCACTTGCCATTGTTGTGCATTCTACAATAAAAGAACAAGTTTTCAATGGGATTGAGTTTGGTCATTCCTAGTGTTTGTTCAAATTAAAAATTAAATGAAACAGTTAAATGTTATTAAAATTATACATTTTATTGAAGTCTCCCCCAAATTAAAACTTGTTATAAAAGGAAGAAGTTGACAAAAGTTCTTAAGTATGAGAGTTAATCGAGTTAAAAAATGAAGCTTATGATATAAGATTTATAATTATAGAACATATTATGTCATAAATTGTTTTTATATACTTTTTAAAGTGTTGAGAGTTCAGAAAGACATTTTCACACTATCTTGCTGTAAACCTGTTATCTGCTTCAAATGTTTGCATATGTTTATTTTCCTAATGTTATTGATATTGCTCTGTTAAAGCAAATTAAATAATTTGAGCTGGAGGCAAAAAGAAATCGGAGGTAGGCATTCATTTCTAATGAAAATCTGGTTGACTCTCATGATGAAATTAAGATACCCTCTAAGATAAATGTTGTTGAAACCCCATATTTAGCTCACAGGAAAATACAAAAATTATCAACAATATAGGGAAAAATTATTTTGTGAAACAAGTGATGAAATACATAAGCATACAAGGCATGTTTTGTTGGGCATAATATACAATGACATTATAAATTTGAAATTGATATAAGAAAACCAAACCTCAATAAAAAAGGAAACTGCTTAAAAAACAGATAATTATTCTGGTTCAAAATAAAAATAAATGATAATAAAAATTTCAAACAAAATGCATGTCTCATCATATAATAATTTTCTAACAAAACATACAGTAGTTTTTTATATCTTTTATTGGTTCAGCTAACCCTCCAAATACTCTCAAGTCAACTCAGACAACATGTTAAATAAGTCTTTAAAATTCACTAATATTCTAAATTATGTTATTTTTCGAGTAATGTGTAATGCCTGATTCTAGGTTCTTTTACATGGAATGGTTTGTGATTCGTATGGTAGAAAAATGACCAAGTCTCTTGGCAATGCCATCGATCCTTTAGATGTAATTCAAGGGATATCTCTAGAGGTAAGTTATCTCCAAAATTTATTTGAAGTCATAATGAAATTTTGTTCTCATCTATTGCTACAATGTTATGCATATTTTACTTCCAAAATTAAATTAGGGGTTATTGATATTAAAGAGATTCATTGTTAAAATACTCAATTAAAACCTGATAATTATAGTTTGTGCATTGATTAATATTTTGACTTTGAACTGTTTGTTCAAAGGAAAATATAAGCATGATACATAGTTTTACGTAGTGACGAACAGGCTCACTGAAACAATTCTGAGAGGTTGGTGCTTTTAGAAGGTTTGTTGGCCTCAAATATTTTTAAATAAGGGTTTAAACACCTCAATAACAAGACAATAAATTGAAGTAAGTAAATAAAAATATAATATATTAATAAGCAAACACAAAACTACCTATTCTATTCTAGAATATACAAAATAATTTTTTTGTGATTGATTAGTCTTATTTGCATATTAATTTCAATCAAATCAGATCAATTAAATTATTATTAATTCGATCAAATAGTAATTAAAAATGATTTCATTAAAATGTTTAAGATTTTTAGCTGTCTCTTGTTCCTTACTTTAAATTCTTTTAAGTTTGTTATCATGTTCCTCTACCTAATTTTGTGTTAATGTTTGCTAATATCGAATAAATGTTAATAAAAAGTAAAAATTATTTGTTATTGCAAAAAACTAAAATTTAACCATTCCTTAAGCATTGCCTAGTTTAATTAATATATAATACATCATACTATTTAAAACGGTGTATTTTATTTTTAACATTTTCAGAATCCCAGAGGCTGACAGAGTTAGTCATTTAAACATACTGCATGCCTAATTATTTGCATTTCCACTAACAAACTATCATTCGTATTTTTAAGTCCATTGTCATTACTTTTCTTTATTACATACTTTTAAAATCATTCCAACTTTAAAAAAATCTCTACTATTAAAAAGGAAGTGTGCAGTGTCCAGTGGGGTGGGTTATTTTATTTTTGTTCTCCTTTTTTAAGGGGCACAGCGATAAAAAGGTGCTAAATGGTCTCAAAATAACATGTGTGAAATATTATTACATTCTCATAAGTCTAACTGCCTCCGGATTGATATCAAAGTTTTGATTTTTTTCGAGGTAAGTTCCAATTAGTGTTCCAACCAATAAACGTTACTTTCTTACTTTCTTCATACGTGGACAATGTGTCATGATTGCAGGTGTGAGGAGTGGGTGGGTCGAGTGGAGGAGAGTCGAGGAACACCCTGAGCGTGCGCGCGCCCCTCCCACGTTTCCAGTATAGCTCCGGCTGCAATAAGGCGAGGTTGTGTTACGCTCGTTTGCGCCATTTTTACCATGAATCGTACTCGTTCAGAGTGGAAATGTCCGTTTGGTGATTCAAGTGATATATGTCATTTGTTACCAACCTACGAAGATGTTATGAAGTTCTATGAGTGGAACCGGCATTAGATAAAACATGAAGCTAATAAAGAATCCACATATAAGGGAATAGAGGTCATCGTCGTGGCAAAAATTGAAGAAATATGGTCAAGAGCTTCCATTCCTACTGTCCAACATAAACGAGTGAAAGCGATGTTGAAGGCGTATCATCTGAAATGCAAAAACCTTTTAAAATCACACCCTAAAATACTGAAGAAGAAATTAGAAGAGTTTCGCATACCAGTAAAGGGGTATTGTTTGACATTTCATCCTGCAAGTATAAGAACATCGATGATTGCATTTGTCCCAGACACAAAAAACTACCTGTCAGAGAGAAAAGCTTCCTAATCGACCAACGATCCACTAGAAGAATGGTGATCGGAACCGTAGATATTGTTACAACGAATAAAATAACGAACACTTTGAAAAGGAAAATGCTAAGGCAAAAATCAGCTCCAGTCTCAAAAGAAAGTACAGAGAAGTTTAATGTGTCGACTTCATCTGAATCTAGTCAGTCGGACAATGACAATGTATTCCAGCCAGTCACAAGCCTCAACGTTGGCGGCTCCTGCCGGTAGGACTACCGCTACAAACAGTACAGTAGACTAAGCTTTACTTTCAAGAACGTGTGAAAGATACGAAGTATCAGACAGGGCTGGGGCAGCTATTGCTTCAGCTGTTCTTCACACTTCCACTTCGGAAATTATTGATAAAAATTAGCTTCGCCGGAGGTAGCACGAAAATTGGTCGCGGAAGAAGATAGTCCTACAAATACCTGCTCTTTATACTTCGGCGGACGGAAAGACAAAACTTTAATTATATCAGAGAAGGACGGAATAATGTATAGACAGAGAATTCTTGAAGAGCATATTTCATTGATAATGGAACCAGAGTCGGAGTTCTTGGGTTGTATTGCACCAACTTTTGGCACATCTGAAAGCATAGAACAAGCAATCACTGATTTCTTTCTGGAATCAGAAATATCTATGGAGTCTTTGGTGGCAGTTGGGTGTAATAGAACTAACATGAACGTTGGTAAATATGGAGGTGTCATACGTCTGCTTGAAAAAAGGTTTGATAAACCGTTACAGTGGATTTTCTGCCTACTGCATATGAACGAATTACCCTTCCGACACTTGTTTCTACATATTGATGGAAGCACATCGGGGACACAGGACATTTTCAGGGAGAATCGGCAAAAATCTAGAAATGTGTGAAAAAGCTTTTCTGCAACAAGATATTTGCCCACAGAACTGAAGCCAAAATAGATCCCGTAATTCAAAGAAACAGTTACTTCGCACACCCTGAAAATTTATGGATCGCAATACTGACCGACTTTGAACCGCACATCCGTGAACTGGCAGCCCGTCGCATTTTGAAAGTCGGCAGCATTCAGGAAAATAGACTCCGACTGTTTCAACTTCCTACTGTAAACTCTGATGCATCATCTTATACCGATCTCATTAACTGGCAGGAGAATATATCTGATCCACCAATATTGAAATCCATACCTATGAAGACATCCGACTGTTTGTCGCCCAAAAAGCAGAACTGTCTTTACTACGCCTGCAATGTCACACACAAGCTGTTGAAAGGGCAGTCAAGACTGTGAAAGAAGTTTCAGCCACATTGTGCAAAAAATCTGAGAGAGAAGGCTTCATAAAAAAACCATAGTCTCGAAAAGCCATGCTGAAATTCGATACCAAGAAGCATTTTCGCGCTATTTTAAATATTATTATAATAATATTATAAATGTCATTTTTGTAAACTTGTTTTAATAAATAAATGTTACTCATACAATTTCAATTTGTTTTATAGACACATTTTTAAACTTTTTTAACCTTGCTGTGACAACTCCTCAAAAATAAGGTTTTTTAAAAAATATGTGTTCTTTAAAGTCAATCCGGAGGCAGAAGATGATATCCCATTCTAATCAAATTTTATATGTGAGCTAAAAACATCATTTGGCACCCTTTTCTTGCTGTGCCGGATAGAAAACAAAAAAAAAATTTTCTCCATACGACGGTGACCCACCCTAGTGTCCAGACGAACCTATAGCACTTACATCCCTGAAATTCGGCACACAGGTAGTCCTAAAGGTGACTGAATGTCCCTCGAAGCCCAAATTTTAAAATTTAATCTAGGAATTTTTTAAATATATTTTGTGCTGCGCGTGGAGACCCTCCTCCACTATGACGTATCTGCCCAGACCGATCTGACAGATACTTATCGAGCATGCTATCTCTTCACTAAAAACACCCCTTCTCACATTGAAATGATGGCATAGGGGTAAAGCAAAGCTCTGAAAACCCGGTTAGGCACAGCTTTGAAGGGAGACCTCCTGAGTTTGAACCCAGCCAACAGATAATTTTTATTTTTCGCCTTTATATTTTTTAAAATAGTAAATATACTCTAATCCTTCCAATGTTTTCTGTACTTACTTTTACTTATCCTTTTATTTTTTTAATACAACACAATTATTTTTAAAAGTTTAATTGATTTTATGCAGCTTTTTCAATTCTGAAACTTGGGTTTCTCTGTATTGTCACTGTTTTGTCCTTTTTTGTACCACCAATGAAAAGTAAACCACTGAAGCTCCACCCCCCTACATGTTCGACTCCAAGTGCCAAGTTCCTACCATCAAGAAATTTTCTGCAACTCAGTTAATAAATTACATGAAATTAATTCACAGTGTTTATTACTGTTTAATTTGGTTTTGATTTCGCTGACATTGTGATTCATTTAGGTTGTTTGTCGTAATCAGTGAGATAACAAGACTTTTTAAAAGTATAGCATTATATTTAAAGATTGAATCACATTTTTATTTCAGTAGTGGTTTTTTTCATAACTTACTTTTGAATTTGTATAATTTCTGTATTTGTATAATACAAATCTATCGACACTACATGTGACACAGATGAGGCTGTGAACTTCACAACAGAGTTTTTGAACACATCAGAGCCATCTGGAGTACCCTCGCATATATTTCAGCTAGAAATTGGGGCATTGATTATGTTTCTCAGAAATCTGCATCCACCTCACTCTGCAATGGAACAAGACTCTCTATCAAGATCTATTATTGAAGCCACCATCATGACTGGACATGCCGAAGACGTATTCATTCCTAGGATCCCAATCATTCCTTCGGATCTCCCATTCCAATTTAAACGACTTCAGTTCTCTGTTCATTTAAGTTTTGCCATGAGCATCAACAAGGAACAAGGACAATTGCTGAAAGTAGTAGGACTCGATCTCATTAAACAGTGTTTCTCCCACGGTCAACTGTATATGGGGGTTGTTCAAGAGTTGGAAAAGCCGAGAATCTTTAAATCCTAGCTCCAAATGGAAGAACATTGAGCATAGTGTATCATGAAGCTCTCTAAGCAAGAATCAGTGAGGTGGAAGGAATGAGGTGACATGCCCGTGTCATGTCGGGTGGTGGTGGGATTCATTCTTAAAATTATTGTTTTTTCTTTTTAATGTTTTCAGAATCAGCGAGGATAAACAAGAATGATGTCACGGGCAACACCATGTGGGTACTACTAGTATATACAGGGTGAGTCTAAATTGTTTTTACAAAATAAGAGGGGTGATAGTACCCATCCAGACGAGCAATAATTACCATGGAACATAGGGTCGCATTCCACTCTGAGAGGCAGAAAAGAGTAAAATTAGAATTTCAACATGAACTTACAACAGTGTTGGGAAAGCGAATGAACGATACCAAAAGTTGCACAGTCTGGTTTATTGATCAGAGAAAAACTCACAGCAAGTGCTCAAAGTGGCGGCCACACGTGTCGTTGCACAGTTCACACAGGCGAAGGAATGACTGGCGCACCCTCTCGAAGATTCCTGTTGTGTTAATTTTGTCTGTGGCAACACCGATTCTCGCTACGAGATCTTCAGCCGAGTCCACAGGCGTCTGGTACACTAAAGATTTCATGTACCCCCAGAAGAAAAAGTCCAGTGGGATGAGGTCCGTTGAGCGAGGAGGCCAAGCCACAGGTCCGCCACGTCCGATCCACCGAAAAGGCCATCTTGCTTAGGAGATATACTACGTAGGCAGGTACAAAACGACGTCGGAGGCGATGACTTGTTCATGCTCGACGCGTTTCGACTTTACTCTTTTCTGCCCCTCAGAGTGGAATGCGACCCTATGTTCCATGGTAATTATTGCTCGTCTGGATGGGTACTATCACCCCTCTTATTTTGTAAAAACAATTTAGACCCTGTATATAGATATACAAGCATCATGTCACTCTTACTCAAAAATATCTGTAGTTCAATACATTCCAAAAGAAATAAACATTCAATGGGATGCACATGAAAGATTAATCGTTGAAAAATCAGTATACAAAAATTATGCTTTTTATAAGGTAGAAAATTTGAAAACCAATATTTTAATCCATTTCCCATCTTTGTATTATTTACTAATAGTACCTTCATGGCGTTGCCTGTGACATCATTCTTGTTATGTCCTCACTGATTCTGAAAACATTAAAAAGGAAAAACAATAATTTTAAGGAGTCGCCTCATTCCTTCCATCTCACTGATCCTTGCTTAGAGAGCTTCATGATACACTATGTTCAATGTTCTTCCATTTGGAGCTAGGATGTAAAGATTCTTGGCTTTTCCAACTCTTGAACAACCCACTTACAGTTGACCATGGGAGAAATACGGTTTAATGAAATCGAGTCCTACAACTTTCAGCGATTGTCCTTGTTGATGCTCATGGCGAAACTTAAACGAACAGGGAACTGAAGTCGTTTAAATTGGAATGGAAGATCCGAAGGGATGATTGGGATCCTAGGAATGAATATGTCTTGGCCTGCGGCATGTCCAGTCATGATGGTGGCTTCAATAATATTCTTCATCAGTTTCTTGATAGAGAAACTGATGTCTTGTTCCATTGCAGAGTGAAAGTGGATGCAGATTTCTGAGAAGCATAATCGGTGCCCCAATCTTCAGCTCTAATATGTGCGAGGGTACTCCAGATGGCTCCAATGTATTCAAAAACTGTTGTATAGTTCACAGCCTCATCTGTGTTACATGTAGTGTCGATAGATTTGTAAATTTGAACACTACCGGGCAATTCTTGTAAAAGTTCCTTATTGATGACATTGACATCTTCGTTCCTTGGGGCAAGAATTGCTCTTTGACACAGCCAAGCATGATCAGTAAAGTGCTGCGCCACATTTTGAAACACCACCTCTTTCAGCTCTTGTTGAGTTTTTACAATCCTTCCAATGCTTTGCATTGCTATACATCCATCTTGATTATATGAAGGAACGTCACCATTTCCTAGTTGAATTAGGTTATCTGCAAATTGCTGGGCAGATGGATCACCATTGACATGAACTCGCATGTTTGTTGATAGTACAAATCTATGAATGCCATTCCAAATGTAAGATGATTTTAAGGAGGCCTGCATTTCATCTGCCCTAGTTCCACGGGGAATAACCTGAAGTGTCTGTTGAAAGTCTCCAGCCAACACGTAGTGACGGCTCCTATTCTGTCATTGTTACGTCTGATGTCTTTCAACGTGACATCAAGTGCTTCGAATGCGGCTTTGTGGGACATAGTACATTCGTCCCAGACAATGAACTTGCAATCCTGTAGAACCTTTGCCTTTCCTGAATTTTCTTGAAATGTTACATGTAGGAATTTCTACGTTTGCTAGATTTCAGGGTAACTTGAAAGCCAAGTGATCTGTCCTCCCTCAGGTCAACAGAGCTGCGGCAATGCCTGATGAAGCAACAGCCAGGGCAATCTCGTTTCTCTGTCGCACTTTAGCCAAAAGAAGATTGATGAGAAAAATCTTCCCTGTACTGCCAGGAAGGAACATCCAAAAAGAATATGCCATCACGCCTATCAGAAACTGCTTTTGTAATCTTGTCAAATGCTTCCTTTTGATCTTGGACCATTTTTGGCTCATTCTCCTCTATATACATATGTTGCGAGTACATTCGTGTCAAAGTTTCTTTCCATAAGTTCTTCACTTGGTGGGAATGAATCGCAGTTTCGATTGGGTTGCGGTAGTCAAAGCTTTTTAGGTTCGATCCACCCAACAATATAATATTATCCTCAATGTAGATTAGAGCTATGTTGAAGATGTCATCACTGTAGTCCAGATCCATATTCTGCTGCTGTACGCGTGCTTGGTGCAGTATGTCTTCGGACAGGTTCTCCTTGTGGTTCATCCATAACTGATCGGGAGAAGACATCGAGCATGTTTGTAGCATAACACCAAACAGATTACGTAAAATCTTTGGCTATCGAGATGCAGCTGCTTCTTCCAATGCTTTGTTCCAGTGTTCATCGTTCTCCAGAAGTCCTTTAAGCTGGCAATCCTCTTTGTAAATTCCGCACACCCTTCCTTCAAATATTCTGACGACAAATTCAAATGGCCAGACGACATCATCTGGCCTTGTACTTCATGCAGCAAGAGTCGCAGGTGAAAGCATTCGGAGTTGGTCGGATGGACGGTGTACACACGGCCTAGTGCATCGCTAGACCTTATTCCTGCTTGTTCTGATACGGTCCTTGTTTTCGACGGTTCCATGTCTTGTTTCCGTTGTTCCAAGTGTAGTACTTTGGTACTTGGTTGTACAATAGGGTGCGTGTAAACTCATCTTGGGTGCTAAAGTCTGAAGAAAGACGTCAATGTTGATTCCTGATGTGCTTGGACACGTTGAACAGCATTTTCTGTCGTGAAGTAGACTGGCCATTCTCAAGGTGAACTCTTAGATGAATAACTGTGGGATGGCGCTCATGAATTGGGAAGTTGAGTATTCTCCATACTGCTCCATTGCTGCTGATATATCTTCCCATTTGATACTGACGAATTTTATTAAGGTCATTCTCTCCACTGGTCACTTCAAACACAGCCATGTCAGAGCCTTTGTTAACATACTTACAGACATACTTTATAGACTTTACAGAATTGCAATACTACTCTACGTTGATATGCGCATTGAAAATTTTTGTTAATAGAGGGCTATACGGAACAATCCACGTATTGCCCACAGACACTTCTGATCCTCGAAAATTGATGTTTGGAGTAAATTCCCCGTCTTGTGCTGATCTACGACGATAAAGTGGATATCCGTTTTGTCCTATGTGCGTCTCTTTCAAAAAACGGTGAGGGAATCGCTTTGTGCAAATTCCATCCATCATGCATGGAGAGTGGATTTATGCATCCGCAGGGGCTGTGCACCATTTGCTTCGTTATAATGTAAAAAAGTTCTGGGTCTTGTGGATTAGGGATTTCTGCACTTATAAAGTCATCCATTCTGAACATGTAATGAGTCTTTGAGCCAAATTAGAATGTGGGCATGAGGAAGTCCTCACTTCTGCCACTCTGTCGTGTACATATGACATTTAACTTCTCCAAAAATCTTTGCCTTTGTGATGAGACTCATCAGTGTTTTTTGCTTTTGATGAAAGACTCCTGCTAACAAATCATGACGATCCTGTGGTTTTTGCCCAATAAATAGTTCTTGCTGTATCTCTGTCCAGTTTGGATTGCATGTAAAGGTGATGAAAAGGTCTGGTCTACCATAATTTCTCACTTAAGTCATGGCATCTTGAGTACGCTCGTGCATGTACCTGGGACCCCCAGTAAAGCTGGAAGGTAAGATGATCAACAGGCCACTGTGTTTCAACATTTCCATCGTTCACGACCACATCCCTCAAATGTGCATTCTGTTTCACTCTCAGTGTCCTCTGATTTAGTCGTATGTACAACAGCCTTTCCGATTCAATCTTGGCGTATATGTCAATGATAAATTGATGGAACAGGTCTTTGCTTCTCAGTAAAATATTGAAATTTGAAGAGCGTATCATCATCCTGTGAGCATAGTACTGCATAGCAGAAATCTTCTTAGTTAGCGGCATTCCTGTAGTTGGGCTTGTATGTCGCAGTTCAAAATTATATCCATCCTCCTGCCAAAACATAAGTGGATACTGTAGCGCATCGTAGGACCTGTGCGTATCGGGAATTCTCTTGATGGTGCTTGATGATGGCTTCTTTCTTCTAAAACTATGTCACTTGCTCCATGTTGTTCTCCCACCATGATTAAAGCCACTTCTTCTGTTAGTGCATTGAACCGCCTCTCATGTTCCCCATGTGGGATTTTGTCCACTAAGATTACCACTTTGAATTCAGGGCTGATCTTGTCCATGTTCGATTTGAAGCTGGATGTAAGAGTTGTGATGGTCCAGCATATATTGTAACTGAAGTACTATGTCTTGTCTCGTCTGCGGAACGTGTTTCCAACGCTGCTCTGTTTGTTGTGTACCATCTCCAGCAAAATATATTTGCAGAAATTTAGGCTCTTCGTTTGGTAGAGTGTGTAGACTCCCGATGCTGTGATGAACTTGACTCTGAACCTTAAATGTCGGCATGTATCCGGACTCTAATTTCTTTTTGTCGTGCCAAAAGGGGTCATTTGGAAACAGGAATTGTACCTTCTATTTGTCAGAAAATGTTTGGCTTCTGCTGAATTTTCAATCAGTAAAGTACGTAGGGGCTCAGCTGGATCCATTAACCGTGGCAGTTGAACCTTTCCTTCGTTGCAGCACATACCTGGGACTTCACCTCTCCACTTCTTTGCTTCACAGTGTTGACGTTACAGACATTGATCCAATGATGCACGGAGGATCAGATACTTAATCTGCTGATGGGTCGTAATTAAAAGCTGCATTCTCTAAATTTCTACAGATGCGCATTCGATCAGCACTTCTTCCGGTTCTAACTTGCTGTAGTCTTGTTGTTTTCTCTTTCTGGGGTGGATTCAGCTTCTCTTTGATTTCGTGCTGTTTTGTTCGAAGATGTTTCTTCAGGGAGGCTGGGGCATCTTTAAATATAACGCTAAACCAAAATAATGTAATTATTTGCCTGAAATAAAAATGAGATTAAAATTACAGAAATTGTACAAATTCAAAAGTATGTTATGAAATATCCCCTACTGAAATAAAAATGTGATTGAATCTTTAAATATAACGCTATATTTTTAAAAAGTCTTGCTATGTCACCTCACTGATTCCGACAAACAACCTAAATGAATCACAATGTCAGCGAAATCACAACCAAATTAAACATTAATAAACACTGTTACTTCATTTCATATAATTTATTAACACAAACATTATACTATTTGCGAAAAATACCCAAACGAAAACAAAAAGCAATACAAAAAATTAAAAAACAAAGTTTAATGTAATTAGGGGGGTTGAAAGTGCCAATTTAAAAACAAAAGTGGGCCGTAATTACCTTAATTTTGAAGCTAGGAATGAGGTATACATTGATTAAATAATAATAAACCCTGTTACTTCATTTCATGTAATTTATTAACACAAACATTCTATTTGCGAAAAATACCCAAACAAAAGTTTAATGTAATTAGGGTTAATAGTTTGTACTCACCATTGATGATCGTCCTCTTTGCCTGAAATAAAAATGTGATTAAACAAATTCAAAATTAAGATATGAAATAACCACTACTAAGTAAAAATCGAGTTAGTTATGAAATAATACTACTGAATAAAAATCGTGATTCCATAGCACTATGAATACGTTCGATGGTGAACAGTTTCAAAACATTCTGCAGTTTCATAGGGAACAGAGATTTCTAGATTAAATTTAAAAATTCGGGCTTCGAGGGATGTTCAGTCACCTTCAGGACTACCTATATGCCGAATTTCGTGTCTGTAAGTGCTATAGATTCGTCTGGACACAGCACACAAACACACACAAACACTTCCTTTTATAATAGTAGAGAAGAAAGAAGGTGTTACAGGTTATGGTATTTCAGGGTCTTTTGCAAAGAGTCAAAGACATTCAAGATTCTCTCACTCCTGAAGAAACCAAGACTTTGATATCTGCCTACAAGCACAATTTCCCTAGCGGCATACCTGAATGTGGTACTGATGGCCTGCGCTTCTCTCTGCTGTGCCATAATGTTCAAAGTAAGATTGGGTGACATTTCTTTCATCTTTGTGGCAAATGAATAAACATTCAATAGTCCTTATTTTGATTTGAGCTAAAATCCTTTAAAGATATGGCTTACTTTGTTGCATACTCGAGGTATACTTATCTTTGTGGGACATGTTTTGTACTTATCTGCTTTTAATCCTAATCTAATTGTTTTTAAATAATTCTCAACTCTTCTGCAGTATTTTAACAGTCTGACTAACTTAATAAATCATTTGAATATCTCAGAACTACAATTTCAGTTCCATGCTTTCACTTAAAATGTTAGATCTCTTTTATTAATCATATTATATTTGATAACCTTATGTGTAGTGTATGTTATTTATCGACAAATTTTTAAGTAACTGTTCATGTTTAAAAAAGTGAAAATTATTGTTAATTTTCATGTTTTATGTGATTTGTTAACTAACCTTAATCTATCTAACTTTACTAACTCTCTGCAAACCTTACGTCATCATCTTAGGTAAATTTCTGATTGTTAAAAATTGATTGTTTTGTGTATAATACATTCTTATGACATATACTGATCGAACAAAAAATATGTTATGAAATTACGATGAATACTTTTTAAATGACACATTAAGACTGTATTCAAATTTTTGATTTAACAAAGGACATTTCATTAGAAATCTTGTTACAACAAACTTTTTAGCTAAAAATTAATAATAATTTTGTTATAATGAAAAACATTTTCATGGATTTTGTTATAATGAGAATACGTCTGTTTGGTGCATAACTAAACTATTCATTTTTGTAGATCAACGAATCAGCATCGATGTGAAGTCCATTCGAGTGTGCCGACACTTATGTAACAAAATCTGGCAGGGATTTCGGCTCTTTACCAAAACCATTGAAAACAGTCCCCAGGAAAATTTAGTTCCTCTCTCATCTGAAGAAGTGAGTTATGTTATTCAGCATTTAAATTGTTTTTTAAAAATGTCTACAAAGATGTACTGAATTATCTGACGTACAGGGTGGTCAGAATCGACTGCACACTAATAATAACAATTCCTTTTCGAAAACCAACCTGAAAAATTATTTCCCATTTTTCAATTGGACAAGGCATTCTCTACTTACGTACCTACAAGTAGTAGTTTAACATACTCGTTCAGATTTGCATATCTGTCTCATGCTATATTTTCGTCTTGATTAATTATCATGAACAAGCAATTTCAGGCACATCAAAATTATAGTTTGTTTGGTGTTTTAAGTGCTAAAATTTTAAATGATGGGAAGGGACATCGTGAAACTTTAGTGTGGCAACGTTCTATGATTATTGTGTGGTCGATTCTGACTACCCTGCATTTTGTATTTTCAACTGGAGTTCACATTTCTAAGATGTGTTGAAATATGGAAACTGTTGTAATATATTTCTTGTTTACCAGTTGTGGTTAAGTCTGGTGATCCAATTAATATAAAATTTGGTTATCTTTCTCTCATCAAAGTTAACTTAATAGTTTCCTTAAAATAATTTTTTTACTTTGCCTTCATTCAAAGCAATTGTTTAAGAATGTAGATGGAAACATTCAATTGTGATTTTAAAATTATGTCCTGCTAAACTGTAGTATTATATTAATAGAATAAATAATCAAATTTTCTTGAAATTGAAAAGTTGAATTTGTATTTAGAACATTTAATCCATAATGGAGATAATTTTTTTACATTTGTTTAGGCAAAACATTTTATGATTGAGATGAGTTTCTGTTTCCTGACTGTTTTCTATTCAAAAATGACTCTGAGTAATGGATGATGTGTCAAATTTCTGCAACTATCTGAATTTTTTTTTAATCTATTCAACACTGTATTTCCTATCTAAACAGTAATGCAGCATAGCATATTAGCTGTTTATCTTTGATAATAAAATGAGTACTAATATGTAATTACAAAGATTTATTTTGCATTTCATCTTTTATTTAATACCAGTCATTAAATCAAAATCATGAGTTTTCATAAACATTTACTGAAAAGGAAATTTTCCTGTTGAATTACTGAAATTAATTTGTTTTCTTGATCAGTTTAGCTTTATACTGTACTTGATTTAAAATTTCTAAAACTTAAAATTGTATTTACTCTTGAATTTTCATATGAAAATTTGGTTGCAATGATCGTATTATACATACGTATTATTAAATAATACGTATTATAAATACGTATTATTGTCTTATTAAAGATTAACATAATTTTGGTGCACACACAACCATTTGAATACTTTTTAGCTTAATTTATGTGATACTTTATAGTACAACCACAGAAATAGCATATCATTGATAAGTTTATTTATCATTGGTAAATTTAGTATTTAGTTCATGTTACAGAGTGGACGAAAATTCAGAGTACGGTTTGAAAATCAATAATTTTTTATTAATCAACCAATTTCAATGATATGCCTAATATATGGAGATTTATTTTACTATATCTAAAGGCAGCTTTTAAAATCAGCTCCATTTGTTGGCTCTTTCTATTACATTTTCATAACTTCATATAAGGTTTGAGGCACTTAAATTGATATTGGATAATTACTGCATGGATATTCTTCCTTGAGCTACTCAATTGTTCATGTACACCCACTCCTTCAGATATACCCAAAGGGAATACATTGAAATGGAAGCTCTTTGCTTTAAAATAATGGACCTGCCATTTTGAACATGTGTGCATTGTTATTTTTCAATATAATTTTAGTTTTACTGTATGCATTTATCCCAGTACAAAACTAGTTTTTTAGGCCATCAAAAAAAACTTTTTGACTTTTATTCACACTAGTTTGCAGCTTGTTTTCATCACTGAAGTCCTGAAATTGCACACCATGCAGAGATTTCATTTCTGGGAACAGGTTATAGTCACTAGATGTCCTTCTGAACACCCTTTTTCCGTAAAAATAAGAACAAACTATTGTTCTTTGAACAGTGCCTTTCATAGTGGCAAAATTAACATGCCTTTATTCACCAAGTTGCTAAATCATTCTGATCAGCATTGATTAACAATGGTGGTGAAATACATCGGAATTTGAATATGTTTATTGAAATTCAATAGGTTCACAGTATGGACAGAAATGGAACCGATTCCTGGA
This sequence comes from Meta bourneti, assembly GCA_933210815.1. Taxonomy (NCBI): domain Eukaryota; kingdom Metazoa; phylum Arthropoda; class Arachnida; order Araneae; family Tetragnathidae; genus Meta; species Meta bourneti. The sequence goes on from OW119928.1 coordinate 52,489,506, forward strand.
TACTGAGTCGTCTTGCTGGACTTGTAGCTGTTAGCAACACTCATTTTGAAACATATGATTTCCATATGATCACTGGTGCTGCAAGGCAGTTTTGGGTGCAAAACTTTTGTGATGTGTACATAGTAAGTGCTGTTTATTGTTTTAGCATCGGCAGTCATGAATTGATTGTAACTTTATTGTTTTGTGTGTTTTCTAGCTCATGTAAGTAATAAATCTATTAAAGTAATTTTAAAAGAAGATAATTAAAATTTGAATTTTCAAACACTACAACAAAGAGAAAACAGATTCATTTTGTGACAATTTTAATGTTTTTGTCATTTAATCTATTTGTAATAGTATTATGTTGGGCCATATGTTTCATTTTTATGAGACAGCTAATGATTTCCAAGAAAATTATTTTGTTTATATTTAATGTATTTTTAATTGTGATTGGAATTTTTCTAATTGATTGACTTTTGATATCTAAATATTGTGTTTCAGTAATATGATTTGTTGATTGCACAGAAGTATTAGTGTAGATTTGTAATGCAAACTTTTTCCTAAATGCTCTTTAATATTTTTCAATGCTATAAGCTTCTAACTGAATCAAGGAATTCCTCATTTATAAATCCTTGCACTTTGTACAAAAAATTAGGACCTCAGAAGGAAACTTAATTTGGAAAAGTCAAGAAAATTTATCTGAGGGATTGGCACTCGGGATTGCATATATGACCCTAGGTTTGAATTTTTTTTCTAGCTATAAGTGTTGTGGTTTGACTGCCACTTTAAGTATATTATGGTGTAATTAGCCTTTTTGTAACAAAAGATTGAGCAACAAATCAAACCAAACAAATTGAGGAGTATAAAGGAACTATTTTACATCTTTTATCCTATAAACTGCTGTTTTATGTTCGAAATTTCTTTGAAAAGTTGAACTAATTTTTTTACTAAGCTTACGCATGGATTTAATTTTACTCTTGAGTTTTATAGAGGAATATAATAATATTTTATGTTTAAATTTTCTAATGCATGTTTATATTTCACAGAAATCATTAGATACATTACTGAATGGCAACAAATATATAAAAAACAAATGAAATCAACTGCTAAATGTTTTAAAATGTCAGCAAAATTGACTAAGTTTTTAAATCCTGCATACTTAATTGACAGTCATTTTTCTCTACAGGAATATGTAAAGTCAGTTTTGATAGAAAGTGATCAGAAACGCCTTTTCTTATCCCGTGTGATGCTTACATGCATCGAAACTTTCCTACGAGTCATCTCTCCCATCATGCCATACCTTTCAGAAGAACTTTACCAAAGATTATCACTCATGGCCAATATTAGGTCCTACAAAAGTATCTCCATTGCACCTTATCCCACAGTAGATAAAGTGAGTACTCAACTTTCTTTATCCTCAAATTGCACATTATTTCATACATGATGGCAGTGGTTCTTAAACATGTCTGATTCACCAACCATTAGTGTATCAGTTTTTTTCCACAGCACCCAAAGTCAGGAGACAGGCCTACTTAACAGTTGCAGTGAGCAATAGGTATAATTAGGTTGGTTAAGTTAAAAAAATAAATGAAACATGTTTTTGAACAATCATGTCATGGAATAAATAAATAATAATTAGTGGGTTGACTGATTTGATGAGTTGATTTTTCACAGTACTCAAATTTTCGAATTGAACTGGACACAGACCCCTTGTTTTCTCTCTTCCAAATTTAGTTCTGCATTATACTTGCCTTTTCATCACAGCAACTGCTGAAAACCCAGCTTTGCACAAATAGGACTTTGCAATGCATTAATATTCACTGAACTTTACCATTTCGTGACAGATATTCATATTTTACTAATAATCAAAAGTACCATTCTGACAAATTTTATCTGTGTATTCATTTCAGTTAGTAGTTTATCCATTCAATGTCCTTCCTATCATTTCATCGATGGTCTGATTCAAAAATCGCGTGGGCTAAGTGTCATTTCAGTGAAAATATTGGAGTATTTCATGGTGCCCCAAAAGTGTCAAACAGTTGGGGACCTCTGACTTATGATGTTTTGGACTTGCTAGTATTACTGCCCTGCTAATTTGAAAGGCAAAGTAACTCCAAATTTCGAACTATCAATTGTTTTAATAATCGTTGCTTCTTGACTTGTACAGCAAAATAATAAGATAAAAAAATAAACTGTTAAACAATACCGTAACTCAGCCTTGTCTGTGAACTGATCATATTGTAAGTATAATTCATGTTTTCATTAGTTTCTATTGCAAAACCTAGTTTTCATGCTTATTACAGGACTGGCGGAAAAGTTCAGCTCTATCAAGACCATAGTTATAAATGCTTATAAAGCTTCCCTTGTTTTTGATCTGAAATTAGCTTGGTAGGATCTGGTGTCTTTTGAAGATTTAAAATAATCAATGATGCAAATGTTTCGAAGTGAAAATTTTCAGTTTTTACCAAAACATGTCTTAGGCTGTCACTTAAATTGCCAATTGATTTAAATCAATTGATTCTTATAAAAAATCACTGATTTAAATAACTTTTTCTTAAGTTTGATACTATTGAAAATGAAATAACACCTGGGACAAAATGGGACAGTACAAATCAGTTTAAAAGTTTGCTTTTACTCAGTAACATCCCATATTGATCCTTTTTAAAACTGACAATTACTGGTCTCCCTACTTTTTGAGCGAAAAATTCAGAAAATAAAATTACTGCACGTACTCAATGAACATGAATTATGGTTTCATTCAGCTCGTGCTACACCTTAAAGCACTTTTCCATACATATAAATGACACTAACTTGAGAACTAATAGTTTAAATTTATTAATTTTGGTACCAAATGGTAGCCATTTATTTCAGGAGTGTATATAAGCCACAATAATAATGGAAATTTCACATTTTAGTGAATTTTTTTCCATGTAAAGTGAAAACATACCTTTTAAAAACAGTCAACTTTAAAGGGCTTTAGAAAAATGAACCCTCATATTTTTCTGAAACTTCGTGGAAATATTAACTAACATATGTACTCAAATCTGAAAAAGAGGTAAAAGTTTTCGTTTCTGAAGAAAAGCTATTCTAATGATAGCATACGTATTTCAAAACAATGGTCATCTACAGTGCAAAAATAAACATAGCTTAAAAAAAATATGGTCACATTTCAGTTTTTATGAAGTACTAATTCAAAGCAGGCTCACCATTAAATGTAAAAATATCAATAGAACATCAAATTACTGTCCTATGTATTTTTTAATTTATTTATCATGTGATGTCTTTGGAAAATTATATTAAGTACCAATGAAGAAAAATTGTTTTTATTAATTTAAATTATTTAAAAAAAATACTTTATAAAATGTTATTGCTTTGTAATATTAAATTACAATACTTTTGTTAAATACTTTTACATTATGCTTAGGGTGCATTGTATCAAAATTACACAGGAAAATTTGTATACTTCTCAGTTTTTAAACTTAATTATAATTCAAAAGTACTTATAATAGCCCCAATTTTTTAAAACTAATACCCATTATTATACATAAATAATAGACTCAATATAATACAACATATATTATAGTTGACAATACTGAAATATTTTAAACTGATGAAATATTTTTTAGAAACTTTGTAGAAAATGTGAGCACATGTGTACTCTTTACTTATAATGATAAAATAAAATTAAAATTTCTGGAAATATGAAATTTTTTAAAAAAACATAAATCTTTAAAGATCAAAGAAGTATGTGAACAATACATATCTTTATCGAAATTTTTTTAAAAGACAAATATTAAGCATGAATAAAAGGCCGCCACATTAATATTAATGGTAAAGTTAAAAGCATTAGTATAGTATGATTCAATTTGTCTTGTAGTTTTGGAACAATAGTTCAATTGATTTTCCCAAGGAGGAACATGTTCATCCATTTGTAATTATGGAAAAAGAGGATTTTCATTATTTCATAAGGAATCCAACATGCGTGTAAAGGCTCTGATGATATATAGGATATACTTGGTCTATGATGAAGTATGAACATAATTTTGTGATCATATTTCTCACAATAATCCCAAATCATTCCTTATCCACCAATTAATTCCATACAAACATGCAAGATATTGTTCATTTTGGAATGTTGGTAATTTGATGGTTTTCTCCAGTCCCGTGGTAGCAACAAATGTTGTTGAGGAACTTGAAACTGGAAACCTATATCTGACTTTTTTATTAATGTAAAACAGTGATTAGTTCTTGATCCTATTATTGTATTTGCCATTGAGTACCTATCTGCTAATTGATTATAATAAGTTACAATTTCGCTTTGAAAAAGTATCTATTTCTTTAATGAACTCTTGTAAAGTTGTCCAAAAGTATTTAATATTACATCCTTGCACGGACACTTAAGGATTCTTAAAGTGCCATACACTTTATGGTTTCACCAATATCGTCACAAATACTATACTCCTATTCTATGAAAAGAGGCAAAAAAGTACCATTCAGCTTCTACATCATGATTTTTATGGCAAAAATATAGTTCTAAAACCTATATTTGTATTGGTCTGAGATCCCATCACTGAAAACTTTTAATTTGTTAATAATTATTTTTTGAAAAGTCCAAAATGTTGAAGTGTCATGCATTGAATTGTCACTTATAACACACATAGAAGCAGATTTCACATAAAAAGTATTCAAATAGCACATTTTTATATAACAAGCAGGCTTAAGAAAAAGATCCTAAGCCTGCTTGTTTGAAATGAATGTTTTGAATAGCATCTTGTATAATGCAGGTATAATTTTCAGAAAAATCTTCCGCTATGTGATAGCAGTATTCATACTCAATTGATCCCTGTTCTTAATAATGACATTGAGATTTTGCGAAAAAAAGTGATGCGTACATAGAGCAATGAGTTTGTCAAGCAAATTAGCGTTGATGAAATGCAATATTGAAAATATGATAATTTTACTTTCAAAAGTGGTTTCTAAGCATAAATGTAAATTTTTTAACAGAAATATTGTAATTAAATATTATAAAACACATAAAATTTTGTAAAGTATTTTTAAAAATAATTTATATAAATAAAAGCAAGTTTTCTTCAATGGTACTTAGTATACTTTACCAAAGACCATGTGATAAAATAAATTTAAAAATGCATAGGACTGTAATTTGATGTTCTGTTGATATTTTTGCATTTAATGGTGAGCCTGCTTTGAGTTAGTACTTCATAAAAACTGAAATTTGACCATATTTTTTAAAGCTATGGTCATTTTTGCACTATCATTAGAATAGCTTTTATTCAGAAACGAAGAATTTTACCTCTGAATTTTTGTCAGATTCAAGTACGTACATTAGTTAATACTTCCACAAAGTTTCAGAAAAAATAAGAGAGTTCCTTTTTTCTATAGCCCTTTAAAAGGTAATTTTTTCACTTTACATGGAAAAATCTACTAAAATGTAAAATTTCCAATATATTTGTGGCTTATATACACTCCTGAAATAAATGGCTACCATTTGGTACCAAAATTAATAAATTTAAACTATTAGTTCTTAGTGTCATTTATATACAATGTGGCAAATCCAAGATGGCCGCCATTTTGTAAAATTGACCAATTTTTAAATTCCAGTATCTCAGCTAATATTGGACAAAATACTTAAATAATTGAGATCTATGCGTTTTACTGCCATGTCTCTGGTAAAAATTTGAAAAAATCCGTGACTATGGTGCAACAACTTTTTCTCCAAATGGGTGTTTTCACATGGAATGACCCCAATTTAATTTCTGATTTATGAGACTAGTCTCTGTACCCCCATTGCTTTTATCTCTTTTTATTAGCAAATTATTAGAAAATTTAGTACATGATTTTTGTGTTCCATATTTTTATTGATACGTTTTAATTTTAGTATTCCAGATGGCGCAACACAGTATTAGAAGCGGATGTGCATACAGTAACAGATATTATAGGAGTTGCTCGATCCTTAAAATCTAAACACGGTGCCACCCAAGCAAGACCATCAGGTAGGTTGGATATTTTTCTTAAAAATCCCATTAAACATTTGGAATTCTCAGGATATTTTTCATACTTATCTAGTTTTAATTTGAAAATTTATAATTTAAGTTTAACACATGCTCTAACAGGATTAGAAAAACTTTAGATTAAACCTTCATCTTGGGGCATTAAATGACATCTATTTTCATAATAGCCAAATTGTACAGTTCAATTGAGAAGAGAGAGATATTGAGAAATTGAAAGTTGAGAAATATTTATACTAACGTGAATGAAAAAAAATTATATTGAAAAACTAGCCAACCAATCAATCTAGTAGACAGGATGCTGACTTCTGGATCAAAAGGTTCCTGGTTCAGATCTGAGGTAAGGCATGTATGTTTGGCTGGAATGAATGTGTGGTACACATATGTGAGGTTTAATGTGAAATCCCTGTAATGCAAATCTGCACTTGTATGAATGATGTTCAATTGGCCCGGAATTAGGAAAGAAAAAATATTAGCAAAAATACTTATTTGAAATTTCTACTTAAGGAGGCAACCATTGATTTATGAATATTTAATGTAGGATTGTTTGCCTAGCATATATTAACGTTAAATATATCTTAATATTAAAAGTTCCAGTACTCTTTAGTGCCATATAAAATAAAGAGTACTGGATGGAAGTATAGTGTGTAGAAGTACCAAATGCAGTTGGCATAATTGCACCATTAAATTTATAAACTATTGATAAACTATTTATCACTAGTATGAAAAAAATTAAGTATGCTAATCAAAACAATGCATGGTAAATTATACTTATCCAGAAAAAAAATAGGTTTACATGACTCTCCATAATAATTCATGATTCCTCGATTTACATGATTCTCCATTTCTTTGATGAGTCCAGACTCATCAAAGAAACTGAAAGCAAATTCATCCAATGCTAAAAAGATTGGTGATTCCCTGGTGTGAATTAAATAACACATGTGGTCAGTTATAGTATTTCAGATTTAAAATTTTTGTTTATGAATTATATTACTACTCATTGTTTTATCAGTTCTGTGTATTTTGTATGTTTTTCTACAAATTTATTAAATTCAAGTTTTTCAAAGTATTTTCTTATAAATAATTTTCAATTTCTTAATTAGCATATCATTGTTAAAGGTTTGTGCCTTTAAAATCATATTTGCCCCTCATATATTTAGTGCAAAAGTTGTGCAAGAAAAGCTGAATTATATCAACTTAAATTCTATTATTAAATTCCTTTCACACATTATTTAATTTATTATACTATATTTAATATTATAAAATGGCTGTGCTGAATTATCACAGTTCATATATTCAGTACATTTTGGTTAAAATTGTCATTTAACTTTTGTGAAGTTCAAATTTTAGAGTGCTTAACCACTTAAAGCACGAGTTTTTTTCAGAAAAACTGGTAAAAAATGATCGAGTTTTTTTTGACAGAAAATGAATATATATATAGGTATAGTGTAAGTTATTTTTTGCAATTTCAGTTGTGGGGGGTGGGGTAAAAGTTATAAAAAAATTATTATACAAACAAAGTGTAAACGATTTGATTACATGTTTATTTTAAATTTCAAAATATTAATAATAATAAAATATTATCTTCAGATTCACTTCCATCACTCAAGAGATCATCACTTTCATTGCTGAAACTTTCTGATGAATTGGCATATACAAAATCGTCAGAGTCGGTCATTATCAGATAACTTTTTCTAAGCAAGTTATAAAAACACTTAGTAAAAATTAATTCATGGTTAACTGTTTACTTTATGATATTTAACGTAATAAAAATGGATATATTACCTTTTCCACACCAAACAACTGCTTTATAACAAAGAATTCCTAACAAACTTATAGCTAATCATCAAAATGCACCACTTGATTTACACAAGAAAAATGGTGCATAGTGGTACCATCTACGGTAAATAAGTTTAATATCCATCTATAAATAAGTGGTAAATCATCTATGATAAATAAGTTTATGCCATCTATGGTATAAAATTAATCTAGCCTATCTATTTTTACTAGAACGAATCTCAGACGGGCATTAGAAATAAAATAACGCGAGATACAAGAGCGCCCGTGTGAGACACGGGCATTTGCAAATTTGCCGGTAACTTTCGCCCGTGTCAAATACGGGTAAATGCGTTAAGTGGTTAAGTGCAATCATGAATTATATTCAAATTCCTCCTTTAAAGCAGGAAAATTTACAAAATTGTGTTTTTAATTTAGTTCATTAACCATGTTCAAGGCTAAAATAATTTCATATCTGCCAACATGTACGTTTTGGTCATATAATGCAAAAAGTTTTGCTGAATTGTATAATTATACAGCCATGTGCTGATTGTACAATTTCTTGTAAAATTTACTGCTAAATCTTTAAATTTGATTTCAAGAGAGATCCTATATGTGCATGGTTACAGAGTGATGAGTTCTCCATATTTTCTATGTGAAAATATTCTGTACTGCAGACTACAGGAAAAATAAGTATTTTGAAAAATAATCGTTCCATTCTCGAAGATCATTTTTCCTCTCACTGTTTTTATAATTATAAAATTGTTATAAATTGTTAATTATAAAATTGTTTTTCATCCAAAGATATGCATTTTAGACTGCTTGACTAACAAGAAGCATCAGTCCAAAGAATTAGTAAATCATTATCAAATGTTAGACTAATACTAAACAAGGTCTTAATATCAAAGGCATGGCATAGTGAAGAATAACCATAGAACAACTGACCAAACTAATATTAAACAAAATTTATATCCTGTAGTCTAAGCAAGATAAAATTAGAGGCATTAGAGTTTCAAATTTATACACCCCACTCTTAAGTTTTCGAAACAAGAGGTTTCTCTGGTCTTGTTTATTTTATTTGATCCAATGATTGGTTATCTTTTATGAAATGAGAGCAGTATTCCCACATAGTACATTTAAATGTTTAATTTGGAAACATGTCATGAGCCTATGCATATTGTAAGATTTCTAAAATTGATATGTTAGCAGGTATATATATAATTTGATCATTTCAAAGTGTTATTCTCTTTTTCAGTTGTCATAGCAGTAGAAGAGGAGAACACGCTGTCAGCCTTGAACCCATTTAGTAATCTGATAGCCTTATTAGCTAAACTCAATTCTGTCACTTTTCATCTCACGCAGGGGCAGGAGTTTTTTGAACAATATCCACAGGACTCCTGGGTCTTCGAAACTTACAGCCATGGGATCACAGTTATTATGGATGTTGGGGTAAGAGAGTAGTTGTGAATATGAATTTATTGTAAAGTTTATACCTTTTCCCTCTTTCTTTATAACTATTTAAAAAACCTTGCAGGTAAACTGCTTAAATAAAATTATTCTTACTGGAGTGTTTTAAAAATAGGCAGGAAGATTTTTAAAAGCATACCTTTTTAACTCTCTTTAAAGTACATCTACAATATATTTATCTTCAGTTTCATTTTTCTGATCACTTAGATCTCTGATCTGCATCGGAATTTTCTTCCAATACTTTTCTCAATAAAATGTTTGAAATTTTGTCATGTGACCAACAAACAGTGCATGTTTAGATTATTAATGTTAAAATAAAATTATTTATATTCAAAAAACATCTTATTCTGTCAGAAGTTGGTTGCAATGCCTTAAAACTTTTACCATTTAAAGTTAAGTTTTTATTTCATTCAATCCTTCTAACATTTTTCTAAGACTACCTGTTATAGTCATTTTTCACTCCATCGAAATATTTAGTTCGTAGTGATTGAAAATTCATTTATCTTGAAAAATGTCACTAGATACATAGCTTGTATCTTGGCATAGCTTGTAGAAGTGCTGAACACTTCTTCAATACAAATTAGGTTACTACCCCTTCTTTTTTGTCTCTAAATATTGCCTTTCTTTTGGTGTCACAAACTGAAAACTCACATCTGCTTCACTTGCAATTGCCTCAGTATAGCTTTTATATTGTACATGAATTGAGGCTGAGTATCAGCAATGAAAGGTGTACATTTTGAAGTTTTTAGGTTGATTTATTTGAAAATTTTTTTAAATTAATTAACAAAATATGAAAACGTTTTGTTTCTATCCCATGAACTTTAGATAATTTTTTAATATATCATGTCTTTTGTAACATTGTGTACTGCAAGATCAAGATAGTGGATGTTACGTTTTAATTTCCATGCACAGTTATATGGATGAGTCTAGAATATCTATAAACAATGATTGCTTTCAACTTCAAGAATCGGGAAGATCTGCTTTTTTATTCAAAGGTTTTGTTTCAAATATGTATTTTTTCTCATTTGAAGGAAATGCCCAAATCTCAGCCGATGGACCGCAGTAAACTGGACAGAATGAGGTCCGAGTTGAACAAGCTGAATAAAATGCTTTCTGACAGCGGCTATCGTAAAAATGCACCACTTAGTGTACAAGAGAAGACAATGGCTAAAGTAAGTAAATATACATTTTGCAAGATTTTTTCAACCTGAATGTGAACAAATATGAAGACTAGCTGTTGTGAGAGCATGAATGAACTGTTACTAAATTTTTCCGCATGCTTTTTTTAGTTTACCATCAGCTATTTGAGAACAAAATTTGACTTAGAAAACAAAAATATTCAATAAAAAGTATATATAATATCCATAGAATTTAGTACATATATTCATACATGCACATTACAAAACTCATTACATAAAACAGCCTTCAGCCTCAAAGTGGCTTCTGAAATGACTGCATGTGTTGATAGGTGATCCTTATTTGTTTGCCATTATGTCCCTGATTGCAGCCTTCAATGAGTCCTTGGATTGTGAGTATACTCGATGGTCTCCCTCTCGATGGCGCCCTAGAGTAGTAGTTCAGGGGAGGTTAAATTACATGAGCTAGGAGTCTGAAAATTTTCTGCCAGCCACCCCTATGTCTTACACTGTTTGAGAGAGCAGTCATTTTGTACATGTATGGCTTTCCCGAATGCATCACATATCTGATTGTTGATTCTGACTCATGAAACTGATTGGCAATGGTCCTCATCAACTTGATAGGGTTCTTGATGATGACCTGAACTTCATTTTGGCTTTCCTGACAATGTTCCACCATTCAGAATTTTCTTTTTGTTCCTGCCAGAGGCTAGGAACTCTTTTCTAATCTTAAGCACAAAGGACTTGGTGACATTTAAGATGTTACAATCTCCAAATCTCTGTAGTTGGCGGCTAAGATGACAAGAACAGCATGACTTTTCATTTCTTTAGTTAAATCTAAAGCTTCCATATTGGAATGAAAAAAGAAAGCATTTAGTTAGTTTACAATTACTCCAAAAATCGTATTCTCAAATAGCTGACACACCCTGTATTAAGATCAACCATCCCTCTTTTTTTATAAAGATTTAATTTAATTTCATCTTTTGGTATTAGATTTTTGTTTAATTTCTTCATTAATTATTTACATTGCATGGTTAGTGATCAAATTATGTATCATCCAATTTATGTGCATTTAGTGTAAAATTTAAAAAAATGTATGTGATAGTATACAATTGAACACTCAATTACAAAATGTATTCCATCTTAAACTAGGGCTTTTGCATAACAAAACATTGCTGTGCAAATTCACTAGTCTTTCTGTGAAACTGACTAGTTTGTTATTCATTTCATAATACATTTAAATAAAAGAGGGGGAAATGTGAGTGTGTAAAGCTATTTTTGTTGCCTAGAGTTTCAAAGTGTTGCTTGTTTATTGTGCCCTTGATTTCAGTATGTTTCAAATAATAGAGCCGCAGATCACAATACTTGTTACTTACAGACTTACGCTCCTTAAATTTTTTAATACATTTTTATACCATCTTGTTCTGTACTCTAACCAGTCTCTTTGAACATGGATTCTTCTGGCATTAGTGGATCTGATCTAAGTATGGATTTCTTCAGAATAGTTTACTTTGTGTTTTGTGGAGGCATCGATCTACCTATGCAAATTATTCTCCTCGCTCTGGAAATCTGGATAAGAGCAATTAAGATTTTTCTTTCAGTCGTGCTGAGCAAGCTTGATGCAGATTGAATATCTTTAGAATGCAGCGATCAAGGATGTTTGGGATATATTAGCCTTCATGTGAAGACTTCTAATCACAGAGGGAAGACACTGCTGGTAGACGCCAGCCTATTATGTTTACTGAATTTTTGATGAAATTTTTTTATCAGTTACTTTATATTTTTTTACCTGCCTCGTTATTCATTGAACCAGTCATATTGCTATGAGAATTAACACCTACTGAGCCATAGCGTAAATCAGTGATCGGTCACTCAGTTGTGATTAGATATTTGATACATTTGACTGTAAATTTTCATCCATACTTTCCTTTACTCAGGGTTCCCACAGGCCTTAAAAAGAAGTCTTTAGGAAGCCTGATTTTGCATTATAATTTTCAAAGACCCCTAAAAAGAGAGTGAAAGAAAAATTTGTTGAAAGTCCTTTAAAATTTTTACAATAACACTATATTTTATTTCACCTGTATTCTTAAACCAAGATAGATGACTTTGCCAAGATCAAGTGTCATCAAAAAGTGATGGCATAGTATTTATTAGTTAGCTAAAAATTGGTGCTTTTAAAACTGGGTTCGTGAGATCCAAGGGTAGCACCCAAGAAAGTTTTTCACTTGTACACTAATGGTTAATCAATTGTGATCTATGTGAAATGTAGCCTTAAAGAAAAGGAAAAATAGCATTGAAATGGTCTTAAGTACACTAATTTGTCTTTTGCTTGATGAATGGGAATCCTGTCTTTGGGAATCTAATCTATTTCAGCTCAGAAGGAATAATATTTTAAAAGAACATAATTTCTGATAATCCTCAAAAGTAGATTAGCGTTGAGTTGATTATAAAATATTTCACCAAAGATAGAAATTTAAAATTTGATAGTATTTAGTATTTCATGGAAACAATTTGCTTTTCCTCTGTTTATTTTCAAACTAAAATCAAATCTCACAAAAAATTCTCTCAAGATAGAATTTTTAATGGTTTTTAAAATTTTACTTGTACTGATGAAATAATTTGTGCTTTGAATAATTTGTGAAAATTAACTTTTTTCTTTCACAAGAAAGTGTACAACTTTTTTCCTCTTTATTTGTGGATTTTTGTCCCTCTGTTTTCTAGTTAAATCTTATCAAATTAATAGTACAGGAATAATATTCCACTTTCTTTGCATATACAGACATCAGTTTCATTTTTATCAAGTGCAAAATTGCTTAGTTAATATAGTAATAAAGATGTAGATCACAAAACATTTTAAATCATGAGTTCTAGTCTCTTTTTGACACTATTTTCATCTACAGCATTAGGAATTTTTAAATGTTTTCTTATTACTACCACCTATTATACTAACCACATAAATTGATTCCTGAAACATCGAACAAATCTTATTTCATTTCAGTACTGGAAGCTATTTTAACAAAACATTTGACTTTTCTGTAAATTTCTTTTAACTTATAAGAACATATAAAGCACTTCAAAATGTAAATAATTTTTTATTGTTGGGCCCTATAAAATGGATGTCTAAGTTCTTTTAAACTTTATTCTTTTTCTTTAGTTTGTACCCTGGAATACTATGTTTGATCCTCTGGGCTTCACAAGGTTTCTGCATGTTAAGTATTGCTTCTACCCTACATCACATTCAATGACACCATCATTAATCATCAAAATTTTTGAAAGAATTCTTGGAAATATTCTACTTGTCTAAACTGGTTCTACATGTGCACCCCTGGTGGGTTAATATGTAGAATAGATTTAATTTACAATTTACTAATTTCTCCATGTTCCAGTAGCCAAATGATTAGTGCTTCTGACTTGGTTCATTTGGCTATGGGTTCCACTCATGATAATGACATGGGTTTTCATAGTGGTTCAGAATCCACTATAAGTCATGTCTTTATCTAATTAGGCCTGTAATAAATAGCAAAAATGAAAGTCAAACCAAACCATAAAGAATTGTTCATTACTTTGAAGGATCTTTCTTGGCACCGTTGAGGAGATTGCGAGACAGTTTCTTATATTAAAACGATATTTTTAAACAAAACGAAAACAAGAATTAGAATTGTCAACTTTTCCCTCTCATTTTAAAGTAATCTTCTATTTCTTTTCAGAAAGCATCACTAGAAGGAGAGCTTCAAAAACTTCTTAACTATTATGGGAAAAACGAGTCTGGCGATAGGAAAAAAGATTCATCTAGTTCCTGATTGCAAAAGTGATTGTGAAGTCTTCCCATGAGAAATCTTCCCCTTATCTCAGATAGGCTAATGCTAGCCTCTCAGTAGGAGGGAAAAGAAAGTATTCCACTGGATGAGGCTCAGTTTAGGGTTGTATTTTTATGTGTATATTAAGAACATTAATTTATCTCATCATTTCATATAACCCTAACATTTTGTAAACAGTATAAGGGTCGCTAACCTGTCATTCATCAATTGTAATGTCCATGAAAGTCTTTTGCATATTTTCTGGAATGTAGAAAATTGTTATTTTGTTGACAACCAACAACTCATTGTTTGTGCAGTTTTGTTAAGATACTCTGTGTTATCCTGTAAACTGAAATCTTTCCACCAGTGCCAAGTATGTATATTCTTAGATTTTATCTCCAAAGATCGATCATGGATGTCTGAAATAAGCACTAAAATAGTTATAGTTTCAAGGAATGAAATATTTATTCATAAAAAAGAATGTAATATAATTAGTATTTTAATGAAAATAATGTTTTACACATGTAAATAATATTTTTATTGGTGATACCATATGCATATTTTCCTAAGCTAGAATCTCTGGACGTTCAGAACAAAAGTAGCTGAGAATAATGCAAGTTCTCATTCCCTGTATTTTTTTATGTTTTGGCATTTTATTGACCCTCAAATTTGTAATGTCCCCCTGAACCTAGTTGTCGTCTTAGAGGTTTACTCAAAATCACTGTCAATCAATCTGTTACTTCAAGTATTATGATTTCATTTTCTCTTTGCTCAATTATTTGTCAGATGAAAATATGGTAATCATGGCTAACTGGAACACGATGTATACAACAATACATAGCATGCAGTATAGTGATTGCTTACTGTACAATATATCATTAGGTAACTCCATTTTTTTCTTTTTTTGAGTTAAGTACACTTTCAGTCATACTATAATATGCTGTGCATGTGTTTGATAGGTTAAGCGTATGTAGGTAAGCTTGCTAGGTTACTCTCACAGTAGAGTTATCTTGTTTTCACAGAACATACTATACACAATTATGTGTGAACACGTATCTAACTCAAAAAAGAAAAAATGGAGTTATCTTGTTTTTGCAGTAACCTGATGAAATGTGTTGCAGCATACTGAAGCATGGAATAAAATTTGCCTAAAACATGTTTCCTTGCTGTTTAAAGTGCATATGGAGTAGCAGCTTCAAACTGTAAAGCATCTCATACATAATTCCTTGCACCAATATTTTTTAATGCATGCAACGTGCTATTTCCGTACACCTTACAGAAAAACTTTTGAAAGCACGAAGTTTTGTTTTCTAAAGAAAAGGTTACAAAGCTTTATTCATATTTTTGTCATTTGTTTTCTTTATGCCATATTTTATTTCTTAATGCTCTCAGTTTAATAATACTTTTATGATTTAACACTATAATTTTACTGTAACTACAATCACTCAGTATCATAATCACACTTTATGGACTTCATATTCCCTATTAAGACAGCATTCTATTTTATTCCATATTTTTAGAGTTTGGGATCGTAAGAGATTGTATTCGTGTCAGAGCATTCAAATTTTCTAAATGCTTTATATTTATATACGAGTCTAATTTGCCTTTTTCAGTGCTTAAATTGTTTGTTTTTACATCAGTTTAATGACTATGCAATACCATGGTTCATAAATAGATATATTTGTGTCTTTTACTGTAATCCATTTTTAGAACAGATATTTAACTTTTCTATTTCTTGCAAAAATAATTTTAAGTTTTGTCTAGTGATGCTAGTTGGAAAAGCTACTGATGCTAGAAACGCTAAGTCTTAACTGCAGTGCAACAAACATAGGGGCGATGGTGTTAGACCTGTTAATTCTTGTTCTAACATAGTCAAGCCGGAAACATTTGAACCTTACTATGTTACTACAGTAAGAGAACTTGGGGCTTCCCATGAGTGACAGAACTTTCATTCTTTTATTTGATATAAAAATGATATTTCGGCCTAAATATTTCTCTAAACGAGAAAAAATTTCTTTGCTTCATGGCATTACATACTTGTATGGCATTCAGATAAAAGTTGTTGCACTCATAGGGAGTTCACTCGTTATCCAGACTGTCCATATTCCTGCATGATACTGTGAGTCAAAGTAAAAACCGAACACCAAAGAAAATGAAAGGAATTTGTACATACAGTCCGAACAAACACAAAAATTTTATAAAGTTATATATAAATTGAAAGTATATTAAGAAGTGTTTTATTACACAAATTTTAAAATCTGTAGTTAAGGTAATTTTTAGTTTAATGAAATGATAATTAAAAGTATGGACATTGTAATCTGAAAATGAAAACCGAACACTTACATTTAACAAGCAAATTTCTTTTAAAAAATTCCAAAAATTTTATTGCTAAAATTTTGTATGCATCCCTTTGCTTTCTTTGACAGCTCTGAGTCGTCTTGGCATGGACTGCACTAGTTTTTTGCAAAATGTCATGTCAATTCTTCTATTAAAGCATTCTTTAGATCTTTTTCATTTGAAATGGGATGTTCACTTACTTTTTTCTGTAAATAGTTCCAAATATTCTCAATGACATTGAGATCTGGTGACTGTGGAGGTATTTCCATGACATGAGAACAGTTATACAACAACCAGCACCTTAGATTTTGTGCTTGGGGTCGTTGTCTTGATCGGAATGAAAGTCGTTTTCAAGCCTAATTTTTGCATGCTTTCTTTCACATTTGCCTTTAGTATGTCAATATATTTATATTGATCCATAATGCCATCTATAAAATGCAGTTTTCCGACTCCAGAAGCAGACATGCAACCCCAAATCATTACTGACCCACCTCCATGTTTTACTGTGGATTTAAAATTTTTCAAATTTAACTCTTGATTTGGCTTTCTCCACACTAACTTTTCCATCAGATCCAAACAAGTTCAATTTTCTTTCATCTGCAAAAAGTACTTTATTCCAAAATAGGTAATCTTTTTTATCATACAATTTCTCAAATTTTAAGCGCTTTAACCTATTCACTTTGCTGATGTTCGGTTTGTGTCGTGCAATTCTACCATTCAATCCATTTTTTTAGTATAATTCTAATAGTTTCTGGATTGGCTTTTTCCCAAGGTATTTAAAAACCTCCTCAGTCAATTTTGGTGCACTTAACGTAGGGTTTTTCTTTACTCTTCTTACAATCCAGCATTCACCTGAGTCATTAAAAAATTTTCTGTTACTTTTCTTGGGCAATTTTTCTACACTTTTGGATGTTTTAAACTGTTTAATTATACCAAATACAGTCGAAGCGCTTCGACAAACTGTTTTACTGATTTCTTGAACACTTTTTCCAGATTTATAGTGAGAAATAATCAACTTACGAATGTCAATGCTCATATGGCGACCTATTGCATTTAACGAAAAGGAAACAGCAAAAATGTATAATTGATAAATAATTTTGATATAATATTTACCAAAAAACATCGAATGACAAGTATTCTTTCATGTAACGTTGCCAAAACATGAATTTAGAAGTCTAAATAAGCCAAAAATATAATGAATTCTAATGAGCAGACGATTGTTCGATTTTCATTTTGAGATTTATTTTGTCAATGTTTTTTTGTTTGATACTTCAAACGATAAAATAAAAATATTTTGTAATATATATCGAGGGATTTTGATAGCAAGGCCTTCATTTTTCATTTTCAGGTATAACGAATTAATAAGCACGTTATTTTGATTGCTTCAAACGAATGTATTAAAAACTATCGTCTGTTAGGTTTTTGCTTTGACTCACTGTATATGGTCTCAATCAGTCTGGATAGTCCGAGTTTTACTGTATTTCAATTTCTTTTATTCTATTCTAGACGGAAAACTCAAAACAACATGTGTCTGATTTTCTTAACAAAGCTGCTAAATATTATTCCACTGAAAGGTACACATACATAGACTCAATTGTTTAATGATATGTGTACTTTTCAAAATAAAATCTGGTCTAATATTTTTAAAGCATCATGGTAGAATCTATGGTTACTCTTTGTGATTAACTAATTAAAATGCATATTATAAAATCTAAAGATTTTACAAACTTATTTGTTACAAAACATTGTTACATTACAAAACACTCTTTTAAAACCTAAAATTGACTTACATTTTGTGTACGTTTTGTCCACATTTATATTTATGAATTTGCATTCTTTGTGAGAGTCTCCTCAGCTTAAAGGTTGGCGATCCTTGTGATATACGTACTACCAAACAAATGATTGAGCTCTGTGTACACCTTAGTACAAAAATAACTGATTCGTAGGAGTTATTCTCACCTTAAATTAATGTAATAATTAAGTAGTTAATGTTTATGTGAAAATGGACATTTTTATAGGTAGTTGAATTTACTTTGCACTGGAGCAACACAACTGGCTATTGACGACAGTCCTGGATCAACCCCAAAGAGAAAGATCCGAGGACAGTACCTCATAATTTTTAACCATGATCCGATGACGAGGTCAACACCAACATTTTTAGATACCAACAACCTAATGTATTTGTCGTCTTAAGCTTGAAGAACTAATTTATTGGAATGTACATAAATCATTGGAATTTTGTTTAGAAAAAATGTTATCAATAAAAGTAATATGCTGTGAAATTAATATTTTCTTGTAAAGTAGCATGAATCACTTAATTAACACTATTTAAAATACTAATTCATAGATGACATCACCCATACACAATGTAGCTATATTGTTTTAATATCGTTTTTCTAAATCTGCTTTAGGTTGAAGATGTCTGAATTCGTTAAATTATTATGAATTATTGCAATTTAGCTTTCCTAAACTGTGAAGTACATCACAGAAATGAATATTTCTTCACCTCAAATCAATTGATTGCAGTTATAACATTTACGAGATGTACAGTGGCTCCCAAAAGTGTTCGTACACTTTAAAAATTTGTAGAAAAAGCGCTGTAGCCTGGAATTGAATTCGAATATAAAGTCCAATATTTTTTCATATCATCTCCATGTGATTCTGAATAAAACCTAATATTCTTTAAAAAAATATTGACTCATTTTGTTTTTATAAAAATGAAAATGCAAGGAGGCAAAGAAAGAACACGCCACAAAAGTGATCGTACACCGAAATATTTTCGGATAAATTCATAAATAAAATTATCGTTTATCGCTTTTTTTATTTTTGCACTGTGGTGACATTTAAAAAATCGTTTGGCATTAATATTTGCTTGCTTACTTCGTAATATTCTATTTATTATTTAAAAATGGCTCGTAGTCGTAAGGAAACAACGAACAGCATTCGAAAATTGATTATTTTTCATCATAGTAGTGGTAAATCAGTTCGGAATATCTCTAAATTAGTAAATTTATCCCATTCTGCGGTGCAGTATGTGATAAAACGCTTTAAAGAAGATCGGATCGAAAACAATGTAAGGAAAGGTCGTCCGGTAAAGTTAACTCAACGTGATCAGAGATTTATAGAAAGAAAATTAGTGAAAAATCCACGTTTGAGTGCTGTAAAAATTTCTACAGAATTTACTGAAAAATTTGCTACTTCAATTTCATCTGAAACTGTTCGACGAGTGCTCAGATCAGCTGGATTAAATGGGCGTTCTGCCCGAAGAAAATTTTTTGTAAGTATGAAAAATAGAAAGCTTAGCCTTTCCTTCGCAAAATCAATGATAAATAAGCCCGAATCGTATTGGAATCATGTCTTATTTGCAGATGAAAGCAAATTTAACATATTTGGTTCCGATGGTCGTATAATTGTATTTAGAAGAAAAATGAGGAATCCCAAGAACTTAGTTGGAACAGTAAAGCATGGCGGTGGAGGTGTCCTTGTGTGGGGGTGCATGTCAGCAATCAGGACTAGGTAATTTGGTATTTATTGATTGCATAATGAATCATGCTCTTTATTTAAATATTTTAAAATACAATTTGAAATTATCAGCCCAAGATTTGGGTATTGGAAACAACTTTGTTTTTTTATCACGATAACGATCCTAAGCACACGGCTCTCAACGTTCGCCTCTGGTGTCTATAATTGTCCACAAGTTCTGAAAACACCACCTCAATCGCCGGATTTAAACCCAATAGAATACAATTGGAGAGAACTGGAGGTTAGAGTACGAAGACACGGCATTAAAACAAAAAGCGAACTAAAAACAGTAATAATTGAAGAATGGTGGAACATTGATGCAGAAATTACAAAAAAACTAGTGAACTTTATTCCCAGACGTTTAAAAGCTGTTGTGGATGCTATAGGATATCCTACTAAGTACTAATTTACCGAAATATTACAATATTTACTAATATGAAGAAATTTTTTTAAAGTGTACGAAGACTTTTGTGAGGTAACTTTTTTGTTACTTTTTGATTATTGATTTTCCAAAAAAAAGTTTTACTATATTTTTAAAATATTTTATGTAGTTTTGTTAAGAACAAGTTATAGATGTTATTAAAAAATTCCCATTCTGAATTATTAATTTTTATTAATGGATACAGCAGTATTTTATTGAAATTCGTAAGTGTACGAACACTTTTGGGAGCCACTGTATATGTCAACACTGTTCTAACCTGAATTTATAAAGACATTTGTTTTGTCAGCGTTGTCATAGAGCTAATTGTAACTATGTATGTAAATAATATTTTATAATTTTACTTCAATTCTTAACTTCCTTTCAGCATCATGAGATATTCTATTGGTTTAACCATATAACCAGTAGTGTAGCATAAAGTTGATAACTACGGACTTAAAAAGTTAGTTTTGTGGTACTGATCAGTGTTGACTTTTTGTCAACTTTCTCATTCAGATATGAAGCATGAAAACTTCGAAATCTGATAATCAAGGAGGATACATGGTATTTTAAAATCTTTCAGGGCTGCTAAAATTTAGAAAAGGAAAACGCCCAATTTTATTTTTAAAAAACACACATGAATATGAAGAACTTAAAAGTATTATGTTAGAAAAAGTAATTTGTGTATGAGAATTGATCGGACACAACTAGAGATGAAAAAAGTCGAGAACTATTTTGATTTATCGACATTTTGCCAACATTTATCATTAATTCCCTCCAAAACTGAATATTCATGTGTAAGAATTAGATCAAAGGTATAGCTAGGGTGCTGCATTTCAGAAATATTTATTAAAGTTTAGTTTTTCTTGAAAAAAGGGTTTTGTAAAAAAATTTTATAATTGTAAACACGATTTTATCCGTCACTACAATTTTCTAGTGCCATACGTACAGAGTGAATGTTCATTCTATCATTAGAATGCAACGTTTAAAAGTCTACTTCCTTTCATATAACCCCCTTCAATCATAGCTATTTAAAAGAAGACGCATTAAAATTATTTCACAAACGTCTGGAGAGCACAAAACAAGGGATGCCTTTTCTTATTTCTGTCTTGGACACCCATTAACAGGAGCTATTAACAAAGTCTGACTTTTTGCTTATTTCTATGAAGTCAACAATTTAATCGAACAATAACTGTTTTTCAAAATTAATATCGTATTATAAGTATATTTTATTCTAATACTTAAATAATTATACTTTTATTTTCATTTTAAATGCATCAATTTTGTTTTAGACAAAGAGCAGCATCAGTCGTCACAAGGCTTCCACTAGTTTTCCACTGGCACTTCGAAGGATAGAATTACGCTCAGTAAACTTTGGCGCTTTTAACCGACGACATAAATGTTGATACCACAGAATAGTCAGCTCTTGAATCAACTAGAGCCTTAACATCATGTCCTTTAATAGTGATGTTTACATAATTTTTGACCAACTTTGTTACTGTATACATTGAAAGATTTTTTCACCTGTGGCCTCACCCCCTTTACAGATCGCAAAGTCTAGTTTTCCTCTCTGGATCGATTATGTGAGCGGCTTGAACGACGATTTTTGTATTGTGATTGTTGGTATTACATTGCGTTTAAGGTATGGATAATTACTTCTATAACATCGGTTATTTATTTCTTAATCGCGTCAATAATCGGATAGAGAATCAGAGTTCACGGGTTGAAATTGATCTATTTCCCATCTTGATCTCGCCTCCGCATAGACACTGCCGATCACGGCAAAATTTCAATACGTGAACCCGCACGTCCACAATGGAAGCAAACCGGAACATTTTCAGATGTTCGTCAACGGTCAGTCTTCCTTTCGAAAGGGATTAAGTTGTTGCTGGTCTGGGTCGACCAGAATTCTGTCTACTTCGTCGTTGGGTTCTGTAAGACGTTACATAAGTCTTTTGGGGGTAAAAGCTATTCTGTTCTTTTGGAATATATTCCAGGTTTCCTGATTCCACTTCTCGGCACGAAGCTGTTTGAAGTACAATTCGTTGAATTCCTTCTCTAACGATTCTTCATATCATGGAGGATAAATCTTCATTCATGGAAGAAATAGAGGTTACATTAGGTAGTCTTTCAAACTGGCTTGATAACACGTCCTCTCTTCATCATCTCTGGTTGTCGTCAGTTGGAAATGCTATGCTCTACGGTAATAGTTTTCGTCTGTCATAGTTGAGTTTACTTATCGGCGTAATGACAAAACATCTTGAATATAGGGTTCGTATGTCTAACCTGGACGTTGTGCTCTTGTTCGTAACTGCCACTTCGTCTTGCCATTTAAGATCTGGGAGTCCGAATGTTTCCTTGAAATTTTGATGGAGAACTCTCCAGCTAGGTGAAGAATTCATTGTCTAGCAGTATCCGTTAAATAGAAAATGACGTTCGCTAAGCGTATCGAATCGTCCTATCGGTTGTAATTCAAAATTCTCTCATAATCCTTTAACCACTTTTGGATCTTGAGCACTGCATTCTGCAGAAGAGAGAAGAATCGTTATTTTCTACTGGGCCTGTACCTTCAGATAATGATGCCGCTCTACTTGCGTACTTTACGCACTGCGATAGAAATCCATATCAGGTCTCCAGATTCATACCCGGTTGAAATATAATGGAACAAAAGCAGTCGGCCGTCCCAGGTTTCTATTTTCCTGAATTTTATACGGATGTAGTTAAAATTATGATTTAAAATTTTACTGCATCTACGATGTCTTTCTATTTTAGCTTCCTGTCAAAATAATGAAATAATCATTGAATAATTATTAAAAATATAAAAAATGTGAGGTAACCTATGAAATCAAGCAGACAAAAGTATTCGTTCACCTTTCGTAAAAAGTAAAACTATAAAACAAAAATGCAAAAATTTGTATAATTTAGATTTTAATTTGCACTAGCAGAATTACCCAACCTTACTCGGATTGAATTGTTTAACTGTTGAAAAAGTGAAAGGAATAATCACTTTTCCATTTCGTAGAAAAATATCAACATCATTTTAGTGCCAGAAAAATAATTTTTTAACTGCTTTTCGACATTTTTATAATTTTTACAATTTATTTTGGATGCAAAACGAAAATACTTGAATATACATCTATATAATCCATTTCACATACATCGAATCCCTTTTTATAAGAAAAAATTACGAAAGGTATACTAAGATGACTACTACAAAAGTTAATTTTGAGTTCGGGGTGATTATGAATGCCCCTTTTTAGTTCATTTCCTGTAAAATTGCCAAATTGTAAAACATCTACTACACTCTGGCACTAATAAATGTCTTACAAAATTATTTTACTTGTGGCAGGCACTTTTACACCAGGCATGAAACATTTTCGAATTTCTTCATCTTTAAGGGAAGGATGGTAAATTAATTTGATAAGATATTGATTGCAAATTTATTCTTAAATATATTTTTTCTTGATTATTCCATTTAGTGGCACGTGCACCAAAGACATTCAATTGTAAAAGAACTTGTTTTGAAATTGAATGCTCTTTCTAGATTGCTTTCGAGCCACCGCCCTTCCTGTAGATTCTTTCTCCCACTTAACACCAGACTCCAGGCCCAGACTCCTCCATGCTCGAAAAAGGTGCAACCCTTTGATGGTTTTAATTCACCTTCCGAATAAAATAAAATATCCTCAAAAAATGAAAATTTGACTTTTCCATCTGAATCGTACAATGTAAAGCAACTTCTGAAAATCATCTCAAGATAAAAGTCGAACGTATTTATTTGAAGCAACTTTGAAATTATTGAGCTATTACTAAAAGGTTGCAAGACTAAATGTAAATTAAAAGTAACCAAAAGATCCGTACCATCATGGTCTTTCCAGATCATTCGTTACCGCCACCCTCCCTGAAAATTTTTTCCACTTGATGCCACAGTCCTAGCTTAATCGGACTCCTTCCATGCTGAAAAAAGGACAAATTCTTAGTACTTCATGGATCAACAATTTGCATTGAATGCAAATTTCAGTAATTCTATTCAAACAAAGCATAAAAGTCGCTTATTATCTGATCAGCATAAGGAGTCGAGCACTTCGCACATGTACATCATTATTGGAAGAGGACTCTCTAAATAGGAGTACGTCCTCCCACAACCATCCAGAAGGAGGGGTCCATAATATCGGCCCATGCCAGGTGCCATGAGCGTGTGGTAGCGCGATCCTTTTTGGGTCCTGCAGGACTTCGGGCACTTTTGACATTGGATCATATCCTCCTGCTACAAACGAAGCACATACAAACTGCTACCATTTCTATGTACTAGTATATAAGTGGTTTTCAATACCCTCAAACAGTTTTTAATACTGCATTGGTTGTTAATTGGTACTCAGATTGAGATGTCATTCTTCAAATATTCTTTTTTACTCAATAGAGTTAATATTTATATAATAGATGCGACATGATAAATGTAGTTTGATAATTCATTGTATGATACTTATCATGGGTCCATCTTGGTGGCAAACTGTCTGTCCTGCTAACTTTTATGTTAATGATGAAAGTACTTCGTATTTCTGATAATGTCTTGCTCAAGTATAAAGTCGCAGGAATACTATTTCAATTAAAAATGTATTCTTTCAGGCAATTAATTTAAAAGACGAATAATAGAATAAAAATGTTCCTTACTTTAAAAAAAGCGGAGGCCTTCCACGTTGATGGTATGTCGCTGCTCGGACAATCTGCAGTAACTCAGCATGATGGCTCTAAATGTAGATATACATAATAGTAAATTTTACATTCAAGTAGATTCCAGCAGGGAAATTCATTCTAGTTTCTAATCATATTTAATTGATGTTACATGAAAATTGATATTGCTAAAAGTAAAGTAACAATAGGTTAAAATGCAAAAGTAGAATTACTGTCGGAGCAGTTTCAAAATTTATCATTATTGTTTATAGTAAATTACTTTCATAAAATGCATTAACCACTTGCCTATTAACTTCTGAAACCACATCCTCCCTCTAGGAGCAAGAAAATTGGTAAATAAAATAGGTCAAGAGCTAACAAATCGCAAATAGAATCAGTGTATTTACTTAGTATACATGTAGGTTGCATTGTTGTAACTAAGTATATCACCTAACATTGTGTATTTGTTAAGATGGAACTTGATTTAAAACTTTTCTGTGTAATAAATGTTTCTAATTTTAATTTAGTCAATAAAATTGAAGAGTACATTAAAAGGTGCTATGAGAAAAAAAGCGTACAGAATTTCAATGTTTTGCCACTCGAAAAAGTACTGTTTTCGTCTCAAATAAAATTAATTTTAGAAAAGAAATGTCTTTATTTAAGCAAACGTAAACAAAGATATGAAAATGAAACAAAAAATACACTAATAATTAATCACCAATTTAAATTAAATGAATTTGCTGGAAAGTGGTTCTCAAATCCCGTTAAAGCACAATCGATCAACAGTTATGTGCTCACACCCGATAGTATACGAAAATTACTTTAAATAATTTTTGTCACCGATGATTCGAGGCTGTAGATTTGCTAAACGTCAATCTCAAGTGTTAAGTACATGTTTTTTAGTATAATCTTACGGAGTTCTGCATATTGGTGTTTTCTCATTCAAAATTTTAAAGGCAAAGGCATTTTGAAGTCTCCTACAACCCTGACGGATATGTGGAGAGACATGATTTGCGATCACGGCATCAAAGGGAAGGAGTGAACATAAATGTTATCTCCCAGCTTGGAAGACACTTTGGTGAGGGTATGAAATTACGAAAATGTAAAGGATCACTTACGACCTTGGTATAAAAAAGGTCCTTTTTTATATTTATTCCCATGCTCAGTTTCTTCAGCATCGAAGGTCAATGCTCGCTACAGTAGAGATTTTGGGCGCTGTTCCTTGCTGTAAATTCAATTGAAACAGAGGAACACTCGTTAAATATGCTTATGACTGTAACCGGTACAGCTAATTCCTCCAAACAAGTTTGTCATTTTTTTATTTTAAAAATATGAGAAATAAGATTGCTCGATTATATGCTGCTTTGAAAAAATATTTCTCTTCAAACAAATAATAATATCAGCAGATCATATTTTGCTTAAGGATAGCCATTTTGGTAATGTTCACAGATGCAGTCTGGTGACAAACTGAGAGAATGGATAAATGGGCGACGAGGTGTAGTTTTCAGTTTGACAGAAACAAGGCAATTATCGTCAATTGCATTCTGTTTCCATCAATTCAAAGCGCTTCATTCGTCAACTGCTCTATATTTACAAAATTGCAATTTTTCCATGGGAATGACCGTGTTGAGGAACATTCCTTGTTCCTTTGAAATATCCCCTTTTGATTCCGGACCGTCGACAATAGTCAGTTGTGTTGCTCCAGTGCGTCATAAATTAACTACCTACCTACCTACTTTTGAAATATCCCCGAAATCTCAAACGACCATTTAACAACAGAAAACTTTTGTTCGGGATTGACCAAAGGGCCATCTAATTTGGTACCATCCTCACCGTTGGTTTAATTTCTTTTGCTTTGCCCTTTTTTCCTTTACAATTTTAAACAGTCACATTTGTCACAACGAACGTAATCGGGTGTATGTAAACCAATTCACATTTAGCGTAATAAAGTTACAGGGTCATGTATGGAATTTTTTGAATGTCCACTTTTCTGTTCTACCATTAAATATTCTATAGTGATCTTACTAAGCTTTGGACACCTGGTTTGAAAAATGTTCTGAATTCCCGTCAATTTTTATCCCTATGAATTGGTTCTAATCATGTTTAGTGTCTACAACTGTATTTCCGCTTATTCCCATCGGATATCTCTTCCTCTTTTCGTATTCTTGTCCTTCAATCGGCACTGAACAATTCGGGCGAACATAATTGTTCGCACACCGTCATTAGGTCGCTGAAGACTCCAAGGGAAATCCAGACAGTGTCACATCGGTGGGCGGGGGGAATCGGCGCGTGTGGGCGAGAGATTTATTTCCTTCTGCCTCAGCCCATAAAGCACTGGACGCAGAGATGGAAAATGTTGATAGTTACCAGATGTTGACGCTTGTCACCACGTCTGCCTTCGGGCCTCCAACTCGACGTTTTTTACTCTTGCCTCCTTCCTTCCAGCAGAATCCGCAATCCGACGGAAACGCTGGTGGCCGGAGACCTTGCGGGCACTAGAGACTCTTCAGCAGTGGTTTCTGTCCTCCATCTCGTCTTCATGTGTACATTCCCAAGAGATGGTTCAGTTTTTTAGAAATTATGCCTTCATACAAGCTGTATGAATAGTTTGCCTCGTTCTGCGAGCTTATCCAAGAGGATGGCGAAGGCAGTGTGTTTGGAACGGACGGTATCGTTTTCGTTGGTATTCATTTTGTGTTTCTGGTCCTTATTCATCATATCATCGGGTCAATTGCCTTCAGGTAACTTTTTTTCTTAAAAATTCATTTCTTGGAACTCGTCTTTTTTAACTACTTATATATTGTTTTTTTTGTGGAACATTAATTGGATTGAAACAGATAAAAGATGCTTGTGTTGAAATGGTAAACACCACGTTTATTCTTGCATCCTGATCAACATCTTGCTCATAGAGGGAGCATAAAAGTAGTGTAAGCAATGGTAAACTTTTTATGAGCCCAGGATCATGTGACCCAAACTAGTAGTAACATGATCCTTGGACTACATCGTCTGCTGGATGGAACCTAACATTCATCATCTGCTTTGTCCATGGGGACGGGAAAGGCCCATCCATTGATGTATCATCTGATTGGTTCATTGATTGATCATCTGATAGTAGAAGACTGGCTATTTCATTACTTTTATCGCCACTCTATAGAAATGCACATTCACACACCTACCCTGTCATACGATGTTATATTGCCAAATAAGGAGATACGACACCAAATCGGCCAACCAAGTCAATTTTTCACAGAACAGTCATGTGACTATTTGTCGACATGTTGATCACACTTTTTGAAGCTCCTCTCAATAACAGTGCTCGGTACTTATATTTTACGACTATGATCTTGCTATTGTCCACAATATTTTGGTGTGGAATATTCCACGCTGTTTTCCTAGAAATGCCAGTATATTGTGTAGTAATTTCCTGGGCTATGGCAATATAGCCGCATAATATTCTGCATTTTCCATTCTGGTTGCAAAGAAAGGGCAGAATATTGTGTAGTTATTCCCACGGGCATGGAAAGATCGAGATCAAAGCATGACAAGAGTTGAAAAGGATGTTTTTAATGAAAATTTAAACTTTTTTGACTCTTAAGTCGTTCATCATTTCAGTTCTTCCATTGTGAATGAAAAGTAGTGAGGGGGTAATAGGAAACAGATGTGTTAAGAGAATGATGAATCGAGACGACATTCTTATTTTTTACAGTAGTGGTTCCCAGATTTAGTTTCCTTGGCGCATTTTCATAAGAACTATTTATCTTTTGGTAACACTATTGAATCACTTTACGTCACTAGTATGAATGATTAGCATTTACTGTGCGCTAAATTTGATACTTAGTATTTTATGCTTTATTGCATGTCAAAGACTATTTAGTATTTTTCTGCACATTTCATGTTTTGTAATGACGATTAATAAGTGGTTAATAAGTGGTAGGGCAATTTTTACCATTTTTGTAAAAATCTAATTTTTGTGTGTGTTTAGGGCAATTTGATGAATCATAAAAGAGTATGTAGTTTATAAAAAAATTTAAAGGGTTCTTATAATATTCTTTTCCTAAATAGTACTTTTGTAAGCTAGGAACTGTATGTGTACTTAATTCATTGCACTGAACTCTGGCTTTGAAACAGCACAGAAATAATATATCTTTCTTGGTAAAATAGGACCTCCATGTGACCCTATATTTGAAGCTTTGTGGATACTATTGAAACAAAATAAACACTAAATTGGGTGTGAATACTTTCCTGACCATGTGATTCCGATTTCAGGAATAATTTCCTGGGAATAAATCATTTTCCTAGATTACTCGTGGTCAGAGGACCTTTTTTGCAAGAACTTTAAATGTCCAATTGCTTGAAGTGCAGCACTGCTATTGCTCTGTTTTTTTGGTAGTGACCAGTGTTATGTAAATATAGCGACGTCTGTTATCCAAATCGATAAAGCATATTTGCAATCCTTTATATACCCGAAGGTTTCATCATGTACAAAAAAGACATATTCATATTAAATTCGCACCAAATTTCATCTCAGAAATTAATTTGAACTATATTTTTTATTTAGGAAATTGAATTTTCATGGTCAGCAAAGTCTATACCAAATTTGGTTGAATTCTGTTCGAAGTTCTATCTGCATATAACTCTAAACACTCCTGATTAATTAAAACCACACTGTATTATAATTATTCTCATAGTAAACTATTGGTAGGTCGACTTGTCCCTTCTAATTTTTAAATTAAATTCCAGTTTTAAGATTTAATCAATTGCCAAGCAGCGATACATCGGTTCATTATCAAATACTCATACATGAATCCAATTGACAAACTCCATTGAAAAGTTATAGATACAAAATTGTACTCTGAGCTATTTTATGAAAACTTTCAAGATTAGTGACAGGTTTAATAATTCTTTTCCGCAGTTGAAGCCTTGTCGTCGCATCAAGCATTTATATGTCACGAACCTCAAATAAAAACATAAATTCAAAGCTTAATTTATTCGACAGCAGTATTAGCAAATGGGCAGTATGAGACATTGTACCCTGAGAAATGTAATTTGAACAGAAATGTTTACAGTGAGGTCTAATGCTAAATAAATACACTGGTCAATCAAATTAACTTTTTTGTTTATTAAATGGTTTTGTTGGGGTACTTCTTGTGTTTCTGGAACTGATTTCAAATCTGTAAAATATATGTTAAAGGCAGGGTTTTTAGTAACATATATTTAAACATTTTTATTTCCCATACATATACATTTTTTATATATGCAATATTAAGAGATATTAGCAACTCTAAACTGCACTTTTACTTGATTTTCTGCCATTTTTATCTTAAAGGCATCCCTTTTCAATGCTCAACAGTAACCTGTAGGCTTTTTAGATTACCGTTTCCTCGGAAAAAAGTTTCCTTCATTGATATGTTTTGGTGAAGTTGTTCTTCATGTTCATCCCGTTCATGTCCAGAATTTTTTGGAGTTAAAATGGGATTCCAAACAGAATATTGAGAGGCATTACATCCACGATCTCCATTTTTCAATTTCACTATAAGTTCTTTGAAGTTCATGGCTTGTTTCCCTAGAGGTTTAACACAACTTTTTCTGCAGCTGCCCTAGTCTCATTTAAGCGCCGCTCAAACTCTGGATCTTGGATGAGATCTCTTATTTGGGTCCAGCAATTAACTCCCTCTTTGATATTTACATCTCTCTTTTAGAAATAAAAGAACCTTCGTCATTACGATCTATCGCTTTGACGAAGTTCATTAAAACCTCTGTCTTTATACCTCGATTGTGAAATGGGTTGTTTGTTGCATGTTTCTAATGTCTAATATGTGTTTCTAATGAGAGAAGAATCTGCATCAATGAAGTACACCAAGTCATTTTGCATGAAGAACAAGTGTTCTAACTCTGCTACTTTTGACGAAAATTAACATATTTTAGTTCCATTTTCGGATATTTCAGCATTGAAGCCTAAACTTCGGCCTGCGTTTTATACAAATTCAGATAATGCATTGGATAATTGAAGGGCTTCGAGCAACATATAAGCCACTTTTCAAATTTTTCAGGTGAACAATTTTCAAGTTATAAAAATTCCAAAATAGTAATGGTTCATGCACTATTCAAGAGGTCATATTATCGTAAACTATCAAGAGAAATGTACTCATTCAAGCAATCAAAAATTCTTTTGACCTTCTGAAATATTTTGATTTTATTTTTTTTCATTATGGAACACGCTTTTGTGGCTTATTGATATATTGTCCTGAGATCTTCAACTACTTCAGCCTCATTATTTTTGAGAGGTTCTGTTATCTTATCCAGAAAATTTGAGTTCTTTACTTCTTCACTTCCTTAGTAAGTCAGAAATTCTTCATAATCAGCGTGTTCCATGCTTCTCTGAAATTGATAGCTGTGGTGATGGCTAATGGCTGTGGCCTAATGGCTGAAGAAATTTTAGAGTATTTGACTAAATTCCTAAGCTTGATTGGTATTACACTGATTTTGGGTATATATATCTTTTCTTTGTATAAATATATTGTCTTTGTATAAATGTCCTTCATACCAAACAAATTGCAAATGGCATATGATACTTCCCATTCAGCTACTAAGCAAAGTTTATACAAATAAACTAAGCTACAAAAGTATATTATTTTTTGGAATTTCTGATGCGATAATATTTCTGCAAAAAATAAACAAATTATTCTTAAGGAACGGCTGTTATATCATATTTGTTCATCATAACAGACTTGAAGCAAAGAAATCTTTAGGAAGTTAAGAAAGCGATCAATAAAACGGGCTGTTTTTTACAAAATATGAAAGTGTTTTAAACAAAATACGTCCGTTACAAAATAATGGAGCCCCTAGGACACATTCTTATCTCATTTCCGGAATCAACATCTAAACATGTATAAGCATCAGCTTACGATATTGAAATTCGGAGAATCATCTTTTAGAAATAATTTCGCTACATCATTCTCAGATTTCTGCGATGTCACCAGTTCTTTTAAGTTTACAGGTAAAGGTGCCTCTAACTTCGAAATGCAAACA
The DNA here is from genome assembly GCA_933210815.1 of Meta bourneti. Taxonomy (NCBI): domain Eukaryota; kingdom Metazoa; phylum Arthropoda; class Arachnida; order Araneae; family Tetragnathidae; genus Meta; species Meta bourneti. The sequence continues at coordinate 52,521,661 of OW119928.1, forward strand.
TGCCCACAATTAACCCTCCTGGTGTTTGTTTTGCGTCGAAATCCACCCAGGAGTGGCCAGCTTCTGATACAAAAACGTGTTCCAAACAGCTCTAGGCAAGGAACAATTTGTTTTTCTTTTACTTGGATCTTCATTTCCCTTGGAGTAATTGAACAGTTTCGTCTCGACGAGGTATCTCGTCATTAGAAAAATTGACCTGATCTTGGACGAGATATCTCGTCGAAACCACTTGGAGGGTTAAAATTGCAAAAGCACTTTTCAGACACTCGCGATCAAACAGGCCACTTTGCTTTTCCATTTTATTTATTAACAAGCAAAGCAAACGAAAAAGTAGGCCACAACAGCTTCTGAGAGTTGCCCTTTTTAAAATTTAAGGACGATATCTCTTCTCTCAAGGACCTTCACCGAGTTTTTTTTAAATTCCCCTACGCTCAGTAGAGTTTAATACGTGTTCCCTTGTGTTATTATAGAACTTTTTCAATGACAGATAAACATATGAATGAGTTTTAGTTCTTGTTCACGTCCTGCTTCAATTCTAAAAAGAAAACTTTATTTTCTCTTCAAGTAGCTAATTGTTGTAGTGGAAAAGTTATTGCACCACTCTAAATTTGTTTAATTTCCGAATACATACGAATTTTTGCATCCGATCCATTAACTATTGTATATGCAGCAATTACTTTACCATACATTCTTTACGAATATGTAAGCAGATGAACGGTCCTTTCAAACTAAAAGGCACTTACAAGAGCAGTGAATCATATTTTGTAGCATCATCAGAACAAAACATTCATTCGGAATTTAATCAAGCCTATGCCTCACAGATTTAGTCCTTATCGAGGGAATGGGAAGTTTAATGAAATATTAGAGACGCATTTCTTTGTTTTATGATTTTAAAATAATTTAATTAACTTATTTGAATCCACCTTTCAAATTCTTAAGGCATTATTTGGAGCAACAGGTCATTTACTCAAGACTATTTCACCAAAATATATCCAGTAGTGATGTTTAAGTGAAGTATTAAATATTTTATTTGGTCTTTTTATATGCCCTTTAGTACAATACTATTCCAAAATCAGCATTGCTTACTATTCTTAAACACCATCAGCTGTACAAAATTTCCACAGACGATGGCTGGATAGCAAAATATGCTACTTATGAAATGATGGCGCAATAATTTTTCCACTACTGTATAAACATATTTCTTTAGAGCTTACTTTGGCGGAATGGGTGCTTCTGAACCTTATAAGTCAGTTTTCCAATTATGGGGCGGGATGATAGTTTCACTGAGGGGCTGCGAACCTATTACCAAAAATATTCGACAACAGTATTACCAAAAATATTGTTGTCGAATTTTCTGAAAAACGTTAATTGTGAACCTATCTAAAACAATACTACATGAAGATGAAGATTTTAATTGTTGACGAATTTTTTTATAAAAATATTTTTTGGAAGTGTTGAATCTTAGATTGCTTTGGTTGAGTTTCATCCTATATAGAAGACAGGTTTGCAGGAACTAGTTCTAACGCTGACCACTACTAATATTAATGATGACAAAAAATATCTCAATTTGTGTTTGAAAAGTATTGCGAGTAAAGATATCTTTAATAACCCCTGGTGGTGACGAAAAATTCGCTTAAAAAACAAGTTCACTTCTCGTAATTACAAACATAATACTTTGTCGCATTAAATATGTAATCTTTTGTGTTTTGTTTATTTTTTAAAATAATATAAATGTAAATATCGAAATAATTTAAAATAATGTAATAAATATTGATTAAGTTTATTTGATGATAATATGATGACAATAATTACATACTTACAAAATATTTTTTGTTAAATTATGATCTAAGAAAAATATTTATTAGTTAATTTGGTATGAAATTTGGGTGTCGGAACAATTTTTAAAAGGGAGAGGAAATTACATGAAGTTTAGCCTTGATATAAGTTATCCTCGCTACTACAACCAATTTTTTTCATTAGCGATTAATCTTGGTGTATCTACAAAAACTACAATAAAACAAGGTGAAATGTTTTTCATTTGATAAGCAGATACGTCAATTGCATGAAATATCCAAATTTATTAATATTAACGAATGATATTCAAGATATTCTCTCCTGTTTCTGAAATCGCCTAATTAAAGACTCGTAGAAAATGAAATTAATGGCTCCAATGCAATTTCGACGTGGATTACGCGAACAAGCGCAGTACCTTTCTGTGCTTATTTATTTTTTAAGGTCAGTTACGTTAATTTTTATAAATTAAAGTATGTGTTTGAGCTTAACGGTTATTTGTAAAAACTTAAATTCTCAACTATCATTGCACTATCTTCCTTGTACTATTGCTTTCATCCTCAAGCACCATTAATTTTTGAATTAATCGTTTTTAATCTATGATCGTATTGATACAACACCAATATGCAACGAATAAATAACTACCTGCTTTCACATACAATCAAACTCTACTTTTGCAATGCTCACTACATGACACGCCTTTCATAGTAATACATATAGTTAAAATAAAATTTGATCGCAATTCTTAATAGAACTGCCATTCTCTTCACTTTGAACAGAGATGATATAGACGCTGCTGTAGCGAGTCATCGTACTTTTTAAACAGTTTAAATTATTCTAGTCAGTAAAATCTTTGAGTTGCGACACCTCTCTGTCATTCTACCCACCTCCCTGAATTCGAGACTCAAAAACCACTTTATCTCCCTGAGAGAACACACTTTTTTGGAGAGCGCTATATCTAAGATTAAATGCAAGTAAACACACATTATATGTGACAGGAATTTGTCATATATCTAAAAGAAATCCTAATGCAGTTTTAGTCAAATATCTGCGTTGCAAAACATCTATGTCCCTGGAGGTGATTGTGACATCTGACCCTACACTTCACCCCATCGTCCTCCGACGCCTACTGAAAAGATGTTTTTACTCAAAAGGAATATCGCAGAATGATAGGTCAGGAGTATGTTGCAGTTGCCTTTCAGCAGAATTTCGTTGACCTACAGTGCTTGTATTTCTGACTTTATAGGACAAACATTGTCATGATGAAAGATGGAGATTAGTAATAGGAAGCCTAGGTGTTTTTCTTCAGGGTTAGTTAAGCCTTGAAAGTATCCCGGGAAGAGGATTGTTTTTGCGGAGATAGAAAATTAACAGTGATAAAAAGAAACACTACTTTTGCCAGCTGCTATATTTAGGAGCTCTTAAAGTACTCAATATGTACATTTTCGAATAAAATGACTCACAAATGGCAATGTTTTATTAACCATGCACAAAACAGTCTGCTTACACATAAGGTCTAGTCCACATGTTCTTAAGGTCTTATACTTGTTCACTTTCCATTGGAACAACTTATATGAAAGTAAAAATATTTTTATTTTGAAAGAAAAAATTGACTTTATTGTCATGGAATCCATTGAGCGAATATGAAAATGCACTGATGGTTCATCCGTGAGTTTGATGTATTCCAGGTTCCACGGATCTGCTGAGGGCGGTGAGCATCGGGCAGGAGCCGCTGGGGGTGAGCCAGTCTACGGGGATGTGCGACAATAGGGCGCTCAGCACGGATGAGGATGGCAACCCTGTATACGGGGCTCCGGATGTGGCCTTCAGCATCACACAGACGGCCGTGCTCACAACCACCACGGCGCAGCTCTTCACAGGTTGGTAGTGACATACACTTCTTCAAAATTTTCATATAAAACGCATTATTTTATTCAGATGAGTCAAAGTTTTTCTTGTACCTTTTTAAAAAGCAGTAAGTACAATGAAAATATAATGTCAGGCAACTTCACTATCGGTCATTAAACTTACATCAGCTCTCTGATATATTTATATCACTAAACCATGTGCGTTGTACACGCTGAGAAATGATTATATATAATTACTGACTAATAAATAAGTATATTCAAGTTCAACATCACAATTAGTTGTGAGTTTCAATTGAAAAGTAGGAAGACAATAACTCACAGGGAACCTCTACCCCTGCATTCTCGCCTGTGCAGCTAATTTTCTCACGATAACTGTTAACTGTTGTGAATAGATTACAGTAGATATAATCCACTAATCGCACTGTAGTGTATTCCGACACAGTGATAACCCTGGAAATGATATGGCAAACGGGCTTACATAGGCAAATTTTTAGCCTAGTCTCAGAATAAAGTTTATTGGTAGTGTTTCAAAACTATTTTACTCTTCATCGCCACGAAACAATAAAAAAGAACAGAAAGTTATTTGCTTGGTAGCAGAATAAACTACTGCACTAATCCTTGTTATCCATACTAAGAACATTTTAGAAGGATTACCTAAAGTTACAATGAATTAAAACGTAAAAAAATTGAAAAAAAAAGGAATATGTTTGCCAGAATTTCAAATACAACATCCTCCATCAAAAACATTTAACCAACTGAAGTCACAATGATTTAACATTTGCATGGTAAGGCAACTCTGATGTTGTCCGAATAACTGTCCTGTTTTCCATTCCAATGTCGTATCAGGTACCTTCCCGTTCGACTTCTCCGTCCTGGCCACCATTCGTCCGAACCAGGGCACGGAAGCATTCCTCTTCACTATTTATAACAACATCGGCGAAGAGCAGGTTGCGCTGGGGGTTGGAGAGAACGTCACCTTCATGTGCAGGGAGAGCGCCCATCTCACCACCATGGCCGAAGTCTCCTTCCCGGTGGTCGTCAACGATGGCAAGTACGTATGAACGTCCGTATAGGACGGAAAAGTATTCGGAGGGACGCCCCCGTGAGATATCTGTGATATCAGAAAAATAAATGTTCAAGTTAGCCGAATCGATGTAAATCGAAGTTTTGTTGAGCCCTAAAGTAGAAAAATCTCGAACAGGTCAGAAAATAGTCAAATACATTTTAAAATAAAATGCTCATTTAATATTCGGTTGCTAAAGCAAGCGAAGAATCCATCTATGTGCTAGGTATGTCCTTTAAACCGCAGGTCCCGGTCTAATTTGCCCTCATGTAGCAAAAAATAAATGACATTAGAGCGACCAAGCAAACCAAAACAAACTAAGTCATTGTCTGAATGGGAAGGAATAAACAATCAAAATTGTACGCTGAAGCTAATTGAATCAACGTAAATAGAAGTTTCGATTTTCAAACAGGTACAATACACGTAGAAATGTCTGAAAACAGGTCCAAAAATTATCAAACGTGTTCATTTAGAATTTAGTTCAATTTTCTATTTCGCTCTTTCGTTTGGAATAGAAAATCAAAATAGTCTGCAAACTATAAATCTTGTTATTGTCTTCATAGTAACAAAGATGATCAATCTCATAAAGAAAAATATTTATTTTCGGTACAAGTTAAGCAATAAAAATTGAATACTTGAAATGCAAATTTTTATTTCACGGGTGGACCGTCAACAGATATGATTATGGTGTCCGGAATGCAGATGTGAGTTCCTGAATTTAGTGATTTTAGCATGAACCATTTTTACAAATCAATATAAAACGACTAGGCGTGAAGAACAAAGTTAAATTGTAGAGTTCTGTTTAAAATTTAATATAATTAAGTACCTACTTACGTTTCCTACCAAAGCGGTATTAAAGAGGTTTTAGAATCAAACAATAATTTTTATTTTCCAATGTAATCCCCTTTGTTTCAATACATTTTTAGAATGGCAAATTAACTTTCCTATACTACCAAAAATAATAAAAATTTCTATCTCTAAAATTATCTAAAAACTGCAAATGACTTCTTCACTTCTAAGTTATCCCCACGTAGATCCGCCTTCAATGTTGAAAAACAATTAATTTGAAATTTAATGACCGGTGATATTCAAGTTTAAGCATTTTAAAATATTGGACAACAGCACTTCTATCTGCGACGCAAACTGGAGAGCTACTGATGCTAGATAGGGCCGCAACATTTCAACTGCAGTGCAATAAAACATAGGCTTGACTGATTTAGACCTGTCAATTCTTTTACTAACACGTTCGAGACGAAAACTTTTGGACCTTGTGCCAATTTAAAATTGCCATAATGCTGTTTTCAGTTTCAGTTGCTTTCATGGTAGAACTTGTTTTTCACATGTTAACTCATGAAAAGAGGCATGAACATTACCGAAGAGTAGTTGCTTTCACTTCATACTATGTACACATGGTCTTTAAGAAACTTGCAACTGAAATAATCTGATCATTCTAAGGCTAATATAAGGTACATAAATATTCATAAAGGCTACAAAGTATACAGAGTGGTCAGAATCGACAACACTCCCATCATAGCACACGATTCCTTCTCAAAAACCAACCTCAAAAATTGTTGTCCATTTTTCGATAGGACGTGGTATTCCGGAAAGGACCACCACCAACTAATAATTTGACAAACATTATGATTTTCATATACAACTGGTTATTTATTTTCGTCTCAATTGACTGTGGTACAGGCGACCCCAGAGATAGTTTTGTATATTTAAGACTGAAATTTAGAATGACCGGAAGGGATGTCATGAAACTTTCGATGCGAATATTCCGCAATGTAATGGGAAAACGAGCAACGCTTTTTTGGATTGATTTTCAACAAGGAATCGCGTGGTATGATTACTGTGTGGTCGATTCTGACCCTCCTGTATAAAGGCTGTTAAGGGGTAAAAATATTCTCTCATTTGATATTACGTCAAGGAGTTGTCTAGATCGCCGTTAAAACTTAAAGGGGTCTCACTAGCCCTCAGAGAAATTATTTTTGTTATTAGCAAAATATTTTTTAGTGAAATCACCAAGGTGGTCACCACCATACAATTTTTTTAAAAACTTTGTTAGCAGTGCCATCCAAAGGGAATATGAATGAATCAATTAAATTGTATGAATACTTCGTGTGTAAACTGATGTAATGATTTGAACACCCTCAGGTGGCACCGTGTGGCGCTGAGTATTAAGGGCAACTCGGTGACGCTGCTGAGCGAGTGTGGGCGTCAGCTGACGCAGTCCCTCTCCAGGAGCGAGGACGCCGATATCGACTCCACAGGCATCTTGCTAATCGGATCGCAGCTAGTTGACAGTGTGTATTACGAGGTAAAGCACTCAGTCTTAAGTCTGCCTATCGCTGCTCCGGCACTTATTGATATTCCTAAAGATACACTTGTGGATCCACAAAAAACATCATAAAATTATATCTTAACATTCAGTCGTTCATTTCTTACAAGTATCGTTTATATCTTATTAAGACTTGGAAGTCTTTTTCAGACATACGATATTAATAATGTATAAAATTGAAAATTATGATTGATATTTACTTTTTCTTCAAAAAGATCATAATAAGCTGTTAATTTTTGCTAAACTCATTAACATTACTTTGGTTAAACAATTTGTTGCATCAAATTTTATTTATTTGTATTAATTTCCAAACCACTGAATATAATGATTATGGAAAATTATGTTGCTTTTGTGATTGGAGAAAGCTAGGAGCTGCCATATGTGTAAAATCATGTATGGCGACCAATATAGGTGATTATTTGTTTCGGTTGATATTGTTGCTTCGCTACTACACATGCATCGTCAGATGTCACCCTCAAAACTCCTCAATTTTCGGCAGCAAACTATGTATGTGGTATGGCATGTTCTTTACCAAGCGTATTTTGCCGACATTTACCACCTCCCAAAAATGAATATTAAATCTAGGGATTGAAGATTTATAAAGGTTTAGGGGGAAGAATAGACTGAGAATCAGATCATACTGTAGGCTGTTTCTTTGTTTCTACTTCGATGGTTATGTGGCAACTAAGAGTTTTGGTTGGCCTTTTTGTTTAAGGCATTCATCCTGAACTTATATTGAAAAAATTTGGCACCTTATATAAATTATTTTTTAATATTCTGTAACGAAAATTTTTGTAATGATATAAGTAACTGTTTTATTGTATAAATTTGCTTTTTAGTCCATGTAACGTCTTAACATTCCATAGGATCGTTATAAATCAACATTTTTTATTAGTTTTCTTTGTTAATTAGCGAGTGAAAATTAATGCTTTTCATTTACATTAGCAACAATGAAAAATGACAGGATTTTAATAATTTAAGATAGTAAAACACACTGAGAAAACTGCAGTCAAGTTTCCAATTTGTACCAGATAAGCATTCACGAAAACATTTCTAACACACGTTATAATATAATGGTATCAATATAAAATTTATGGGGTCGATTAATTAATATTAGACCAACAGTTTGGCAGAAAATTAGTAAAATGAATCCACAATGTCGTCCTTTGTTTATTTGTAACATCATCTCATTTCGTGTTCGCGTTCTTCCAGGGCGACATCCAACAACTCCTGATCGTTCCCAGCCCCGAGGCTGCCTACGAGCACTGCGTTGACTACATGCCCGACTGCGAGTTCCCTCTGCCCTACAGCTCTGGTCCCGAAGACACTGTGTTCCCGAGTCCCCGACCCACCAGGCCGGACGACGAAGAGGAAGAGGATGACGAGTTCCCGTACTACCCCTATCCCGATTCCGTACCAGGACAATTCACAAACTACTCTTCTCCGGTAAGTCATACTTTTCTAGATTGTTCAAAATTAGTGGTCTGATCGGCTTGCTCAATAAAGAATAACTATGTAAGGCAGTAGTTCCCAAACTTTTTCAGTTCACGGCGCCCTTAGCGTGCAAGTATTTTATACGGCGGCAAGTCAGAATTTAGGCCTACCGAACAATTGCAGTTGGTTAGGTTTTTTAACACTTATTTCAAATTGATAACCATATATTTCAAATTCACACTTTATGTAACAAGTATTAAATAAGTACATATTTTGAACAATCCTATCACGGGACTGGACGCCGAAGGCCAACACCGTTTCATCAGTGAGATTTTCAGTTGTATAGTATGCATTACGGAAGTTACATGGATGAGTGATGATTGAAGCAATTCACTATACATATAAAACATTTAACAAACAAAAAAAAACATTACATAAAGAACAAAAAAAAACAAGTGATGAGCAAAACATGGACGCACAGATATACGTAATTATATAAGAAAAGGATTACAAAATTTGATAAACAGAGTAGAAGTAAAATAAAATGAAATACACAAATAAATAAATCATAATGGGGAGCGGGTCGGGTGAGCAGCACATTTATGGAGTGAATAAAATACACCTATTACAGCTATTTCAATTTCATACGAAATGTGCTTCAAAGAGTAGAATGAATTAATACATATATAGGTTGCATCAATGTTAAGGAAAATTTTCTGGAGAAAGTAGGAATTAAATAAATTATTTCATGTAGTAGCATACAAAATTCTAAATATAGTTTACAGTAAGCTATATTTAAAAGATCACATCAAAATTTAAAAAGTTAATCAAAATGTTCATATGAGAACAATAAGTGTAATACGTTTCTATTTAGTATGATGTTTTTTATTTTGACGATGTTTTTTTATTTTGATGATATGTATAATGTTTTAGTATGATGTTTTTTTATTTTGTGTTAATACGTTAGTGCGTGTGTGTTTCGGGTGTCGTTCTAATAAGGTGTTTAAAATATATATCGGATTGTTGCGGGCTTCCTATTAATCTTCATTTTCTACTTTTTAGGAAGAAGACAATCCTGTCGATGAAAACACTGGATACCATTACTATCATGTGCAGGTACATACTTATGATTATGAACTTATTTGAAATTTGTCTTTCCAATTATTCCCATAAAAGAAACTTAATTTGGCTTTACGTGTACATTTTTACATTTAATGAAACTGAACTAAAATAAAACTGAAAAGCATTCTGATGCTTCTTTTCCCCTTCCAAAGGGCTTGCCTGGTCCTCGTGGGTATCAAGGATCCACTGGTCCACCTGGAGCGAAAGGCGAAAAGGTGAGCTGAATTAAATTCCTTTGAAAAATAAAATGAGCTCAAACTCATGTTTAATCGAAAATATTACATTTATTTGCATCCATGTTTCATAACATATAAAAGTTACTGAACCTCTCGACTTATTGCGCATTCCATGTGAAATGAGCAAGTCAGGCAAAAACTGTGGCCGTAGGGTGACAGATTTTCATGAAATTTGCTACATGAGTTTAGTTTATGAAAAAGATATCCAAATATTTTAGCTCAAAATTAAATAGTTTGGAAAGTTTCAGACAATTTAAAGATTTGCAACTTTGAAGAGCAGTTGTGAAATCTCTTGATGTTACATGTTTGAAGATCTTTCTCAAAAACTACTTAACGTAGACAACAATATTTCATATTTTTATAATCTATGAAGAATTTTCTTTTTATCTATTTGGAAACAACAGTTTTAAACATTATAGTTAAGATGAAAATTAGTTGCGAAAAAATTGGAAAATTGTCAATTTTGATAGTTAAAAAGGTTTCTATGCGCTAGAGGAATTTAAAGGCATTAGTGAAATTCATGCCAGTTACAATGCTATAGGTATGATAAAATTATTGAAATTTGGGGGTAAATTTTTATTTCTTCCAAACACAAAGGAAAATTATAAAATGACGGTTTTCCACTTAAAATAAACATACAAAACAAATGAAGGAAAGCTCTGACGAAAACTATATTTTGAAGGAATATTGTTTAATATGTCTATTACTTGAAAGAAAATATTCAGGATTATATTTTGAGTCCCAAAGCAACATAACAAAGTTGGTAACATGCGAAAACACGTTCTTGCCCTTCGATCAATTGGTGACTGAAAGTTTCGTCACCAAACGACTATTCGGATAGGCCTATGAGGGGTTACCATATTCCATAACTATCGCCATAACTGGCTATGTTTTCGCCAATCATAGCATTTCCTTCCCATTCTATGTACATTACTTCTTTGAAATGACATCAATGAAATGAAAACAATGAAACACCAAATCAACAATGAAATACCAAATTATTTTGAACTTTTGAAGTAAATTATAAAAGCAGGACATATATCAAATCACAATTGAAAAAGTTTAAACATTTAAAACTTTTACTTGATTGTCTTTTAAAATTCACTTCTAATCTGATAAAGGTCTTTTGTTCAATTTTGTAGTTGCTTAAACTGAAATTTCTCCTAGTGCTGTCGAATTCTTCAAATCTTTATTTCAGTAATAATTGTGATAAATATGGAACAAGGATTCGCGAGTTATGTACATTTGGGAGAATCGGGTATAAACAACTATGTTTAAAATATCTTTTACTCTCAAAATTAGTGTTTACCTGTCTAATAATGCTTAATATTTACAAAACGTATTTGATATTCACAAGTAATAGTATTTAATACTTACGTTTCCGAAGGAAAAAGCAAATCAAAAAGACTTTTCTAACAAAATGAACTTTCCACGTAATTATTTCACTGATGGAACACTCCTTGGATTAAGCAAAAAACTTTTTAAAAGAATTCATGTGAAATTTTGCACGTGCACCATAATAATAGTTATTTCATTCTTATAATCGCATTTTTTTATATTATCGAAGCTTATAACTCATTATCAGCTACGATAAAAAAGTAAAATTTACATCTAGTTAAAAATGTTTCTGAGGCAAAATTAATCAAATTACAATAATGAAAATTTCAGGACATATAATTGATTCTTTCATGTTGAAAAGTTTTGATGTTTTCGGAGCTTTCCCTCACAGTCAAATATGCATTTAAAAAAATTGTAAAATCATGTTTTACCATAATTTTACTTTTAAATGTTTTTTGCCTTTATAAATGAATAGAAATACAATCACTAAATTACGCTATGCTATTTTGTATGAAAAGCTCTTCATTAAGAATAATTTTTAATATTGTCCTTCCATTTCTAGATACAAGAGCAGTTTGAAATTTGTAGCAAATTTGCAAAATTTATATTTTCGTCGATCTCCCAGATTCAGCACTGACGGCAGTTAAATTATATTCTAACTTTTCCTAAGAATATCTTTTTCTGAAGAATGTAATGATATAAAAGTTTCAAATTTGTGTCAATAACTTATTGAAATATAGGATCGCAAAGAGGCCACGTTTAGTGCTAGAAAATCTAAATTTGTGTGACCTTGAACTTTAAATGTCATTAATTAACAAAATTTAGATTTCGGAAACCTAATATTTTGCAGTTGTTCATTACTATAAGTGATCTATTTAAAAAATAATTTTCATTAAAATCGGTGATATGTCAGCCACATCCAATTTGCTAATTTTGCATGGAATTTGTATCTTTCTTTTTTACTTGCCTTCCTATGAATTTTTATTTTATGAATTGTAAAGGAATATCAATCTATTTTTTTTTAGAATTGGGAGCTCAAAAATTCCTTGCTCCGAGCGGTTGTCCAAAACTGAATTGGCATAGAATATTTGGGTGTCCCGAGAGAGTGGATGAAAAAGAATTTATTTTCAAAAATATTCTGATATATTTAGTTTCATATTAAAAGGTTCTAGTATCGATTTTATGTAAAACTTGTAATTTTATATATCTTTAACAATAAAACATAGACAGGTGCATAGCTTTACTATGCTTATATCTTTACGTTGAATTACGTGTGGGTGGGGCGAGATATGAAACGAGGTTGCATGCAATCATGTATTGAGCGACGAATCACGGTACTCTTCAGATTGAATAGAATCATGGCTAGCATAGAGCAATGATATGAAAAGTACCAAGTGCTTCTTTATGCTCACGTTAGAAGTGTAATTTCCCAGCTGGTGAGGTAGCTGCCTCATCTTTGTTTCGGCATCGACGGGCACGTTTATTACTTGTCTGGTTATCTTGTTAGTGTCAATTTCCAATACCATCAGCCGCTTGATGATGGGAATCTTGGAATGGGATTTAGTGGTGAGTCTAGCAAAATGTGTCGCCAGTGTGCTTGTAATAAGCCTCGTAATCGGCGCACCTGATATAATCGTTTTCGGCGTCCTGCTATCCAACAAAATGCCATATCGGCCACTACTGTATCCACGTAAATGCGCTCGTGATGTATGACGATGACGTTAGCACGGGAAGTCGATGATTGCGACTCCAAAACTGCTCTAGTCGATTTTTCAGCTTTTCTCGCCGATTTCTCTGGGGCATGCTACTCACGTTTTTGCTCATACGTTGCCTTGTCTGGCGTCTGGCGAATCCCAGAACCTCAGCTTGTGTAGCTCATCGATTGAACAATAGTATTTTACGTCGTGTTCCTTGGTAATCTGAAAATTTTAAGTCAATGATCCGCCTTCGGGCCCTTATATTGGTTTAAATTTAAGTTTTCCCATCGACTTGAAACTCGTCCAATAGTTCTACGAACTAAGGTGCTGACCTAAACGCTATGACGTGGTTTTAACTTGGTGACATCTAAAGGGAGAGTGGCAACTCGATAACAAGCCAAATGTGGAACGTTGGCAGCTCGCTAACGTCAATTGGTAGTAAACGTTTATATTTTGTTTTATGCGTTGTTCTTTCTTCTATCTAACGGTATATGTACTGTAGCTGTGTGTCGTTTTATTTACGAGAAATAGCGGCGAGAAAGTGTTACACTTTCTAGACTCAATTCTCAAGTTACTCCCCATGATGAGACAGGCGTAGTCCTAAGTCAAAACGTGTCATAAAATTTTTTGTGTGCCTTTTTATTTTTACTAAGCAAGTATTACTCTGCCCTCGGTCTATTGCGATTTTTCTTGTCCCCCAGGAAGCTCGACATATCGAGGTGTTACCGTACTTGTTTTTGCAATACATTTTATAATAGCAAGGAATTAATTTTATTCTTATTAAATTCACACTAGAAGTTACAATGAAAATGACGAGTGTCAGCTTATTTAAATCGGAGAGACTGAAACAGGAATTAAACCTATTAATTTGCTTCTACTACGAGAAACTACCAAACCAAATAAAAGAAAGCAAATTTTAACTGCTTGAATAGATGATTTTAGTTGTATTTCCAACTTTACACTTTAGCTGACAAGTTACTCGTTTTATTGTATTAACATTTTATGAAATATTTTACGGAGGAGACAGCAATCAAATTGTACTTCACTTCGATAATTAGAGGCTGTAGATCACCCGTTCATGGATAATTCACCGTTTTATCGTATTTTCATTGATTTCTTTATAAAACGATTTCAGAAGTTTGATTTTTTTCCAGCTTTTTATACTATCCGACCTAAGATTGGAGAAACAGATTTTCACGACGTTTCCGATGAGTTTAGAGACGAAATGTGTTTTGCGTAAGGAAGTGAGGTGTCTGAGTTTTCTTCGCAAAGCAGACCTGTTACTTCTGAATAATTTTTTATTGTGTTTCTGATAGTTTCTCTTCTCCTAGGGCGATCAGGGAAGGGATGGCATCAATGGACTAGAAGGTGCTGTTGGACCACCTGGACACATATTCATGATTCCAGTAGGTATCCTTTTTTATCTCTTTAATTTGTTATAGCAGTAGATTTTCGCATTTTCACAGATAATTACATATTGAGAGTAATGGATCTAACGCCACACAATGGCTAAAATGTGTTTAAAAGAAATCAAACTAGTCGAATAAAAACTCGAAATCAGAATGATTATACGAATTCTTGTCACTTCAGTGTGCTTGAAGATTTAATAATATAGACGCGTGTAAATTAAAACTAACGCTGTATTAAAATACGAACAAATTTATTAAAATCTTGATCGTTAGGTTAACCTGCCAGTTCTCATGGTAATTCACATCTATGGATCTGAAATAGAAATTTGTCCTGAAATTCTATTCAAGGCAGAAACATCGCATCAGTAATTGAGTTAAACGGAATGTAATATATTTGATAAAGTGGTTTTAATCTCCTGACATTATTTGCGAAAAAGAGACAGTTTCTTGACCAAATGTGGCCAGACACCTCGTGCGAGGTTTTGTGTTCCACATTCTCCGTCTATATCCCTTCAATAAATGCGATTCTATGAGCTACATTGAGAGTGCAACTGGTATTGAACTGGATATTTTCTATACTAACACGTCTCATAGTAGGTGTATTCCTTTTAAGACGCCTCAACTTGAGGCGTGGCCACACCACTTTTGTTCACATGGAGATGAAAGTCAAACGGGATTTGTAATTTTTTCACGTTTTTGTATTATCTTTTCCGTACACATTTCATAAATCGTGGCTGCAATTTCAAGGATTTATGTGTTTGTCAGATCTTGACTTAAAATCTATTCAGGCTCGTATAATTCCAAAAAATTCTGAATAACATACTCATACAAAGATAGTATTTATGAAATTAACTCACGCTTGTTTAAATTCCGATAAAAGTCACAGAACAATTCGGATTCGAACAAAAATTTAAACACATTAATTATGGTGTTGCCAAATAAAAAGTCGCATTTATTATTACTAGTGTTTTTATTAAATGTGTATATCTATGTTATTTAACGCATAGATACACACATTTCATATCACAATTTATCTTTTTATTGTTGGTTTCTAAACTAATAACGTTGCTGCGAATGGCATGTTATAAGACCAATGAGTGAATATTAGATGTCTCACGCATTTGAAATAGAAATAAGGAAGGTACATTAAAAGGCCTATTGCATCTTATAAAACGATTTCTTTTAATGGAACATGGACGATTTAATATTTTATTCATTCAATAGTTAGATGAATGTATTCCTGGTTTCTCTTTGGATATTTGTTCATATTAAGTTATACAAAGTAAGAGTTTCTGATCTTGTGCATTCCTATTTATTTTAAAATAAAATCTCATATGAAGTAGGAAAAGTGATGCTCAAACATTGGTGTTTCGTTGATACTTCTTGTTCTGTTCCACAGTATCAGCCACAAGGAGACAACAAAGGACCGGACGCTGCCGAACCTTTGAGACAGATGCTCAGTCAGCACATGGTAAGATTATACATTTTATCCTAAATCATATCTTATATCTATGAAAATTGAATACAATATATCCACGTAGTTTGTATTTTTAAAATATGTAAATCTTCTCTCCCCTGTAGAGAAAACAAAACATTTATGTGACGTACGTCTACTGTACTCCTAAAGCATCCCACAGAGTGGTGCGAAATATTCGCAACGGAATTAATCGGATATTTCGTGTCTGTCTTTGGTGTCCTTAAAAATGTTTGTAACATATATACCAGGGGTGGGAAACCTTTTTTGAATAAAAAAGCCATAATCATTTTCGAAAATAGTGGATAGGCCGCACCGATCCTTCGAACCACTATTTACGAAGTAAAACATTAAATTATCAGTGTTAAATTTTATTACACATAATTATAGAAAAAACAAATAAAATTTCAATAAAACATGCATTTTTACAATATCCTCATCATAATACATCCACTTACATTTTATATCAACACAAAATTTTAAAAGTATAATTATAAAGATAATAAATAACTTTAAAATTATTATTTAAAATGAAAATTTATAGCAATTATTTTACATTCTCTCTGTGTATTATACAAGAATAAATAAAAACAAATGTGTATTTTAAAAAATAATTTAATATGAGTTAACTAATGAGATTTTGGTGTTTGTTTTTTATTAGATAATCTGAATATTAGGCTACAGCTTAGTTCTACGCAACTTGAGTTGGTCTTCTAAATGAATATCAGATATCCGAGTCCTTAAATAAGTTTTAATTTTAGTTAGGTATGAAAAAGGGTTGATTCGAAATAGTACGTAGTTGCAAAGCAAGACAGCAGACGACGAGCATGTTGACGTAAACATGGGTATTCAGCTGCATTTTTCCATAATTCAATTAATTCCATATGCAGTTCCGTGGGTTCCGTCGGGATATCAACTAAATGTGGCTCATACGACAATTTCATTTCTAAAGTATGTTCTAAATCAGAAAATCTATCATGGCAATCTTCAATTAGCATGTCCAATACAGTTATGTAGTCTTTGAAAGTTTCACATACAACATCTGGTCATTTAGAATAATTTTTAAATGAGGGATATGTTCCCCAGTTATTTCTGATTTAGAGAAAAGTTTTGAAAGAAATTATTTTTTTCGAAATACCTGAATTTTTTTGCCACATGTCATTATGTGTTTTGCTTATCCAACAAAAAAATATTTAATTCATTTTGCTTTGTAATAATATCACAGAAACGCAGCATTTCTACAAAATTCTTCATCTGATAAATCACATTCTTGTTCCTCGTAAAATTTTAAAATTTGTTCTCGCAAAGTCAAAACTTTTACTAAAATTTGTCCTTTTGATAACCTGCGCACTTTACAATAATATAGCATGTCGACATTATATGTCTCCTCATCTAATATAAGCATGCTTCGAAATTGGCGATGTCTTAATGCATTTAGTCGAAGAAAGTTAACAATTGTAATAATTTTGTCAGGAGTTTTGCTCAATGAGGAGGATAACTTTATAAATTAGGACTTTATTTTTTAACAATCAGATGAATCCTTCTCTCTTTCCTCTCATAGAAGGTGAACGATCAGTGTATACACTCACCAAGTTACCAAGGTTTAGTCCTCTTTCAAGACACATTTATTTAAAGTTGTTAAAAATATCAATTCCACGAGTCCTTCCAGTGATCGTACCCAAAGCCAGTAGTTCCTTGTAGCAATGAAAATCTTGTTATAGCACGCATAAAATATAATATTTGAGCGGAGTCAGTTTTATCAGTGGTTTCATCTAACTCTTTTGAAAAATATACATCTTTAGTTTGATTACCTGAAGTTGTTCTACATTCTGAGCTAATTCATATTGTCTATTAGTTATAGTTCTTCTTGAGAGAGGTAATTATTTGTATTTGTGAATTTTTTCCGGATCTAAACATCCCACTGCTAATATATTCTTTTGTCATTTCGATGTCACTAAATGGTTTGCCCTTTTTCCCAAGCACATGCGCTATTTTGTATGTAACATCGGTTGCAGCAGTTCCTTGTTTAAATAAAATCACCAAAAGCCTTTTCCTGGTGCTGTTTTTCTTTCGTCAATTTTTGAAGTCCAGATTTACAAGCTTCTAATTTCACATATTTATGGTTGTTCTTGTAAGATATATAATGTCGATTTTCATTGTATTTTTAATGTTTTTAGTGCTGTATTACATAACAAACAAACCATTTTGTCTTTCACAGAAATAAGAAAATACCGCATCTCCCAATCTTCTTTAAATGTTCTATTTTCATCATTCAACTTCCTTTTAATTTTTTTGGACGATGGGCAATCTAAAAATTAAGCAATTGTGAAATCAAACAAGAAATTACCGGATTACAAAATTCATTCAAGACAAGAATACATACGGTTGTCAAAATATTCAGTTACAAATATGCACATAAAAGCAACAGATAAAAAACAATGTCACAGGTATGGAAATTATTGACTATCAAATACAATCTAAACAGAACATTCAGTCATCAATGAGTTACAAATGTCAGAAGACTAACACATAGTTAGAAACAATTATTGACATGAAAACAGGTATGCACTGCGCGACAAATTTCAAAAATTAAAAATCTTTTATAAAAAATAATTACATAAAAACAATTATATAATACCAAACATTGTTTCTGACTATGGGTTAGTCTTCTGACATTTGTATCTTATCTCATTGATGTCTGAATGTTCTGTTTGATTTGTGGTCTGGGACAGATAAATAAATATGTTTTTACCACATAAGTAAAACCTTTTATTTCATCTTTGTGCGGTCTTAAGGCTGCAGTTCCCCATCCCTGACATATACATTTAATAACAGAAATCAAAGTTACAGGCGTGGCAGCAGGAGTGTAGAGAGTTATCAGAATTATCCACTGGGGGTACTGTGTTGAATATGTTGCAAATTCACTAATTAATTTTGTTGGCAGAGAAATATCCAGGGAAAAAACTTGACTTTTTATCCAGTATATTTAAATATGACTTGAAACATGAGACATCAGAGTGCCGGGATTCCATATGTTATGTGTGAGGTTAGCTATCTTGCTTCTAAGGGGCTTTTGAAAAAATGAATAGTTAAAGTTTAAGCTGCCAGGGGTTAAGAATTAAAGGAAGGTTAAGGAATGAGAGGATCTATGAAAAAGTTATTGACAGAAATGGATGGGTTTCTGCTAAAGTCTCGCGTATATATTAAGAGTTGTAGAGGAGTGCACCAGGCAACCGCAAAGGGAAGAAGGAAACACCATCAGTGAAGGAGGCTGTTTGAAGCCATGGTTAGCGAGGTGGGAAAGTTCAGAACGTTAACCCATATTGGATTACACACAAAATGGTTTGAACATTTCTAAAACTTTAAATACAACAATATAAGAAGTTCTTGCCCATTTTAAACAAGAGTTTAAAAAAATGTTTTAAATGCATTAATTAATAAATTTAAATAAACATAAATAGGACAGCGGTCAAAGGCACTATTATATGTATCACAAACCTTACACTTAACCTTCACAAGAGGGCGAATCATGAGAGAAATTTGAGGAAAACGGTTTATGCAAAAGTCAACATTGCATTTTCTGCAAACAGTTGATTTCTTTTGTAGTTTTTTAACTTGACTGTAGAAAGGAGACAAAGAATAGCAGGTGAAAAGAATAAAAAAGGGGAGTTATTCTGAGAAGCTAAGGTGAATTTGTGGTAAATATTATATTTTAGGGTTTAATGGTTAGTGATTTATGTATGTAGTATGGAGGGTTTAGAATGAGAGAGTATAGTAGTTTACAAATTGAGAATTATGTTGCATGAGCTTTCTTGAACTTTTTGTTGTCATCTGTTTAGATGAAAAATGAAATAAAGTATACCTTGGACTTATACAGTTCAATGATCTTAAAAGCATTTCAGTTTTTAAGTACTGTTTCGGGAAACATTAAAAGTATCGATGAAAGAACGATGTGTAAAATTTGGTCATCATGACGCGCTGTACAGCCAGATTTATCCTTTTCCCCAACTGTACAGATTGAATTATCTTATTTTTACGATATACTCGTGTATATAGTACTTAGGTATATAGCACAGTGTTTTTACAGGATTTTGATTATTGAATTCTAGTAATATTATATAGGCTACTTATGATTACAAGGATTTAGAGAGATATTTATTGGAAATTAAGTTTCATTCAAAGCTATTGCTTAAAAATTTGGTCTTAGAAATAAGAGTTACTGTGAAGATTTTAAACTTTTATAGATGTGATAGTCAACCTATGCATGTAGTTAAGCAAAGTAAATGGCGGAGATTCGTCTAAACCGAATCCCTAAACAACACTGCAGATGCAATTTTTACTTATGAGTAGTGAGTATGAAACTTAACAAAAAGTAGATCGTCTCTCTATTAATGTATTTTTACTTTTATTTAGTTAGCCATGAGAGGGGGTCCCGGACCTGTCGGACTTTCTGGATTATCAGGACCTGTGGTGAGTGAAATTATGAGTGTGCGCACATTTTAATGTCTTCGATATTACAAGGGAATTTTGAAAGTACGCTACAAATCAAAATGGAAATGAAACGAATAAAATTACTGATGTGAAACAACGTTTATATTTTTCAAGGTTATCCCCTACCGCATTTACGCACACATTTTCTTGACGAGTCTGAAAACCGGCAGCGTAGAATTCTTTTGGCTGTTGTTAGAACGCGCGCGAGAAGGACTTCCTTTTCTATCTAATCATCTCCTGAAAGATGATGTTTAAGGGGATCGAACAAATTAAGTTTATTGCTAGGTGCAAGGTCAGGGTTATATGGAGAGCTCGAGAACTTCCCACTCGAATTTCGTCAGTGTCTCTTTGGTCTTAATGGCTGTATGAGAACATGCGTTATCATACAATAGCAATACGCCTTTTGAGAGGAGTCATCATATACGGGAAGCATTTATTTGTCGTTCTCCTTCGCTGATAGATCTTTTACCTAGAAAAATCGCACAACGGAGAGCTGTTCAATAATGGTACAACCGTTGATAGGCTCCTTCATCTTCAAACATCTGCACTTTCGTTTTACTTTTGCGCACATAAATTACCGTCTTTCCCGGGACACCAAAGTGCTGCTGCCTTCTAGCGGTTATGGCTTTAATTGCCCATTCAAAAATGAACGTCGCTACTTCAATTTGTAACGTACTCGCTGACAATCCCGCGTACTTAATATTGCAAGCTCAAGGATTGGTAAGAAAATTATAAATATTTGTACCGACTTAATAAGACTTAATTTTAATACTGTTTACTAGAGCAAATGAAAATTTTGAATGTAAGCTTTGAAAGAAGTAAAATCAAACACGTCTTGGGAAAAAAATGATTTTGAATTAGAAATAGTAAAATTTTCAGTGAAAAGTGAGTCTGCTCAAATCTGCTGAGATATAAATAATGTATGAGAAATCAACTTAATTTTTGACAAGGTCCAGTTTGCGCTTTATAGTTTTGAAATCAACATGTTTCTGGAACAAATTTTCCCAGAAAACTTCTGATAATTGTTTATACTTGTTTGCATTTATCGTATCTATTTCATTTTTAATAACACAAACAATAAAAACTGAGTTAAACAAATATTTTTACCTGAAAACAAAACCGAAGACTTGCTTTAGAGTCAATTTTATTAGGAAGAATTGATTGTGTAATTTGACTTGATAAGGCACGTATTCGGAAATTAATTTCAGAGCGGGCTAATCTTCCCTCCCTGTGTGTGTTTTCTATTCCAATTCAAAAAACGTAATGCTGAATGAGCATTACTTTTAATTATTTTTGACTGTTTACAGAAATTTTAAATGTGTGACAAACGGAACACTGATTGCATTGACTTTAGTGTATTTTTGACTGTTTTTTATTAATGATTAAAATATTTCGGAGAGGGCTTGAGCCCTGAGGGACCTTCCTCTAAATACATCCTTGGTCACTCATGTCTAGGCGAACAGACGAAAGATTCTTCTCGTCTTGTCCAATTGCTTTCCATTCAGTCACCTAGCACATAGATGAATTCTGCTGTTGCTTTTAACAACCAGTCAAATTACCATAATTCTATATGATCATTTCAGTTTACATATTTTACGATCTGTCTACGATTTTTCTACTTATGGGCAACTATGGCCTTCGGTTCTACAAGCTCTAGGTTTGAATCCCGGTATAGATATGGATGCTCATAGCACTTAGAATTAACTTTTAGCCGTGGGTCCCGGTCTGATTAACCAGCGTGTATAAAAACAATTTTCACAGAGCGACAAACCAAACCAATACTTATAGATAAAATTTCGATTAAACTAATTTTAGAATTTATTTTTGTTAAATCGAAAACATTTTAGGGGATGCTCCGCTCTGAATATCATCATGCCTTTCTCCTCTTTAGTTCTAGATATGTAGTTATTGGAAAAGTATTTGTAAATCAAGACAGTCAAAGACCAGGAATAAACTATAATTCTTGAGTTCTTTTTAGTCAGTGTCAAATTATACAAAAGCCAAAAACAAAGGTTTTAATGCTATTTTGATGTGTTAATGAATACCGCAATGAGCTGCTAAATTGGGTATGGTATTTCTAATTTGAATTGTTTTCAAGACAAAATGTGTGTTTCATTATTTAGGGGCCTCCTGGATTCCAAGGTCCAAAAGGCGAATCAGGTGAAGCAGGAGAAGAGGTAAGTTTAATAAAAATTGTAGACATTAAATTATAATTCATTTAACGTTTATAACATGGTATCACTTCTTACTCTGAAGTTGTTTTACGTATTCAGCATAAAAAGAAGTCATTCGATATGTCAATTTTACAAATTACAAAGTATTACATAACACAAAGGAAAACTGGAACAGTACCCCTATCGTGCATTCGGCTATATCGCTCTATTTTACTAATCCTCGATGAATTTTCGTTTTGCGAATAGAAAAAGAGACCTCAATCTACACTGCTGGCCACCGTAAATGCAACACCCTGAAGGAAGCATGCAAATAATATGAAATTTACAACATGCATTAGCGGAGGTGAGATATGCAAATGATTAGAATTTCAGCGCAGACGCACATCACGCGCGCCTGTGGCGCCACTTCAAAGCGCTATTTAAGGCTTAGAGATTTCGACGATTTCAAGTACGGCAATTGTGTTTTTCTTGTGGTTTTTTCAAAAAAACGATCAATTATGCCTCGTAGAAAACAGCGATCATCTTTTGATCAAGTATCCGAGTTCGACAGAGGAAGGATAGTGGCCTACCGAGATTGTGGATTATCTTTCAGGGAAATCGGTAGTCGTGTTGGACGAAACCAAACAACTGTAATGCGGATATGTGATCGTTGGATGGTACGACGGACCGACGTGTTCGATCGCATCCACCTCAGTGCACCACTTCACGTGATGACAGGCATATTGTGCGTATGGCAGTGACGGATCGCTCAGCCACATCACGAACCATAGCACAGCACATTCAGTCTGTACCGCATCATCCAGTGTCTGCGCGTACCATTCGACGCCGTTTACAGCAGAGTGGTCTGTCCGCAAGACGTCCATTGCTTCGTCTACCCTTGACGCAGAACCACAGACGTTTCCGCCGCCAATGGTGCGATGAAAGAAGGATGTGGACGGCAGAATGGAATGAAATTGTCTTTACTGACGAGTCACGCTTCTGTCTGCAACACCACGATGGTCGGATTCGAGTCTGGAGACACCGTGGAGAGAGGATGCTGAACAGCTGCGTTGTGCACCGCCACACTGGTCCTGCACCGGGTATTATGGTATGGGGCGGTATTGGATATCACTCTCGCACTCCTCTAGTACGCATTGCCGGTGCTTTAAACAGCCAGCGCTACATCTCCGAGGTGTTGGAGCCAGTTGTCCTTCCTTACCTTCAGGGCTTGCCCACAGCCATATTTCACCAGGATAATGCGCGACCACACGTGGCACGCATTGTCCAAGGGTTCTTCGTCAATCGCCAGATTGAATTGCTTCCCTGGCCAGCTCGCTCTCCGGATCTTTCGCCGATAGAAAACATGTGGTCCATGGTTGCTCAACGATTGACCCAGAATACATCCCCAGCTGCCACACCAGATCAACTTTGGCAACGTGTGGAAGCTGCTTGGTCTGCTGTACCCCAAGAACACATCCAAAGTCTCTTTGAATCAATGCCGAGGCGTGTGGCAGCGGTGATCTCCACAATGGCGGCTACTCTGGCTACTGATTTTGGCAGGAACCACGCTTCACAGAAGTCTATAAATTTAATCATTTGATACTTGGTCAACATGTTATCTACAAAATAAATTTTGTTGTGATATCTCTTGTCTTTCTTGGTGTTGCAATTTGGGTGGCCAGCAGTGTATTTCTTTAGAATTGGAAGTTCAAAGGTCACTTGCCCCGAGTAATTGTTCTTAACTGAATTATCTTAAAAGATTTGAATATCTCGAATGGACGAGAAGAAATTTATTTCAAAAATATTCTACTGTATTTAGTTTCATGTTGAAAGGTTCTAGCATCGATTTTGTGTTTAACTTGTAGTTTTAAGTAACTTTAATTTGAAAAAAGAGCAATTTAATGCATAAGATGTTCCTTTTTATTTCAAATAAGCAGGTTTTGTCGACCCTCGCTATATTCCTTTCATCAGTATGTCGCGATTTATTTTACTGTTCCTTAAGAAACGCAATATATCGAGGAGTTACTGTATTATGGCTAATGAAATACTACGATTCACACACTTCAAAAGTAAACTACAAATCGTGGATCTTATTTGCTTTGTAAATTATATTTTAAAATAATTTTTCGTAGTGAAACACCCACAGACGCAGGTTGCGACACGTAGCAAAAATGTTAGAAAAATATTTCAATCTCAAATACATAATACTCAAATAAGTTCTTTCTATGGATGAACAATTTACATAATTTGAAATTCTTTATAATAGTATACGTTCTCATGCTCATCCAATCTGGGAAGTAATTTTAGCCTTTCAAACATGGCTTAGTAAAACACTTTTTTGAAAATATGTCAAAAACTAAAATACATTTCGCAGCTGTCTAATGTGCGGTGATACATATGAGATATCAATAGTCAAGAGGAGCAAGATGGATCGTCAAAGAATGACTCGATCCAGAAAAAGCTGCTGACTAAATAAAAATGAAAATTAAAAAAAGATTAAGGGTTAATTGTGACTGTTTAATTTAATGAATTTAATCCGTATCCTCCTTTCGATATCATAAATATTTTCACACAATTAGTTTAATCAAGTTATCAATATACTCTTTATTTCTATTGAAGTGTACTCATCTACTGGATTACTCATCTAATTATTACATTAGATGAGTAATCCAGTATGTGGTAATGTATAGGAAGGATGTTTCTTAAATTCTGGTGATTGAAATCTGGCTGAATAATGCAGGGCGAATGACTAATTCTTTCAGGTACAGACAAATCCTGACTGTTTTCCCTACGATGGTAGTCAATGCAGATCAGTATGATTGAGCCGCTTGTCGTTTGGCAATCAGCCGCTTGGCGGGTATGGAAGAGAAACAGCTCCATAATATAATCTGTTTCCGGAATTTAAAAAAAATTCTGCGTGGTGCGTGATTTTGGGACGTAAGTAACGTGGACGTGCTTACGCCCCAAAGGAGGAGTCTCTTTTATCCACTTACCAGTGGATAAAAGAGACTCCTCCAAAATATTTTTAGGTGGCCTGAAACTCTAGTTTCCTGTTGAGTCAAGTGCATTAAGTTAAACGGAAATTATGTAGAAACATTACGATGTAATATAGACGAAAATTAATAAAATAAAAATATATTTAACACAATTCTAAAATTTGGAAACATCTCTTGTATATTCTCATGTTTAGAATCTGTATTCTTAGCTATTGTGGAATAGGAACGTATTGTTTTGTGAAATAATTATTTTATTTCCATTTTTTTTCGAGGGTCCGAGGGGACTGCGCGGTATGATGGGCCATCCCGGTAGACCTGGTCGAAGGGTAAGTTGAGTAAGTAGACATCTGTTTAAAATAAGAAAGTAAAATCCTTCCCCTTCGCAACAGAAATTTGAATTGCGTTTCTTTAACACTCCCTTACATATTCAATCTTGAAGTTGTTTTACAATATACAAATTTCAATAGAATGTACCTGTGATTGCTGAGTATTCAAACCCGCACAATATATCGAATTTCAATACCTTCAAAATTCATTCAAATGAAGTTGTTGAGTCATAAATTAGTTATGAACATGTTGTTTTGTTGTAATTTTTATCAACTCGTTTCAGTTGTAATGTTTGGGGCAGCTTGGTCAAATATGTGCTAGTGCCATAAAACTCAAACACAAATTTTTGTCTGCCGGTTTTAATATATTGAGAATTAGAGTTGCTATAAATTAAAAGTAAACGTGAGTGTTTATAACAATATTTATTAAAATTATTCTTACTGTTTTGTAAATAATTTTTCTATTAAAATTATGAAAACTTGAAGATATTTTATATATGGATTGATCTCCGAAAATGATTGTACACTTCGAGTTTCCTAAGCATCGAACCTGTATAGTTTTTACGTTTAGAAGAATAAACTTCTACGTGAAACCTTCAAACTCACTCTTTTTTTTTCTAAAGTTTTTAAAAGTCAAAGAATTAATAATCTTCCAGTCACTTAGAAACATTTTTCATTAGATATTAAAGATGTTCAATAAATACAAATTTCTGTTAATATTTGCATTTCTCACAAAGCAAGTTATAAGATAATATTATTCTTTTGAAATATTTGAATAAACTGAAAAGTACTGTTTCCTTTCACAGTCTTGAATCAACTAGAGCAACAGCATATACAGTTCTGAAAACACTCAAATAACGTTGCAGATATCTTGTATTCTGTACGTCGCATTCCTCATCGTTCAGGTGGCCAAGTGGTGTAGGCACTATGACTCGCTTTGAATAACAATTTCTCCAATATTTCCCGATAATTTTAGCCAAGTGGTGTAGGCACTATGACCGGAAATAACTATGCTCGCTTCTCTGAGCATTGTTATTTCCGGTGATTTGGAATATACTTTAAGCAGTAGTACAGTTCTAAACTAATTATTTCGTAGTAAATTAATGACCGTAGAGCGACAAATTAAACAATGCAGATCGCCGCGAGAGCGTATAATTCTTATATTTCTGTCCCTATAATAAACTGGTTCTATATTCCTTTTTATCAGAGTATAAGAAACAATGCAAGATTTATTTGAATGTAGAAAAGAATATTTAAAAAATTGTTCGTTGAGGGGAAATCTTGGGAATAATTTGATTATATGTGCTCTCGTACTACAAAGTGGATCTTTCCGCCACAAAAATAGAGTTCTTGAATCATTAAAAATTTGCTTGCAATTTATTTGAAACTATGGAATGCTCGTTTTAAAATTAAATATTTACTTCGATGTTTTCATTTTACTTTAATGAAAGTTACGTCTTAATTTCTTTAATAAATAAAATACTCGCAGTCAGCACCTTCTAAATGAGGAGCTCGTTAACTTTTCTTTTTTAATAACCCTAAAGGCGAAACCAAAAGAAAAAATTATCGCCTGGTGAACAATTTCTCCAATATTTCCCGATAATTTTAGTCTCCTTTTATTTCAGCCGGCCGAATGGTAAAGATTGCCGTTCATTCAGAACTGGTAGACCGAAGCGCCAGTTCGCTTTTCGGTTCGCAATGAAAAAGGCTAGCCATGAAAGCTACCAATATTTAAAGTTTTCCAAACTTAGAATTTAAGTGATAATAATTATACCAAATATGACAATCAATTTAGATAACCAAGTTTATACGAGTAGCGACATAATTGTGAATCCAAAGCAACAAATCAGAGCAGCTCATTTATGCGTGTGAGACTTTTTACCAATTCGTAGGGTAATCTCTCAGTGTAACCAAGATAAGTTGATTTTGAGTATAGATAGTGGTCATACACCTATAAATAAGTACAATCATCTCACTAAATAAATCATTCCTGATCGAAGAACCACTTCAAAAAATTTCTTGAATGAATAATCCTTTGTTCTTGAGTAATTTACAATAACTTTATGTTCTAGTTTGTAAAACAAATATTTTCCTCTGGATAACAGCTACAACTTTGTAGGGTCCCGGGGGAAGAGATGGAGAGAGAGGACCCCATGGACCTATAGGAGCCAAGGTGAGACACGATTGCATTCAGCATAGTTACGATTCTGGAATATATACAAATTACTGTAGATGATTGATGTTGAAATGATGTTCCTACAATTTTCAGGGAGACGTAGGGTTACCAGGCATGCCAGGATTACCAGGGGAGAAAGGAGATAGAGTAAGTTATAGTTCAAAACTTTCTGAATCTAATATCTATACTTAATATTGCACAGTCCCAATCTTAGTGTTAACGCCACGTCACATCATACTCTAACCCCAGTGGATGATTCGGCAAATTGGGTGAGAGCCAGTGGGGTCACTTTATTCTACTACGAATAGCTTCAATTACGCTTGGATTTCCGCTCTATCTAGTGTAATGTAAGTGTAAATCTTTCGGAAGACAAACTTTTAGGATATAACCATCCTGGATGAGAAATAGAGTCCATGTGTGCAATTGAGTAGCTGTGAGCCTACACATAGTTCACGTTTGTTGATTTGTAAATATAAATGAAAATATTTGTAATAAACGGAATTCTCAGTTTTCCAGTATAGCATTGACAAAGAACCAGTATACAGTTCACCTTAAAATTCTATAGAAAATTTAGGTCCTCAAACATACAGTAGTTGCGGACACTTAGAAAGCTATAATATTATGACAATTTATTGAAATGTGCAATAGCTATCATTCCCCTCTTTCGTCAGTGTTGAAAGCTAGAATCCTACAATAAGTACTGATCTGAATAAAAAGCAATATGATCCCTCAAATTTTCTCCTCAAATTCATCTTAAATTTATGCAATTTCAATGCAATTCCATTTGCTAATGTGAAGGGCAATTAAAATAATTCCTCCGAAAGGGATGATGGTTTCTTTAACTTATTAAAATAAATTTATTTTCTGTTATAGGGTTTCACTGGAGCTCAAGGAGAACCTGGCCTCATAGGACACGACGGTCCTCAAGTAAGACTTTGTTAATACTCTGACGATAATTATCTCGGGTTTTCCGTGTTAAGATAAGGGGAATGAGAATAATACTTTTAAACCTCTGAGCGTCATGAGATTTCCGAGTAGTGTAATATTGCTTTTCCCCAACAACATACATGATGACTAAATAAACACATCTATTAGTCGAAAGAATCATAGGAAAGATTATGTTGATCAAGAAGGTCGAAACTGGTGATAAGTCATGCAGGGAAACCTGCAGGTTGTAGAACGGGGAGGACCTCTCAGAGGTTTAAAGTTACTTATATATCTCAATCAACATTCAAATTGAGTTGAAAGACTCGTTAAAAGAAATCTAAATCATTGTTTAATTTCACCCCGAATGCTAATAGTGGCTCTATTTAGTTCAAAATAATCCCAGTGATTGTTTCTTTTTCGTAACAATAGATTCAGGAGGATTTTATTGTTTTTGTGTTATGAAATTCACATTCAAAATTTCAATTAACTTTTCATACTATAATTCTCTGTAGGGATATATACGATGCCGTCAGTTCATATACACCACTGACCAGTTCCATGACAATGAATGGTATCTTATAATTTATTAAACTATTCGTGAAAATATTATTTTTAAAATGTCATCTGCATGAGACCAACACATTTTTATTCAGTCAAATGGTAAATATTCTGTAAAAGTGCACTCGTCTGCACTGCACATTGTCTTTCAAGGAAACATATCCCTCTTGTAATTGCTTCTATTTATACAGGGTGAGTCTAAATTATTTTTACAAAATAAGAGGGGTGATAGTACCCATCCAGACGAGCAATAATTACCATGGAATATAGGATCGCATTCCACTCTGAGAGGCAGAAAAGAGTAAAATTAGAATTTGAACTTACAACAGTGTTGGGAAAGCGAATGAACGATACCAAAAGTTGCACAATCTGATTTATTGATCAGAGAAAACTCACAACAAGTGCTCAAAGTGGCGGCCATGCGTGTCGTTACACAGTTCACACCGACGAAGGAATGACTGGCGCACCCTCTCGAAGATTCCTGGTGTTGTGTTAATTTTGTCTGCGGCAACACCGATTCTCGCTACGAGATCTTCAGCCGACTCCACAGGCGTCTGGTACACTAAAGATTTCATGTGCCCCCAGAAGAAAAAGTCCAGTGGGTTGAGGTCCGGTGAGCGAGGAGGCCAAGCCACAGGTCCGCCTCGTCCGATCCATCTTGCTTATGAGATATGCTACGCAGGCAGGTACAAAACGACGTCAGAGGCGATGACTTGTTCATGCTCGACGCGTTTCGACTTTACTCTTTTCTGCCTCTCAGAGTGGAATGCGACCATATGTTCCATGGTAATTATTGCTCATCTGGATGGGTACTATCACCCCTCTTATTTTGTAAAAAAAATTTAGACTCACCCTGTATATATATGTTCACCAAAAGTCCCTTGGAAAAGTAGTCCTTGGATATCCCCGGTTTTGATTTTCTAATTTTGCCTTTCTACTTATGGAGTTTGGAGAGGTGTGTGGTCAACCCTGATGACGCTCTGATCCACCAACTCTTCTTCATTCTTAAGTTTAAGTTCCTAAATTTATCTTTATTTGTTTTGTAATATTGAATTTTATATATGAATATATTGAATTTATTTTATATTATATATGAATTTATATTATTTTGTATATTGAATTTTATAATTTTATATATAACAGAAATTATAAGCCTCCAGTCGAGGCTCGTGAAAGAATGAATAGCTTTCAATGATCTCGCTAGAGGGATTGGGATTAAGAGAAATATATTGGACCAGGAGATTTAACACGAAAGTTCATTGGTAGAAATCGGTCGTTTAATGAAGGAGGAATGTGTCTTACATATGCGATTTGAAAGCAGGAGAGTCGATGGGAGGTCCAAGCTAGCGAGACGGCTTGAGTTCAAAGGTAAAAGGGAGTGGTAAGATATATTGACCACTTAGATAGGGAGACAAAGACTGGGATATATGTATATTTGGAATGGCAAATTTCAAATATTCTATACCTCCTAAATCAATTTGCCTTTTGACATTTTAACATAAATGTTAGATTTAAAAACATGTTCTGTGCAATGTAATTTTTAAACTCAACTAAATAATATACAAAACTAATGTAGAACAAACGCTCTTTTTAAATTATTATTTAAGGAGAAAGATAAGTTATGGCTTCACATTCTTTAATTTTTTTTCTATTTTGCAGTTTTAAAATTTAAAATCAATTTTCAACTCTACAAAATGAGTTATCAATTTGGAACTTTTTCATATTATTGTTCTGAAAGATTCTTGTTCATGGATAACATGTACATTAAAACAACATTAACAGTTCAACAGTTTCGTGAATCATGTTTACATAATTTTTAGTTCAGTTATAAAAAATTTAATTATTTAGAATTTTGTACAATTACTTTTTAAAAGTATATAATTTTTATTGCATATTATTTACAAACAGTAGCACTTTTTCTAGCTCTATAAAATAAGTTACGATGGTGTAGGTAATAAAGTACAATTCAGTCAAAAGACAGGAGAGTTATCTGAAAAATAATTTTTATCGACTTTCACGGTGTGAAGTTTCGAAAACATGCAATTTAAGAATTTTGTTTTAGAATTTTAAATTCAATCCTTTCCTAAGAATCAGTACTCTAAGAAACGTTAATTATGTATAAAAATTGTAATAAATTATAATAAAGTAATAAAAATAATTATAAATTATTTTGTTTTCAGGGTGAAGAAGGACAACAAGGACCTCCTGGACTGCCAGGTGACATGGTATGAGTTTAGTAGTACAGATTTAGAAGTATGTTTGTTTTATCTGTTTACACGAGGTTTCAACGAGGTACTTGTATATCCATATATATTATTCACTCAGATTATCAGTAACTAATAAATATAATTTAAGAATCTGTGTAGTGTATAGTGATTTTATAGTTAACTAGCAGAATTACCCGGCGTTGCTCGGGTTGAATTGATTAACTGAAAATACATCAGACTAATCACTTCTCTTTCATAACAAAATGCAAGCATCATTTAAGTGTACGGGAAATAATTTTTTAACATCGTTTAAACTTTTTCATAGCTTCTAGAATTAACTTCGGATGCAAATACCTATATATGACATATCCATCCATATATAATTCATTTAATATTCATCACACTTCTGCTGTAAGACAAACTACAAAAGTTTTTTCTAAGGTGACTCCTACAGAAGTCGATTTTGAGTTTTGGAGTGATTACGAATAACCCCGTACGTTCATTTTCAGTAAAAATGGCAAATTTTCGGCGTATAGTCTGGCACTTAGTTTTCATATGAATATGTTTTACTTGTGGCATTCTGGCACTTAGTATGCTATTTTTAGAATTTCATCATTCATATGGGAGGATGGTAAATTAAATTCTTACGGCATTGGTGATTAATTTATTTTGAAGCAAACACGTTTTTTTCTTGAAAATTCCATTCAGCGGCACGTGGAATAAGGGAGCTTTTGTTAAAAATAAATGTCATCAATGTAGACAAAGCAAACTCAATCGATTACAATCTTTCAAAAAACAGAAGGTCAATTTTACAGCGTTTTTTCAAAAAGGAAATCACTGCTTTCAACGAATGTTTCACATGTATCTAAGTTGAATAAGACCAGCTTCAATTTGTAGAGTAAGCACCCTCGACCTGCTGTCACTTAAGACCAAAAATTTCAATTTTTCAAAATTCCTAACTGTGAATGACAGATGTAGTTACTTGACTATGGAGTACAGCTTTCAATAACACCCACGAAACATGAAAAACTGTAAATTCAATTGATTTTAATTGACTGGTAATGAAAATCTGTCATAATTTTGAACTATATTTGAATTACAACATTTACTACCCGTTTTAATTTAACGTAACCCATCTTCTTTTCAAGTGATTTTTTAACTTTACCGGTCATTTTAAAATAAGAAATTACACCACATCTCACTTAAAAATGTTTTGTTTTGTCTATTTTATTTATTTTTATGAAACAGAATTCTACAAACCATTACGTATTAAACCAAAAACTTAAAGAAAGTTGGAAGACACATTATTTACATTAAATTTAATATTGAAAATTGACGTCTGATTGTAACGTGCGTCACATGGAATTGTCCATATAGATTGTAATAAAGTTCGCGTAGATACCTAGGTATTGTGAATTCATACATCATCGTTCTAAAGTTCATATAAGAAACTGGATTTGTTGGTACGATTTGTTACAGGTTGAAAGGTCCGTTTCCTGGATGTAAGGGTAGATTTTATCCATCAACACATAAGTGTAGTGAAAATATCATGAATTATACTCTTCGTTTAAAGTTAGGTTATTGGTAAATTTAATTCATGAAAAATTTTTGAATAAAAAATTTGTACAGAATACTCTAACTATAAATTTGCTCTTTAATTGTACAGTCATTTTGTGCATATCGATGAAGTTTTTAAAATTAGAGGTGTTAAATATCTACTTTGTAAATTCTGTAACTGGAAATGAAATAAATGGGTAGGTGTGTGTGTTTTTTAGTCCTAGTGTAGTCATTTAATGTACATTCATGTTGTTTACAAATGATATCCCGTTATTCAATCCAGGAAATTTGACTGCATACTTTTTGTATATTTTTCAGGGACCCAGAGGTTTCATAGGACCCCGTGGTTTCCCTGGCTTGCCAGGACCACCGGTGAGTGATTTTTTTACTTGCTTATACATGATCTAGTAACAACATACGTATATTTTACACACATTTTCTTAAATCTGTGGTATATAGGAGAAATAACGTGACTGTTCTGCCACTTCGGAACCTCTTTCTGATGCAATTTTACCGTCTTTTAAAAATTCATAACGATTGCATGACACATCAATGTATAAAGTGGTGAAACCCGTGATATTCAAACATGTTCATCAGCATTTTTCCTGCAGTGCACTTAGTACCGTTTTCTAAAAGTTATTTTTATAAGGGCAATTAGATAAATACATCTATTAACTCCCATGTGCAACATAGTGACACATGAAATTAGAACATCTAACAAAAAGTAACAAAAGATCAACAAAAGTGCAACTACTTCAAAAGTTCTAACCTTTCAATAGCATGCGTGTACGACTTTCCCTTATAACACCAAACATTCTAAAAGGTGATACCAGCCCATATTAATATCTTCACAAAGCACATTTCGGGCTATTATACATGCCCACCTCTTATGTTTTGCTTCTTCAGCCACTCTGTATTTATAGCTGTCTTTTAATTTGTTTTTCATTATTGTAACTACAAATCCAATGAGCAAATCATATTAACAGTTCTGAAGGATACGTATCCCTTCCTTGGCCCAGTTGGTCCGTCATCTCATTTCCGTAAATACTACAGTTAGGAGGGTATCCATTGCAGAACAACTTCAATCTCCCGATACCCCAGTCTCCAGACAATTCCTACACTTTGCGATGGTAGCAGACTTCAGTCCCAAATGCGGAAATAGCCTGGATTACGGTGGTAAAATCACACAGAATCATCACTCTCAAATCGATCACATCTTTCAATTGAACATTCGATCGCAATCTTTATTGCCTTAATTTCGCTGTCAAAAAGTAGTACCGATAAGTATTAATTTTAAATTAAAAAATTATGTCATTTCAAATAAAGACGTATTAAATATATGTATAAATAAATTTTGTTATGCGGATATGCTGGTTTGTCCGTGCCCTTCTGACTCAATGTGAAAATCGTCTATAGACATCGTCTTGTTAGGGGATTGAGGTACTATTTATGTCGCCATTTTTTCTTGTTCCCCAGCAACCACCAGTCGAGGGGTTACTGTACATTTTAAATGCTTCAAATTGTAACAAAAACTATAATTTTTAACAATACACTTTTCTCATTCACAAATAATTTTCTTTTCTTTCAACTATAATTTGAACTTAAAAGCCATCATTTCTGTAAATAAAATTAAATTGGTTTTCCTATATGATTTAATATTTCCTAGGGTATTCCTGGTTCAGAAGGAGCTGCTGGTCCAAAAGGAAAAGAGGTAAGATAAACTATACAATTTTAAAATCAAGCTGTGATATCTTTCTAAGAGAACTCACGAAAAACCCTGTTAAAAAAATTAAATACATCTCGAGATTGAGTTATTAAAATCCAAAGCTTTCACAAAATTTTGCTGTTTTCAAAGCAAATAAAATAACCACGCAGTAAAAATAGGATTTCGTAATCCTGTTTTGTCAATTCAACGGCACGGTGGAATATGAGATTGGGATTTTTACGCTTGTTAAAGCATTGTTACTCACATCTCAGTTTATCAGTACAATGTAAAATCTCTTGTTTTAAATATGTACGTTAAAGAGAAAAAGTGACTATTTTCTTCCATTTCCGAGAGTTCACTAATCTTTCATAAGGTGAGACATTGGTGTTGGAAAGAACATAGTTTTGAAGCGGAGAAAATTCGAATTACTTTATTTTGTGAATTGAGAAAAATATTTAGTTATTCCTTTAAATATTAATATCATACTTTTTTACTATATGGTGCCGTGTAAACCAATTCCTAGACATTTATTTATGAGATATGTGTTTAGTCAAAGTAGAGTGGGAAATTGAGAAAATATATGTAAGATAAAATAAATGAAAAGTTATCAAAAATAACTCCCAAACTACTAACATCATGTTTTTCAAATACCAGATAACTAAATTGAATAAAAACGGATTTTGAACTAATTATTAGGGCCCGGATTTCGTTGACATGTTAATATTTTGTTAGTACTTTGTAGACAATGCCAGTATAAATAAAAATCCTGTTTGTAATCTCCTGATATATACAATTTTTAGGTCATTTTTGTGATTTTTAAAACTTTTTGTCACTTTTGAGTTTTGGACAAGGTTTCAATCAAATTTTTGTTCAGACATTTCCTTGTACTCTCATTCGCAGTTTCATTTTGCTACAAAAGCATTACAGATGCATCTCAGCTTCTGGGGCCGAAGAAACCCGTGAACTACCATACAATGAAAAACAAATATATTATACTTTTTTCTATTGGTGGATCCCTATTTTTACCCTTTTATAATACTGCTCTGTAAAACGCTGAGGCTCTTAAAAGTTTAGTTTGTTTGACAAAATTACATTTTTATTTAATGTCTAAATTAAATTTGATGTTAATTTTTCACATTTTAAGGCAACTTTTTAAAAATGTTTAGATCAACAAAATCTTGGCTCTTATGATTAAATATACGGCATTTTAGTTTATTTCGCAACAAAGCTCCTTGAAGCAACTAAAAATAATCACTCTTTTTCAAGTGTCTCTTTCCACAGTTTCATTCTAGAAATTTATATTAAGGGATATCACACCTTAAGTAAGGTTTTAGTAAGCTTTAGTAAGGTCCTAAGATGTATTTAAATAAATATGGCTTGGAAATATCGAGTCTATTGATTGATTCCTTTAAAATATGCTGATTTTATTTTTTGTCTTACGATATCTTTTTCTCCTATTAAACTGGTTTTTCTTAAATTTCAGGGTCCACCTGGTCAGCCAGGACAACCCGGACAAACAGGTGCCTCTGGTCCAATGGTATGTATTTCCTTTTAGGTTCACCCTTATTTCATCTTTCTTACATGCATACATAACTTTTAAAATGATTTGCAATTTTTGTTTGTTTCTTTTGATTTTCGGTTTGCTGAATAGAAATGACTTTTCAAATAGCTTTTAGATTATAAGTTCTCAACATTTAATTCTCACATGTAATTACCCACTTTGCTAGTCATTAAAGAGTCTTGTTATGTTTAAAGATTGACTAGTCATTTCCTTTCAAAATTAAGTATTGAGAATTTTGGAGTTTTCGGAGTATTCTCAATGCCAGAGTTGCCACTGAAGTACTTTCGAAACAGGAAGTACAAAAGGCATTCAAAGTTGTTTTTAAATATAATGCTTAGAATGTCAAATCTATTTCCCTTTTCAGGGTCCACCCGGACCTCAAGGATCCTTAGGACCCCAAGGACTTACGGTCAGTATGTTTTTTGTTTGGAATATTTTTTCCTTAATTTAGTTTTCTTTAAATGGGGAACTGTTTTGAAGTTCCGGCATAAATGGACAATTTTGATGAAACTGGGATTTTCAGCGGAAACGTTTAAGTGACGCATTATATCTCGAACCATCAACCTTCTATTGAAATAATCCGGACCATGTGGGCGGAGTCACTGTCGTAAGATCTCTGAAGGGTAAATCACGTGGACTTGGGAATCGCCTTCTTCTATTGGCAGTTGAATCGCAAGACTTGTGTTTTTGATCACGGTGGATAATCACTCTTAGCCAATCAGTAATTTAGGATTCTTGCTTTTTCCCACAACCACGTGACAGATCTTCAAACTGAGCAACTGGAAGAAATAACATGAAACTGCGGGCACATGCTCCTTCTATTTCATTATAAGGTCGATGTCTCGAACAATCTTTCTTACTGCTTTGTATTACAAACTGTACTGGAATGAATAGCAGTTACTCTCTTCATAAAAATAACTTCATCTGCTTATCAATGAATTATGTAGTTGTGATACTGGAACCAGAGCAAAATGAATGGATTGCATTAATAATTAAACTAACAAAATTGAATAAAATATCGTAGAATTTATTCCTATTATTAAAATAATTGAGAAACCATACCATTTATTACAGTTCGTTTAAACCTAATTGCTTTTAAATATTTCATTTATCTGACTACAGGCATTTGCTTTAAATTGTCAAAATGCAATCCAATTAGTGGAACGCAATGATATCTTTAAACAAATTTAAGTAAATCTTTTCTTTTAATGAATTTATTGCGTATCATCAAGGCAAAAGTTTTTTTCAGTTTTGTCTTACTTAAAAATCTATTTACAAAGCTATAATTCATTTTCCTACATTTTTTCGTGTACCGCATGCCTTTTTTAAAAAAAGAACCGTGCACATTAAAATTTTGTTTTCGTACCAATTATTATATATATAATTAAATTGGTTTCTATGTATTTAACTACGGACGTCATATAATTTTTATATCAAGCAAACTATGACTAGTTGTAAATTTTAAAATATAAGACATTTATTTCTTCAAATATTTTATCAAATAGTTGCCAAAAAATCAACTACACTGTTGTATCTAATTGTTTGCTTTTATCTATTACAAAGGGTCCTCGAGGAAAACCAGGACTTCCTGGATTAGCAGGAGCAGACGGATTACCAGTGAGTTTATGCATTTAGTTTTTACTTGAACCTCATGAATATTCTGCACTGTACAGTAGTTTACAATTTAACTTATTGATTTTATAGCACTGAAAGCTGATTGTGTAAAGAAACTGATTACGTAAATGTATCAATTTTAGAAAAATATATTAGTAGAGAATAAATGATTATTTATATACTTATTGCACAACCTTACATACAATCGCAGGAAAAAAAACGAACCTCCCTTTATTTCAAGCACTATTCATAGTAGAGCAAATTCAAAGATAACTTTCAATAGGGAATAACTTCCTCTACAAATTCAAATGCAAAAACATTGTATAAGGGGCCGCCTTCATATCAAATTTTCCAAAACAACAAAATTTCCAATGTTAACGTCATGTTTTGATGCCTTAATCAGATTCTGCATCGTCAAATTAGTCTAAATATGAGATTACATGAATTTACTATCGTTATATCTGGAGATATTCAATGTTAAGCCGTTGTCCATTTCAAGGATCATTTCCAACATTGAAAGTCGCTATTCGTAGATCGAGATTATTTGTAGTTAATCAGGAATTGTTAATTTTTTTTTGACGAAAAGAAGATTACAAAGAACCTTAGCCCTCCTAGTGGTTGTCTCGACGAGGTATCTCGTCATTAGCAAAATTGACCAGATTTTGATGGTCGAGAAATTTGGAAGAAATGATAATCAATATTTACTGTTTAATTTTATCGTCAACTTCAATTTTTAACAATAATGATAACTGTTAAACTTATTCACTAACTGTTATTTATAGTAACTATTAAATAAGCTTTTCATATTAACAGTTAATAATAACTGTTATCGCGAGTTAGAAATAGCCGTTATCGCAAAAACATAGTTTTGCCCATCTCTACTATTAGATTGATCATTGTTCAGTAGATTACATGTGAGTAGATCCAGTCCAGTAGATTACATAAATGATCATGTCCAGTAGATTACATAAATGATGTTTCCAAACATTTTTCAAAAATCTACACATTCCTCAGGTTTGTCATAATTTATTTTCACCTTTTGGATGACCCCTAAAATCACCGTAATGACGAAAATTTAAGTGTAGCACAAAAACTATCCAGAGT
The DNA here is from genome assembly GCA_933210815.1 of Meta bourneti. Classification (NCBI taxonomy): domain Eukaryota; kingdom Metazoa; phylum Arthropoda; class Arachnida; order Araneae; family Tetragnathidae; genus Meta; species Meta bourneti. The sequence goes on from OW119928.1 coordinate 52,560,809, forward strand.
AAAGAAATGAAATTTTATATGGTAATATTAAGAGTCTTTCTGAATCGATTTCTGTCAAAGTATATCAAGGTTCTTATTAATAATTTTTTCAAATATTAATTTAATAATTAATACTGAAAACTAAAAATTATTTTAAAACTAAAATATTATTTATATTTTCTTTGGGTACCTTAATAGCTACAAGCTACAAAAATATCAGCGCTATAGGAATATTATTTAGGAAGATATCCATAAAAATCTGGGCAACTGATTTAGCATTCGGAACTCCTAACTTTCTGCACTCATAATTCAGAAACGATTCTACCGAATGACGTGAAACTTGGCATCTGAAGTTAAATTATGATAATAGATTCAAAATAGGGGGTTGCTATTGCAAATTATGAAGTTGGTGCTCAATTTTAATAAGACGGACCTTTATGCAAATTTTATGCATTTGAATTAATAGAAGACATTATTCTCTGTCGAATGTCCTCGTTGAATTTGCTCTACTGTTAAAATTGTTTGAATAAAGAGGGATGGTTCGTTTTTCTTTCCGCGACTGTACATGCAAATGAACCTTGCACAGACAGATAAAATTATGATTATAATATGAGAATAACCAATGGGAACAAAATATCATCAATTTAACAACAAATATATGCATTAATTTGACAACAAATAACCAATCAATTTGACAACAATTAAACATTTTAACAAATCTTGTACAATTAATTATAAACATTTTACTGTCATGAGTAAAGTTTAAGATGGTTCTGCTTATTTACGCCTACAAAGTTCATCAATGATTGAGGTTACCTTGTTAAGGTAGAGTCATAAATCATCTTTGCTACCACCCAGACTGGCGGGAGTAGTTCTAATGGCGGACTGACAGTACTAGATCTAGCAACTTCTAATCATTCTCAGCGTACCCCAAAAGTTTTACCACGTACCCCTTAAGGGTATGCATATTGAGAACCCCTACTTTAGTATTTCTTGAATTTCATGACAGAATTTCTTTTAAAAAAAGAATCTAAAAATTCGTTTTCAGGCACAGAATGTGTGTTAATCTGGACCATAATAATGTTTCAAGACTTAATTGTTTTTAGAGAAAATCTCATCGATGGCCTCAACTGATTGGAAACTAATACATCAATGAGTTATTTCGTTTCTTACTGATTATTCTACCTATACTTCATTTCTTTATCTTTATTCCGCTTGTTTAGGGTTCATCAGGTGAGCCTGGAATTCCTGGAGCTAAAGGAGACCCGGTAAGTACAAATGAATTTGTACTATTTGCTATCTGTAAGTATAGATGAATTTGTACTATTTGCTATCTGTAAACACAAATGAATTTGTACTTACAGATGGAAATAATTTACATTTCATATTTCTATTCAATCATGCATTCGTACAGTTCTGGGATGTATTCAGATGGGGGAACACATCGGAAAAGTTATTAATATTATAAAAAGGAATGCTGTGAAGTTAACTTGATTGATGTAAGTGGAAATTTCAATAAGCCCATTAGAAAAATCGTGGACCGGTCTGAATATTGTCAAATGCACGTAGATGTGTCTGAAATAGTCAAAATTCGTTAAACAAAATGTTGATTTAGTACTAGGGCCATTTTATTGGAACATAAAACTGGGAGACAGAAGATTGGGCCCCTGTGAAATTATTTTCTGAATACGCTTCTGATACTATTTGCTTATATTCTAATTTGATCTTTCCTTTAAAGCTTAAATTAAGTACTACGGAAGAAGTTACACTGTATTTGGTTAAAATTTAACGGGAACATAAAATTTCCTTGCGGATTACTCAAATATGCATGTAACTAATCTATACAGAAGTGAAATTTGGTTAGATAAAAGTATTATAACTTTTAAAAGCTATAGAAAAACAACTTTAATTATTAAAAAATAATATAGACAATCACAGTTTTACAGAAAGCCAAAATGTTTGGATTGGATGACGCGTCAAGTTTTAGTGTTCCACAGAAGCTTGAAATCAAAGGATAGGCGATTCTAGATTTGATAATCAGAAACATTTACTGCTGACACATCTACCAGCTTGCTTTTTTGATGAGCGAACATTTTATATTTTTGCTTAACAAAGCAATTTGTTCATCCCTTGTTATCTGGACCGGAGAGGAATAAGTCCCGTGTGAAGAAAATGCTGTGAAAGCAGAGAATGAGTATGGGCTAATAAAAATTCTTATAATGAACATTTTATTCTAAAACAAGTATTTACTAATCTTACTTCTGTGTTTAAATACTGATTCATACACCTTTAAACATTAATGAATAATTTATTGTGTGTTTAAACATATATCAGAATTCATCGAATACGTTTCATACTTTGGCAATATCGCTCATTGATTTTCTTAATGTTCTTATATTTTGGGGATTTAGTGCCTTCATAAACGCAAAGAAATCTCTGGTTCTATTGAGATGTTCCCTACATGACACTCTTTGGTATACAAAATGTACCCCAAAACACTAGAATATATACCCAAAAACTTGGGATAAGCTTGCTTAAAGGGAAGATAGATTAAATTCAAGTTATTTGATTAACCACTTAAAGCACGAGTTTTTTTCGGAAAAACTGGTAAAAAATGATCGAGGTTTTTTTGACAGAAAATGAATATATATATATATAGGTATAGTGTAAGTTATTTTTTGCAATTTCAGTTGCGGGGGGTGGGGTAAAAGTTATAAAAAATTATTACACGAACAAAGTGTAAATGATTTGATTACATGTTTATTTTGAATTTCAAAATATTAATAATAATAAAATATTAACTTCAGATTCACTTCCATCACTCAAGAGATCATCACTTTCATCGCTGAAACTTTCTGATAAATTGGCATATTCAAAATCGTCAGAGTCGCTCATTATCAGATAACTTTTTCTAAACAAGTTACAAAAACACTTAGTAAAAATTAATTTATGGTTAACTGTTTACTTTTATGATATTTAACGTAATAAAAATGGATATATTACCTTTTCCATACCAAACTGCCTTATAACAAAGAATTCCTAACAAACTTATAGCTAATCATCAAAATGCACCACTTGGTTTACACAAGAAAAATGGTGCATAGTGGTGCCATCTACGGTAAATAAGTTTAATATCCATCTATAAATAAGTGGTAAATCATCTATGATAAATAAGTTTATGCCATTTTTGGTATAAGTTTAATCTAGCCTATCTATTTTTCTAGAACGGAAGAGCGCCCGTGTGAGACACGGGCATGTGCAAATTTGCCGGTAACTTTCGCCCGTGTCAAACACGGGTAAATACGTTAAGTGGTTAATAAAGAAATAATAAAAGATGCAGTCATTTTCATGACTAAAATCTATGTGATTGTCCCATACGTGGCAGTGGAATGCCCTATATACATTAGAAACTAACCCATTGAATTTTTCTCTTTTAGGGTGGAGCTGGACCTCAAGGACCCATGGGATTTCCAGGTCAAAGAGGAGTAAAGGTAATTAATTCATTATACACTTACAATTATGTGAAAACAAATATTCACACTAATATAAATTTTTTGTAAGCCATTTTAATAAATGAAAATACCAGTAGGGCTTTACAAGTAGTATAGACGTTAACAGATGAAGATAACACATAAACTGCAAACTAACAAATATTTTCTGAATTCAGGAATTCTCAGTGTTTCAGAAAATTGAAAACTATGTCAATAGGATATTTAAATTTACATTGTAAAGCCCTTCATAGACCTGATATCGCAACTCAGTATTTCCTTTTGTTTTCGATCAGAAGACCAACAAGAGGCAGATGAAGAAGTTTATTTTGTTCCTTACAGCAGAAATTCATTAATTGAGAAAGAGAATATTTTACTGTACTGTTACTGTGTTTTACTGTTTAAAGATTAACTATGAGTTTTTAGGTCTAAAAATGAAATCTATACATCTTTTAAACATATTACAATATATTTCTCATCATGAAAATAGGCATTTTCGAAAAAATGTTACTTAATGAGTTTCTGCTAAATCGATGTTATGTGAAACGAGATATTTTAAATTTGACATATCTTAATTCCATTTCCTATTTTGATAATCTTTTAGAATCAACATAATACATTTGGCACTTAGTATCGCGACTTATTTTTACACTTGTTTGTGACCCTTATATTATACCAGTCTTAACACGCAATAAAATCTCAGGTCGAATAGTGTTCTAAAAAAAGAAAATACATTTTGTTTGTTACAGGGTGATCAAGGAGTTCGTGGCCCTGGTGGAGAGAAGGGAGAAAAAGTAAGACTACTCATATCATGCAGAGAAATGTTTTTTTTTCTCTATATCAAAATGAAAAATGAAACTTAACATTCGTGAATCGTAAAAGAAAAGTTAAATTGCATTCAAAATGTTTATTCGGTGAAACTCATTTTGTAAAGTGCTCGAACTTAAAAAATATTTCACAAATATATAATTTGTACTACTTTAAGAATAAATATATAAAGATAGCTCATTGTCTTTCTTTGTAAATGCATGAATACTATATTAGTTGAACCTAAATTGAAATATGCTTACTTTAGCGTGTTTCTTTTTCGTTCACATCCCAAGGACGTAATGAATCCTTAACTTAAGTTATTTCGTTTCAAAAGTATCTGGATATTTTTCATATAATGCTAGTATTCTATAAATTATTTTGACGTGTTTATATTTAAAAAACTCTTCAGAAGTGTTTTAGTATCTTGGAATAACTTTCAATATTCATTCTCCCCTTTTAATTCCTTTATCCAGTTAAAAAAAAACTTTGGTCTATTTCTGTTTTGCATTTAGGGCTCAAGAGGACTGGATGGCCATAAGGGAGACTATGGTCCCAAAGGAGACCAGGGTGTCCCGGGACCAGATGGAACTCCGGGTATAGAAGGACCAGAAGGTCCAAAGGTAATGCAGATCTTACGGTGTCGTTTCCATTTGCTTTTGTCAAAATTTCTAAGAATTTTGTTATTTTTACTTTGAATTCTTTCATGTTACTAATTTTCTTAACTATACTTTAATATCTTAATGGTATTGGAAACGTTCCCATTTTGGGCTCGAATATTAAAAAAAATTAAACATGTTTATTCCTACTTATATTCGTCTCCTCTATATCGCTTGTTCTTCTATTATCATTAAAGATTTTCAGAGAAATTGTTCAGAAAAGTTCAACTATGTCGTTTTTCTCCGTGAAATAATTTCTAATATTAAAAAAGTATTTCTTAAAGTTAAAATACCAAACTCAAATTTATTTAGCAAAATCAGATAGCGACATTACTAAGAGAAATGAAATATTATTCCTAGGTTAGTAAATTGTTTTATGAGGTTATAGTGTAATATATTATATTAAACCATTATATCCGTACCGTAAGTTACTAATTAACTGATTTTTCTAATTAAATACAATTATGTATCCTGATGTAAATATTTTTTCTCTTTAGGGATTTGAAGGTCCGAGGGGAGAGATGGGCCCTCCTGGTCCTACGGGTGAAAAGGTCGGGTACCACAGTTCACATTTCTATTCCGAGTTTGAGTTATGTTACAAGATTTTTTCCTAACCATCCTCCTTTTTATTTTGCAGGGTAAAATAGGAATCCCAGGATTCCCAGGTTATCCTGGTCACCCGGGCTCAAAGGTAAGCACTTATCGATCCCACCAGGAAAATAATTCTTTGATTAGTTACACCAATTCGTTCTATATCGTTGAAAATTTATAATAAAAGTCTAATTTAACTTTCGCTTCATAAGTGTCGCATTTCATGCCTTTAAATTAGTTTATCACGTCCGGGTCACCAAAATGTCGGCTCGCTATTGTATTCTTGAGGAGAAAACGACGAAAAATGTTTTACTCTTTCTAAATTAAATTAAAAATGCACAAGTTATTCTGAATCTTCTTTATTCCATGTCTAACAGTAAATACAACAAACTTTTCGAGCCTTTTTAAAAGCATTAAATCTTTTTAGCATGTTGCCAAAACGAAATGAACAAAAGAGATTAAATATTTAATATCGATTAGAAACATTCAATATCGATATTAACCAAAATGTAAAAGTAAACAATACATAAATATTAACAATCTAAAATACTTGTTGAAATTGAAATAATCTTATAATTACTTTTTCTTGTGCTAAAACTGAGCCACTACACCTTAAATAAGCATTTAACAAGCAAAACCCCATTAAGTTAATAACATGTTTGTATGTTTCTGCGTTGTTACACACATGCACACATATATCAAGTTAATTGTAGGTAATGATCTCATTGGAATGAATACTACTGTTCCTTCACTTCGTAACATACATCTGAGTTAACTGCATCATCTTTTAAGTACTCTTATTCAATCCTATTAGCTTTTATGTTCACACAAAGACCATTAAATTTCAGCGGTGTTAATGCGAGCGGTATATAAGATATTGAGATTAAGTATATATGCGATGGATGTTCAATTTGAAGTGTTGTTTATAGCTGTGTCTCTTTGTTTTCTCATTTAGGGCGAGAAAGGTTTTTGGGGAAAAGCTGGAAAGAAAGGAGAGAAGGGTGAAAGGGTAAGCAACGCTTCTGTGGCATATAATGTATAATGCTTTCCATTTATTGTCTCTGAGAAATGCTCCTTCAAATATTCTCATTTATATTTATTGTTTTATATGCTGTTTAATGTATTTTTTATGAGGCATGTTTTATAACCAATGAATCAAGAATGAAAACTTTCTTATGATACTGTAATTACGTTCGTTGTTTTTTTGAGCTCCTGAAGCAACTCTTCACATCTTTGTACTTATGTGTTACCAAAGAAAGCTATTTATTAAAATAAATTTTAAGTATTGGGTAGTTATGCTAATGAAAGCTGTAATAAATGTGAATATTAACAATCTTTATAAATGATTCTTAACGGCATAAGATGTAAAGAATGTGTCATTAAATGTTTCTTTTGCAGCAATTTCTATGTGATTCGAAATTTCACTTTTAAATCTCATTTTGTGAAGTATATCATCCATATTTAAATAGAGTGGCAGATGGTTGACCATAGATTAATTTCTTGATACTTAAATTATAGTACTTTAAATGAATCTGGATTTCTTCAATATTCAACTATGCACGAGTTTCGAGCCTCGTAATATTAATGATGTTCTTTTATCAAAATCTTAATCCGTTTTATTTAAACTCCAATTAATAATGTTAAATCTTTAATGGCAAAAATTAAGATTGGAATGATTTGAAAATATTCACACAAAGTTGGAAAACTAACAATTAAAAAAGCACCGAAGATTTTTAAACTTAAACCAATGTTTCTTAAAATAGAGTTTGAATGCATCCCAAGGTTTTATAATTCATCTTTAAATTTATTTAATAATTGGTTTCAGAAGTATGTTTTTCAGAAAAAATATATCTTTTAGTTGATTAATTTAATATTCTGTTTTATTTATTTTTTCATCTTCATACATCTCATATATCTTGAGTATTTATTGTAAAATTTCATTGTGCGTTGCCTTAACAGCCGGGAAATAAAAATATTAATGACTACTGTTTTTACTTGACGTTGAACTCGCCACTGATGTTAACAGTCACAAATTTTTGAAAATTTAATTAACTGACGAAATGTTATGGATTATTACGGCAATGAATAATTAATAGTTTGTACACTGAAATAATAACTCAGTCGATCCAAGCAACCCCGAAATAATCTTGATGCTACAAAAATAAATGCTGGAATTAGTATAATGCAATTAGTATATAGTAAATCAAAACTTTATTTTACTCCCATACGTAGGAAAATCGTCGACTGGTCTGAAAAACAATCGTGACAGGTAAAATATAGTTTTGCAAACGAAATGCTCATTTTACATTGTACTAATTATGTCAGTTACTAAAGCAAGTGAAGAATCCATTGTTTGCAAGATGACTCCCTTAAGCCGTATGTCCCGGTTTGATAGATTCTAGTGTAGCAAAACATGACCGTAGAGCGACCAAGCAAACCAAACCATGGAAGATGATTGTCTTAATGGGAAAGGGGTTGGACAAGACGAGAAAAATCATTTGTTTATTTGCTTAGACATGAGTGACCAAGGACTATTTAGAAAAAGGACCCACAGGACTCGATCCCTCCCCGAAATATTTTAAATGTTAAAAAATAATTAAAAATATACGCTGAAGCTCATTTAATCAGCGTCAATCCAAGTTCAGTTTCTCACAAGGATATCTAGATGTCTTTGAAAACAGTCTAAATTTTATTAGCCGCATTGATCATTTAATATTTCACCTTCGCATTGGAATCGAAAACCGGGAGAAAGATCCTGCTCTCTCTGAAATTATTTTCTGAATATGCCTGTTAAGTGCTGAGTGAAACATTCGAGTCTATTGCCTAATGGTCAAATAAAAAATGCATTTTCCAGTAAAGTACAGTGCGTTTGATTAATTGTATCTTTATTTTCAGGGTCACACTGGGCTTCCAGGTGACAGGGGACTCCAAGGACCGAGAGTAAGAGTTACTTTTATTTTACAAAACCTCTTTGAAGGAACAGTTTTACGCTTTGAAAAGCAAAATTACAAGGAAAAATATTTTAACTTTCAACCCTTTGAAATTTCCAAAAGTGTGGTATTGCTTTATGGTTATCACGTGTCGTAACCCGTGATAACCACATCTGATGGTTGAAAGTATCATAGTAAGGGTTATGACTGTAACCCAGCGGGAGTGTACTATTATGTGAACTCCTTAACGGATTAAAAATGTTTTAAGAAAGCTACACTAAAAACGCTCTATAGACTTCAAAACGAACAGAAATATTAAATCAAAAGTTATGGACAGTTAAATTCAACTATATCTCCTTAAGATTGGTATGAAATTCATTTATTCCTTTATTATGATTTAGGTTTAGTTTTTAAAGCAAAAATAATATAAACCCTAAACTAAGAGTAGTGCTGTAGAACACTGAACACGTTATAAAAAAATTAAATTAACTAAAAGACAAGATGGATTGAGAGGGATCATTTGGATAGACCAATTTTCGGGAGGTAATCGCCTGATCTAGTTAATGTTTCTTTTTATAAAATCGCGCCATTGTTGCAAAATATTTATCCTTTAGTACGGACCCTGTTAAAATGAAAAAATACTTACAATTAAACTGAATAAATCAGTTAAAAGGTAAATGAAACATTCTAAAATCAACGTGCCAAACGTCACGTTCACACAATTCGATCAAAGGGTGGATTCCGATTTAAGCTGTTTTATACCTACATAATTTTAGCATTCAATGACGATAACAAAATTTCATAATTTCATGAATACAATACTAATTTCTATCTTTTTCGAAAAACTGGCTCACCTAAATTCACAAAAGTTTAATTTCACTGCCACTGTAAATTCTAATGAAATTATAAGTCTTTAGTTAACTATTCAGGACTCTTAAAACGAATGCGTTCAACGTAGTGGAAGACGCTTGTATAATGCTTTTTGGAAACTTATGGTATACAAAAAGCATTTATACAAGTGTCCTATATATTATAAAAAGCTTCTACAGAATCCCTATACCTAGAATAGTTTTAAAGATGCACGAGTAGAAAACACAAACTCATGTAATATTTAAAGAAAGCAATTAGAATCTGTAATTAAGTATTAAAAAGTTTATTTGGGCATGAAGTGATGGAAGTTTATTGAAATGAATTACTGGTTACGTACCGATTATTGGGACGTCCAAGCTGCATAAAATTTGAAACAACCAGAAGAGAGCGAAAAGCGTGTACAAGCAGGAATTAAAGGGCTTAAGAGGGCTGCAAAGAAAATGCAATACAAATCATTTTTAGCCCGAAATTAAAATGGACCCGAAAAGATAGATATAATTACACCCAATCTTACCAATTCTGTATGGATAATCCAAACGCCGTTTGAAGTAGTCTCACAAATTCGGGATGATGAGGAGAGAATGACAGACTATGTACAGCGCCCCACTGCACACACACTGAATACTAGCCTCAGTCGGAGGCATAGGAAAGCTAGGAAGGGTCTGTGCCCATTGTTTGTTGTGCGAAAGGTACCCATTTCGCATAACAAACACTGTTCACGTGAATAATAGTAATAAAGTAGTCAAACCTTTAATGATTGGGCGTCCACGTTCCCTGGTTGATTTCTTGCGGTGAAAATCAAGAACGCTTAAAATCGAAACTGACGCCTCACCCAGATTTACTCTAAAAATCGTCGTTTTTGCTTCAGGTTTTATTCATTATTATTTTTACAAGTTTTAATTTTTTTATCAGAGGATGTAGTGTTTCTGGGAGAACACGGAAGCTGTCCATTTAATAGGGTTAAGTCAGAGGCTTCTGAAATACACTGCTGGCCATCGTAAATGCAACACCCTGAAGGAAGCATGCAAATAATATGAAATTTACAACATGCATTAGCGGAGGTGAGATATGCAAGTGATTAGAATTTCAGCGCAGACGCACATCACGCGCGCCTGTGGCGCCACTTCAACCCTATTTAAGGCTTGGAGATTTCGACGATTTCAAGTACGGCAATTGTGTTTTTCTTGTGGTTTTTTCAAAAAAAAACCGATCAATTATGCCTATTAGAAAACAGCGATCATCTTTTGATCAAGTATCCGAGTTCGACAGAGGAAGGATAGTGGCCTACCGAGATTGTGTATTATCTTTCAGGGAAATCGGTAGTCGTGTTGGACGAAACCAAACAACTGTAAAACGGATATGTGATCGTTGGATGCAGGAGGGTACGACGGGCCGACGTGTTCGATCGCATCCACCTCAGTGCACCACTTCACGTGATGACAGGCATATTGTGCGTATGGCAGTGACGGATCGCTCAGCCACATCACGAACCATAGCACAGCACATTCAGTCTGTACCGCATCATCCAGTGTCTGCGCGTACCATTCGACGCCGTTTACAGCAGAGTGGTCTGTCCGCAAGACGTTCATTGCTTCGTCTACCCTTGACGCAGAACCACAGACGTTTCCGCCGCCAATGGTGCGATGAAAGAAGGATGTGGACGGCAGAATGGAATGAAATTGTCTTTACTGACGAGTCACGCTTCTGTCTGCAACACCACGATGGTCGGATTCGAGTCTGGAGACACCGTGGAGAGAGGATGCTGAACAGCTGCGTTATGCACCGCCACACTGGTCCTGCACCGGGTATTATGGTATGGGGCGGTATTGGATATCACTCTCGCACTCCTCTAGTACGCACTGCCGGTACTTTAAACAGCCAGCGCTACATCTCCGAGGTGTTGGAGCCAGTTGTCCTTCCTTACCTTCAGGGCTTGCCCACAGCCATATTTCAACAGGATAATGCGCGACCACACGTGGCACGCATTGTCCAAGGGTTATTCGTCAATCGCCAGATTGAATTGCTTCCCTGGCCAGCTCGCTCTCCGGATCTTTCGCCGATAGAAAACATGTGGTCCATGGTTGCTCAACGATTGACCCAGAATACATCCCCAGCTGCCACACCAGATCAACTTTGGCAACGTGTGGAAGTTGCTTGGTCTGCTGTACCCCAAGAACACATCCAAAGTCTCTTTGAATCAATGCCGAGGCGTGTGGCAGCGGTGATCTCCAACAATGGCGGCTACTCTGGCTACTGATTTTGGCAGGAACCACACTTCACAGAAGTCTATAAAGTTAATCATTTGATACTTGGTCAACATGTTATCTACAAAATAAATTTTGTTGGGATATCTCTTGTCTTTCTTGGTGTTGCAATTTGGGTGGCCAGCAGTGTAGAAATGCATTGATGTTGGATTATAAGATTATGATTAGGAATTCGATCGAGAAATGATACTATATCAATAGAATGTAGCAAAGATAGGTATTTTGGGATTTCGACACATACATTCGTTTCGATTAGAATAGACTCTAAATATAGATTAGCTGACCTGAATGCCGTTGTCACGCCTGAGACAGATGTCATCTCCTTTAACTAAAGTAATGAAAGAGCACATAAAATTGACGCGATCGAAGAAATGTCATGGAAGCAGCAAAAGAAAGTCCCACCCGTACATCCGTCACCAGGACAGAAAAAAAAACTTTATTCCGCCAGGTCTAAATAATTGAGTCTTTAAGTCACGTTATGGTGAAATAATTACTAAATGGATTACTCTTTCGACGGAACTTTTGCCTCGCAGGTGTCCAATCCATTCATGAATTAGACATTGCGGCCATGTTATCTTCACTTTGAGTAAATACGATGAAGTACGTTTCCAAAGTTCTGGAGAAATTGCGTTAATTTTTTAAATTTAATTTATTTTCGTATATATTACTTTGCAACTTTCCAATATAATTTCCGTTTAGCTGTATACACTTGTTCCCCAGCGCGAAATTGGTTTTTCAGGTCATTTAAAAACCTTTTGGCGAGTTTCTTTTATCCACTGATTTGTACACCCACAGCTTGTGTACGTCTTTTAAGTCCTGAAATCGATACACCACATAGTTGTTTTTTAATTCTAGAGCCAGATTGAAATAATCGCCGGGTGCGCCTCTTTCCCTAGGAAAAAAATAATAGCACTGAGAGTTGCAAGATGAACACTTAAAAACACTTCTGTATTCGCCAAGCGACTTAAAAGTTATTTATCTGAATTGACTAACATAGTTAGGAAAACCTATCAAGACTTGTCTGTACCTGAAAGCATTCGTCATTAGCCCTGCATCATTCAGCCAGATTGCAATTCCCAGACTTTTGGAAACATCCCTCGTATATTATGAAGTTTGAAAAAAAAAAAGAAATAGGAATTGGAGAGATAGTTGAATTAACGTCGTACTGGAGCAACACAATGGGCTATTAACAGAAATTGGAACATTAGTTCAAAATGAAATTTGTATTAGCTTTTAAAATTCGGGTTGTGCATCAAGTCATCAATCATCGTTATCTGCAGAGGGAATTTAGAAATCTCTCTTATATTCTTATTTGTAGCTTCAAAACTAATTGATTTTGTTTTCTCTTAGGAAAACTATTATTGGGATATTTTTCAGTCAGTTTAAAATCCCGTTTTTATCATTATTAGTGGCAATATATCCATCTTTGTGAAATGCCATTTCTTGGAAATCTAAATATTGAATATAATAGTTGCAGATCATTTTACTTATTGTGACCAGAAATTACTAAAACATCTACATCAAGACAGATTTATGTCATAATAACAGATATAGGAGTGGTGTAAGCAGTCGTTCGAAAGTTTCATCGGGAAAAATGTAGAGTTTAATATGTTCACCTATGTAACTGAGGCAGATCAATTTTTCAGGGGGAATGTTATTAAACCCTTCAGTAAATTTAAAGACAAATTGTATCACGATGAGAAACAACATAAGTGCTTTACGTGATTTACATGTGTGTGTTTGATATGGCTCTGTTGTTTCTTCTAAAGTATTCGTTTCAGAATGAAAGGTTAAAAAATTAATCCGTTAGGTAGTTAATAAATTAAGGGAAGATTATTGGATGAAGGTACCTATTAAGAAAGTTTATCTACAGAAATGGTGGAGTTTCTATTAGGGACGCACATGGTAGAATATATAGGGCAACACCGAAAAGGAAAAATAAATAAACTGTTTGAAGTCATAGTTCTAGCTGGGTTGGAAATTTCAGATGGTTAAATTGGTGGAGACATACATTGGGAATATGAACCAGATGATTGTAGAGCCATATGAGACACACAAATTAGCGGATGAAAAGAGTAAAAAGGAGAGAATTATTCTGGAACTTTTTTAAAGGACATGTTGGCTAGTGAAGTTGTTTAGAAAATCAAAAGGCAATTTTAACATAACATAACCAACAACTATTACACATCAACGCTACGGAATACAGAAAAACGTTTCCTCCTCGAAGGAAAGAGCACGAGTATCCCTTCTGGAACGTGTACCCTTTTTATACGATTTACGATCTTCCGCTGATGCCATTCAAATGAATCAAAACTGCGATGCAAAACGATCATTGGTTTGTTTATCAGCAGGGTTGCCAGGTAGCCACATTACTCCCCACCAGTGAACAAGTTGTACGCTAAAATCGTCTGGGTTTCTTGATAATTCGTCCAGAACGTGTTAATACAGGGGAATCAGCAAAAGTAACACGTTTTGATGAAGGTATTGCTGGTGGAGAACTGGAAGTAGAGGAATCTTTTTCAGGTGTCTTACTTGACATTTGAGATATTTCATCATCGTTTGAGAAACACGGTTTTAACCTATCGATGAAAATTGTCTTTGATTCCTTTGATGTTGACATCAAAGTATTTGTCCAATCGCTTGAGTACTAGGTATGGACCTTCATACGGTGGTTGAAGAGAAGATCGGATCGAGTCTGTGCGTATAAAGACATGTGTACATGATTTCAGATCTTAAAAAACAGAAACTTTCTTGTTCGTATGACACATTGGAGGTACAGGAAGCATGTTTTCAAAGGTGCTTCGTAACTGTTTTACGAATTCTAATTGAGGTATGTTCTTGCATTCCTGCAAAAATTCTCCTTGTAAACGAATATTTTCTCACCATATACTAATTCAGCTGGTGTCGCTGTAAGGCTGTCCTTGAGAGTTGAACGTAAGTATAGCAGAATTGTTGGTAGTACACGAAACCAGCTTTCATTACGGCGACACATGAATGCCGCTTTTAGAGTGCGATGTCATCGTTCGATGAAACCGTTGGCTTGGGGATGGTATGCAGTTGTGCGATTTCGTTTGAATCCCAAGAATTTAGACAATTCGTAGAAAAGCGCTGATTCGAATTGTGTACCTTGGTCAGTGACTATAAAGGATGGTGTTCCAAACCGTGAAATCCAATTAGTAAACAGTGCTGTTGCAACTGTTTCAGCTCAGATGTCTGTCACTGGGAAAGCTTCCGGCCATCTCGAGTATCGGTCGATGAGTCCAACAGTAGCGATATCCCGAAGCAGGTGGTGCAGGACTAATGATATCCAAGTGGAGTTCATCGAATCGCTTGCTTACAAGAGGGAACTTTCCGAATTCACTTTGCACATATTGGGTTACTTTAGCTTTTTGGAAGCGTAAGCATCCGCGAGCCCATTCAGCTGCATCTCGCATCATATTTGGTCCAAAAAACTTGTTTGAAAGTAATTTAATGGATGTTTTAACGCCTGGATGTGAATTTCCATGAAATGTATTGAAGACAATTTTCCTAAAAGGTAGTGGAATATAAGGTCTTGCTCTTGATGTAGATGTTTCGCACATGATGTTGGAGTCTGTTCCGACTACTGGAAATTCTTGAAATTTCAAATTTGGAGAATTGAATTCGATTAGTCAATTCGATTGTCAATTCGTCGTCCAGTTTTTGATGTTCCGAAAAAGCAGCATAATCAATAGCCTCTGGAATATATATTTCTTCAACTCTGGATAACGCATCTGCTACGACGTTGTCCTGACCAGAAATGCGGTGGATGTCAGTTGTGAACTAACTAATCAAGTCGAAGTGACATAACTGACGAGGTGAAGCTTTCTCTGGTGGTTGACGGAATGCGTAGATCAGAGGTCTGTGATCAGTAAAAAGGGTAAAGATTCTTCCTTCCAGATGGTATAGGAAGTATTTCACTGCCGAATACGCTGCTAGCAATTCTCTGTCGTAAATGCTATATCTTTTTTTGAGTTGGTGTTAAGCGGAGTGAGAAAAAGGCTATGGTTGCCAGTGTTCCTCTACGCGTTGTTGTAAGGAAGCTCCAATGGCTTTATCGGAAGCACCAACCATTTCTGCTAAATCAACGTTAGCACGAGATTGTGCGAGAATTGCAGATTCAGCAAGTTGGTGTTTGCACACTTCAAAAGCACGCAGTGTTTTCGTTCGAATCAATTTTTCGGTTCTCACTTTTCTTGCTTCCCAATCATTCAAAACGGTTTGATGGTTGGCAGCATGTGGTAGGAATCTTCTATAAAAATTAATCATTCCGAGGAACCTTTTCGAAGTTGATTAACAGTAGTAGGTCTTTCAAAATCCACGATAGCTTGGATGCGTTCTGTAGTAGGCCAGATGCCGTTCACAGAAACATGATAACCCAAAAATGTTACTTCATTTTGTAGGAAGACACACTTGGAAACTTTTAAACAAGGCTGTTTTCCGTAAGCCGTCGAAATATTTCTTTGAGGTGAAGTGTTTCGAGATGTTCTTGGAAGCCGCAAGGATATCATCTATGTATATAAAACAGTATGGAAGATCTCGAAGAACGGAATGAAGATATCTTTGAAATATCTGAGCAGTATTTCGGAGTCAAAAATTCATCAAAGGAAATAAAGGCCAAAAGAAGTAGAAACTGCAGTCTTCTCAACGTCAGTTGGTTTGACTGGAATCTGGTGATAGGCACGAATGAGATCTAATGTAGAAAATACTGTACATCCATCCAATTCATGAGAAAAGTCATGCAAGTGAGGTATAGGGTAGCGATCCTGTTGGGTAACAGCATAGAGAGCGCGGTAATCACCGCATGGTCTTTCTTAACCATATGGAGAGGAATGGACCAACAGCTACTTGGTCTGCAAATACCTTTTTCCAGCATGAATGAAAATTCTTTTGCGATTTTCAGCATTTCTGGTGACAAACGTCTTACTTTGGAGGGAACTGGCGTACTTGTTATGATTTGGTGGGTGATGTTATGCTTCCTTTCTGCACTGTTAGAATTTTCTGCTGTGATTTCTTTAAATTCTTCCAGTAGCTTCAAAATACCAGGATGGTACATAGAAATGTCCAAAGACGTAAGGGAGGACTACGAACTCAGCTTTGGTCTACCTGATGATTGCAGGGAGGTTAGAGGATCTAGAAGGGGGTCTGCTACGCTTCAGGTCAACGAGAAATCCGAAATTCTTTAAAAAGACCGCTCCGATGATCGGCTTCGACACATCAGCAATGATAAAAGACCAAAAGAATCTTCTGCGTAATCTAGCGACTGGGCAATCAGTTTTCCGATGTTGGATCTCGACCAGGAAAGCTACAAAGTTGGTTGCACTTCCGCGCGTTGGGTCCGAATTTAAGATGGTACCAACCAAAATCCTGGATCGAGAGTGACTGCGAGAACGATTACGATGTCCACGATCGGTGCTATTTGATCTTCAAAAGTTTCGAAACTCCCGAGTTAGGCTTGCGATACTTGTTTCAAGCAAACGTGACTCATCGCCAGATTTTTTTATTCACACTAGCGGTTGAAGATGGTTTCTCTAGTGATGAAATTTCGGAATCACTATAAACCGACATTATTTTGTCCGCCATTTCTGCTAAGTTAATCAGAGTCATTCACAGAAAGTATGGCATGAACATGCTGTGGTAAACGTTGAAACCATAAAGTTTTAAGCATTTCATCCGAAAAAGCAGGAGCAGCAAGGCTTCTCATCTGCCTCAGCAAATCGGAGGGTCGGCGATCACCTATCTCTAAATCGCTTAAAAGTTTTTTAAGTTTCGATTCTTCAGAATCGCTTAACCTAAACATGAGAGCAGTTTTTAGTGTCGTACTTTCCTTCGTGAGGCGGGTTCGATAAAATATCCTCTACTTAAACCAAGACATCTTCAGGTAAGGCAGAAACAATCATGTTATATTTGGTTTGATCTTTCACTATTCCGGATATTCCAAATTGTGTTTGGAGTTGAATAAACCACAGTTTCGGTTTATTTTTCCAAAATATTGGAGGTTTCACAGCAATACGATTCACTTGAGGCGAATCGATTGGCGCATTTTCGTTTTGATTGTCCGTGTCAGCCATTTATTCCAAACGATGAAAAGTTTAGGTAGCGTAAATAAATGCTATTAAAGGCGAAGAGAATACATAGTTCACAAATGAAGGGATGATATAATATTCCGATTGCTAAGCAAAATGTTCGTAAAACAAAAGTAAGCAAAAAGTTCGAAATACTACTCACGTGAGAAAAAAAAGGAATTATTTTTAATCACGTCCGAATGAACCATTTGTTGGCTAGTGAAGTTGTTTAGAAAATCAGAAGGCAATTTTAACATAACCAACATTCATTACACATCAACGCTACGGAATACAGACAAACGTTTCCTCCTCGAGGGAAAGAGCACGAGTATCCCTTCAGGAATGTTTATACGATTTACGATCTTCCGCTGATGCCATTCAAATGAATCAAAACTGCGTTGCAAAACGATCATTGGTTTGCTTATCAGCAGAGTTGCCAGGTAGCCATAAACGTATCTGTGGGGAATGTTATATTTTAGGGGGTTACTTTGAGTATCGTTTGAAATATATGTATTCAATCCTGTTTTAAATCAGTACAAAGGTACATGGATCAGTTTTTATTTAAGTCCTGAACTCTTATGTCAGCTTATGTTTCTACAACAATTGTATTAAGCTCACTTGCTTTTTGAATCTCTTTCAGGGAAATCGCGGTGTTCGTGGAAGGCAAGGCAAAACAGGGCCTCCTGGAGATAAGGTAAGTGGAAATTCAGTTGTATTGGGTTTTTGCTGTCTACGTCATTTCAGAATATATTTCATAACACCAGCACAAAAGGGATAGAATTTCTAATTAATATTTTACTCTGCTAAATGAATTACGTCGCAACCAAGAAACGTACATTTTAAGTTAAGTTTACTGGAGCCATGTCTGAAATGATGTCCACGGGGAGGAATAGTATCTCAAGCCTGTCTTATATCCAGATTCGGAATTCTAAATTGCAATAGTAACCAACAACTATCACAATGTGTATAGCTCTACCGAAAATTTATCTTTCGAGTTGTGACAGTGTTCTAGGAGTGTGATATAATTTGCTCTATCACTCATAAGTACGAGACTTTTCTCGTTGAATGCGTTTTTTCCATTATGACGTCAATGTTTTAATTCTCAAATAACATATTTACTACTTTATAACCACCGATATAAAAATGAAAAGAATTTTAAATTCGTTTTCATCGTTTCGTTCACGAGGATATGTTTCGACGAAAAAATAGGATAGTTTTCTTAACATTCTTTACAACAATATTTCCAATTAACAATTCAATAACTTAAATTTTATTTTTGCACGTTTGATGCACTTTTTATGATCTAAAACACACATCACGTTCAGTTCAAAGTTTAATTCGAATTTAATTGTTCAATGTGTATGGAACAAAGAAAAATTGTGATAATATTAACGATAGTTTTTTTAACTAGCTGATATCATCTCCACCCCGATATAGCAGACCTGCACTGAATATAAATTGTCTTATTGTACTAACATTAAGTAGTATATCAAAGATTTTTAAAATTGAATTAACTGGATTTATAATGTAATTAAGGTAATGGAATGGTGGGTACGCATCTGAATACTTATCATGGTTTCTGATCGTCACTGGACAAATGATAAGTAAAGTCAAAATTCCTGGATTGAAAACGAATAGAAACGCAAACTTTACGAGTGCCCATAATTGAAAATGGCCTGGTAGTTGAAAGAGCAGTATGTGTTTACTTTCAATAAAAATATAATCTGTTGTGTTTAAACAACTTTTTCTTCTTAAAGGGAAGCACTGGAGAACCAGGTTCTGCCGGTCCTCAGGGTGAAAGAGGACTCCAAGGAGTTCAAGGACAGAGGGGTTTTGCTGGACCACCAGGACCACCGGTGAGGGAAATTTATTCTACTGTGATTACCATTTATTTGTAGCCCAGAATAAGTTATTGTATGTCGCATGAAAGGTAAAATAAGGGATTATCCAGTTTCAGGACAAGAAACATTTGTTCCTTCTCATTTTTAAAAGAAAATTTCATTGCTGTAGACTGATGTTAGATATAAAGATTGAATAAATGTTGATATCAATGATATTAACTGTTTATGGCTGTAAGGCTAGTCTGAGAGCATAGTTATTCTTAATGGAAACATGCGTCCCATTAGGGAGTGGCTCATATAAATGTTCCCTTATCGTGCTATCTTAAGCTAATCTACAATTCTATAACTGTTATTCATAATAGTAATGAATTGTCATTTCATTTTAATTCATTAATTTATAAATATATTTTTCCTTCTACTCTTATTCTCAAATTATATATAAGCACACGTTTATATACCAGATAAAGAAAACTAAATTACTGTTCAGTAATGTTACTTAACGTCTGTTATCCTTAGTTTGCACACAAAGCTTAATATAGTGCATCCATTACGCTTTTAATTTAATAGGCTTTGTTGGTATGGTGGTATTATTTTAAGGATAATTTAATGTTGTTCTATCTCATTATTTCATTAAGCGTCATTATTTTAGGGCAATAGAGGAAAGGACGGAGTATCTGGTATGCCGGGTGAAAGAGGTCCACCGGTAAGGAACCCTTATCCAGCTATTTTCTTCAACAAATAAATGCTTTATATTTCACCTAAAGATCTTTCGCAATTCCATATTTCATCAATACCTTTTGAATGATGTATTACGAGGTCCGTCCGGAAAATATCTTTCTATGTAGTATGGAACAAGATATATTACACCTAGGACTCTTTGTGCCTAGTCTCATTCAAAGTAGGAACATTGAGACATCACTCTTCTCCCAGCTTCTCCCATTTTTCAAAACACTCTTCAAAGTCCATGTTGGAATCGCCATCAACTGCCTCGTCGTGTTCTCCTGCATCTCATCCATAGTCTGAAATCGCTTCCCTTTCAGAGGTGGTTTCAGTTTGGGAAAGACCAGAAGTCAAAGAGGGCCAAATTTGGGCCAATCTGAGCCACCTAGGTCATTTGATATTTTGGCAAAAAATCCTGGTTGAAACGTGAATAGACGGGCCCACTGTCGTGATGAATCTGCCCAATTATCAATTGCCCACAACTGCGGTCTTTTTCTTCATACTGCATCTCTCAGCCGATGAAGTCGTACTCCTTAAAAATTGTTTGGCCTGAAGAAGTGTACTCGTGATGGAACACACCTTCAAAATAAAAAAGGCAGTCAACGTGGTCTTGTCATTTTTGCGACTTTTTCAGGCTTTCTTCGGGTGGGATGAACTAGACGTCTTCCATTGGGAAGATTTCTTAATCATTTGAATAGTTTCTACGAACAAATTTTCAAATGTAAAGTAAAATTTGATGTAAATTATCTGTTCTAATCACTCAGTAATTGGGAATACGATGGTCTCGCAGAATATACGCTCACTCAAGGGCATCTACCACCAATGGTTTTGTCCAATGGGTTTGTGACTTTTAATGCATATTAATCAATGTCTCCTTCCTTGGCTGCCATCTAAGTAGGGACATTGGCTTCCTTGGCCAAGTTACATCAAATCATTCTAGTTATACTGGCGGTGCCTAGATACTTTCCGGACAGATCTCATGTATTGGGCTGGCCAAAAAATTCGTTCGGTTTTTAAGTAAAAAAATAACGTTCTTCATTGTCTCATAATTTTATTGAAATCGTATTTCATTACCTTCTACCACCTTTCTGGCAACTTTATAACTCTCAAAACCTTCTAGTTTTTATAGGAAGAGCTATGCTTATCATAAATGCGATACATGTTATCTTAGAATCAAAACCTTTCCGGAATTTTGAATCTTAATTTTTATAAACTTCGAAATAAATTGAATTATTTGGCAGTTGCCGGCGTTTTGTATAAAAATTTTGACAGTACAAATGTAGATATAAGGTATATAATATTTTGTAAATATTCAAAATTATTCGGCAGACAAAAGGGCAGAAAAGTGCATTTTGCACATAAAGATTTGTGAAAATATTTCCTGCACACAAGAAATCTGAATACATTTTTTTACAAGAACTAATTGCAATTTAAGTTAGATGAAATTTAAAAAAACTGTCAAATTTTTAGTATGTTATTTTTAGGAAATCATTTTTTACATTTAATTAATTTTTTAAACCTAATGCCAAATGTTTCAAAAGACAATCTTTGTTATTTAAATAACAAATATCTTATGCTTTTCATCCACAATACGTTCTAATTTTTGGTGACTTTTTAAAAGGCGAATAGCTTTTGGTCAAAACGGTCAAGCTAAAAATGAAGCAGAGAACAAATAACAATGTAAACAGGTTAATTAAATCCTACCTTGATAGAAAAAGGGTCAATGGCCAAATTCGCTGATTTATGTCCACAAATCTTATCAAATTAAAGAAAATTATAACAGAAAATGTGCCAATGTCCTATTAATACATTATGAAAATCTCAAAACAGTGGTAAGTATTTTTGTACGTTGTATTAAAAATTAAAAAAATCATAATTACTGAATTAGGTGTTATGAAAGCTTGCAAAATGGACACATTTGGCTTTTTTCTGCCAAGGTAATAAAATATGCCCTAACTTATATTAAGAGTTGCTTATACTTCGAATAAGTCAAAATCTAAATAAATGTAAGAATAAAATGTAATAAAAGAATAAAAGTTATCTCTTTTCAGTAACATTTATTGATGATAAGTCCTTGAAAAAGTTTATTAATTGCAAGATAACAAAGTTTATGTGTATTATGTTTTCAAGTCCAAGACATTTCAGAAAAATATTTTTTGTTTGAAGTTAAAAATTAAGACTAAAAGTGAATATTCGGAGACTAAAAATAATGCTTTTCATTTAAATTTTGGTGTTTTGATAGATACGTAATAACATCCAATAGTATTGTTAATAACGAGAATAGAAATGGTGAATTAAATAATCTTCCTTCTAACAAAAATGTGAATATTCGTAAAGAATCATTTTGAGACTTGGATTGTAAAAAGTAATATTCTTGCCTAATTCTTTCCATAGGGTGAACCAGGACCTCTAGGACCCCCCGGCCCTCCTGGAGTCGTTGGACCACAAGTAAATCATTCGTCTTTCTCTTTTGTAAAATATATTGCCTTGCAATCGATAACAATTCTTCTTTTATCCGATCACAGGGACCTGCCGGTGAGCCCGGAACCTCTGGAGACATAGGACCCTCAGGTATTCCCGTAAGTTCCCTCGTTCTGTTGGCTCGAAAACGATTGTTATCGTAACACACTTTTCTAGGTTATAGTTGTAGTTAATATAACGTATTTGTTTTTAGGGAGTTCCCGGGGAGCCCGGACTACCTGGACCCGCTGGAAAAGAAGGGCCACCTGTGAGTGATTCCAGTTCTGTTTATTTCGTAGATATTCATGTTTTCACATACACTCCCTAAATATACGGCAATGAAATTTGTTTACAATTACTGGAAGCAATCCCATGAGAATTGTTCACTGTAATGTTAAGATACAATTTTTATTTCTTTTATTAGCGACACGTTGAAATTTGGTTCGAGCAACATGCCAAGTTTTACTTCACAAGCTACAAACAGAAACTTACACCTACCAAAACGCTGGTGACCTCTATATTTAAGTTCACAGAAAAACACTTGTAAATGAAAATATACAAGCGTAAATTATTCTGTGACAACTTTAGTGATTCGTTGTAATGATGGTATGGTACAACATACGCAACCCATTTAATGACATTGAACCATTTAATAAAAAGAACAAAACTATTTCAATTATAACTAAATTAACTTTAAAACTTGATGTGTGATTTTTACCTTCGTAATCCATATGTATTTTTTATAAACTAAATGCTTGTGTAAGTCGAGAAATCTTTTAAAAGTCAAAATTGGGAAGCGCGTTAAAAATTATTTAAATTTGATTTCTGAAATGAAGGAACCTTTTCGTGGCATTCTATTTAGACTCTCCCAGACATTCTTCACGTAATAGACCGCTCTGTGCAAATGACCAACCAAACAGGCACTGCCAACAGTATTATGACTTCCTCATCGCTGATAATGGTTTTCGTTACCGCAACACTAATAATTACAATAAAAGACTGAAAATTGTAACATGCATATGCTCTGAACTTCTAACAATTATATTGTTGCCACTAATGAAATTTCAATGCTTGTAATTCTGAGTCTCTCGTGTATTTTACCAATCAGACGCTTTAAATCGGCAGACAGGGACGTACTACTTGCTGAGGGCTGCATTCAGGGGAGAGACCACAGGTAAGAATTTAATTAACGTCGCACAGGAGCAACACAACGGGGTATTGGCGACGGTCCTGGGATCAACCCCGAAGGGAAATATCCGAGAGGGACCATGGGAGTAGATGACATGGGTATGTTTAAAAATATTGAAAAGTACATATTGAAGATAATTTTATCAGTGGAAATCAAAATTTCATAAGAGAATGTCCATAGATAGGTTAGGAAACGGTAAAAAAAGTATGCCTTGCTCATTCATTATTATGGCCTTTGGATAGAAGAGCGAATTGGGAGATAAAACATGAGCCACTCCGAAATTATTTTCTGAATACGTGCCTGTACACGCTATCTATAATAGAATCCTTTCCATCTCCCTTTTTATATCCACCATACTCTTCTTTAGAGTGTATGCATTTATTTACTTCTCTCTTATAATCAGTGACGGAGATCGACCCGTGAAATGTAACCATCTACTGGCCTCGGGGGATTTTGAAGTTTTTAAAAATAAAATATACTCTTTCAAGCACTACAATGCATTATAGATTAATTGAATTAGGCAACATTTACTAAAAAAAAGTGGTATAATTTTAGTTTTCGTGTGACAAAGATTTTACATTCTTTTACATTTATTCTTGACGAAAATTATTACAAAATTAGGACCAGAGAACAAAATACTAAAAAGTATGTTTAAAAAATAAAAACGAACTAAGAACTTTAAATATTCTTTCGAATCATTTTAATTAATTACTGCATTGAATTGTTATTTTTTATTGATTCTACTTTAACTGGGGTTAGTACTATGCAATTAAGATTAATAAATAGTATACAACAGGTCCTTTTCTATGTTTATGATTTACTTAGACTCTTATTTACTTTAGTATTATAATATATTAGATTATTATTTATTCTAGTTTATTGACTTTTTAATTAAAAAACACTTAAATTATTGTTAAAAATGTTTTTTCTGAAAACCAACCGGCCTTCTAAAAACACTAACCTCCAGAAAATTTCCTGATGACCTAGTTCACCATTGCCTTTAGTTATTAAAAGTGAAGTGTATTGCCGAGTTATGAAAACTGCCAAATTCGTATCCACTAGAAACACTTCTCACATTTATTCTGTTTAGGGTCCACCTGGTCCTGGAGGTGAAAAAGGTCCTGCTGGCGTTGTTGGACCATCTGGATTTCCAGGGGATAGAGGACTTCCTGGACCTCCTGTGAGTACTACTCTGGATTTTGACAGTTTTAAGGGAGTCATGAGTAAATGCTCGTAGTTGCATAGCATTCATTGATAAGTAACATAATTTAACTGTCATGTAAGAGAACGTAAAAATCTCAAAAATATTAATAGTGATGTGTTTTTAACTAACATACATTGAAAATTATTTAGATCAATTTAAGAAATTCTTAAATTGATCTAAAAAATGGGTGCTCCTCTTTATATTCGCTTGATTTTTCAGTATAGACTTTTTCAAAATAGCATCTACTTTATTTTAAATTAAAAAATTTAATTTTTTGTCTCTCATCCATTAGATGAGAAATTAATCATACCTTGGAACACAACTTTTGTTTTGTTTTTATGTGTTTTTTAATCAGAAATCTTGTAACCTCACTGAGATATAAGATGCAGGAAGCTGTTGAAACTCGAAATAGTGAAGAGACAAAGTTTATTTTAAAGTAGATCAAAAGAAACTTCTTTAAATGAGCAGTTTTTGCTACTTTTTAAAAATTTTATGCTTAGCCTTATTCCAAAGTACAATTTTAAAATAAAATATTTTCGATTGAGACAAATAGAATTAGAATTGAAACTATACTTTGTTATGTAACATGTGTTACTTTTAAAAAATGCTTCATAATATTTTAATCTCAAAATACTTCGACAGAAATGAAAATATTGCTTAATATCTAAAAACGTTATATCATTATTTGATACAATATTCGTGTGACCTCTGGTTTAAATGAAAATAATTTCTTTTGACCACATTAAAAAGATGTGGTATCTGTAGCGCAGATGAGTTGTCATAAAATTTGCATGACAATTAGCATCTTCGCTACAGTTTCTTAATTGCTTACATCTACGGTGGCCATTCACATTTCAAACTTTATTGAAATCCATTTGTAATGAATATATAGAAGCACATTTCATACCTCCAAAGAAAATTAAATTAATCTAAAATATAAAACAGGGTTTCGTGTATTTCTTACTAATAATACTTCTTGTTTCCAATACCAATGAAAAAGTCACCTCAGCCATGTTACCACAATTACATTATGAATGGCCAATCAATTGCATTCAATTCACTTGTTCAAAGGCAATTCGGTACTTTTTGACGTCTAAACCTATTTTCGCTTTGGCTCACATTTTCATTTCTGAGCGCTGTTTTCTATCTCCCAAGTTTCTTACAGCCTTCTGTCATTAGACTGCTGAAGAATTTCATAGGAGTTGCGAGATTTCTGTGTAGTTTAGCAGTATTATGCAGATCGATAGCTAAAATCAAGCATATTTAAACTAAGCGGCAAAATTGGTGAATGAACTCCGTAGTTCCGCCGATTCTATATCATATTGTTTATATTCACTTGTTATTTATGAATTTATGAACATGTCTGACACATATCTTTTACAGGGAGTACCTGGATCTAAAGGTGATGACGGCTTACCTGGAGCGTCTGGGCCTACTGTAAGTTTTACACACAGATATATGAAAGCATCTTTAGGAAATGACTCTAGACCTTTTCATGTTCCTTTTCGAAGTCCCATTATGATTTTTTGGTGCTGATATTCTTATAAATAGGTTGCTGCTATCCTCTCTACAAAAAAGAATTGTAAAAAGTGTTTTGAATTTCTATTTCAATTAAATATCAATAACTAATAAATAATTTTGATATACAATAATATAATATTAAATTTAAACAAGAATTAAGATTTTTTCGATCATTTGATTTGTTTAGTCCACATGTACAGTAATAAGTTCTTTGCATAAATTGTATCAAAATGAAAGTATAACTTCTATTTGTTACTATCTTGTATCCTCTGTCACGTCTAAAGGAATAATATAATGAAATAATCAAAATATGATATTTATTAAAAAATTATAATATTTTTCTTTAAATACTTCACACAAATTTAAAGTTCCATGCTCACTGAATTTTCATTATAAATCACGAGCATGTGTTCATTTTCAATATTTTCTTGCATTACGAAGTGAAAATACTTTGGGACAACGCATTTATTCTTCCTTAAATTCTCACTTCATGATAGTGAAAAAATGGTAAAACAATTTCAGTATTGTGTTGCAGGTTTCGCAACTTTACTGTATGTTCATAGTTACAATTCAAATGCATACTGAGAATATAATTTCGGTATTCAAAAATAGAGCTTTAGTTCCCCCCCTTTTATGACAGTACTCAAAGGGGGGAATTTGTAGGAATCATTCCATACCTACTGTAGATTACGGTCCAAACAGTAGCTTATATCAGTGCAACGGATCTCATCCAATGAGTACTTTTTAGTAGACTAAGGCTTCTCTTTTACTAAGCTTGCTATAAGTTCAATCATTTATTTATTTAACATGTTTAAACCAGTGGTTCTCCAACGTTTTCGGTTCACGGCGTCTTAGTATATCAGAATGTTTCCAAGGCACCCAAAGTCAGAACATATGCCTGCCTAAATGTTGGAGTCGGTGCGGTTAGGTTGGTTAAGCTAAGGAATAAGTGAAAAGCGTATTTCAAATTCACAAACAATTTATGTAAGAAATATTAAATAAGTACATAGGGTGAACATTAAAAAAAGAAGTCTCAATGAGTGGGACGGGTGAGCCGGTTGTTCAGTGCACATCTTCTCAAATCTTGAATCAAACTGGACGCACGCCCTTATTTCCTTTTTAACGTTGATTTTTGCACAATACTTGCTTTTTCTCACAGCCTCTGGCGAAAACTCAGCTTCGTACAAATATGAAATTGCTAATGGATTAAGATTAGCTGAGCTAAGCAGCAGATATTCATCTTTTACATCCAAAAGTCCCTTCCCTTCTACCAAATTTTGTCTCCAGTGTTGTTCAGTTCAGTTTGTGGTTTGCTCATTAGATGTCCTTCCTATCATCGCTCCAATCACATCTACGGTCTGATTCTGAAGCCACGTGGGCTAAATGTACTTTCAATAAAAATATTGTAATATATCGTTCCCTCTGTAAATCCTGTAAGGTGCATAGTTTGAGAACCATTGTTATAAACAGTTCAAATGATACGTACATCACAAAGAAACTTTATTATAGCAACATGTTTGTCAAAATTCGAAATGTAGGCCTAAATACATTATTTCCATTGGATACTTCTCTTGTTCCAGGGAGAAAAAGGTGCGATGGGCTTACCAGGAGAAGCCGGACCACCGGGAGATAAGGTACGTAATCAAAACCCTCATCCACCTAATTTCTTGTGGTTGTGTAGTCACCCGATTTATTCTTCCTTCGTTGCAGGGTAGAGAGGGACCACCAGGACCTGTTGGCACAGCCGGACCCAAAGGTGACAAGGTAACTATAACAAGATATCCGAAGGTGTCGCGTCCCATTCATTAGTACAAGTAAGTTGTTTATCTCTAACCCTTTTTCCATCTTACAGGGCGACTCGGGTTTGCCTGGGCTGATGGGAAGAGACGGCCTTCCGGGAAATCGCGTAAGTATGCAACTTGTGCCTTTTTCAATTTCCCCATGTTGCTACAAATCTTTTTCATCTTTCAAATTCCTCTCGACTCAACTATGGTTAAATCAGATTTTAATGATATTTCCATATATCGGTTTTCGTTATGTATTTATTACAAGAGATCCTGTTCAGAGGTCAAATACAAATACTTGGTTATAATTGGCATTTAAAAAATGAACACCACTATTCTCTCCTGTATTTTGTTCGATGTGAATGTAGTGAATTTTATGTTTTTAGAATTATAAGTGACCTGGACATTCAACTTTTGAGAATGTTGTAACATGGTTCAAAACGTACTAGCACTTCCATCTTAGAGATCGTAAATACAGTCTTTGACACTTTTGCAGATTCATTTAAAGTAACTTCACCTGGTATCTAATCCTTAGGGTAGCCTCTAAACTTCTCAATTTTTTTAATCTCTCGTAGTTCGTGCACTCAGAATTTGGTTAAACGAACTTCTCTCTTTTGATAGCTAGTTAATATGTAATTGGAAATTTTCGTTTTGTCTCTCAGTCATTTTGGCTACACCACTTTGATTAGACCTGGACTTATTCCGTATTTGAACGAAGTGCCAGAGCTCTGATCCGACGAGAAAATAATAATTGTAAAGACCAGACTAAGTAAAAGTGCATAGTTGATAAACTACTCAATGTAACAGAGCATCTTCTGTGAAAGAACAGTAGTCCAGTCATACGATCTTTAGTCATATCTCGTCACTATTGCTCTTTCTCATTCTCCGTAACATGCATCCGATGTTATAAAAACGATTGAATAAAAGCCTTATCTATCTCTTGAACTAAATTACCCTTAAATTTATGTTTCTATTTTCTGTTGTGTTAATTTCATTCTAATTATACAAGAGACAAGTTATTTCGCTTGAAAAATTGTAAATTGCAATTGCCTCAGCCTAAAATTTTTTTACATTAATATTTGGGGATTAGTTAAATAAACAGAATCATTATTTTCCTGTGTAATGTGGTGTTTGCGTAGAATTAATATGTATCCATTGTGCTTCCTTCCAAACAGGGACTTCCTGGACCACCTGGACCAGCTGGGACATCGGGCGAAGACGGGGATAAAGTAAGCCATTTTCAATAATTAATTAGCGAAATAATATGAAATGAACACTACCTGCAAATATGAAATATCAGTGACCATTTGATTTTTCATTAGGTATTATATTTGTAAAATTCAAGAATCCAATGCCATATCAATCTGGTAGTTTAAAAAAATAGTTGATGCTCAAAACATCTATCTTCTTTACACATTTCATTTTGTGCCTTTTTGTAATTTTATAACATTTGATAACACAAAAAGAAAAGTAAATAATTACTATTGAATCAATTTTGAAAGTTTTCCGTTTAAAAGAGTCAAGCTTATGTAAATAACAAGCTACGTAAGAGATCGATCTCTTAAAACTGTTTCTCCTCTTTACTCTTGATCACTTTATTTAAAAATTTAATGTTGTATAATATTATAGCTTTTCGTCTATAAACAGTTTTAGAGGTTTTTATTTGAAATGGCTTATAAAAAAAAGAAGTATTTAGGAAATGTCTATCTTTACAACAAAAAAAGACAACGCTTATTTCTGTGAATTATATTTATTCTTTGTATTCCCTTTTAGGGTGACATAGGTCCACCAGGTCAGAAAGGTTTAAAAGGTGCTAAAGGCGACATTGTAAGTACAAACCACCGCTTTAGAATAGCATTTAAGTCACCTGAAAACTATTGATGTATTAATTGCATCGTTTCTCGTTTCAAAGGGACCCATCGGATCAGCTGGCTCGCAGGGATTGCGCGGAGAACCTGGGCCTACGGTAAGTACTCTTTTCAAGTTGTTCTGTACCCGTGTTTATTCCGCTTGGATTTTCATCAGAAACTATAGTATGCGTTCAATTAAATAATTTTGTTGTTAAATGAGCTCATCACAATTAATACTAGTGCACATACCTTATAGGAGGTTTTGGACATTGTTCTATTGAATAATAGAAAAGCTTTAAAATATATTTAATACATCTACGCATACTGTCAGACAAAGCTGCCCTCTAAGAAACGACCATGTAAGTTGATAATGGAAGTGTAGCAAAACAATTGTACAAAGTACACACACTTCCAAAAATTAAGTCTAATGCAATCTGTTATTAATCACGTGCCAAATACCAGCACTGAACTCAGAAAATTCTTCCGCAATGTGGAAACAATTGACAACACCGCGATACAACAAATACTCAGATATGACTCTCTTCTGGACGAATACTAGCACTGAAGTGCCTCAAATGCCGAATGAATGTACCACAACTATGTGGAATAAAATAAAAGGACGCTCATGCCTCCTGGTACTACGAGGAACTAAGAAAATGGGGATGCATAAGTGAACACATTGTAGGTTTTAGTTATTGTGAATTTTTTTTACTTCGTTAAAAGCAACCCAATAGGGAATGTTCTGGTCTCTGACCCTAATACAGGCTTCCCAAGTCTGTCAGAGTTTTTCTGTAGCAAGGAGTCCCATTCAAGCACTAGATCATGCCTTTGATCTTGTTCTGCCCTTAGTGGGGTTGTGTAGGTTGCAATGCGACGTCTCCGATAGCATTCCAAACAATTCTTAATTGGTTTGAGATCAGTTGACTTTGTTTGATACGAATTCAGTATTATCCTTAATTTTGGACATGTGTGTTGTTTGGAGGTGTCATAGACTGACCTCACCAGGTATGATTTAAACGAGTGCCTTTAATTTTTTATGAATTTTAAGCAACTAAAAGAATTGTATTTCTGTCTCCTTGAGAAATGAGAAGTATAACGAAAAAGTAAATGCTTATATAAATATGTCTCATCTGATGAACAACTTATGTCTGCTTCAGGGTCCAGATGGCGAGAGGGGCATGCCTGGGCCAAGAGGCTCAAGGGGACCTAAGGTGAGAATACTTTTTTAAATTGAACTTCATTGAAATTAAAAAGCGAATGTTTCTATGCATATCAATTTCTTTCTATTCTGCAGGGAGAAGACGGACCCACCGGACCACCAGGGCCCGCAGGACCTGCGGGACTACAGGTGAGTGAAGATTTCAAACTCCCTTCGAAAACGTTCGCAACACATAATGGTATTAGTAGAGTAAATCTTATCCCATATAGTAAATTTATTCATAGCAAGCACATCGTATCTGTTAAAGCGTTATTACAAAGTTGAAGATACGTTTATCATAGTTAAAAATATTTTTTACTTTAAAAGTACAGTTTAAGTTTCCTTTAAGGCATTACCACATGCTTTCGTCAATATCAAATATTGCTCCACGAAACATGTGGTGTGAATAAAACTTTTGTAAGTTTATAGGTTTTTTAGACATTTTATAATGAACAAGGTTACCAGAATTGATTTAGATATCATGCTAAATTTTTCCATTCGAACTGTTTATATTTAGAACTGCTTCTGTACGGATATTATTTTTCTAACACTGGAATTATACTTAAAATCAATATCTTTAATATACTACCAATAGTCGTAGTGTCAAACATATTATTTAAGGCATGAGACCTCTGAACCTCCGAATATATTCAGTGCTTGACTAAACAGTACTAGAATTTTTTTAAAGCTTTGAGTTGTTTCAAAACCTGGCTTGGGAAAATAGCTCTATAAGAAAATAAATATACGATAAGGGTGTGACTGAAATTCAAATGGATTACATGTAAAAATTAAATCAACTAATCGAAACATCTCGGCATTTTATTGAGTTATGTATTAGAGTTCCAAAGCTTTGTTGGAGAACCTAATTTCATCCTTCCAAACTTTGAAGTCACATTCAAAGAGCTTTATTTCTAATCATTCCAAATCCGTTCATTTCTGTTCGTGTACAGGGACTTCCTGGACCTCGAGGACCTAAAGGAGACAGAGGAGACCACGGCAAGGTGGGTCCACCGGGACCCGCAGGGCAACCCGGAGAACCCGGACCCACTGGATCAAAGGTTGGTGATGTTCAATTGCATGGTGTCATATCTAACTAATTATATCATAACCTAACTTATGTTGCGTAAAACAACGATTGTTGTGCAATTTCAGGGAGGTGAGGGTATAGCTGGCCCACCTGGACCAGAAGGGAAACAGGGTCCAAAAGGAGAGGATGGACTTTCGGGACCACCAGGACCGCCGGGAAAGGACGGAGAACATGTAAGATGTCTACATTTACTCTATGTGAAAGTGACTTCTCATACTAAAATTCTGGAACTTTAAAAAAGGATGTAATGACACAGATTATAAGACCCTAAGTTAATCTTATATCTTACGTAGACAGAAAAATTCTGAACACAATATCTTCTACCTAGTATAAGCTTTTTATTCCTTCAATTTTTCTGCGTATAGTAAGTTATAATTATATCCATATTCATTTTATAAATTCGCTTTGATATTATTAAAGAAGGCGATAACGGTTTGAAGTTTTAATGAAAGCTTTTTTCGGATCTTTAGTAATTGTTGTTTCTCAGAGATACCAATGAATACATGTAATAAGAATGTTTTTCAGATACTTATGAATATATAAAATGAATACACGAATTTCTTCAATTTAGGGCTCAGAAAAGAAAAATACTGTACTACGGTTATTCATTACTTTCATTTGTTCATTTAAATGATACAACGTGTTTTTTGTGAATGGACATGGGACAGACCCTTTCAAAACTAAGCCTTTTTATAAACATGGTTTTTATGACATTATATAGGAGTTTTTATGTAATGTCACACTGAAATACTCGAGTGATAATTTTTGAAGACACTTTTTATAAATGTTACAGCAGTTAATGATTTTTAGTTACAGCAGTAAATGATCGTAATATTCTCTCCTGCAGGAAAAAAATATCCAAAGAAGACATGTATTTTGCCTGCCGTCAAATAACATTTTTTCAGTCGAAGCGTTATTCGTTTTTAATAGCTGAAATGGCGAAAGCTGTTTCATTCTAAAATCGAACACTGAAAAGGTGGCTTTGGTAAATTTGCTTCACAAAGATGAAGTAGAGCAATTATACTTAAATTTTTACGTTTGATCACAATCAACAGGAATTTATGTAATTGAATGCTTTCTTTCTTTTCACGAAACGAACGCAAGAAAACACAAATAAAGATTTGACAGTAAGTAAGTTGCAAGGAAATCCTTCCATTAGAATTCTATTTCTGTTGGAAGCATCGTCATAACGGCGCTTAATACAACGGTTTTGTTTTTCATAATTACATCGTATTGATTTCAACTGAATTTCTTACTTTTAGGGTCCTCGAGGGCCACCTGGACCTAAAGGAGAAGATGGAAAGATGGGACTTCAGGGTCCACCAGGCCCCCGAGGCCCACATGGACCTGCAGGTCCTAAAGGTTTGCCTGTATGTATGATTAACACGCTTCATATTTTACTCAAATGCCACAGTGAATACTTATGTTGTCTCAGTTCAATACGATTTTTAAAATCGGGTTATCAGTTCATCGAAGATGTTGGCAATTCCAGATTATTGTATCTGAGGATATATTTGAGTTATGTAAATGATGTGTAGTTCAAAATAGAAATATTTATATCAATTCTCTGTAAAACAAAACATTACTGTACGAAAATCGTAGTGTTAGAAGTTAGTAATGCAAAATTTTAATCTTATAAAAATGAACTTACATATGTAATTACTTTTGAATAAATAAATAATAATAATATAAAGCGATATTGAAAAGCTGTTCTTAAATGAGTTATTCTAAAATTGAAACACTAAACAGTTTTGTAGTGTAGATTAAAAATAGATACAAGTTAGTTTAAATAAAAGTATTTAACAATAAGTTATTTTGATGCATGAACGAAAACAGAGGTATCGTCATAAACTTTTATATTCGTTTTTAATTGAAATGGCGTAACAAAATTTTTATTGACCCTCTGAATGTCTCGAGATTTCAGAGTAGTGTAGTTATTGCTTTTATCCCACAACACACATATGATGACTAAACAGCCACATCTATTGGTTTAAAGAGTCTAAGAAAGATTCTATTGGGGCCAAGAAGATCAAAGCAGTTAGAAGTTGTGCATGGAAGACTAAAGGATTCAGAACGGATAGATACGCATGAACATTTCGGAGTGTTAAATATATCAGTGTAAAACATACTTTTATATTTGAGACCTCCATACACATACTTCGCTATTAAATATTTAGATCTGCTGTTATTAGCAGCATAAAGAACGATTTTCCATTTAAACTGTATGTTGTGGAACAAGGTCATCGAGAATGCTTTGAGTCATGTTTCTTATGAAAATATACTACCTAATGAACCACAATCTTTAATAACTTTAAACGTTTCATTGACAGGGCAATCCAGGTTTTCCAGGACCACCGGGTGAACCAGGAGTTCCCGGACCTAAGGTAAGGAAGAGGATCTGAATTTCTATCCATTCCATTTCCTGCAAAAATAATATATAATTGTAATTTAGAGTTATACTTTTTCTAATCAAGAGTTTTATACAAAATTATGGTATGTTTGATGTGAATTTTGTTGTAATGGTTTGAAAAGTGACAACCTTTTCTTTTATTTTCCGACGAAGGCAATTATACGATTTAGGTATTGGAATATTTAAAATATATATTAAAACAAAGTAATAAATTACGAATTTTTGATTTTACGAGTAAAGCAGGGTTTTAATACCCGCAAAGATCACACGATGCCTAAAACAAGTTAAGTTTTCAGTGGAGAAACGGGAAATGATTAATCTGATTTATCTTGTTTAGTCTAGAGGAAACCTATTTTGCGTAATATTATGGGAAATAATATTATTTTTGTAGTCACGATTAAAAAAAAAGCGTGTACTGGTGCCTATATAAAGTACATCTATTATTTTTAATCGACTTTCTCAATGTCTCTGCAGAAACTATACAAGATGCTGTGAATTCTACCATGACGGTATTTGGTAGTTACAGTAATTTCCGTTGCATAAATTGAGCCTGGTATATTGTGAAGTAAAGTAGATGTTTCATGTATTATAAGTACATATATTAGATAGATTTACCGGTTTCTAAAATTTCTGACGGAAATTTTTTTTTTCGTCTTTAATTTGGAATTCGAAGAATAACTATTATGTGTTAGGTAACAGTATAGTTCTAGATTTTACTCTATATACTCCCATATATGTTTCTATGTGGATCTTACGATGAAATGAGTTTTTAAAATTCAATATCTTAAATTCCTAGGCCATATCTTTGTGTTTTGTTTACTTTCATGTTGCACAGTTGCATTAGATATTTTTCAATTAAAATAGCTTTTTATATTCTTTCTATATTTAAAATATGTTAGCGAGTGAACTCGATACTACGAAATTGAGTTTTATAACTTGCTTTTTATGTCGTTTAGGGTGGAACTGGAAAAGACGGCAGTGACGGAAGTGTCGGGGCGCCTGGACCGCTGGCAAGTGCAATTAACTTCAATCTACATCATAGAATTTCAATTGTATGAATTCTGTTTTTAAACTCTTTTTATCCAATAGGGTCCCGCGGGAGAACCGGGGAAAATGGGTGTGGCTGGAGCATCGGGAAAACCAGTAAGAACCAATTTGTATTTGTTTTAAAATTACAGAATCGCTCGAATAGTGTAATCACTTTTAATCGTTTCTCCACACAAAAACAATAATATTTTTTTGACGTTCTTGAGACCCCATTAGTAATGCACTAAAGTAAATATTACGCATTGTATTATTTTATATTTCATGGATACCGTTTCGTTCAGTCTACTAAGGCTTGTTTTCTCTACTTATTTGCGTGAAATACTGCATTTTCACGTTATTCGTTTTGGAAGTTTATAAACTATACAGTGAAAGGCAAATATTTTTAAATTTAACATTTGAAAAGTTATTTCGTCTCAAAAATTGTTTAAAAATTAAACTACCTGAGCACCACGAGATTTCTTAGAGCAATATTGCTTTATATATCAACACATATAATGACTAAATTATCACGTCTATTGTTTGAAGGAATCCTGGGAAAGGCTTTATTGGTCAAGGAGGTCAAAACTGGTGGGAAGTCATGCATTGAAGACTTCAGGTTGCAGAATGGATAGATGCGTGTGTAACCTCTCAGATGGTTAAATCAAATTTAATGTTAACATTTTCCTTGCATTTATTAAAAATCTAAAAAGCAGTAAGTATATTTTAAAAAATGAAAAATATTTTTTAAAAAATGTACAATTTTTAATACAGGGTAAACTAACCAGTAATTGACCATTTAGTGCACATTATTCAAGAAAGATTTCCCTAGAGCTAATTTGCTACTGCACTTCAAAGATTTTGTACTTAGTAAGAAAGGTGATTAAAATTAGAAATAGTACATTTTTTAATATTTGATAACTAAAAGGAATTTTTATGTCAAATTTCAGAATAGTGATTGGACCAGTAATTGACCACCACACATCCAATAATTGCCAACTATTTATTTTTTCAAATAAAATTCAAATTGAAACATTAGTGTAGATATTTTAGCGATCACAAGTATATTTCTATTAAATATGGCAAGGCTAAACATTTTTATATGATTATTATAAGTAAAACTCTTTGGTATTAATTATAACAGAAACTGAAGTCGGTCACTGCAATCTCCATCTCTATTAAGAATTCTAATGTACACTATCACGATACATTAATGTAGGTAAAACAGATAACCTGCTTTTTTATTGACGTACTGTTTTTCCTGAGTTCGAAACAGAAAAGTTCAGTTCCTAATTTCAGTGTTTTTCCATTCTCAAAGAATAATGAATCTAAGAATAATGGAAATGGTTATATCTCTTTTCCATCCACAGGGCCCCCAAGGACCCGCTGGAAAGCAAGGAGACACCGGACTTACAGGAGAGAAAGGGGACAGGGGCCCTCTAGGCCCACCGGGAGACCAGGGACCCATCGGAGCCTCGGTCAGTAATGCAATTATCTCAGAACTTGACATAAATATGTCGTTTTTTAATACAGATATTCCTACATATGTGGATTTTACTGTCCACATGAAAAGTGCGACTGTTTCGCCAACTCGTAATCATTGTTATTGCTTCCAACATCGAGCGATAAACTCAGGGTGTACGCTAAAGACTCCAATTGGAATATCGCATTATTTAAGTTTAACCTGTTACCTAATCCAACAAGTAGACTCGTTCAGAACCATTGACTCAAATGCCAATTCGCGGGAGCCGGCCGAACTGTACCGATCGGGGGATAATTTACGAAACTAGGGAATTATAACATGCAATGTAATCGCAAATTTTTTCTTCCGAACCAGGAGTTTCGTCCGTACATTTGTGCTCCCACAGAAGTGATTGTTGAGCTTCAGCTACCCAAAGCAATTGAAAATTTAAATATTCATCGATTTGAAAATAGTATCAGTTGGTATTAGCTATTTCAACTTCTATTGGATTCATGTGTAGATAATAATGTCAGCTGCATTATATTCACTTCACTGTTAAAAATTAGTTGTAGAACTAAATTTGTAAATTAATTTTGTGATAAATTTTAACTTTACATTTCACACACATACATTCCAGAATTTTAAATTTTCATACCATCATCTTGTCTTAAACTGGAGTAGGACTGTTGAAACAGTTAATTGACAGGAAAGGGAAAGGGCCCAAACTGACTTCGCATCAGTATCATGGTGGTGATCACTTTATCAGCCCCTCCCAAAGAAAACTTGAGGATGCGCGTCTCGAACAAGACTCTAGGAGCTATCCGATCAGATTATGCGATGATCTCAAAGGGAAGAAAACACATTAGGATGTCAGGAGCTGTTAAATAGCGTGAACCTTGCTTCCATTTACCCTTTCTACATACAACTGCACTGTGGATTCGTGAGTTTCTAGCGAGCACGCTGTGGATCCCACTCATCGTGACTTTTAGTAGGCTTACTGTGGGTGTTTTCGCTAATATGAGGCTAGACATTGATGAAAAGACCTCTTTTATTATCCAACTTTTGTCCACGCTGTTTGGTGTGGGATGGATCAGTACATTTTGAATTCTTTCTAATGTTTCCCTAAAATATTTCTAAAATTTAAATGCAATATTTTTCCAAGTTTGTATTTTATGAATACTTTAATCATGTTCACAAAGTGATAGAAAGAAAAGTTTTATGTACTAAGTTTTCATTTATCGAAAACTTACTTAACAATTCTCAAACAATTACAGAATAATTTTCTCAAAATTCACCATATTTCACTGAGCTTTCTCCCTTCCTCATGTTAGCTTATTATTTTGTAGTACTTTTAGAAGCCATGGGTACCATCGAATTTCCCATAACAGTATTATTTCTTGCAGGGAAATCCCGGTCTACCCGGACCACTAGGATTAAGAGGATCACCAGGTCCAGCAGTGAGTATTCTTTCGAGGGAACATTATTAAAAAGAATCTGAGAAACCTTTTATTTTGTTTAGTTTGTTGCTAACTACTTTAAGAATTATCATGCTTGAAGAAGTTCACCATCCATTTCAAAACATTGAGTCTAGCTTTTGTTTATGCAGAAACTAACTTATTTAAACTGGTTGGCATTTGTTTGCAAACGTATTTTGATATGTTGTGGGAAAACAGAGACATCCGGTAGGTTTAAGAGATTTTATTTTAAGAAATGAATTCATATATATATATATATATATATATATATATATATATATATATATATATATATATATATATATATATATATATATATATATATATATATAGTAGAAGCACGACTCACCAAAATAAATATTTGTGAAATTCACCGCGCAAAGGCTGAATATCCATAAGTGAGGATGTAAGAAAAGAATCAACACAGGAATAATATTCAAAATTATTAACTTTTAAAAATATTCATAGCAGAATATTCTTTCATTTTTAGCTTTCTAATCTCAATCTTCTATTAGCTAAAAATCTTAGTTTGATTTTTAAAAATTAATAATAAAAATGATTTTATATGTTTTAAGTCGTATGTGATACTGAGTGAACCAACACTCATATTTTTAATTGTTCCATTTAAAACTTACTTTGGTTGAAAAATGAAAGTAAAAATGTACAAAAAATATGTATTTTTGATTGATAATTATTAATAACTTGTATTGATAATAATGTAATGTTACTGAAACCTGACAATGTGGATTGCCTTAAAGAAATAAATTGATGTATAAAAATAGAGGTATACTTTCTAAAGATGCATAAAAATATAGAATTTGCATTGATATAATTATTCCGCTTTCTGCATATTTTTATATTTTAATCGCAAGTCCTTGGTTATCTGTAGGTTTTCCATTTTAACAAAATTAAAAATACATTATCATTCATTATTGTACAAATGCGATTATTATTAAGATTTATAAAGTTAAATAAATAAAAGAATTACTCGATTTAATGTGTTTTACAAGAAATTATTGTTTGAAAAGGAAATAACGGTATAACGCTTTCATACTAAATAATCCGTACCAAGAAAAATTCAAGCATAATAATATGGAAAGTACGAACCTTTATCTGCCATTGAAGACTTCAACCGATTAACACGTTCCCATTTCTTTTCCAGGGAGATGTCGGACCACCAGGTGCAGCGGGTCCCTCGGGACAACCAGGAAATGTTGTAAGTAAGCAGGAATTGTTTACGAAGCTTCCAAAAATGATAGTACAATATCCCC
The DNA here is from genome assembly GCA_933210815.1 of Meta bourneti. Taxonomy (NCBI): domain Eukaryota; kingdom Metazoa; phylum Arthropoda; class Arachnida; order Araneae; family Tetragnathidae; genus Meta; species Meta bourneti. The sequence goes on from OW119928.1 coordinate 52,600,975, forward strand.
CCATTTGATTTTGCAATCTTATTTTGATCTCTGCCTTTCTTACTTTCAGTATGCACATTTTATATCTACTGTGAAAGGCACATGTATAACACAGGCAGAATTATAACATGTTTTATGTCTACTGAGATAAGTGCTCAGTGAATTTGTATACCGCATTACTAATCGATTGCGAGCAAAGTTAAATTTTTGGGACGAAATGGATACTTGTTATTTTTACAAGTTATCTATGTAATTATTTTAGTTTTGAAAATATTTTAAGAGTACTTTACCTTTTAATTTTATAAATAATTTCTTATTATTCCAGTTATATCATTGATCTTTTTAGTTGTCTCTTGATTCATTTACTTACAGTCCCTGTGAAACTTTAAATCTAAAATATATTGACGTAAAGAACTTTGTACTTTAAACCTGCACTAGGAAATTTCAATAATTTCCTCTTTCGTTTTGTGAGGTACTCAACTTTAAAGGTATACAATTACAAAAGGTACACTTTTCGTTTTATTATATGTATCCTGTTTTTGCCGATTTCGATGTTCTTTGAGAATGATTCTTTTATAACTACTACACGCTATACAAAGAAAATAATAATTCTTTTTTTCATCTCGTTAATTCGGATGTCTTGTTCGGTTTCATATTTGTATGTGCAGCTAAATTCGTGTGCGGCTGAAGTGAGCCTTATAATCCCCTACTTCATTATTGACAAGCGAAATTCAAACTCAAAAAGTACCTGGAATATTTCCTGTTATTTTTGGTGGGGGCGAAATCACGTAGGAATAGAGGTATCGGGTACATCCCATCTTAGCTAGATTCAAGCATCTATCCAGCAGGATATATTCACCTGCAGATAGACAATATACAGGGAAACCGTAAAGATATACGTTTCCATAAATACACTGAAACGAATTGATTTGTAGGATCTGCGTGCTGTATGTGAGTGTCTATCATACAGCTTCTCTCTTTTCCTTCAGGGAACCCAGGGTGATAAAGGAGTGAAAGGAGAACGAGGGAAGCGAGGTCCAAAAGTGAGTGGAAGTTTTACAAGACTTTGAAATGAAACTATTGTGAGCGGTGTTTGTGACGAGTGTGTTCTTTCTTGCAGGGTCACCGAGGAATCATCGGTCGTGCGGGCATGAAGGGCGTACAGGGAGAGAAGGGAGAGCGTGGGGAGAAAGGACCCCAGGGACCACCCGGAGTCAAGGGAGATCCGGTGAGTACGGAACCACATCGTTCAAGAATTCCTTTCCACTTATTCAAATAAATATTACGACAGAAAACTTATGGGAGCATCTGTTTCCCTTTCAGGGTCCAGTAGGCATGGAAGGATTAAAAGGGAATGACGGGCCATCTGGAGAGCCAGTAAGCATCTTTCAATGACCACATGTTCAACGTTGTATGTTGAGATTTGTAAAATATTTCAACCTTTTTTCCTTTATAGGGATTGGAAGGACCTTCTGGCCTTAAAGGAGCTCAGGTAACCCTATAATAGTGATGAGTACAACATTTAGTATAACCATATTAGTATATTTACGAATTAATTCTTTTTCTATGTTTTTAACGTGATTATACAGCTGAAATTGGAGGGTTTTGAATATAGGAAAATAAAATTTCTATTTCGACTCACGATACCTGTGAGGTCTACTTGTGTACTGTTTAAATATTATTTTCTAGCTATTGTATTTAGATGATTTTACGTTATGCAATTCTAGTACCCTTTAACATTAAACTTTCTTACCAATGTGATTGGTTTTTCGGTTTTCACATGTGTCTTTCGTTTGCTGATCAAACAGACTTGTCCAAATGCATCGCTTGTAAACACATCAACATTGAAAAACTTAAACGTTCTTGATGTTGGTCAATTTTCTTAATATTGGCTTATTGTTATGTTTCATAAAAAATACTAGAATTACACATGTGTTCTTTTCTTATAAAATACTTAGTTTAGTATGAAATGAAAGTAATTATTGTAATGTTATGTAAAATTGTAGAATTATTTCGAAAACATTTGATTGCTATAAAAATTTAAATGTTATGTTATACATGTAGGGTCCAACTGGTCCAAAAGGAGATTCAGGCCCATCTGTAAGTACATCTAACTTTATATATATATATATATATATATATATATATATATATATATATATTAGATACATATATTTATACCAGATTACATTTTTGAAATAATAAATTTGAAAAGTATAAAAAGTATTTTGTAGTGATCGTATTAAATTCAGTATGTAATGAATGTACTATATTTTTATAACCTGTCAAATTGATCAAGTGTATTCACAAAAACGTATAGAGCAGAAGTATTTATTTCGAATTATATTTGAGACATTCTATGCTTAGCATGATTTTAAATTGTATTTAATTTTCACAATGATTTGGAGAAATAGGTGTCCACATGGTTGTGAAAGATGCAAGTAAAGAAAAAATTGTAGTTATCAACTTTTTGTGGAATAGCATTGTAGCATATTTGCTTTCTCAACACAACATTTAAACACAACATAAAGTGTACAAGTCTTAGTCGTGTCATTTTGCACTTATAAATTGCTATGGAGGACACTCAACTGGATAAAACCTTACAAATAATATATAAACATATATTAAAACTATGATAAAATAATGTAATGCAAAGACGTACATCATAGTTATGCATCGTACATTTTAGTTTAAAGTAATTTTTAGATTCCATGATTTAACCATGATATGTTTGTGGAAGGCCCCAAACTACATCAAAAATAATCTTATTTTCTATCATTAATTTTATAAATCGTGTAATATGAAAAGTCCTGTGGGATATGCTGCTAATTTGGTGTTTACAAAAATAGTTTGTACGGTCAAATGGAGGAAATGTTCCTAAAGTATATTTCTTTCTAATTTAAATACACTTAATTTCTCTTTAAATTATTTTATTTCACTATCTCATTGTAATTTTGTCTGTGAGTAATAATTTTATTATTTTTTCTAGGGTCCTCAAGGTCCTCCAGTAAGTAATATATAATACATTAATTATGGAATGTTGAATATATGCAAAGTAGTACCAAATGTTAACAAAGAGCAACTAACTAACTAACACCAACTCACATTCCCGTGCCTAGTGTCGTGAGACACTGTACCAGTTTAAATAAATGTGGTTGGGATGAATAGAGCATGCCACCGAGGTGACATGTCTATCCAGAATTTAGAGCACGTTACATTTATACGTTATTATATCTATACAGTAATTACATCTATATTATACTAAGTTACACTATATACATATATACAACATGAGAGAAGAAAAAAAGTAGGTTTTTCAGTCTCTTTGGATGATCAAGTCCTGATGATTCTCAATGAATCTCATCATGTTAATAATTTTGATCCTCGAGCCCTTGGTAGTAGCAATGTTCCTGAGCCATGCGATTTGAAGGTGGTCGGCAGGCGTCCTCATATGCCATGATGCTGTAAGGGGGCAGACTGTAATGTAATGTAGAGGTGTGCCGATTTCACCACAGGAGCAATTTTCTGAACTGATTTTTTTAAATAACAAAGAGCAACACATACACTGAACATAATGTTACGATTTTCATATCTTTATCATAAAACCGAAATTCCCTAAACCTACACCTACAAAGGTTTTTATGGCATAGCTAACAATGTTTTCGATAATGCTTTTTTCCCCTGGGTCATTCCACGCAAAATGAGCGAATCGACTGTGGCTGACATATCACCGATTTTAATGAAAATCAGTTTTTAAATAGGTCACATATAGTAATGACCAACTGTAAAATATTAGGTTTCAGAAATCTATATTTTGTAAATTATTGACATTTAAAGTTCAAGGCCACACAAATTTAGATTTTCTAGCACTACAAGTGGCCTGTTTGCTACCCTATATTTCAATAAGTTATTGACACAAATTTAAAATTTTTATATCGTTGCATTCTTTAGAAAAAGGTCTTTTAGGAAACGTCAGAATATAATTTAATAGCCGTCATTGCTGAATCTGAGGGATCGACGAAAATAGAAATTTTCCCAATTTGCTACACATTTCAAATTGCTTTGGTATCTCTAGAAATGGAAAGACAATATTACAAATTATTCTTAATGAAGAGCATTTCCTAACAAATAGCGTGGCGTAATTTGGTGATTGTATTTTTCTACTCCTTTATAAAGAAAAACATTTAAAAGTAAAAATTATGGAAAAATAACGATTTTTCAATTTTTTAAAATGCATATTTCACTGTGAGGGAAAGCTCCAAGAACATCAAAACTTTTCAACATAAAAGAGCAAGATGTCTATTATATGTCCTGAAATTTTCATAATTGCAATTTTATTGCTTTTGTCGCGGGAAAATTTTTAATTAGACGTAAATTTTACTTTTTTATCGCAGCTGATAATGAATTATAACCTCCGATAATATAAAAATGCGATATAAGAATGAAATGTAACTATTATTATGGTGCACGTGCAAAATTTTACATGAAATTTCTTTTTAAAGTCTTGTTCGCTTAATTCAAAGAGTGTTTCCATCAGTGAAATAATTAGGTGGAAAGTTAATTTTGTTAGAGAAGTCTTTTCGATTTGCTTTTTCCTTTGGAAATGTAAGTATTAAATACTACTACTTGTGAATATTAAATGCGTTTTGTAAATGTTAAACATTATTAGTCAGGTAAACACTAATTTTGAGAGTAAAAAAGAATTTAAACATCGTTGTTAAACGTTGATGTGTTGGCGATAATCGATAGGTATCACACAGATACGCGAATAAGACTCATGTCAATGGCACACGACTTTTTTCTCCCTGTCACATTTACTCTGCTTGCAACGCGAATGAGACGAACAGTTCTATTAGTTAACAACGGACAAGCTTTGTTAAACGTTGCTATCTAAATAGTTTGGCCTTAACATAGAAACATATTCGATGTATTTGCGATGTCTTTAGGGGTGATGTTTTGCGACGATGCGATGCGTTTGCAGCATGTGGCATAAAAGATGTGATAAATACATGTTTGTGGTATATTTCTGTTACCACGACGTGCATGAGACTATTGCACTAACTACCAATCTTTTTTCCTCCTTATCCTTGGAATTTATTTGCTATAGCTACTTTCTGGAGAGAATAAAGAACGGCTAATGTATATCAAAAATAATTTAATAAAAGAAACTTACATATGACTCCCGACATGTCAAACGAGAAAGCGTAGAAAGTCCTTCAAAGTTTTTTAATGTTCTAAACTTGAAGGGATCACACACGAACGTCTGCCACCGCCTCCCGCAGAACGGGTCCCTTGGTTTAGCTATCACCTGATACAGACCAGTGGCGGCTTTTCAGGGGAAGGAAGGGAAGCGCCACTTCAAAAACATTTTTCATCAAATTCATTTTTCAAATTACATTTCTCGAATTAGTCTTTTTTTCAGTATTTCATATATGTATACATCTTCAATATTTCTTCGTAAAATTTCGCTTTTTTTTTTCTTTTACGATTTATAAATTACTAAAGTACTTACAAATAGGAACGAATTTAATTTCGCAGAGCGCGTTATTCAATACACGGAAAATGTCTTACAATGCTTACGACTGTAGACAGCGAAAGCTTAACACGGAAATTTTTGCTGAAAAATAGCTGCGCATATTCCGTAAGCCAGATGGTTACTATGACAATACCACCATTAGCAGCCAAAAAACATTTAGACAGTCGGCTCCGAAGGAAGGAAAAAGCTAGAAACCGCGATTCCCCTTCCTCTATAGGGTTGCCGGTTGAAATCTAAAAATAGATGTCCCTCGTTTCCCGTTACAAGCAGCGAATACAGAAAACTAATAGAGGGAGCTTTAGCGCCAAAAAGTCTAGCCAATCGCGTCGAATCTTCCGAATATTAGATGAAATAGAGCAGGGTCATTCCACGCAAAATGAGTAAATCGTCTGTGGCTGACATATCATCGATTTTAATGAAAATCAGTTTTAAAATAGGTCACATACAGTAATGACCATCTGCAAAATATTAGATTTCAGAAATCTGTATCTTGCATATCTATATCTTCAGAAAAGAGTCTCAGGAAACATCAGAATATAATTTCACAGCCGTCATTGTTGAATCTGAGGGATCGAAGAAAATAGAAATTTTGCCAATTTGCTACAAATTTCAAATTGCTCTGGTATCTCTAGAAATGGAAAGACAATATTAAAAATTATTCTTAATGTAGAGCCTTTCCTAACAAATAGCGTGGCGTAATTTTGTGATTGTATTTCCTGAGACAAAAATAACCTTTATAAAAAAAAAAACATTTAAAAGTTAAAATTATGGAAAAATACGATTTTTCAATTTTTAAAAATGCATATTTCACTCCAAAAACATAAAAACTTTTCTACATAAAAGAGCAAGATGCCTATTATATGTCCTGAAATTTTCATAATTGTAATTTGATTATTTTTGTCTCGGGAAAATTTTTAATTAGACGTAAATTTTACTTTTTTATCGCAGCTGATAATGAGTTATAACCTCCGATAATATAAAAATGGGATATAAGAATGAAATATAGCTATTATTATGGTGCACGTGCAAAATTTCACACGAAATTTCTTTTAAAGTCTTTTTTGCTTAATCCAAGGAGTGTTTCCATCAGTGAAATAATTAGGTGGAAAGTTAATTTTGTTACAGAAGTCTTTTCGATTTGCTTTTTCCTTTGGAAACGTAAGTATTAAATACTACTATTTGTGAATATTAAATGCGTTTTGTAAATATTAAGCATTATATTCGTCAGGTAAACACTAGTTTTTGAGAGTAAACAAAATTTAAACATCGTTGTTAAACTCGATTTTCCCAAATGTACATAACTCACGAATCCTTTTCCATATTTATCACAATCACTAGTGAAATAAGTAGATTTGAAGTTCGGCAGCACTAGGAAAATATCAATTTAAGCAACTACGAAATTGAACAAGAGACCTTTATCAGATTGAAAGTGAATTTGAAGACAATCAAGTAAAGGTTTTAAATGTTTAAGCTCTTTCAATTGTGATTTGATGTTCTACTTTTAAAATTTCCTTAAAAAGTTACAAATAATTTGGCATTTCATTGTTGATTTGGGATTTCATTGTTGCTATTTGAAATGAGTAATATGCATAGAATGGGAAGGAAATGCTAGATTGGCGATAATAAACAATTCCAGTTAGTGCGATACTGATGGAATATGGTAACCCGTCGTAGAACATCCGAATAGTCGTTTGGCGACGAAACTTTCAGTCTCCAATTGATTGGTAGGGCAAGAACGTGTTTTTGCGTTTCACTAATTTTGTTATTGTTGCTTTGGGATTCAAAATACAATGCTGAATTTTTTTACAAGTAATAGACATATTAAACTATATGTTTCCAAAATATTGTTTTCGTCAGAGCTGTCCTTCATTTCATTTCGTATTCCTATTTTAAGTGGAAAACTGTCATTTTAAATTTTCCTTTGCTGTTTGGACGATGAAGGAAATAAAAGCCGATTTCCAAACTTCAGAAGTAGTTTTATCATACCTAGCACTGTACCTGGTATGAATTTCAACGATGCATTTAATTTCCTTTATCTCAGAAACCTTTTTAATTCTATCAAAATCGACTATTTTCCATTTTTCGCTACTAATTTTTAGCTTAAATATGAGTTTAAAATTGTTGTTTCCAAATAGATAAAAACATAATTCTTCATAGATTATGAAAATATGAAATATTGTTGTCTACGTTAAGTAGTTTTTGAGAAAGATCTTCAAACATGCAACGTCAAGCGATTTCACAACTGCTCTTCAAAGTTGCAAGTCCTTAAAATGCCTTACACTTCCAAAATATTTCATTTTGAGCCAAAATATTTTGGATATTGTTATTTATTCATAAATTTAACCCCTGTAGCAAATTTCATGAAAATCCGTCACCCTACAGCCACAGGTTTTTTCTGATTTTTGCTGATTTCCCATGGAATGACCCCTTTAGATATTTTCTTATTACTTATTTACTCGTAGTCCCTTATAGTTGAGAGAATGGTAAAAATCTATTTTCCCTAGGTATTTTCTCACTACCTATTTGCTTGAAGTTCTGGATTGTTAAAGGAATGGTAGAAAAAGAGACTAAATTAAAAAGATTATGTTTTTTAACGTATCGTTATAGCATTGCTTCCTACTTTCTGTGTATGACTCTCTTGCTGTGACTATATGATTATTGTTTCTATTTTAAAAGACGAAGGTATTGATTACATCAGCAATTTGTTTTAATCTTTAATTCCAGTTTATACCTTTCTTTTAATGATATGCGATACTTATCTTTGACCCTTGTGGAATCGATAAGAAGTAAATTTAAATATACTAAATTTAGGAACGACGTTTAAAAGATAATGAAGGAAAGTTTGTTAATTATAACAAACAATTTGTTCTCAAGTATCAAAATCTAGAATGACGCAGAGAATATTATAGCGAGAGGGTCTAACGGCAATTATCTTTTATCTTTATAGCTTCAATTTCTTTTCTTTCTATGGAGAGCTTAAAAAAATGAAGCACTTCTAGTTTTCGTACATCGTTCATAGTATAGAGCAAATTCCAAGATAGTGTTTGATAGGAAATAATGTCTATACATCATATGCATGGAATTTCGCACAAGGCCCCGTATTCATATTCAATTGCGCGAAAACTGAATTTCTAATGATTTATAGCCTATCTAAATTCCTCAAGACTTTCTTTTATTTTACCATCTGACAATGCTTGGCGTTTAGGGCGTTATTCCTTAAAAGATATTTGTACTCATGAAATGGTCTGTGTCTCAGGGTCCCCCAGGTGAGGGTCCCCAAATCCCGCCGGAGATCCTCTTCCAGAGAGATTATCCCTATATGCGGCAGAAGAGGAGCATCGCCGAGGAGCCTGAGAAGGAGGACAAGGAGACTGAGAAGGACGGAGAGGAAAGCATCCAGGACAAGTTGCTTAACATGTACGCCAACATCTACATCATGCGCAAGGAGATCGTCATGATCAAGAAGCCTCTCGGCACCAGGAAAAACCCGGCCAGGACCTGCAGGGATCTCTACCTGGGACACCCGGACTTCCAGGACGGTATGTGACACTCCGATCGAGACTTTATCACACACATCCTTTATTCAACAGCAGCTTCTACATTCAATTCAGAAGTACCATGGTGTAGGAACTAAAAGTGAGTTCCCCCATTTAAATACAAATAGCAGTACCCCCTCGCTATATCGCGCCTCAATTATATAGTTCAAATTTGTCTATATCGCTCGCTTTGACTTATCCCGCTATGAATTTTACGTTTACGAGCAGCAATGGTTTCAATCTCAATCTGTTTCTTTGGAATTGGGAGTTCAAAAGGCATCTGCTACAACCAATTATCGTAGCCTTTTCCCGTGGCCCTTCTTCCACAATGATACATTTCGTTGGGGCGTCTACAGAGGTCATCCAGTAGGGGAGTTGAGCTTCTTCATCAGACGGACCCCAAGAGAGGTAGGAAAATCGTAAGAATGTTTACGAAAGTAGGGTATTATATTCTGTACATCTACCGTATATACAAAAATATCCTACTGAATTGTAGTTTTACATAATTAAAACAACCACCGAAACGAAATACATAATTTGCTCCTATTTTGTCTTTAATAAGTAATTTTTTCTCGGCTCTGGGTGTATTCCTTTTTTCATGTTTCCTTAGAAGCGCGATAGATCCAAAGTTATTGTACTCTAATTCGAAAACTACAGATTAAATTTATACTTTCTTACAACTTTGATCCTTGGTCAATAGAATGAACCTTGTTACACCCTCAACACGATTTCTATCTAAACTGTTTTCATTTAGTTAGGTTTAGGTTTAATTAGTCCTCGGGTAGTAAGAAATGACATTAGAGAGGCATAAAAATATTCTATTTGGTGACAATTCAATTTACAGCAATTCGCTTTAAGTCGAAAATTATTATAACATTTCTTTTTGCACCTGTAACTTACTTTTCAACGCTATTTGTCGAGTGCATTCCTTTATCAATACGTGCTTCTACAATAGTTTCGTGTTTCATTACAGTACTGTACAATTTTAATTTAATTTAAGACTCGTGAACCATTCTTAGTTTCGCATTATTGATTGATTACCAAAGAAATCGATAATTAAAAACAAATTATGTACTAAATCTTAAAAACCTATTCCAATTTTTAAAAATCATTTTTTGTGAATCGTCTATTCATTCAATAGTAGATCTTTATTGCCTCTTTTGCTTTTTCATACTTATATGAACATGCATTCACAATTGCCATCCTAACTCTGTAACAGGAGTGAGTATAACTTGAGTTCAATTCAACGAGATTCCAATTATTTTTAAATCTGTTATAAAGATTTCATTTCTAAAAAAACTGCAACCGTTTACGTAAATGAATTCAAAAGACATTCGCTCACTCATCGCCTCCAGAAAATTCGTTTAGGATGCTTCAGGTACACTCTAAGCTAACTCTCTCAGATCGTGATCCCCCGAACCAGGTAAGTATTCAGAAAATAATTTCTGAAAGAGTTTTCCATTCCAATCAAAAGACTGTCATACCAAAAAAACATTACGCTTAGTGATTTTTGGACTGTTTTCAGACATCTCCCTTTGAATACGTCCCTGCCCCGATTGTAAATACTCGCTTGTGAAAAGTCCGGAACAGAAACGACGAGAAGTTTTGTTATTAAATTTAATACATTGTCTGCTGCGTTGCAGGTTGGTTCTGGATCGATCCCAACTTGGGCATGGTAGACGACGCCATCCACGTGTTCTGCAACATGACGGCGCGCGGACAGACCTGCCTCTACCCAGATAAGCACACGTCAACGGTAAGGGATCTCTCTATTGAAATCCGCATCTTTGAAAAAAGCGTTAATAGAGATGAGCAAAACAGTTATTTTACGACAACCGAGTTAACGGTTATTGCTAATTTGCGATAACTTTTATTATTAACTGTTTATATTACTCGTTTTGTTATTAGTTAACAATTGACACTAATAATAACTAAATTTAACGGTTGTTAGTGATTGACATAAACGATCAATTTGAGCAGTTATTAACTGTTTAAATTAACTATTAAATTTTTTTTGAATGATGAATAGTGTCAAATTCTTATTTTTATCCAATATTTTTCATAAATTTCAATTTTTTAATTTTAAACTTAATTTAATTATAGTTGTTTCACTGCTACCCCAATGCCATTCATCGATAACAGTTGCTTGTTATTTACACTGTTATCTGAATATCTAAGTATTCACATTGGTACTTAGGAAATAGTTGTTTGTTCATTGGCAATGACTTAATTTCTATCTGTTGGGCAAATATCGAGGTACAATGATGGAAATGTAGAATTGCGTGTACATGAATGTAATTACTGGAGACTGATGTAACGTGGAGGAACAAACTATGGATTTATTTAGATATTTTTAATTCCTTTTGTCCCATTTTACGTCTCTCACGTAATATTACCTCGCTCAAACCAAGAAAATAGTACAAGCTTGGCAACTTGAAACAACAAACCAGCAGGAACGTTTATGTATGGATCTTTTCTAAAAATAAATCACAGCTTTGAATGAAAATGACTAAGTATTTTGCAATTATTATGCGTTATATTTTGAGTTTATCATTTATTTTTAAAACCTTTAGAAATAATTCCATTCGGGAAAACCTTTTATTTATGAATGGAGCTTTATAAAATTCATAAAAACATTGCAATGGATTTATCCCGATAGAACCACTTTCTAAAGACTTGACTTAAAGGCTATGGGCTAATGAAAGCACTGAACGAATCCATTTTTACAAAAATTAAAAACACGGAGATTTCTGCAATGCTTTAGTTGAAATTAATTTAATTTTAAGTGTAAAGGATCATTTAACTAAAAATTTATCCTATTAAATGTAATTAATATGCTTTTATCCAAATAAAAGTCTTGAAGAGAAAAACAACTTAATTTAATATTAATGCAGATTGGTTTTTATGACGCCAAAAAGGCAATTTGCGGGGTGTTTGGAGGGCTGAAATTTTGATTGACATCATAAAACTTTCTTGACTCGAATATCTCTGGAATACCACCTCCAATCGAAAAACGGGACAAAGAATCGCGTGCTATTATTATTGTGCTTCCCATTATGACACCCACTCACACTGCACTGCTTATGTGCGATTCTTTGGAATGCCTATCATGAATGAATGTTTTCAGAGCCCCGAGATTCAGTGGAAGAAAGACGAGGACAGTCAGAGCGAAGGATGGTTCAGTTCTCTTCGAGGGGGATTTAAGGTACGTCCATTCTCCTTTCATATTTAATCAACTCAACTCTGTTTTAAAATATTCACCCTCCTATTTGATTGATAAAAAAGATTATGTGAGAGTGATTCCCAATTGTCATAGACCATTCACCAGTATTGGGCAAATGAAATATGGAATTGAAAAGACCGAATTTTTGAATGAACATTTATACTCATACAAAATGTTTACTTATTTTTACAGATATGACAAAGCAGCTTTAAAACCTAAAAATTTTTCAATTAAAACTTACTCCATCTTAATATTAGACATTTTCAAATTAAATCTTAATATTAGACAGAATCGACATTTGAGAAAGACTTGGGTGTTTCTTTGACGTCTCATTGTAGATTCGATGTTACATTTGACAGAAAGAGCGCGTTTTATAGGATAAAACATATGACCAATTTAATTTTAAAATAACTATTATTAAAGTATAGAATAAAATTCAATGCATTAAAATAGAATTAAATTATAATAAATGAATTACTCCGTTATTGATAATAACATTCATTTCCAGTTTTATTTTTGTCTGTCATAAAATTGTGTATTTGTCACTTATGGAGAAATTTCCCGTTCCTTTTATAAACTAAAAATATCATAGTTATTAAATCGCGTTGCTATTTTTCTGTTATTACCACTTCCCAAGCATTACTTAAGATGGCACAAATCAATGGGTGGCCAATAAAGATTTCAAATATGACAAAAAAGAGGAATTCTTAAAAATAATTTCTTTTGAAATAACGGTACACATCTTTTCAAGGGCCGATAGTTTAGGTATTCTCGAAGCTAAGCTATCTAGAGGACATTGCTGCAAGAGATTATTTGTGATTTAATTTTTGAAATAAATTTCTCGTTTAAGGAAACAAATTTTCCTACTCATATTTGAGAGGTGGTTTTACATTTCTCCCAAATATTTAAAATATGTGAGGATGTCTTTTTGCAGATAACTTACGAAGAGGTAGGTAGCATCCAGCTGACGTTCCTGCGACTGCTGAGCCAAGAGGTATTCCAGAATTTCACATACTCGTGCACCAACTCTGTGGGCTGGTTTGACCAGGACTCTAAAAGCCTAAACCTTTCCATCCAGATGATGGGCGAGAACGGACAGATCTTCGGACCCAATGCTCTCAAGCCCCTCATACTACTCGACGGTTGCAAGGTACTCTCGCCTGGAAACATCGCTTTCACACTCAATGGGCTGGGTTGAATGCGATGTTGAGCCTCTAACTTTTATCAGATATTTTTGCGATGGAGCAAATTTGTGATTTAGTATTTGGTTGGCCAAAACGTTTGTTCAGTTATTTAAACGCAACGAAAATTCTCCGTTTTTAAAAATAAATTGCTATAGATATGAAAAGTAAATATTATACAATAATGTGGAACGAAAAGGCAAGGAAAACGAACCACTATTTATCTCTCCAAAGGTCTTCATCCAAAGGTGACTACTTACGAGCTCCTTCCACAAAATCAAACGATTCATTCAGACAAGTACTGCTCCCATTTGGACCAATTGAAAGCAACACTCGGAAAAGGTATAAAGCAGCACAACAGAAAAGGCGTCATCTTCCATCACGATGACGCATGTTTTTTTGGTGACCAGACAAAATCGATTACAGCTTGTCTGGGAAGTTTTGACTCATCCGCCGTATTCAAGACATTGCACCTTCCATTTATTTCGATCCTTACAAAAATTTTTAATTGAAAATTTTCAATTCTTTGGAAGACTGCAAAAGGCACCTCGAACAATTCTGTGATCAGAAAGATGAAAAGCTTTGGGAGGAGGAAATTTTGAAGTTCCTTGAAAAACGGTAGAAGATAGTAGAACGAAACGGTCAAGACATTTTTCAATAATTATTAGGAACAATGAAAAACTTTGATTTTTTTTACTTAAAAACCAAACGAACATTTTGGCTAACTTCAATACAAGGTAAAAATATATTTTAAAATATCTAGAACTGGGGGAAATGAAGCAGCTGATAAAACAACGGAAACGGCCAATACGAGCACAAAACCTACCGCTTTCCTTCCAGACGAAAATATCTAACACAACTTCATGGAAGATTAAATGGGATACATGAATTAGGAATAAATTACATTCCATACAATCATCTCTAAAAGGTTTTAATTGAATTATTTTAACAGAAAATTCATAATGTGAAACTCACTGATTGAAGAAGTAATATGTTAACCACACTTATTTTACCCCTCCCTACAGGCATCTGCTATGTCTCAGGACCAGCTCTGACATGTGATACAATCTTACCTATCAGACACATTTTAAACCCTGATTTTAATACTATTAGATTCAATCGCTCTGGTTACTGGGTGCTCCCCTCATGCAAACGATACATAGGTTTTTATAATTTAATTTAAAATAGTTTGATTTGAATTTTAACTGCTAGTGTATAATTTTGACTTATTGTTAATTTTTAATGATTTTTTTAAATTTGAGGATATGTTTCAAAAAAGTTATTTTACTACTGGCAGTTTGACTGAGCTTGGCCAGATCTGGCTCCTGCGTATTGTAAAAATCGACCATCAATCCTAAAAGTGTTTCGTTTTCCCAAACATTAGTAAAACAACTATTTAAAACAAAAAACATTTGCGCGTCTAGATTGCAACCTACTCGGTCTATTTGGAAATACCGCCTTTGTTTCAATAATCTCGTTCTTTACATATATGCAAAACACAGTTCCGTTCTAGGCAAACAATGTGCAATTTCTTACTCTACCTAAATGATTGGGCCTTGAAGCATGCAATAAGTGTAATTTCTGTTCTGTTTCAGACCCGTAAAGAGTCGAGCAAGTCCGTGTTCGAAGTGCGCACCACCAAAATGAGCCGCCTACCGCTCGTCGACTTCCAGCCCAAGGACTACGGCTCTTCCGACCAAGCATTCGGCTTCGACGTCGGACCACTCTGCTTCAGTTAGCACCCTTTTGTTGTCTTTTTCTAAGTTATATGTTGTAGCTTAAGGCATTGAAAAACTGGTGCTGTATGAACTGCAGTAGGTAAAAATAGTTTTCAAGCTAAACTTGATTTGTTATTCTTTCCTTTGAACAGAATAATTAATTACAGGTTATAAAGATATCAAACTGATGATTTTCAATAAGTTGTCAAAAATACTGTATTCGGTTAAAGCTGTTCTTAATTTATTGCGTTATGAAACAGTTTCAATGACCGGATTTCATAACTCTCTTATAATGAAGGCCGTTCGCTTGCAAAATATCTCTTCCTGTAGTTGAATTCAGCCAATGTCAAGACCACAGTGAATGGAAATCTGAATAGGTTCCCAAGAAACACATCAAATTAAACAATGCTTTTAAAAGCAAGGAGAGCTATACAGAAACTGCGTGCCTTCAATCTTAAACAATCGTGTAAAGCTGTAGTCAAATATATAAATTTTTCGAAACTATATCAATAAAGATTATTTAAATCACATCACTAGTGTCAACAGAAAACTTTCTGTACTAGAAGGTTCGAATTGATGAGATGTGTTCCCAATGTACAAATAAAAAATTATTTGATTTTAGTGATCTCAAATTATGACTTCCGATGACTAACTTTTTGGAACGAATTCTATTACACATTCGTTTGAATAATAATTTTTTACGAGCCAGTCTTCGATTCCTGAAGTGAAATATTTCGAAAGTCCTCCTTTGTTCATTTCTATATATTTTTCAATGTGTGTTGTATACTCATTTTGCTGTATGAATGTAAAGTCTCGGAAAAACTAGAGTAACACTGCCAATGATTCGACTGTGTTTGGACTTCAACAGAGATAAGAATCAAACTCACTGTAAATAAAGATTACTATTTTGTGAAAAATGAAATTTATTTCTTTTAAACTGTTTCACATTTCATGCACCATTCCGTCAGCTAAAACAACTTTTTACATGACACTACTGTTTTTTATATCATTAATTGCACATGTTTCAGTTTCCATTAATCCCAAGAATACTAACCATCCGTAAAATTTCCCAAAGTGGTAGCTAGTTTAAATTATGGTTAGAAATCTGGTAAAGGACTCGAACAATAAGTAATTAGAGACTTTAAAAACTATTCTAATACAATAATGATATCTATTGGTAAGCGAAATATATTATTCCGAGTGAAAGTTTTAGGTACTTAAAAAATTAATAGCAGAACTTGGCGAAAAACAAATTTAACGAGAGTAAATTTTCTACAAATAAATCATTTCATCAATTTATCAGAATTTATTTCATTAATTTTTATTTTATTAATTAGTTTTCCATTTAGTTAGTTGACGCATGAACTTCGAAAATATTGTCTCCAATTTAATTATGGATATTCTGGGAATTGTGTTATAAAATTTTTATCAATTTTCGTCTATAGGTAATATAGAATCGTCTACATATAATTATACAGATAATATTGTAATTTTGCTACATAATTTCCGTTTGACTGTATGCAAAAGTTCCAAACTTGTTTTTAAGATCACCTAAAAAATTTTGGAGTCTCTTTTTATCCACTGATTTTCAGCTCATTTACGTTTTAAAATCCTGAAATCGCACACCATATGGAGGTATTTTTCATTTTGGAAAGAGTTAGTAGCACTGCGGACCTCGCTTAACACCATCTTCCCTTAGAAAGAAAAAGTTGCCTTTTAAGAATTTACTGCGTCTTTCATAGTTACAATTGTGTAAGTTCTTATTTGGAAATATTTCATCGATGCAAACTGAACACTTAAAAAACGTCTGTATTCACTAAGCGGTTAAATCCTACTGATCGGCATTGACTAACATCGTTGGGA
This sequence comes from Meta bourneti, assembly GCA_933210815.1. NCBI lineage: Eukaryota > Metazoa > Arthropoda > Arachnida > Araneae > Tetragnathidae > Meta > Meta bourneti. The sequence goes on from OW119928.1 coordinate 52,618,011, forward strand.
AAACCTGTCAAGACTTGTCTTCACCATTAAGCATTAGTCATTAGCCTTGCATTATTCAGCTGGATCGCAATTCCAGAAATTTTAAAACATCCCTCTTATAAACCATAAAAATGGGGTCATAATTGGAAAAATGTGGAATAGCTCTAGGCTCTATAAAGGTTCTCCGCCCAGCCTAATCCATATTTCATTTCAATAGTAACCTCAGCCTATCCTTCTTATGTTGCGCCCATGGAGAGAGTAAGAAAGTGTGAATAGCCTCTTGACCGTATGGACGAAAGCAAGAGCGTTGTCCCATAAACACCACGTGAAGGTGGGCTAATCTAGTACCCTGGGGGTTGCTCTACATTCTGGACGACTGTGGAGCAACCCCCAAGGAACTTGTCTGGGGGCTCCTCTTTGCAACACTCAATATGACAACTCGGCATTTTTTTTATAAACGAAAATTTGGTTTAGATAATGTTTTTCTAATCCATAAAGAGTAAGTGCAGAATTCTGTTATAACGCAGAGAAATCTATGAGGAAGAATATGTTGGGAGAGATGGGAATTTTTGTTAGACGTTAGGTATTCGCACTGGTGCATGGTGACTTTTACGAAATGTAAATAATCACTAAAAATGTATTAATTATAAATTTAAATATTTATTTGTTTTTTAGTATGTTCTAAATTATACTATATATTTTAAAAATAAAAGAATAATTAACGAAGATATAACTAAGAAAGACAATGTCGAGTACCTCACAGATTCACCACGATCTCATTTGTTAAAAACAGACTCGTGACTAATGGATGGTTAATAAGGAAACCTGCTAATGCTGTGTGAAAGTTGTGTAGGAGAGAGGAAAAGTTTTGACACTAAAGAAAAGGAACGCACACACTTATTAACGGAAAAGGACACATTATTTAAAAGTAAAATGTCAGTTAAAGTATTTGTTAGAGATAAAAATTGTTATCCTTGCTATAACGGCAAGAAAAGGGACGAAGTAGTTTGAGCGACCGACACAAATGGAAGACATTCAGGGGATGAAGATAATCCAATATTTGAATGCGCTGCACCACTTATAAAAAATGGCATTTGCCACCGAAATTTGAATGATCCAGGTACTTCAGCTGTGAAGCTGAATAGAAACTTTGGGGCCAATAGGAATGAACTATTGAAATTCTTCTACAAAGATTGTCGTCTAATCAAGGCGGGGGAGAATTTTATAAGTAAAACGAGTTGCTTGTATAGTACAAACTACTGAAGCTTTTGCTAAACAAAGTACGTGTTATTTGAAAAGTAAATGCTATAAAAAAACCGTCTCGCGTCCGTAACTAAAGCAAGGTTGCTCAGAAAAAGAAATTAAACAGAGTTAAATGTTTACTTTATAGCATGATTTAAAATGGACAAATGGGATCACGCGATACCGAGCCATAAAATCTATATATATAAAATAGGATGTGTGTGTGTATATTTTCTATACAAATCTACACCGTTTGACCAATCCACACCAAATTTGGTACACTTATACTTTAGAACACTGCGGTCAGCACAGGCTAACTCTTAACCCCCATTCTATTGGCCCTGGGGGCTAAAAACTATTCGAAATCGCAATAGAAAAACATTGAGCATAGATTGATTGCTTTAGGCAGCGATGGTTGCTTTACCAGTGTTGATCGAAAAACATTTTTTTCCGAAACAAATTAAATTACAGTATTTATGTTTGAACTGACTTTTTAGTTCTTCCCATGATGTAAATAAATTATAGATATTTTATTGATGAAGGAAAGAATATTTTAAAATATTTGTTTGCAAGGAAATTCAAGGAAAGGTTTTCAGGAGTTCAAGGATTATTTTCAAGGAAAGTTGGTGTATATATTCCGACCAACTTTCCTTAAATAATTTATTTAATATGTAGAATTCTATTTCATAAGCATTTTAGGTAAGGTGTGTAACTTATTTTAAAATGTCCGGGATAGATACATGTGAATCCTCCGTTGAAAGCAGTGATTTTCTTAAAAATTCTGTAAAATAGACTTCCTGCTTTTTGAAAAAATTTTTATCTATTCAGTTTAATTTGTCTACACCGATTACATTTATTTCTAACCCCAGCACCGTTATTCCGAAAAGCATAAACAAAAAACTCATTGATCATAAAAACGTAATTTTGCTACTCGGTATCTGGCAGCACCAGAATTAATGTTTACTTTTTTTATATAAAACTTAATAGACCGCATTTTTTCGTCGGAATTTCGTTTCTGTTTGTATTTATGTCTTAATCTTTTACATATTGCAATATATTCAGGAATTAAATGTATATATTTGCGTCCGAAGTATACTGTAGAAGCTATGAAAAAGTTAAAAAGTATTTTCCGTACAACTTAAATGATTGCATTTTTCTGTGAAAGAAAAGTGTTTATTCTAATTCACTTTTCAAGCAACATTTAACCATTTCAACCCGAGCAACGCCGGGTAATTCAGCTAGTTTAAAATAAAAGAAGCAAACTTACTTCTGGAAATAATTTACAGAAGCTAGAGAATAGAAATGTGAAGTTCAAAGAATTTGAATGTCTAAAAATTAAAACACATAGTAAACATTACATAAATCTACACTATTAATGCATGATAGTTTGTCTGTTGGAAATCTATCTTCGTCTCAACCACAGCACGTAGAGATCTGAGAGAGGTGTCAAAATACGCAGAATAAACTGGGAAAGTTATCCGCCCCTTCAAAATTTTAACATAAAATGTGTAAAAAATTACCTGATTGGACAGAGTGCCGTGACGTCACTGGCTGATTCCGTAGCGGTTTTTACCCCAACTTTTTTATTATGTTTTTGTCAGACTTGACTTAAATATTCGTGTTAAATTCGATAAAAAACGTAGAAAATGTTCAAAATTCAATATACAGTACTTTTTCGTGTCTTACATTTTACCTACTTTAAATAAACATTTAATACACTACTTTTTCGAGCCTTATATTTTACTTCTTTAAATAAGCATTATTTTTTATAATTATTTCACATCCAATACAGCAAACCTGTACAACTCGACTCTTAAATCCATCGTAATTTGGAATTTCAAATTGTTTACTGCTGCCTTTTTTATAGCGTTTGTCTTTTGCGTTGTAATTACTCTTTTTAACGACAATGCCAAAAAGTAAACGTTCCATAACAAGCAATTCAGCTAAATATAAACTACGTGATAGACGTCACAATGAATCTAAGGAACAAGTTACCAATAAAAGACTGGTCGAAGCTGAACGTCAGGGTGAAATTGGGAAATTTACATGAAGACTTGCAATGAGACGGCGAAAAATCTAATGTCGTTTACTAACAATCAGTTATCCCGTGACACATTAAACCATAAAACTTTTAAATCCGAATAATAATAATGAAAAATTTATAGAATTATATAACAGTGAATCTAGTATAAGAAGGCATGCAAAAAAAAAGAGTAAAAAATCCAAGAGGGAGGTATTTACTAACACGTTGTCCTCAGTAACGCGGGGCCATACAGCTAGTAGTATATTAAATGAGCACAATACACTTACAATTCTCGTGAAATGATATTCCAAGATTTGAATTTGAAACCGATAAAATATACGAGTTCAAATTTAACAAGCATAATCAATTTTTTTTGTGTTTTTAAAATTGCAAAATAAATGTTTTCAACAATAAAGGACATTTTATATCAATGAATTAATGCCTTTGAAAACATTAAAAAAATATTAATTTCGATATCGACGATTTCGAAAAATGAATGCTCGTTTATAGTGATACCTCTATTTCTCCTAGTAGGAAAAAATAACCTTTTTCCCTCATGAAAATATTTCTGTACTCTCATTTGACGAAGTAAATATGCATGTGTAAGTAATTTTATGAGAGGGATTTTAAGTGCATACGAACAAAACCAGCTAAAATAATCTCGCATATCGGAATACCTTAAAATGAAGTTTATCACCGTTTTGGCGTTTAATCTTATTGCCGTTAACCACTTTGGAATTTTTATTACTGAAGTGCTGAAATCGTCTTCGAAAAACAAGTGACTTCACGTTCGGATGTGCAGAAACACTACAGCTACCTATAGTTAGCTTGACAAAAAAAATGACTTTCATGACTATTTTATATCAAGGACACTTAGAAAAGACACGCGGTAATAATTTTATGCAAAAATAAGCTGTGATAATCTGATCGGGTTTTGCAATTCAAAGCAAAATTTTGTTTGAATACATAGTTTGGTGCAATATTTTGGTGTTAATTAGTATCGCTTTGATATGATTTTTTTGAAAATTAACTCTTAAAGTAAATGGAAGCTTAGAGTGGGATAAGAAAACGTTTTCGATTCTTCAATGCTAGAATTATACTTCGAGACAAATAAAATTCCCATAATTTAGTAACAAATAAATTGTACAATTCGCAATATACTGAAGTAATCCGTAATCAAATTCACAGTACGTAACTTTTTTGTTTTGAATCCATATTAAATAAAATTCAGTTTGTATATCGAATTATGCAAAAGGTGTTCTTTAATCGTATATATTTTTTGATGCCCTTTCTCTTCGTCATGTAGTTCTTGTGAAGAAAGTTCACAAATGAAGTCACTCTTATGATGAAAGGCTTTTTCAGTAAAGTTAAATGTAAATGGCGTTAGTGTTTTCCGTGTTTCCTGTAGGGCTCCGGAAGTGATCTTCCTTGGCTACATTTATTCCCTATCAACCAAACGAGAGCACTAGATAACATAAATCCTCGTCTTTCGGTGGTTTGTTCAAAAACTTCTAACAAAATTAGGATATTGTCACTGCGTTCTAAGATAGGGTTTTCTGTAATAGAGGGCGTTGGTGTTTTGGTAACCTCTTCCGTAACATATAGCGTAATTCATGCAAAATCAGCAAGTTGCTAATATAAAAAAAAATTGTCAAAGCGGCAATTAATTTAACCAGCTTATCTTTTCTTGTCCAGTAATTTTTGTTTTATACTGAAAATCCCTCTCATAAGCGTGCGAACAATGTGAAGTGATTGAGAGAGGGATCCTTGAAAATAACTTGTTACTTAAATTTAAATAATAATTTCTTTGGAAGACTGAAAGTTTAGAATCCAATCTCATTCGTCCAAATAGTTATGACTCTTCTAGTTGTAGTTTTATATGGAGTGAAATTCTACTAAATGGAAAACATCACTAACTAAAAATATCAAATAATTTAAAATGTCACAACACACATCAATAGACTTAGTTGGGAGAGGGAAAATGTTGGATGTTATGTGAAATAAAAAAAGTTCGTTACTAATAAAACGTGAGACTTTTATTCAACAAGATAACTTCTTGATAGTGAAAAATACATCATTTGAAGTCTGCCGATCCATCGGTTCAAACATCATTATATTCATAGAAGTGAAATTCAGCGACATTTTTACACGAATACAAACACAGAGAGGGAAAACAAGCAATAGGCACAATATGTAACATCCATATGTTACTGCTAGTCTTATTAGCTTTAACCCTTAATTGTGCTTTTCTCTGAGGTGTCAATGAATGAGTAGATACGTTAGACTGAATTCGAGATGACCCGGAGTTTGTTGACAGGCCTTCTTTTGTTATCACTTCCCAAACAATGCATGTACACGTTAAAATTCCGTTCGCAATCTCTGAATCCAAAAATATAGTTTTTTAGGTTATGTTTGAGATTTTTTAGGGCGCTTTTTGTCGGGTTTGGTCTTAAGCACAATGTTTTAATTTTGTCCTGGGTGCAAGAAAAAAAAATTTTTTTTTCGAAATTATCCCAAATCACCATCTTTCATCAGCATACACTATCGTTTTTGCGATTTAACACAAAACAAATAACTCATAAATCAGCTTTTGGTGCTAAAAAATCCGTCGTTTACCCTTCAACGCAAAATAAAACCTTTATGCGCTTTTCTATGGGTAATCCCACAGCCCTCACTCTTTTTTGTGTGCATTACCAACCTAAAACAATGGGTGGATAATCTATACAAAAAAGAGTGAAGGCTGGATGGAGTTTTCTCTAGTTTCGGCAGAAGAAAACATTTTCCTTTTGGATCTTAAGAGTTGTTAATTGAAATGTTTAATAATGCCAAAAGTGCAAAAAAATGTTGGTCATTTTTTTCACACTTTTAAGCATATTTTAGGTAACTTTTTTCATTGCTTAAAGTTAATAGAATCCAAACTCTTGCGACAGTTGTGCTAATTCGATCAGGCGGCAACCAATGGGGACTGTTTCAGAATCGACAGTACGTGATCGGTTATTGCTAATTTGCATAAACAGTTAGCAACTAAATATAAATGTCATCCTTAGTTGATAGAAATTTACATTGATTAATTAGAACCGCTATAAACTGGTTAAATTAACCATTAAATAATTTTTAATCTAATTTCTTCTCTGCTATCCCAATATCATTATCGGTAACTGTTGATATTTTCAGTAACAGTTGCAAACTTGTTTTGTGTAATAACACTGTTATTTAAACTGCTATGGGAATACTAGCCAATCTCTAGTGTGGCTTTTTTCACCAGCACATTTAAGGGTTAAAAAGAAAAATATTCAATTAGAATTGAAGTGATGACTATAAAAATATTGCTTTGTTTTTCTCACAGTATAAAAGGCATTCTTTCAACAGGTGTGACAAGGCAGCAACAATAATAAAAGTACACCATCTTTTTGTGTTAAACACGCGAGAAGCTTGGAGCAATTTTCCATCAGGTGAACGGAGATTTCGAAGTTAATTGTTCGAACGATAATTGGCATGCTTAGTAAGCCCAAACAAAACTTCCATTTCCGATAACTTTAAATCAGTTTCTAAGATTAGTTGTGTTTTTAGACGTAGATTAATCATCTTGTTAACTGAAACATCATATAAATCATTCACAAGTATCAACCAACAATCATCTTTTATTTCTTTAAAATACACCATTTGGAACATTATTCAAATCATCCTGTAGGTAAAGAAGTCAAAAGACGAGTCGAAATGCAACTTCATTTTTGTTTTGAAGCACGTCTTTTTATTGGGAATGATATGTAGCAGATTTACAAATGACCGCAGCCACAACAATTTACAAGCCACGGAAAGAGAATTTGGTATAAAACAATCAATGTCTAAAAAGTGATTCGTACCGCCAATTGCTGTTTCTTCAGAAGTGTTCAAACCCATACAAAAGACAATGGGTATAAAACAATTAGTCTACACAGATCCTTTACACAACATAGAGAAATTATATATTTTAAAGTGGCCATCCCTTCCTGTATAAAACTTATTTTACAAGGACTTAAGCTACTTCCAATCATACAAAAATCGATTCTTTCACAGAAGCATTTTGTCCAGGTCTGGACGTTACATGAATTATGGTAAAAAACCCTAACCTGGGAAATGGTATATTTACTCTATTGGAGTTTATCCCAATTAATCATAATTATTTCTGAAATCGACAAAAGCCTGAATCCGTTTTGTGTGTTTTCATCCATTTATTTACTTTAGGTTATGCAGTGAAAATAAACAATTTTCGGTAGAAATCCGTTTTAAAACTTTTTTAAATGCACTAGGTATGTGCATTTGTCATGTATTAAGTGTTTATGCCGAACATTTCGGGTTCAACTTACGAAATACTTTATCTTGATTAGGGCAGGGGTTTTCAACGTGGGGGTAAGCTAATAAGACTTCTCTGGTGCATTATATTTTACTAAGAAAAGTAGTGGATATTTAGAAAGGGTACCAACGAAGTTAGGTACCCTGTAATGAAAATGTTAATAAACCCCACGGTCTATTATTTTACATATGGAATTGCAATTTTAGATTTTCTTGGAAATGTTGAAAACTTATTTCATATTTTAAAACAGTGGGTAAATGGTATAATTTTGGGGGTACGCAGCGAAAGCTCAAAAGCCACTAGATCTAGTACTAATGACTACCAAGGAACTACTCTCATCACAAAATCAGGATGATGGCGGTCGCTATAGAAACAGGAGTCGGTCATTTTGAATAGGGGCGTATCTGGTGAAGACCTAAATGTTTCTATGCGTAAAATGTCTCATAGTAATAGTTTCGAAAGCATTCATTCTAAAAGAGTCATTGATTCGTTTTCGAATTGGAGTGAGAAGGAATATCCGACTTTGTTAAGAATTGTAGTAAAATATTTAGTCGTGTCGGGTTTGTGTGGACTGCAATTCTAAATTCAATAAAACTATCGTTGTGCAAATCAACATTTATTTAAAATAAAATATTAAAAATTAAATCCACAACAGCAACAAAACGAAACTCCCCATGGTGGTAATCTAAAAAAAGAATGAATGCTATTTAACATTCTATAAAACAAATCATAGGAACTTCTATAATCGCTTACAAGCTAGACATGTTCGCTTTACTAGACTTTCGCAAGAAATTATATCACAAATAATTTGGGCGTGAATGCCTATCTTACGTTGCAACATATTTATCAACTTTCACCAACTTATTTTTGTGAAACACTTGTTTTTCATCTCTACTACTGCTTTAAAAAATAAAGAAACATAATGGATGTTGAAGATGACTGCACCCATTCTAGCAAGATAACTCCAACCATTGATGAACGGTGCAAGCGCACCTGATTACTCAGCAAAATGTTGAAGCTTGAGATTTGTTAAAGCTGTATCAGTTTTTGTGTTTATCGACATACGCAAATTATGAATACCAAAATATGTTTTATTTTATTCCCATTGTTATACTATAGCAACAGTTTTATTAACCTACACAAGGGGTACGCCAGTTACATTTCCAGGGAGTACGTGAAGCATGATAGATCGAGAACCAACGGATTTTTAAGCCATGAACCAACGGATTCTACGGTTTTTAACACTTGAAGGCTGTTAAAATTTGACTAAATTTTTAAACAGAGTAATGCACCATTAGTCCAGGTTAGGGTTGATTCGAGTGCAGTAGCACAAATTAAAAAATAAATCTTGAATGATAATCGCGTTTACTTGAGTCCCATGCCTCTGAGGAGTTCCATGGGCAGCGGGAACACCACTGTCGAGTTCTTCTCTGCTGCGATGGAGGTGAGCGTCTGCAAATAGCGCAACTGCAGGGCGCCCGGCGAGTCTGCGATCACATCTGCAGCTTCCTTCAGGGCGCGGGACGCCCTCTGCTCGCCCTCAGCTGCAATCACCTGAAACAACAATGCCCGTAAGAAACCCTCCACTGCAGTGACGTCCACAAGAACTGCATCACCCAATAAAACTGCGATTATCTGTCTCGAGTATGGTAAGAAATTTCCTCATTGTCAACTGATTATGTCACTCATAACACTTGACAAGATACTCCCCAAACTTGTGGTCAACTAAATTTGATCCTACGTGTTTTTTATATTTAATTGTTGTTTCTATATAGAAAATATCCAAATACACAGAGAACAAAAAAATATATGATCCAAAAAATGCAAGAAAATATAGATACACAAACACAGGTACATAAAAGATAAAACAAAACGCTTCGTTGAAGCAGTATAATACAGACAATTCAATTGTTTATACGAAAAAGTGGATCCTGCCACAGAAATAGTGTTCTTGAAACCCTGCACATTCATCTCAGAATAAATGAATTCTGAATAAAATTTTGCATACAATTAGAAGCCGTGGAATACTATTTTTAAATTACAAGCTTTACCTATTTTTGTTTTATTTTAGTGAATATTGTCATAATTTCTTCAACGAATAAAATGCTCGCAGATACAGCACCTCCTAAAGGGGAGCTCGTTTAAGTTCAAAATAGGCTTTTTCTGTAAAGCTAAATGTAGGTGGCGCTAATGTTTTAATGATAGAACATGCTTCCTGTACGTATTCCGTAACATGACGTAAAACTTTCGTCTTGTTTGTTTGCCTGACCTAAAAATCCCTCTAAAACTTGAGGTCAACTAAGTTTGATAAGAATACCCTACATTCGGGTAAAATGTCTCACGGACATAAATGGGCTGCTCTGATTGGTTGATTTGGATTCATGCACTATGTACATCACGTGCAAGAGCACAGCAAAAGAGAGCTTGGTTATCAGGGTTGCCATATTTGGCTCTTACAGCTTAAATCCTAAATTCAGTTTGTTTATTTTAATTATTGATAACTTTTATGTTCGTAATGACTCTAGCTTTTATATAATCGCGATCGGAACAAGGAAACTACCGATCCCGATCTACCTGTCCTGAACGGATGGCACTCTTAACCATTTGGCAGGCTGAAATAAAAGGCCACGGAAACATCAGAAAAATGGTGTTCCATGGCTATATTTATTTCTTTCCTTAGGTTTCGCTGTAGATAGTAATTAAAGAAAAGTAAGAGCGAGTTGCTCCATCTTTAGGAGGAGCAGTACCTAACTTATTCGTTAAAGCTATCATGACGTAATATTCAGTAAAAATAAAAAAAACAACGAAGCATTTTAATTTCAAAATAAGTATTCAATAGTTTCAAATTGTACACAACATTTTATTCGGCATTCAGTTATTCTGAGATATGTGTACACTGTTTCAAGAAAAGAAGGATCCACTTTCCAGTAAACACGCAGGATCGAGTTAAGTTGATCTCAATTATAAAAGCAACATGACAGGTAAAGTCCTTTTCCTAACGCATAGCATTAATAACATTCTTTAGTAATAGTGTATTTTGACATCATCTCACATATACAAAATGACGGTTAACCTTCATGACTGAGATTATACAGACACAAGGAACAATAATACAATATTGTACCATCCAATAAATGCATGACATCGTCAAGTAAATGTTTTAATCATATCCGATGTGGCTAGTCACAACTTTTGATTTCGAGCAGATTACTCAGACGAAAATTGCATTTTCATTGGGTGATGCAGTGTTTCGACAACTTTACACGACATTTTATTTTTGACAAAAACTAGTTTCTAGATAGTATAATTGCACACAAAATTATTCATAATAAATAGTAGGGTGAATTATACACTGCTGGCCACCCAAATTGCAACACCAAGAAAGACAAAAGATATCACAACAAAATTTATTTTGTAGATAACATGTTGACCAAGTATCAAATGATTAAATTTATAGACTTCTGGGAAGTGTGGTTCCTGCCAAAATCAGTAGCCAGAGTAGCCGCCATTGTTGGAGATCACCGCTGCCACACGCCTCGGCATTGATTCAAAGAGACTTTGGATGTGTTCTTGGGGTACAGCAGACCAAGCAGCTTCCACACGTTGCCAAAGTTGATCTGGTGTGGCAGCTGGGGATGTATTCTGGGTCAATCGTTGAGCAACCATGGACCATATGTTTTCTATCGGCGAAAGATTCGGAGAGCGAGCTGGCCAGGGAAGCAATTCAATCTGGCGATTGACGAAGAACCCTTGGACAATGCGTGCCACGTGTGGTCGCGCATTATCCTGTTGAAATATGGCTGTGGGCAAGCCCTGAAGGTAAGGAAGGACAACTGGCTCCAACACCTCGGAGATGTAGCGCTGGCTGTTTAAAGTACCGGCAATGCGTACTAGAGGAGTGCGAGAGTGATATCCAATACCGCCCCATACCATAATACCCGGTGCAGGACCAGTGTGGCGGTGCATAACGCAGCTGTTCAGCATCCTCTCTCCACGGTGTCTCCAGACTCGAATCCGACCATCGTGGTGTTGCAGACAGAAGCGTGACTCGTCAGTAAAGACAATTTCATTCCATTCTGCCGTCCACATACTTCTTTCATCGCACCATTGGCGGCGGAAACGTCTGTGGTTCTGCGTCAAGGATAGACGAAGCAATGGACGTCTTGCGGACAGACCACTCTGCTGTAAACGGCGTCGAATGGTACGCGCAGACACTGGATGATGCGGTACAGACTGAATGTGCTGTGCTATGGTTCGTGATGTGGCTGAGCGATCCGTCACTGCCATACGCACAATATGCCTGTCATCACGTGAAGTGGTGCACTGAGGTGGATGCGATCGAACACGTCGGTCCGTCGTACCCTCCTGCATCCAACGATCACATATCCGCATTACAGTTGTTTGGTTTCGTCCAACACGACTACCGATTTCCCTGAAAGATAATCCACAATCTCGGTAGGCCACTATCCTTCCTCTGTCGAACTCGGATACTTGATCAAAAGATGATCGCTGTTTTCTACGAGGCATAATTGATCGTTTTTTTTGAAAAAACCACAAGAAAAACACAATTGCCGTACTTGAAATCGTCGAAATCTCCAAGCCTTAAATAGCGCTTTGAAGTGGCGCCACAGGCGCGCGTGATGTGCGTCTGCGCTGAAATTCTAATCATTTGCATATCTCACCTCCGCTAATGCATGTTGTAAATTTCATATTATTTGCATGCTTCCTTCAGGGTGTTGCATTTACGGTGGCCAGCAGTGTATTTTATCACCGTTTGTAGAGGAGCCCTACTGAGAAGAAGAGTTCTAATTGTGAATAAATATTGAATATACTATTTTATGAAGGGTTAACATACTCACTTTACTGCCTGACTTTAATTTCAAACAAAAAATTATTATTTTTGTGTTTTGTCAATTAAAAAGTTAGTTGACTTATAAAATATTATTTTTATTGTTTTGTAGGTTCATAGACAGGGTGTTTCAAAACTTAATGTACAAAAAGTAGATAAACAGAAGAACTTTAGTCGAACCCTCTGAGGGGTTCACACGCATAACTCCACCGTGCAACCTGCATTCTTCCTTGTATGACTTCTTACCAGGTTTAATCTTCTTGACCAATAAAATCTTTCCAATGAATTCTATTCTGTGAAAAGGGCAAAGGAATATTTCCAAACTTTTCTATTCTAAAGAAAGGGACCAATAGAATCGTTCTAAAGTTGAAAGAATCCAAACCCAACTAATAGATGTGATTATTTAGTCATTATACTTATTGTGGGGTAAAAGCACTACTACAGTACTCGGAAATATCGTGACATTCAGAGGGTTAAAAGCTTATAAAAAAGATCAATAGCTATTACGTTGGAGCAAAGTGATACACCATCATCCGATACATCATGAATTGAGTTCTTCCTTTGGGGATATCTCAAAGGCAACGTGTACGAGACCCCCATTAAGTCCGAAGCTTTTGTGATTAAAGTTTTGAAACACCCTGCAGAATTGTTAAAATATTTACAAATGAATGAAGGAATTGCTTCAGGGAACTATTGAGTGAAAGATGACTGACCTTTGCCCTAGCTTCCCTGGATGCTTCTGCCTCGGCGGCCATCGCCCTTTGCATCTGTTGCGGTAGCCTCACGTCCTTGCTGCAATGAGAACACATGAGTGATTGGTACAGCAGTTAAAAATAAGTGTTGTTGAAAATCAACAGTTACAACTGTTAACTGCAATTACAAATCAACAGTTAGCGATAACAATTTGGTAATAACCTTTATCTACAACTTTGACTTGTGCTTTTTAATAACAGTCGCTAACAGTTAATTTGTAATTAACTTTGTAGTAACTATTATACATATCAACAGTTAGCGACTGTTATAACAAATTAAAGGTTAGCGACTGTTATTACAAAGTACAAGTCAAAGTTGTAGATAAAGGTTATCGTCAAATGTCGAAAAAGTAGCTTTTAAATGACTCAACTCGTCACAAAAACAACTTGTCGGGGAGCCCGAGCATTTCTCGAAATGTTATAAATTGTTGGAAGCTTAATGAGTGTAAATCGAAGTTTTAATAAGTCCAAAAGGAAAATATCATGGACAGGTCTGAAAATAGTTAAACATAGTGCTTGCAAATGAAACGTTTTTTGTTTCATATTCATTGCTAATGCCCGACCACTGACCTTTTCGGTTTTCACTAATATAAGAGGTGAACTGAAGGCTACTTTTGAAAGAACACCCAGTGTTCTTTCACAAATAGCTGTCCGTTGTTGTTACTCCTAACCGTTAAACCGTTGTTACTTCTAACAGGGACAATCACCAACATCCATGCGCTTACAAACCGGGATCTACTGGGTGGCAGAAAAACGCTGAATACTATACCAGCTAAGCGAAGCAAATGAAATGTTCATTTAGTATTATAGTAAGTTCTAAAGGAAACGGAAAATACATTAGCTGTCATATTTGGTGACAATCTGAACGGGAAGAGATTGGACAAGATGAAAGAAATCACGTCTATTCGCCTAGACATGAGTGGCCAAAGAAGTCAGGAAGGTCCACAAGACTCAAGCCCATACCGAAATATATATATATTAAATGTTAAAAACAATCAAAACCACACGCTGAAGATTATTTAATAAGCGTCAATCGGCATTTCATTTATCATGCAAGTAAAATGCCAGTCATACATATCTATATCTAAAAACAGTAAAAAATCAAACGTAATGTTCATTCAACTTTACGACCTATTTATTGAAAAACAAAACTGGGAGAGAAAATTGGGTCTCCTCAGATATTGTTTGTGCCGGATATGCTTAGAAATCATGCATTGGTAATTTACATTATAAAAGACTTAAATAATTAGGATGAAAAATTTAAAACATTTATTGAGATACATCACAGAAAAATTCCAGTAAATCAAATTCCTACTTACATTTCTACTCTCTCAACCTTCACCCCCCAGGGGACAGTTGCCTCATCGAGACTGGACTGTGAAAAAAAATTAATAACTCCATTAGACACTTAGAAATTTACATAAATTTAAACATTTTCACACACTTCTCAGATTGGACTTTTGTTTTTAATTTAAGCAGAACTTTTTCTTTATCGAGAATTCAAAGAAAATGAAATAAGAAATTCTTATTAACAGAACGTACGTTGTCATTTCGCTTCCTCCCTTTCGCATTTTTTGTTGGATTTTAACTATTTCTTTTGGCATTTTATCATTTTATTTGATAAGCACATATCAGAAATTGTTCTGTAATTCCATTTTTAAAAATTCTACAGATAAATTTACCTAGAAAGTTCGCTAGTGTTTGTAACACAAAATAGAAGAGTTCAAGAAAACAAACACAATTTTTTCCTCTGTTTTCTAAATTCCAATGTGCTTTATTTTTATTCTGAGTTTGTCAATTGATTACTTATCTTTCTGTAGCATAAATAATAATATTCTTATAAAAATGGCAAAATAAGCTCAAAGTTAACTAAAATGAAAAATGTTCCGCTACCTTTCAAAAATTATAGCTATATTATGAAAAATTTGTGAACCGGTGTCGAAACGACACCTGTGGCCGTTTTAGGGTATCGGGAGTATCGAACGTTTTAGTGTTAATTTTTAGCAAAATTATTCTCTCTATCAGATCAGTTCTAGAATCAGATACATTGAAAACTTCCCTCAAAACAAAGCAAATGAAAGGGGAGATCCCCTTTTGTGTCTTATCTACGAATCGTGACCACTTTATCTCCCAAATAGAGGGAGCACATCGCAAATCGACAAACGACCTCTTAAAAAATTTAACCATCCCAGACTTCATTTCTTGTGATGGACTAGCTTAGAATTACGTCATTGCGTGATTGAATGAAGCCTCTTGAAATAGCAGTTAATAACAGGGTGGAATTCCAAGAATCGATTGGGCAATTGATCAGTGAAAGAACATTCGAATGGATTTTGTTCTTCGCTGGAAGGAAATCTGCGTCAACATCGACTGCGGACAATAATCGTGACTTTAAGTAATGTTATTAACTCTAATGCCTCTTGCTTCAAGAAACTTATAATGGGTTGGCTTCATTTGAAATTTACGATATAGATATCTCATGGCATTGTAATGTCTATAGAAACAGATCGGGTTCAGGAGTCAATACCAGTAAGTCTTCCACTGACCGCCAGTCGTAAATCTGTCGACCTATCCATTGGGAAGATCTCCTTTACGTCCAGTTAAGGAGTACTGGGTGGTAACCTTTTTAATTAACTCTTTCCCGGTGTCAACAGGAAGAACGAGAGAAAAGACTTCAAGCTCTCGAACAGTACGGAGGTTTTTGGCCCACCGGTCACCAACGTTTGAGTTAATCCCCTTTACATCTGTAATCCCTATTTACAGCGCCCACAGGCTAGGACCCATGTTCCCATAGATCTTAATTAAAAGTTTCATTACATCTAAAACTTCAAATGTTGTTTCTAATGTAAATGTAGAGGCTCAGCTCATCCCAGTATAGATATTCCTGGCCTGTTGTTGAGAGAAGTCCAGACCTAGGCAGACAAGGAGGTGGTTCTCATCCATGATGGAATTGGAAGTTCTGTAAATTGTGCATTCCCTGGAGGAATAAATTCCAATTCTCTCCAGGTATGCTGCAAAGCAATATGTCTAGTTCAAAGTCCGACAAGTGTCTTCTTGGTTTGTTTTGTTGCCCTGTCACATTTCTTTGTATATTGTTCCATTTCTTATTTAGTATGGCTTCTTTTTTCGGTTACCTCAGATGTTCTTCTGGTCAGAAGTCTTTTAATAGCATCTATTAAAAGTGGTTTCTCATTTGTATCGATTTTAGTTCACATTTCGGTCAATCTGTCTGCCAACTCGTTTACTTCCAATTCTGTGTGAGGGAATCCATTGGAAGACAAAAGTTTTCCCGAGACCTTTTAACCCCGTTTAAGGGCCTGTTTCACATCACCAAATGTGAATGATGAAAAATTCTTTGTATAGTAAATAATTCCCTTAATTTAATATCGATTGTGTCGTTCTTAGCAAACCACTCGGCCCAGTACGTTACAATGCCATTTGTGAACTTGATCATTCTTCATTAAGCTATCAAATACTGTTTTGAGGATAGAAGAACTGTGGAGGTCAAGAGGAAGACTGGCAACTGACCTGCATGACGTGGCTGATGTGCTCTCTCTCGGAGAGTATCTCTGACAGGCTCTTAGTGCCGAGAACGGTCCGTAGGGTGGTGGCAGCCAGCAGCTGCGTGGACGAGTCGTAGTTGGCCACGTTCGACACGGCGATGGTGGCGTTGCTGATGCGGTAGTACACCACCGCGTCCACAGACACAGTCACGCTGTCCTTACTCAGCACCTGCAACATATTACAAAGACATTACATTACAAACACGACCTCAAAAATTTCTTTGCAACAATTACACCTTAGGAACTTTCTACGGTTCCGGTGAGAAGGCAGATGACCTTGTGAAAGTCCATTTGTACAACGGTGGTTAAGATAGAAGGGGCAAGGCTACGATACGCAAAATCCTGTATGGTAACCACCATAAATGATTATTTGTATCTCCAATTCGTAATGACTCCAATCGCTTCCGGCACTGAACAGTTCTAAGAGACAGAATCCACGCTAAGGACACCTATTGTGGGAACACATTCAGGTCCCTTACTTCAGCGAATAGAATCACTCAAAATCACGTGACTCAAAGGCCAGACTATACTATTACAGAGTTCTAAGGTAAGAATGATAGGTTTGGAATATTTGAAATGAAAATAACAACTAAAATATTTGAAGTTTTAACTAAAAAAATAATTAAAATGAATAAGGTGGCTAATATATGTGAATGGAATTTAAATTTAAGTATTAAAATCGAAAGCTGTGGACGATTCTAGAATAGGGAAATCGGGGAGGCTACAATCTTGAGAATAATATTTTAGGCGATTAAAAACAAGAGAATAAGGTTATTGAACTTGTCGAATTTCAGAGAAACAGAAGGGCATTGTAGGATTATAATCATAAGTATGATAACTGGATCAATTCCAAGACACAAAATTTTTTGTTAGGATCAATTTATTAATTGATCCTAATTTTTTATATAATTTTGTTCGGATTTGTTTTTAATTGGACATGTCTATTTTAAAAAGGGAATTAATTTATGCTATAACAAATACAAATTTTGATTGCATTAGACCAATTTTAGAAAAGACGAACACTTAAATGCTAGAATGAATTACTGTGATTGGAAAGAACTCATTTCAAAAAAGAGAATAGATGGTAAAACGAAATTAATACAACACATTCTATAAGAACACTTCTGCAAGGATGAACTGCTAAGTATGAGCTAGATTCAAAAATAGGGGTGTTTCATAGTCTCTACTATTATAAAATGAAGTGTTTGTGTGCAGTGTCCAGACGAATCTATGGCACTTACAGCCATGAAATTCGGCACACAGGTAATCCTAAAGGTGACTGAATGTCCCTCGAAGCCCGAATTTTGAAATTTAATCTAGAAAATTTTATAATTAATTTATTGGCATATTTTTGTACTATTTGGTTTCCTAAGAATGGCAGCAGTGTGAAAGAGATCAAATGTTTTAAAACTGTTCACCATCGAACGTATTCAAAGCGCTCTGGAATCACGATTTTTATTTCAGTAGTGTTATTTCATAACATAATTTTGAATTTGTTTAATCGCATTTTTACTACAGGCAAAGAGGTGGACGATCATCAATCGTGAGTACAAACTATTAACCCTAATTACATTAAACTTTTGTTTGGGTATTTTTCGCAAATAGTTATAATGCTTGTGTTAGTAAATTACATGAAATGAAGTAACAGTGTTTATTACTGTTTAATTTGGTTTTGATTTCGCTGATATTGTGATTCATTTAGGTTGTTTGTCGAAATCAGTGAGGTGGCACAACAAGACTTTTTAAAAGTATAGCGTTATATTTAAAGATTCAATCACATTTTTATTTCAGTAGTGGTTTTTCATAACTTACTTTTGAATTCGTATAATTTCTGTAATTTTAATCTCATTTTTATTTCAGGCAAATAACTACATAATTTTGGTTTAGCGTTATATTTAAAGATGCCCCAGCCTCCCAGAAAAAAGAAACGTCTTCGAACAAAACAGCTCGATAACAGAGAAAGAAATCAAAGAAGAGAAGATGAATCCACCCCAGAAAGAGAAACCAAACAGCGAAAGTACAGAGAAAAGCTGAATCCACTCCAGAAAGAGAGACAAGACAGCAAAAGAACAGAGAAAGAGAACAAAGAAGAGAAGCTGAATTCACCCCAGAAAGAGAAAAAAAACAAGATTACAGCAAGTTAGAACCGGAAGAAGTGCTGCTCGAATGCGCATCTGCAGAAATTTACAGAACGCAGCTTTTAATTACGATCCATCAGCAGATTAAGTATCTGATCCTTCGTGCATCATTGGATCAATGTCTGTAACATGTCAACACTGTGAAGCAAAGAAGTGGAGAGGTGAAGTCCCAGGTATGTGCCGCAATGAAGGAAAGGTTCAACTGCCACGGTTAATGGATCCAGCCGAACCCCTACATACTTTACTGATTGGAAATTCAGCAGAAGCTAAACATTTCCAGGCAAATATTAGAAGGTACAATTCCTGTTTCCAGATGACCCCTTTCGGCACAACAAAAGAAATTAGAGTTCGGATACATGCCGACATTTAAAATTCAGATTCAAGTTTATCACCGCATCGGGAGTCTACACCCTCTACCAAACGAAGAGGCTAAATTTCTGAAAATATATTTTGTTGGAGATGGTACACAAAAAGCAGAGCAGCGTTGCAAACACGTTCCGCAGACGAGACAAGACAGTACTTCAGTTACAATAAATGCTGGATCATCACAACTCTTACATCCACAGCTTCAAATCGGCCATGGATAAGACCAGCCCTGAATTCAAAGTGGTAATCTTAGCTGACAAAATCCCACATGGTGAACATGAGAGGCGGTTCAATGCATCAACAATAGGAGAAGGGGCTTTAATCATGGTGGGAGAACCACATGGAACAAGAGACATAGTATTAGAAGAAAAAAGTGCCACCATTAAGAGAGTTCCCCATACGCACAGGTCCTACGATGCGCTACAGCAGGAGTGTCAAACACAATTAAAACACGGGCCATTTAATGCAACTGGTAAGATTCACGCGGGCCACATCACATTTACAAATTTTCGTAAAATTATATTTTGAAGTGGGGATTCAGGAATATGGATAGGATAATTAAAACACATATAATTAAGTGAATTTAGGGTAATGATTTATAATATTGCAATGTAATTGATTTTATTTAAACGTTTATTTAATTTAATGTATTTATAAAACTAAAATTAATTTTTTTTACCGGAAACTTGCCAGCGCTTTCCTCCTACTAGTTTTCCAATATCTGGATTCAAAGACAGAACAGACAATCTTCATTATGGCAGATAGATGTTTATCAGTTAATCTTGATCTGTAGACCGTTTTATTTAATTTCATGGACGAAAATAATAGTTGCTCACACAAGTACGTACTCCTAAAATAGCATAAAATTTGTGCAGCAAACTTTATAATTTCCGGGTATTTTTCACCTAATAAGAATATATTTTGGGAATTCCTACTTCTCGATATTTGTCTTTTAAAACTGAATCATTCTGGAAATCAATTAATTCCAGTTGTATCGAAGTGGGAGCATTTTCAACTTCAAAGGAAAAAAAAAAGGCCTAATAAAAAGAATTTTTTTTTGTAACTGAAATCATTAAAACGTTTATAGAATTCGTTTTTGATTTCTTCAATTTTACCACAATATTATGAAAATGAGCAACTTTGATTTTGTGCTTTTAACTGCTCAGTTGTAGGAAAATACGTCAAAACGTTTTTTGTAGATGATTTTTAAACAAAGTCAGTTTTTGTACAAAACTTGCTATTGCATCGTACATATTCGTTATTAATTGATCTTTCCCTTGCAATGTAATATTAAGATTATTCAGATGACATGTAATATCTGTTAAAAATGCCAGATCTTTTACCCACAAAGGATCTTTTATAATCGATATATTTTCGTTTTTTTTTCATCTTTCATTTCAAGAAATACAATTATTTCCTCCAAAAGCAGATAAAAGCTCTTCAGGACTTTGTGGCATGACAACCAACGAACTTCTGTGTAATAAGGAAGATCTTCGAATTCGGATTCTAAATCTTTAAGGAACGAAGTAAATTGGCGATGGTTAAGTGCTCTCGATCGAATCAAGTTGACTGTCTTACTGTTTTAAGTACTTCGTCCATTTTTAATATTTTTAAACAGAGAACTTGTTGGTGAATAAGGAAATGGAAAGTACTGATTTTCGGTTTATCTGGATATTCATCTTGTAATTTTCTTGTCAGTCTTGACACAAATCCCGTTATCAATTTAGCGCCATCAGTTGTTACAGAAACAAGCCTGTCAAGAGGAAGATTAAATTTTCCTAAAATGTTCCATACAGCATCAAAAATATCTTCACCAGTTGTAGTTCCATAAAAAGGATAATAACATCCAGAGGGCTCTAATTCATTTTTAACATGACGAAATTGTATGTACGGTATTGCCTCGATCTCCCCTAAGTGCTATTTTCTTCGTAACATAGTGTCCTGTTTTCATTTGATTTCAGAGCATCGTGGGCCACAAAAAATTACCTCGGGGGCCGCCAGTTTGACACCCCTGCGCTACAGTATCCACTCATGTTTTGGCAGGGGAGGATGGATATAATTTTGAACTGCGACAAAGAAACCCAACTACAGGAATGCCGCTAAGATTTCTGCTATGCAGTTCTACGCTCACAGGATGATGATACGCTCTTCAAATTTCAACATTTTACTGAGAAGCAAAGACCTGTTAAATTAATTTATCGTTGATATATATGCCAAGATTTGAATCGGAAAGGCTGTTGTACATACGACTAAATCAGAGGACACTGAGAGTGGAACAGTATGCACATTTGAGGGATGCGGTCATGAACGATGGAAATGTTGCAGACATTGGCCAGTTGATCATCTTGCCTTCCAACTTTCCTGGGGGTCCCAGGTACATGCACGAGCGTAGTCAAAATGCCATGACCTACGTGAAAAATTATTTTAGACCGGACCCCTTCATCACTACATGCAATTCAAACTGGACAGGGATACAGAAAGAACTATTTGTTGGGCAAAAACAACAGGATCGTCATGATTGAGCGTCAGAGTCTTGCATCAAAAGCCAAAAACATCGATGAATCTTCATCACAAAGGCAAAGATTTTTGGAGAAGTTAAGTGTCATATGTAAACGACAGAGTGGCAGAAGTGAGGACTTCCTCATGCCCACATTCTGATTTGGCTCAAAAGACTCATTACACGTTCACAGAGTCGATGACTTTATCAATGCAGAAATCCCTAATCCACAAGAAGACCCAGAACTTTTTTGCATTGTAACGAAGTAAATGATGCACGGCCCCAGCGGATGCATAAATCCACTCTCTCCATGCATGAAGGATGGAATTTGCACAAAACAATTCCCACGCCGTTTTTTTGAAAAAGACGCAAACAGGACAAGAGGGATATCCACTTTATCGTCGTAGATCAGCATAAGACGGGGGATTTACTGCAAATATAAATTTTCGAGGATCAGAAGTGTCTGTGGACAATATGTGGATTGTTCCGTATTGCCCTCTATTAACAAAAATTTTCAATGCGCATATCAACGTAGAGTATTGCAATTCTGTAAATCTATAAGGTACGTCTGTAAGTATGTTAACAAAGGATCTGACATGGCTGTGTTTGAATTGACCAGTGGAGAGAATGACCTTAATGAAATTCGTCAGTATCAAATGGGAAGATATATCAGCAGCAATGGAGAATACTCAACTTCCCAATTCATGAGCGCCATCCCACAGTTATTCATCCAAGCGTCCACCTTGAGAATGGCCAATATACTTCAAGACAGAAAATGCTGCTCAACGTGTCCAAGCACCTCAGGAAACAACATTTACGTCTTTCTTCAGACTTTAGCACCCAAGATGAGTTTGCACGCACCCTATTGTACAACCAAGTACCAAAGTACTACACTTGGAACAACGGAAACAAGACATGGAACCGTCGAAAACAAGGACCGTACCAGAACAAGCAGGAATAAGGTCTAGCGATGCACTAGGCCGTGTGTACACCGTCCATCCGACCAACTCCGAATGCTTTCACCTGCGACTCTTGCTGCATGAAGTACAAGGCCAGATGATGTCGTTTACAGATTTGAGAATATTTGAAGGAAGGGTCTGCGGAATTTACAAAGAGGATTGCCAGCTTAGAGGACTTCTGGAGAACGATGAACACTGGAACAAAGCATTGGAAGAAGCAGCTGCATCTCGATCGCCAAAGATTTTACGTAATCTGTTTGGTGTTATGCTACAAACATGCTCGATGTCTTCTCCCGATCAGTTATGGATGAACCACAAGGAGAACCTGTCCGAAGACATACTGCACCAAGCACGCGTACAGCAGCAGAATATGGATCTGGACTACAGTGATGACACCAACATAGCTCTAATCTACATTGAGGATAATATTATATTGTTGGGTGGATCGGACCTAAAAAGCTTTGGACTACCGCAACCCAATCGAAACTGCGATTCATTCCTACCAAGTGAAGAACTTATGGAAAGAAACTTTGACACGAATGTACTCGCAACATACGTATATAGAGGAGAATGAGCCAAAAATGGTCCAAGATCAAAAGGAAGCATTTGACAAGATTACAAAAGCAGTTTTTGATAGGCTCGGTGGCATATTCCTTTTGGATGCTCCTGGCGGTACAGGGAAGATTTTTCTCATCAATCTTCTTTTGACTAAAGTGCGACAGAGAAACGAGATTGCCCTGGCTGTTGCTTCATCAGGCATTGCCGCAACTCAGTTGACAGGAGGGAGGACAGATCACTCGGCTTTCAAGTTTCCCTTAAATCTAGCAAACGCGGCAATTCCTAATGTAACATTTCAAAAAATTCAGGAAATGCAAAGGTTCTACAGGATTGCAAGCTCATTGTCTGGAATAAATGTACTATGTCCCACAAAGCCACATTCGAAGCACTTGATGTCACATTGAAAGACATCAGACGTAACAATGACAGAATGGGAGGCGTCACTATGCTGTTGGCTGGCGACTTTCGACAGTGAAAACTCAACGAGAGCTGAAAGAGGCGGTGTTTCCAAATGTGGCGCAGCACTTTACTGATCACGCATGGCTGTGCCAAAGGGCAATTCTTGCCCCAAGAAACGAAGATGTCAATGTCATCAATAAGCAACTTTTACAAGAATTGCCCGGTAGTGTTCAAATTTACAAATCTATCGATACTATATGTGACACAGATGAGGCTGTAAACTACACAACAGAGTTTTGAACACATTGGAGCCACCTGAAGTACCCTCGCACATATTAGAGCTGAAGATTGGGGCACCGATTACGCTTCTCAGAAATCTGCATCCACCTTCACTCTGCAATGGAACAAGACTCTCTATCGAGAAACTGATTCCGAAAATTATTCAAGCCACCATTATGACTGGACATGCCGCAGGCGATTCATTCCTAGGATCCCAATCATCCCTTCGGATCTCCCATTCCAATTTAAAAGACTTCAGTTCCCTGTTCGTTTAAGTTTTGCCATAAGCATCAACAAGGCACAAGGACAATCGCTGAAAGTTGTAGGACTCGATCTCATTAAACCGTGTTTCTTCCACGGTCAACTGTATGTGGGTTGTTCAAGAGTTTGAAAAGCCGAGAATCTTTACATCCTAGTTCCAAATGAAAGAACATTGAACATAGTGTATCATGAAGCTCTCTAAGCAAAGATCAGTGAGGTGGAAGGAATGAGGTGACATGCCAGTGTTATGTCGGGTGGTGGTGGTGGGACTCATTCTTAAAATTATTGTTTTTCCTTTTTAATGTTTTCAGAATCAGTGAGGACATAACAAGAATGATGTCACGGGTCACAATCGGTGAGGTGGAAGGAATTAGGCGATATGCCCGTGTCATGTCGGGTGGTGGTGGGACTCATTCTTAAAATTATTGTTTTTTTCTTTTTAATGTTTTCAGAATCAGTGAATAACAATAATGATGTCAACCGCAACGTTGTGTGGGTACCGCTAGTAACTAATAAGATCCATTATATACTGAATCTTTAAAAAATAAACGTTTCTAATTTCTGTGCTGCGAGTTTCTTTTCATTTTTCTTATTTCTCCAGGACAAACAATTTTAAAACTCCGTTTTCATATTTAATATCATATATTAGTCACATATTTATTTTAAAAACTAAAAATTAGCTTTGAGCATGTTCCGCTTCGTCAGATGCAATTCAAATTTTCTATAACCAAAACATAATTCATAGAAAATGTCGTAACTCAAATGTTTCAAGAAATTAAATATTAGAATTTCAGAAACAAGTCCCTCACAAAAAATGATGTTTTCTAAGGTCTTTTCAAAGGTACAGACAACAAAATTAAGTTTCCCTCCCGCTGCATACCTGTAACAATAACTCTCATACTTAATCCCAAACCTTACTTCTCTTAGTAAAAATGAGTACAAGATAAATTGCTTACTTCTTGCGGGGGAACGTTGAAAGAAACTGTTCTCAGATCTACTTTGCAGTAGTTGTCCGTGCAAGGTAGAATGAAGAAGAGACCTGAAATCAAAAGAAATGTAACAGCCTTTCGAAAGAAATTTTCGTGGCACATTATTACACTTTTCAACTTACACGATTTGTACGATTAATATGCCTAATGGCTAATCCATCTTCACATTTTTGTTTATCATAAGAGGGTCTCCCATTCTTTTAAATCTTCGAGTGTAACATGTTGGAAATGAAGATATAATTTTTTTTGCCTGGTGGCTTATCATCAAATTAAATCAATACGCAGTCCAGGCGAGGCGTACAGCTGTGCGTCGAGTATTCATGAAGGGTACTCGAGTTGGACGTTGTCTCCTAAAGTCCATATCAAGGGAACATGCAGTCTTCACGCTGATGTTTGTTGAGGGCCCAGTATTGAATTCCGATGTTATTTGAGGCAGTGAACACCTATCGTGTAAAACTGTTCTTGCCAGCCGACGCTGGTTACGCTTCCAGAGATTTCTTTAAGGTCACTGCTGTCATTGTAACTTACAGGTTTTGCCAGAATTCTTGTAGCCACTGTACACCTTAATGGTAGTATGCGAAAATACAAAGTTTTCTTCCTCTGAAATGCTATGACCCATCCCACAGGCTGCAATTATAAAACCGCGGTAAAAATCACTAAAATCGTAATGACTTGCCATTCTCATGGCAAAAATAGCTCTAGATGCTTCCACAGATGTCTATTGCTTTATATATGGACTGGCAAACGCAACCAATGACGTGCATAGGTGACATTGCTATATATTTTGCATAAGCTCTCCTGTACTAGTTCTAGCGCTTCAGTGTATGCCTCGTACCTTCTCCAATAATGCCTTCATACATAATAGGAAGGAAAACTTAAAACATGTTTTTAATTATTATAAAAACCTTGAAAATATTCACTGGGAACCTTAGACTCTAGTTAAATACTACAATCTATTGTTAAGAGAATTAGTGTAGCTTAATTATTCGTTAAATTTTTGATCGGTTATGGTATTTTTTTTCTTTGCACGAATTTGTTCAATGGATGAAGTTTTGTTTCAATGGAAGAAGTCTTCCAGTTTTGTCCGACTCCAGAATTGGCATTTGAGCCACTTGGTCCTGAACGTGTCTTCTCGTTAGACTATGTTAAACGAAAAAAATGCATTCCCACAATTGGTGTGTTTAATGTGATTTCTCGCTCCGACTTCAACAGTGCGTGAAACAAATTATTAGCTACGTTAATCGAAATACATGATTTTCGTACTAGTCTCTTCGCCTGCGAGCTTAACGAACTTTATAAAGTTCGGACAGGAACTTCCACAAGGTAATCAATTTGCTTTCTCACCGAAGTCACTGACACAAACCAACAGCTCTGAAAACAATCGGTTGAAAAGTCTAAATGTCCTATTCTCTTGTCACACAAAACGCTCGTGTTTAATGAATGACAGGACAATACATTAAAGGAACAAGAACGATTTCTTTTCTTTAAGTCATACGATAAAACGTCCATTTAATTGAACAGTAATGGAATCGGAAATATAAAAATATGACTCGGATACAAGTTCAATTTATGGCGAAGAAAATTTGGTCATGGCTACGGATCCATAAACAATTCTTCGATTTACGCCTGCTCAACCGAAACAGATTCATTAATTAAAAAAATCGCACATTGAGTTTTAGAAGAGTCATAAAAGTTCTTTTTCTTTTCGATTAATGTTTCATTTTTCAAATGAGGTTTCCTCACGCATACGGTAAAGAAGGAAAGCAATTCGTGCGGGGTGTTTGGAAAATGAAAAAATATACCAACATTTTTGAGAGAAACCACACCTAGTAACTGAATATCTCCAGCATGAAACAATGAAAAGATACAGCCCAAGAACTGAATCTTTTCATTGTTCTCAACACTAAATAATTAAATATTGAAGGTTAAACTTGAAAGTATGTGAAATATCAGATATCAGCACGAAATAATTCCCCCGACATGAATAGCCTACTTTTCGATGTTTGCATTCATCACAGCATCAACTATAACTGAATGGTTCGCAAAAGGTGTAATTTTTGTGTCTTTCGGAAAAATAACTCTCGTTTAACTCTCGAAGGAAAAATGCAGAATCTATTTGCATATACAAGTCGGGGAGCGAACATTCAGACCTATCTTCTCTCAGAAATATTTTTTCTCTTTTATTCTCACATCTCTAATTCTAAATAAAATGAACTTAATTAAAGCATTTTGTGCTTCCAAATATACTTGTGATTGGAGTGTGTTCAGGTTTGCCACCACGAGTATATACACTGCTGGCCACCCAAATTGCAACACCAAGAAAGACAAGAGATATCACAACAAAATTTATTTTGTAGATAACATGTTGACCAAGTATCAAATGATTAAATTTATAGACTTCTGT
Source organism: Meta bourneti (assembly GCA_933210815.1). Lineage (NCBI taxonomy): Eukaryota > Metazoa > Arthropoda > Arachnida > Araneae > Tetragnathidae > Meta > Meta bourneti. The sequence continues at coordinate 52,645,602 of OW119928.1, forward strand.
GAAGTGTGGTTCCTGCCAAAATCAGTATCCAGAGTAGCCGCCATTGTTGGAGATCACCGCTGCCACACGCCTCGGCATTGATTCAAAGAGACTTTGGATGTGTTCTTGGGGTACAGCAGACCAAGCAGCTTCCACACGTTGCCAAAGTTGATCTGGTGTGGCAGCTGGGGATGTATTCTGGGTCAATCGTTGAGCAACCATGGACCACATGTTTTCTATCGGCGAAAGATCCGGAGAGCGAGCTGGCCAGGGAAGCAATTCAATCTGGCGATTGACGAAGAACCCTTGGACAATGCGTGCCACGTGTGGTCGCGCATTATCCTGTTGAAATATGGCTGTGGGCAAGCCCTGAAGGTAAGGAAGGACAACTGGCTCCAACACCTCGGAGATGTAGCGCTGGCTGTTTAAAGTACCGGCAATGCGTACTAGAGGAGTGCGAGAGTGATATCCAATACCGCCCCATACCATAATACCCGGTGCAGGACCAGTGTGGCGGTGCATAACGCAGCTGTTCAGCATCCTCTCTCCACGGTGTCTCCAGACTCGAATCCGACCATCGTGGTGTTGCAGACAGAAGTGTGACTCGTCAGTAAAGACAATTTCATTCCATTCTGCCGTCCACATCCTTCTTTCATCGCACCATTGGCGGCGGAAACGTCTGTGGTTCTGCGTCAAGGGTAGACGAAGCAATGGACGTCTTGCGGACAGACCACTCTGCTGTAAACGGCGTCGAATGGTACGCGCAGACACTGGATGATGCGGTACAGACTGAATGTGCTGTGCTATGGTTCGTGATGTGGCTGAGCGATCCGTCACTGCCATACGCACAATATGCCTGTCATCACGTGAAGTGGTGCACTGAGGTGGATGCGATCGAACACGTCGGTCCGTCGTACCATCCAACGATCACATATCCGCATTACAGTTGTTTGGTTTCGTCCAACACGACTACCGATTTCCCTGAAAGATAATCCACAATCTCGGTAGGCCACTATCCTTCCTCTGTCGAACTCGGATACTTGATCAAAAGATGATCGCTGTTTTCTACGAGGCATAATTGATCGTTTTTTTGAAAAAACCTCAAGAAAAACACAATTGCCGTACTTGAAATCGTCGAAATCTCCAAGCCTTAAATAGCGCTTTGAAGTGGCGCCACAGGCGCGCGTGATGTGCGTCTGCGCTGAAATTCTAATCATTTGCATATCTCACCTCCGCTAATGCATGTTGTAAATTTCATATTATTTGCATGCTTCCTTCAGGGTGTTGCATTTACGGTGGCCAGCAGTGTACCTGTGATACTTGAACCCTTTGAGAGTTACGAGATTTCGAGTAGTGTAGTATTGCCTTTTTCCTCACATCACATACACAATTTTAGTGATGGAACATGTTTTTTCGGTATGTATTCAGGTAACCAGAAGTGAAATCCTCGTTCTCCTGGTGTTTAGTTTGTTTACGGAGGAAATTCCTCACTCAAAATTGATCGCACTAGACCCATACGATTCACTCATCGTCATTTTTACTGGGAGAGAGCGCTCCCAACTGTAATTCATGCTCAACTCCTTTTTCTGTTAATCATATTCTGATTGCCTATACTGTCTTTAACGATCTCAAAGTATTAAATTTTTTTAAGTAAAATTTTTAATCTGTCTTTAATGATCTCGAAGTATTAAATTTTTTAACAGTAAAATTTTTAATCTACAAGGTTTTGGTTGGGAAAAATCCCCATTCAAATCTTTTCGCATTTTTGCGTACAATTGGTTTTTTAAATCTCATGCAATTTCTTTTTCAAATTCAAAATGGTACATCAGCTTGCTTTTCCAATTCTTTTACAACTCAATCTTTCAAATTTTCATGCACGTGAATTAAATTCAAATACTTTTATCTCAATTTCTGAATTCTCATTTTTGGCCTTTAGCATAACGCTGCTATTTGTTGTTTAATTTTATAATCTTGCGGCTTGTTCTGCTTAGGACTTAACCATAAAATTCAACATCCAATCCAATTCACTCAAAATTGAAACTAGCAAGAATGAGGGTGGCTTGGATCGAACTCTTATTTTGATTATACCTAGAACTAGTTATTTACACTACGATTCAGAAACGGGGTGGATAAAAAAAATTACCAAGCGGATAGCTATTAAGTTTTTATATTGAAAATGGTTTGAAGAGAAATGATACTCACCAGGACCCCTGGCGCCCCCTTTGGACAGTCGACCCAACCGGAAAATGACAGCTCTCTCGTACTCTTGGACAACCTGAAAACAAAAACAGAATCATATTATTCTTGCGGATATGAGAAACATGCAAATAAATTCAACTGCTATTCTATTTTGTGCCTACCCAACTAAAAGTATACTGTGGTTCCGGTGGGAAGTCCATTTGTGCAAAGTTTAAGATCTCGGGAAAAAGAACTATCATACTCAAAATCAGAGTATGAAAAAAAAATCATGATTTATTTTATTCAAAAACATCGGATTTATTTGATTTCAATCAGATTTTTTTTATTTCAATCAGATTTTTATGATTTTAATTATTCCTTGCCCGTAGAAGTTTAAATTTTTTGGACATGAGACACGCAAATAACAGTGTAATTTCTACATAGTTCTGATTTATGTTTAATATTAATATATGTGGAATCCATCCCCACGCCGCCACAGAGGTCGCGTCCAGCGCGCGGAGTAGAACTGTAACTGTAACTTTATTTCCCCAACTCAGTTCGAGTTGAGCTGGACTTGTGACTGTGAAACGCTTCCACGCGCAGGTGGAGCGCCGTTTATACAATTCGTGCATGTGCCAGCGTGTAGGCTGTGCCGGCATCCATGTAACCTTTCATGTATATAGTAGTTAGTAGAATAACTAAATATTGTGTTAGTCCTAATCTCCGTGTCATCCAGCTTCACTTCATCACACCCTAGACACCGTACTACATATATATGATGTATAACATTAATGTATTAGGAAATATATCTGGGTGTTTGAAAAATTAAAATGCGACATAGGAATTAGAAAAGTAAATCCCATGATAGAGTAAATAGAACAGTGCCACAAATGCCATGCATAAGAAATGTTTTTCCATCTGGTTCTCAAGTAGTTTAGATTACTTTGAGTTTAGCTCATAACAAGTGAAGTGAAATTTTTAGACCTATATAAATAAGGTTGTGGAATCCCACCGACGACACTATTATTATGATTTTTTGTACAAAATTATCTAAATAAATTTCAGAATTTTTTGCATTATAGCTGTAGAAAAAATTTCAGGGGATCAATTCATAAAATTTCCCAATAAAAATTAATTACCAAAACACAAAACAAAATGCAAATATTAAAATTGCCCATTATAACGATTTATGTGCAAAATTGGAATGCTTTAGTGACACTGCAGAAAACCTTTTCATTGTGTCTGTTTTATAAATACCTTATTTTCATGAACACACTACAATACTAAATAAATAACTAGATCTTAATAAAGAATACAAGTTTCCACGATATTAATAATTTGAGTGAATATATTTTGAGCATCTTCACCCATCATATGGAGAAGAATGATTCAAAATTACCCATGGATTTAAAGTCACATGGAATGTTTCAAACAAAACTCACGCTGATGAACAGGCTTGTGAGTGACACTTGTTGGTCAATGACCCAAGAGGGAAATACATAGTTGTCTGTTAATTATGATCCCAAAAGAAAATCCCAAATCGAAAAAGGTTATTTAGTGTCTTTAAGGGAAGGATGATTTTCAGTATAATTTTTGGGATGAACTGAGTACGAGCAAAGTTCTTAACTTATTTGAATAAAATAACATGCAACTTATTTGATTAAAATAGCATGCATCTTGTTCATAGTTATATCATTTTCAACATTATTAAACAATACAGAAAGGAAAATGAAACTTACAATTTTAATTTAAATCAATGATTCTTTAATAAAAACAACTTGGTTTAAATCGGCATAACCTGCTCAAAATCACCTTAAAAAATAATAACTTATGGCAATCGCCACAGGTGATTATTTTTTAGCCAACTTTGAATCACTACTATCGCTTCTAATTACTAATCTGTGCTACAGAACCCAATTCTGGGAAAGCTTGCTTCCTACTTTAACAAGTAGACTCGTTTAAAACTACGTGACAAATGACAACTTGCCGAAGCCAGACAAATAGAGGCATTTTTTGTCAAGCTCAATACAGGTGGCGGTAGGGGTTTTTCGGCGATACGCGTTTCCTATACGTGTGCTGAAAGTTAAGTCAGTTGGCTTGTTTTACGAAAACGATTTCAGCATTTCGCCAAATAAAATTCTAAAGAATAAATTCTCAATTGATAAATGACAGTTGATTGGTCAACATCGTTTAAACGTCAAATGTTGACAAAACGGCAATAAACATTTTAAGGTAACCTCTATTTGTATCACGCAAGGGCATTTGGACAGCTGAAGTAAAATCTGCGCAGACCGTCCTGGTTTGTTTGTTTACAAAGGAAACCCTTCTCAAATCTTGATTGGTTCAAACGAAATCGAGAAAAATCATTCTAAACGGAAGAAATATAATAGCTATTTGTGATTGGGCTCGTTTATATGGATCAGCCGCGCTCTCACGACCTAATCTTGCAGGTAATGCAAGCAATCGATGTATTTGACATGCAGGATATAAAGCGTTACTTAAAAAATAAACAGATTCATTTCCGAGAGAAAATAACTTTATAGGTTATAATGAGCCACGTCATCGACCCTTTGGAGCGGATTGATTCGTTCGGTACGCTCCCTTTGTTGACCCTTTCTGTGATCGGTACAGGGCTATCGCTATACATGCACTTTCGCCCCAACCTTTTTTTCGGGAAATGACACAACGAAAGAGCCGGTTGTTTGCGACCGTTGCTAAGGGTTGAACACAGCAGGAATCGGGTACTGCCGTGCTCCTTTGTGAAAGTGCCTTATCTGTGTGTGCGTTGTGAATAGTGATGGGCTTTTATTTCGTTAGCAGTTTCAATAACAGTGTTGTAAAATAGCAGCAACAGTTATCGGAAATCGGGCTATCTCAATAACAGTTAGCAAAATAGTTGGTGAGATAGCCCAGGGAAGCAAATTCAGTCAAAGTAAATTCAAATTCAAAAATTGAAATTTCTAAAACATTTTGATAAAAATAAAAAGTTACATAAACTATTTTTTTACAAATCACTGAATGGGCAATTTAAGCAGTTAACATCCGTTAAAAGCAACAGTTAACAGCAACCGTTAAATTTAATTCCTAGCAGTTAGAATGAGTAATTAACAGAGCTGAGTAATTTGATCTCAGATCCAGATATAGGTGTGCATGAAATTAAGTACCTGAGAACACTCGTTGTCTCTTTATTGTTACCCAGAGTTTGAGGTGGAATCCCAAATCGCAGACACATATTTAAGATGTGTTGGCGATAATCGATAGGTATCACACAGATACGCGAATAAGACTTATGTCAATGGCACACGACCTTTTTCTCCCTGTCACATTTACTCTGCTTGCAACGCGAATGAGACGAACAGTTCTATTAGTTAACAACGGACAAGCTTTGTTAAACGTTGCTATCTAAATAGTTTGGCCTTAACATAGAAACATATTCGATGTATTTGCGATGTCTTTAGGGGTGATGTTTTGCGACGATGCGATGCGTTTGCAGCATGTGGCATAAAAGATGTGATAAATACATGTTTGTGGTATATTTCTGTTACCACGACGTGCATGAGACTATAGCAGACCGTCAACATTAAAAAACTACCAATCTTTTTTTCCTCCTTATCCTTGGAATTTGTTTGCTATAGCTACTTTCTGGAGAGAATAAAGAACGGCTAATGTATATCAAAAATAATTTAATAAAAGAAACTTACATATGACTCCCGATATGTCAAACGAGAAAGCGTAGAAAGTCCTTCAAAGTTTTTTAATGTTCTAAACTTGAAGGGATCACACACGAACGTCTGCCACCGCCTCTCGCAGAACGGGTCTCTTGGTTTAGCTATCACCTGATACAGACCAGTGGCGGCTTTTCAGGGGAAGGAAGGAAGGGAAGCGCCACTTCAAAAACATTTTTCATCAAATTCATTTTTCAAATTACATTTCTCGAATTAGTCTTTTTTTTCAGTATTTCATATATGTATACATCTTCAATATTTCTTCGTAAAATTTCGCTTTTTTTTCTTTTACGATTTATAAATTACTAAAGTACTTACAAATAGGAACGAATTTAATTTCGCAGAGCGCCTTATTCAATACACGGAAAATGTCTTACAATGCTTACGACTGTAGACAGCGAAAGCTTAACACGGAAATTTTTGCTGAAAAATAGCTGCGCATATTCCGTAAGCCAAATGGTTACTATGACAATACCACCATTAGCAGCCAAAAAACATTTAGACAGTCGGCTCCGAAGGAAGGAAAAAGCTAGAAACCGCGATTCCCCTTCCTCTATAGGGTTGCCGGTTGAAATCTAAAAATAGATGTCCCTCGTTTCCCGTTACAAGCAGCGAATACAGAAAACTAATAGAGGGAGCTTTAGCGCCAAAAAGTCTAGCCAATCGCGTCGAATCTGCCGAATATTAAATGAAATAGAGCAGGGTCATTCCACGCAAAATGAGTAAATCGTCTGTGGCTGACATATCATCGCTTTTAATAAAAATCAGTTTTAAGATAGGTCACAATACAGTAATGACCAACTGCAAAATATTAGATTTCAGAAAACTGTATTTTGCATTTCTATATCTTCAGAAAAGAGTCTCAGGAAACATCAGAATATAATTTCATAGCCGTCATTGTTGAATCTGAGGGATCGAAGAAAATAGAAATTTTGCCAATTTGCTACAAATTTCAAATTGCTCTGGTATCTCTAGAAATGGAAAGACAATATTAAAAATTATTCTTAATGTAGAGCCTTTCCTAACAAATAGCGTGGCGTAATTTTGTGATTGTATTTCCTGAGACAAAAATAACCTTTATAAAGAACAAAACATTTAAAAGTAAAAATTATGGAAAAATACGATTTTTCAATTTTTAAAAATGCATATTTCACTCCAAAAACATAAAAACTTTTCTACATAAAAGAGCAAGATGTCTATTATATGTCCTGAAATTTTCATAATTGTAATTTGATTATTTTTGTCTCAGGAAAATTTTTAATTAGACGTAAATTTTACTTTTTTATCGCAGCTGATAATGAGTTATAACCTCCGATAATATAAAAATGCGATATAAGAATGAAATATAGCTATTATTATGGTGCACGTGCAAAATTTCACACGAAATTTCTTTTAAAGTATTTTTTGCTTAATCCAAGGAGTGTTTCCATCAGTGAAATAATTAGGTGGAAAGTTAATTTTGTTACAGAAGTCTTTTCGATTTGCTTTTTCCTTTGGAAACGTAAGTATTAAATACTACTATTTGTGAATATTAAACGCGTTTTGTAAATATTAAGCATTATATTAGTCAGGTAAACACTAGTGTTTGAGAGTAAAAAAAAATTAAACATCGTTGTTAAACTCGATTTTCCCAAATGTACATAACTCTCTCTCACGAATCCTTTTCCAAATTTATCACAATCACTAGTGAAATAAGTAGATTTCAAGTTCGGCAGCACTAGTAAAATTTCAATTTAAGCAACTACGAAATTGAACAAGAGACCTTTATCAAATTGAAAGTGAATTTGAAGACAATCAAGTAAAGGTTTTAAATGTTTAAGCTTTTTTAATTCTGATTTGATGTTCTGCTTTTAAAATTTCCTTAGAAAGTTAAAAATAATTTGGTATTTCATTGTTGACTTGGGGTTTTATTGTTTCAATTTGAAACGAGTAATATGCATAGAATGGGAAGGAAATGCTGTGATTGGCGATAATAAACATTGCCAGTTAGTGTGATACTAATGGAATATGGTAACCCGTCGTAGAACATCCGAATAGTCGTTTGGCGACGAAACTTTTAGTCGCCAATTGATTGGAAGGGCAATAACGTGTTTTTGCGTTTTACTAATTTTGTTATTGTTGTTTTGGGACTCAAAATACAATCCTGAATATTTCTACAAGTAATAGACATTAAACTATATTTTTCCAAAATATAGTTTTCGTCAGAGCTGTCCTTCATTTCATTTTATGTGCCTATTTTAAGTGGAAAACCGTCATTTTATAATTTTCCTTTGCTGTTTGGACGATGAAGGAAATAAAAGCCGAATTCAACTTCAGTAGTAGTTTTATCATACCTAGCACTATCTGGCATGAATTTCAACGATGCATTTAATTTCCTTTAGGTCATAGAAATCTTTTTAATTCTATCAAAATCGACTATTTTCCATTTTTCGCTACTAATTTGTAGCTTAAATATGATGTTAAAAATTGTTGTTTTCAAATAGATAAAAAGAGAATTCTTCATAGATTACAAAAATATGAAATATTGTTGTTTACGTTAAGTAGTTTTTGAGAAAGAGATATTCAAACATGTGCAACATCAAGCGATTTCACAACTGCTTTTCAAAGTTGCAAGCCCTTAAAATCCCTGAAACTTCCGAAATATTTCATTTTGAGCTAAATTATTTTGGATATCGTTATTTTTGCACAAACTTATCCCCTGTAGCAAATTTCATGAAAATCCATCACCCTACGGCCACAGGGTTTTTCTGATTTTTGCTCATTTCAAATGGAATGACCCAGCAATGATTTTGTTGACCATTTTGTTTTAGATCTTTCAGCGGAATGAATCCAATTAATGATATTGTGTGTAAATTATTGGAAACTGCGTTTAGCCGGTGGAAAGACGAAGACTAACGAGACGTATTACGTCAAGCACGTCCAACGGATTCATTGACGAATATGGCTAAAAAAGAAATTTAAAAGAGCGGTAAGTCGTACAATACGTATTAGTTTTCAAAAGTGTTGGTACCTTAAAAAGATTATTTTGTTGGCCGTGCTTGCTTTTTAGTAATAAACATTCTGTTTGGAATAAAGACGGATTCGCAGACTTATTAAACATAACACGAGCATTCCATAGGCACGATGATTCTGCTGAACATCTGAAGTGTGAATTAATGCTAAGAAATTTTTTTTTAAGTCAGAACACGATTCCCGATGCTCTGAGGGAGAATCCTAGGCTTTTTCAAGTGCATTTCAATGAAAACGTTCGTTTGAATAGACTGTTTCAACAAACAGTGATTGATGCAGTAATATATTTGAGTAAACAAGAAATGGCATTACGGGGCCATGATGAAAGCAGTGACTCCATAAATCGCGGAAATTTCAAGGAATTACTAGGATTGTTGATATCAAAAAGTCCTTTAGAAATTCAGAATCATTACAAAAAGATTAAAAACGTCTTCGCTGGCGACTCCAAATATTAAGATTTGTGAATTGTGAAGGCGTATTAGTTGAACGATTTTTGGGTTTCCATGATGTGAGTGAAGACAGAACGTCAGAAATGTTATACAAAATGTTGGATCCGTTTGATTATTAACACAAATTAATAGAACGATGTTACGAAGGGGCCAGTATAATGTCTGGACACTTTTGAATGGACTCCAGAAAAAAGTCAAAAAAAGAAAAAAAAGAAAAAAGCCAGTTCCTCAAGCCGTTTTTGTCCATTGTCTAGCACATCGTTTCAATCTTGTATTGAAGCAAAGTTTTTCTAAAATTTCTGTCGAATTTTTTTTGCAAGCCTCAGCGGCATTCCTTCGTTTTTACATCACTCGGCGAAGCGATCTTATGCTCTTGCATCAAATTCCACAAGAAGCATACCAACTATAACACACACTCGATGGTCCTCCAATTCGAAATTAGTGAATGTGATTGTTGAAGATTGGGATAAATTAAAAGAAATATTCGAATTTATGACAAACAGCGAACAAACAACAATTCAATTCAACAATTCAGCGAACAAACATTCAGACAAAACAACAATTCAATTTGCAAAGGGATTTTTAAATATGAACGATTTTGAATTTACATTTTTGGCAGTAGTATTCAACGAAATTTTTGGCCTTACTGGTGTATTATTCGAAATTATCCAGAAAAAATCCCTAGATTTAAACTATTGTGTATCTCAAATAAAATACACTCGTAAGCTATTGAGCCGTAAAAGGGACGATGATGTTTTTAAAACACTGTTTGAAAACACGCGTAAAATCACATCTAAACGGGAATATGAGGCTCTTTCACTAAAAACAATTTCTCAGAATTATAAAAAGCTATATTTTGAAATTTTAGACCACATTCTTATGGAAATAAACACAAGATTTCAAGATTGTAAAAAACTTCAATTTATTTGTCTTGCTGATACAACGAAATTCGAGCAATTTAATTTACATTTTCCATCTCAGGCACTTGAAAATCTTCAACAGTTTTACGGCGATGTGTTTAAAAAACCCATCGCCTTAAAAATGAACTCTTATATATGCCGATGGAAAATTCAGGAATATATCGACGCAAGAACTTCTTCGAATGCTTTATGATGATAAAGAAATTTTCACAGAAACTTATAATTTGTTTTCTCTCGTCTTAACAAAGTGTATCAGTGGAAAGGAGTTTTTCTTGTCTTAAAAGAATAAAAATTTACTCAAGAAATACTATTTCGCAAAAGAGACTTTCTTTAGCAAACATTTCTATTCAAAAAGACGTATTAGTGACGCTTATGAAGAAACAGCAATTTTATCGATAGCATATCAGACAGATTTGCAGCATTAAAGGACAGAATTGATTTATTTTGCAGAAAATAGGGGTAAATCCTCATTAACTAATTTTCGGAACTGCTATCTTTTCAAATCACTGGCATAGCCAAGATTTAATTTCGGGGGGAATGATTTCGGGGAGGCCCTTCCCCTATTTTCCAACCACGAGCCGCCGCTGATACAGACGTGCTTTTATCTCGCTCTCATGGAGTGATTCGTTTCGAATTCTCTCCAAGTGAGTCATTGATTATGAATTCTCATAGTTCTTTGGAACCAAATCCTGTTGGCAACACCGATTTCAACCCTTATCTCACCCAAGAATTACTCCAAAACTTATTGGATCAAATGAATTCCACGACTCCTTACCTGACCCGATAGGAACCCCCTTTCCCTGGTGGAAAGTTCAATCCGAGATCTCCGGAACCACTCTCCAAAAAATGGACGAATCAATTCCAATCATGTTGCAAGTTGTGGAAAAGTACAACGCATCGCATTCTAAATCTACTGAACTCGTAAATGTACTAGACTGTCTAAACCTACTGAACGACCTAAACCTCCCAAAAATCAAATCTCCATTAACTTCTACTCCTGCAACTCCGAAGAAACGCAGCAGTCCGAATAAAAAATCGACTCCTTGCAAAAAACGTCACACTGATTGTGAGAATGTGCAACCGATCTCGCCCCAATTGAGGCCAAGTTGAAGAACTCATGACAGAAAAAGGTAGGTACCATCTTTCCCCGTCGAAAACGATCTTGTTTGCAAACATGCGGGGAGACTGACGTCACGACTGCTCGCAAGTGATTTTTTTATTTCAGAGATTGGAAAACTGACTTAAACGGGGAGATCGCACTGTATGATGCGATGAGCTGGACTGCTCATTTTTGTCTAAGATCCTTTGTAAATACATTACATATTAATGTTAAAATAAACGTGAATGTCTAAATATTGGCATTTGGTTATATTTCTCTACTCTGGGTTCAACCTAATTGATGGAATTTTTAAATATTTCCGTGGAGACGGAAACATACGACAAACCTGATGGGCGATCTGTCCAAGGTGCAAGTCCAGATGACCAAGCTCGGATCACCACGCAACGTATCCCGACACTGATGCTGACGGATTTATCACTCCTTCCAACCGGAAATATACCAAAAACTCCAGCCTCCAATCTGAATCTGATGTTGATATCACCGACTGGAGCGTTCACGATGATAATACTCGAAACGCTGAAATTAACTCTCCCACTCCACCGAAACCTAATAACAAAAAACGACCGCCACCTTTTTTTATTACCCCCAGTAAAGACTGACCTCAACTTCTATCATTCATCAGACAGGATGCACCCTTCGTTAAATCTACCCTCTCCGGTGATTTCCATCTACACCGATGAAGAATACAGAACCGTTTCCCGCTGGCTCCTTCGACAAGGTATCAAATTTAAAGGCTACCAAACTCGGAAAAAACCATCAAAATCGTCATCAGAGGCCTCCCCTCTGATACTGACCCGGACACCATCAAACAAGAAATCGAACTACGTAACTTCCAAGTTCATAAGATCAAACAGCATACAAAATTTAAATCCAAATTACCCATGCCACTCTTCTATCTCCAAATTATCCAACCAAAAATACTAACGAAATCTACAATATTACTCAAATGTTTGGTAACGAAATCTCAATTGAATCTAATCGTGGAAGAAAAGGCCCTACACAATGTTGGCGTTGTCAGGGCTTCTTCCACTCTGAAAACTGCACCCTCCCACGTAAATATATCCGTTACTCTGGCCCTCATACGGCCAGATTGCTCTTTCACCAGATGACCCATTAAATGCAGCAACTATGGTGGAGTTCATGCTGCAAATGTCCGAAATTTCCCAAAACCCGTGCACACATCGCACCCAATACCATAGCCGCACCTCCAACCTCTCTCGTACCGCCAATCTAGACTCTTCTCTGACAACCACATACGCAAGTATAGTTTCCGAACAAAATCCTCTCTCTTGTCCTCCTAAACTATCCCCTACTACCCAAAATAATGAAACTCGTGTAATGATACCCTTCTTGCTGTTCTTAATCTTACCAAAGAAAATAACTTCGATACCTCTACCATGCTTAAAGCCTTTGAAAATGCCCTCCCGAACTCTGTTTAGCTACTACAGGCGTTGACCGCGCCTTTATCATTTTAAAACATTTTTGTCACTGCTCTCAAAATTAATTATGATAGTGGGTTTACTCTTAGTTGATTTTTTCAAGAAATTCTAAACCCAACTATATGACACTTTGCCCTTTTTTTCTTCCTAAATTAACTCCATTACCCCACCAACTTTACCATTTTTATTGTTCGTTTGTCACTGTTCTTGCTTATTTGCTTGTCCCTTTCGGCCATGTTTTGCACCCAACTTCTTCCACATCTTTGGAACGTGTTCCGGACAACTAATTGTATCTTTTTAAATTTTATCTTTTCCCAATTATTTTCCATTTTTTTCCGTGATTATTGGCACTCTTTAACTTTCTTCTTCACAATCATAAAATTCTTCATCAATTATGATGTGGAGGTTCGCATTAATTGCTAGGTACTCAGTAAACGATACGCGCCCGTTCCGTTCCTGCAAGAACGTATCCATCTCGAAGCGCAGCGGACTCGTGGTGCCGAGCTGAAGAAAAACACCAGACCACTGGCGAAGGTGAGGGATTAACTCCGAAAGGTTTTTCAGCAAAATGTCTGGTCAGGTTGCGACAGAGACAGCTGCTATCTTTTTGCGACGTAAAAACCATCTCTAGTGCTAGTTGGGATTGGGGTCATCCACCTTAAAATGAAATAGACGGAGCATGTGCCCGCAGCTTCATGTTATTTCTTGCAGTTGCTCAGTTTGAAGATCTGTCACGTGGGTGTGGGTAAAAGCATGAATCCTAAATTACTGATTGGTTATGATTATCCACCGTGATCAAAAACACTAGTCTGCGCTTCCATAGCCAATCGGCTAAGTCGCTTTGTGATTTATCCTTTAGAGATCTTACGACAGCGACTCGAGCCACATGATCCGTCTATTTCATTAGATGGTCGATGATTGGGGTATGGTGACGTAAACAGGAAGGGGTTTGTTAAACTGCACTGCTTTGCTGCTAATACTGCTGTCTTAAGTGCATATTTGTGTTAATATTCCATGATGTTTTAGAGACGTGCATGCCGTACCAGAGCTCGCCTTTCAATCTCGTCATGATGTGTGTGCAGGAAGAGTGATGAAGGGCACTACTCACCTTGAAGCAGAAAAAGAGCGAGATCGGCATAGTGCAGATGATGAGCAGGTACGAGATGGCGATCAGGAAGGTGTCACAGATGCCCGGAGGTTCATCGGACCCTGCAGAACACAGAAACATTTCGTCAGTCTAACACTACAGAAGACACAACTCAATTTCGAATTCACTTCATTTCAAGTTCCGTTTAGATTACAGTGCATGCTGGATACAAATTGTGCGTCACAGGGATATTATTTCGAAAAATGTGAATGGAATTTTTTATCCTACGCCAGACCTCAGCCTTTTCGCCATAAGTCTATCTGCCAGTCTAATATAGTCTAGAAACAGAAATAAACTATGTAAGTCTGTCAGTAGAATTATTCAATAAAATCAGGGCAACTATTGAGATGGATTCCTGTCATGCCTGAAAGGCCACACAGAGGGCAAGTTAGTGAGCTTGACAAATGAATGAAAGCCTAGGAAACTAACTTTATATTATGTACTCCAACACGTCGCAAGTCCAGAAACAGCCGAACAAAATGTGAAATTTAGTAAAGCTATCCTCTCTCTCTCTAAACGTAACGAGATTTCTGAGTAGTGTAGCATGCATTTTCCCCACCCCATACATAATTATTAGTGCGATATTATTTGTGTGATATAGGACTCTGCTCATCTCCATGTTTTAAAATGTATCATACAAAAGCTGAGTTTTGAAATTAAATAAAAATGTAAGTATTAAATGCATGCTCTTTTTTTTTCTCACATCCATTTCTGTCAAGTGTTCTTAAAAGTTCTTGTTCGGAAAAGCCAACTTTAAGTAAAAATGCCAATTTTTCGCTATAATTAAAAATTATCATAAATTATGCAATTCAATACTTGTAACAGTTTTGACTGCTTATTTGAATTTATATAATCGATTTGAATACAAAATTGTTTACCAAAAATGTGCTAATTTTTGGACACAATATGGCAGAAAAAACAGATATTATCGCTTCTCAGAGGTTAACCCTCTGAGAGGCGATAATATCTGTACCACTTAAAAGTCTTCCCTGGATACCTTTTACTACTTTTTACCTTCTTGACCAATAAAATCTTTACAAGGATTCTTTCAACCAATATCGATGAGATTATTTAGTCATTCAATGGAATGTAGAGTAAATACCATCCAGCACCAGTACTAATACACCATCAGGAAATCTGATGATCAGAGGGTTAAATAACCACATCAGGAGCATTCTACTGTCATATATATGGGACAGTCGCACACATATTTTAGTCATGAAAATGGCTGTCTTTTTTATTCTTTATTAATCAAAACACTTCCCTAATCTTAAAATATATTTCCCTGAGGCCCCGTTCACATGAGGCGTTTTCCAACGCGCGTTTTACGTCTAAACAAAACGCGGGTAGCCAAAGTACATAGAGTTCTACTGGAGTGTTCACATGCAGAAATCGCGAGAATCCAAGCGCTAGATAGCTTCGGCACCAGCAATCTCCGGTCGCTCTCGCGATTAGAAGGCGTTCGGAGAAGCAAACATTTCTACTGCACCGTTCCCATGACACGCGTTTGGAAGCGTGTTAGGGCTTTTTTATTCCCCTAGTCCAAAATTCTATCTTCGCGAACGTTAAAGATAGAGTGAAAATTTCAACGGATTTGAAATCTGCGAAACATTTTACACCAGATCGATACCTGAAATATGATTTTCTTTAAATAAATAATTTTTCAACTGTAACTTTAATATTTTCGCGATATGCATTTGACGAATATATCCATTACGAACACAAAAGGGAGTATAATTCTCGTTTTTATAGAAAAGATATAACTTGATTGGAGTATTTTGTCTTAATCCACTGCTTTATATTTATGGCCATTAAAAATAGGATGAGAAAATTTAATCGTATTCGATTTATTGAAGAAATTTACCCTGCTTTCACACAAAACTTGCAAAAATGTGATAGTTTATAATTAAAAAGGATAGTGGGTAATTTTATTTCTGGGAATAACGTATACCGATAACTGTCCGTTCTAGTTTTCATGTGCGGCAAACGTCTTTAAAATAAAGCTTAAATTAAATATTCAATTTAAAAGATATAAACTTTAGTTATTTTTTATTTGTCCTCAACGGGTGAAATGCGTACGATAAGTTTCAACTTTCATTCATTTTCACATCCTCGTGTTACATTGAACTCGATATCACTTTTGAAAATGAACTTAATTAATATTTTAATCTTGCAGTTAGTGTTATTACTACTTTAATCAAAATTTTTATATTATACATACGTGTAGGCGCAAATTCTATTAGCAATCTCCTGGTTTTCGATATATACTGTTTTTCTTTGAGATTTTTTAAGTTTTAACATAATTTTTTCGTTTCATCGTGAGGTTTACTCAAATTTTAGTCGAAATATTTCCAGTCATTATTCCATTCGTGGTTCCATTTGTGCTACAAAACCCCTGAAAGAGGGTAGGTTGGAGGGCTAGTATTCGTTTCGGATAGTCGGAACTCAGGGAAAATTGTGTTTAAAAATTAAAAAACTAATTATTGTTATATATGTGTTATTTGTGCTGATACATTAAAATGTTTAGAGACAGGTTTTAAAAAAGTATAGAGATTTATTTGAAGGAAAATTAAATAAAAATTAGCTATAGATCGTAGGAAACACGATAAAACCTGCAAAAATAGCATAAAAAAAGAAAGGTTATCACCAGTGCCGGATTTTGTTTGCGTGTCATCTTTGGATAGTACTTTCGTAGACAATGCCATATAAACAGAAATTCCGTTTCCAATTTCCTGGTTCTAGAAATAAAGTTTTTTGGGGGATATATTTTTACTTTACACTCTCAATTTTAAAATTTTAAGGAAATCGTTTGGTTATTTTCCAGTCAGTTTAGTTTTTAATCAAAGTTTTACAGACATATTCCAATTTTTCATACGCAGTTTCGCTTTTACGATAAAACGCATTACAAATGACTCATCTGCTAGCTCGTTGAGCCCAAAAAATCCGTCATCACCTCTTAATACAAAACAAATCCTTCTTACTATTTTTATTGGTGGTTGAATCATCGACACTGGAGAGTGAAAGTTATAGGGTTTCTTCCTCTAGTCTTGACAGTAAAAAACGAATACTTTTAAAATTTTAGAGTTAATGAAAATGTTTAATAATGCCACAATCTGAGCTGCATAAAGCACTGTTTCTCTGTCATCCGCTGGCTCTTACCGGTTATTAGGTCCAAAATATCCCATCATTCGAAAAATTTTGAAAAACGTACGAAAAGTTAACGTTCAAAAATTTACAACCCATGTTGATGGCATTGGCATTGCACCGGAACGCATCGTATACTATACGTTACGAAAGATTTACCTGTTTAGGTTGTCACTTCTGGTCAGCAAGTCGATTATATTGCATTTATTTACGTATAAAGATTGAAGTTCAAAACACTTTATTCACAGGCAATTAGGGAACGGATGTTTTACAAATCGAAAGAATATCAAATTTTTACGTCGTTTTGAATATTTTTTAGATTATTTTAGGCATTTTATTGCTCATTATACATTTCTAAGTTAACCAAATCCAGGGTCTTGTGAATACAGAGAAATCAATTTTAGGTTGGGAAAGAAAGATTTTCATCCTATTTTTAATGGTTGTAAAATTAAAACAGTTGATAAGGGGCAACAAAATATCTTATTAAAGTGACATTCCCTTTAAAAACAGGCAATACTTCCGCTTACGCTTAGTATAACAGGAATATATCAAAAAAGATTCGTTGCGACTATTGACAAAAAATAATTTTTTCAAAGAAAATCATGATTTTGGTATCGATTTAACGTAAAATTTTACGCTGATTTGAAATCCGTTGAAATTTTGACTTTATCTTTAACCATTCAAAAGATAGAAACTTGGATTAAGGGAATAAAAAAACAATTTAATGCATAACGGAATGCCTTGAAAAACGCCCAAGAGGTGTTCACATGATAGTGCTAGAAAATTCTTATGAAACGCGCGTTGGAAAAAGTCCATGTGAACGGGGCCTTAAAGGAAGGTTATCCCAAATCTTTGGGTTTATCTGTCATTTTTTGTAAACAAAAAGAGCTAATATTAAACCGTCAAGTATGGAACATCTCGGAACACGTCGAGAAAGCTCAGGTGTTGCTCCTGTGCGACGTTAATTAATTACCATTACCTGGGCACATCGAGTTATTTTTGTATCAAAAATAATCCTAAAGGGGGAACTGTTTCCTACGTACCCAGTTCCCCTAAAAAGTTATGTTACAAGGTTGCAGTGCGCTTGTGGTCACTAGAGTCCTAAATATTTGCATGTTGTTATATAGATAGATTTTAAAGATTAAAAAAAATAAATATTGTTGTCGTATCTGGTTCTATTTAATGGGTTATCAGCGAATCTCAGGCAATGCAGACAGCACAAACATTTATTATATAACAAAATATTTACAATTTACCAAGGAGCGTCCTACACGACCACTCCATGACCATATCATCCGAATATCTGCTTGTTCGATCGTAACACACTCTGACGGTGCTTTTAGCGCCATCTGTAGGGTGATTGAATCCCTAATACGACATCTCCCCCGCAAGATATGGGTTTGGGGTTTTCTCAAAACATAAACACAGATCTGAATTTAAATATTATGGACTCAATCACCTAAATATTATTACACCATATCAACAGTAAAGAAAAATGCAAAATAAAAATATATATACATATAAGAATAATAATGCTAATAAAATACGAAAGCATATAATAACAGACATTATGCTTAAAGTCACAATAATAAATTTGTCACTACTTCTCTTCAGAAAATAGTCTGGATAATGCATCAGCATGAGGCATTTTGACTCCTGGACAATGTTTTATTGTTAAGTTATATCTTTGAAGAGCAAAAACCCACCGCTGTAGTCGTGAAGATTGTGGAGCACATTTTGTAAGGTATGACAAAGGGTTGTGATCAGTGTACAGTTCTATTTTGGACCCGAAAACTAGAGTTTCAAACTTCTTCAAACTCCACACAATAGCGTACGCTTCTCTCTCTATTGTAGACCAAGCTTGTTGAGTTTTATTCAACTTCTGGCTCACATATGCAATAGGTCGGAGTAATCCTTCGATTCCTTGGGACAGACAAGCGGCGATACCATACTGGGATGCATCACTGTGTATTATGAACGGTTCACTCATAACTGGAGTGTGCAAAGCTGGAGCTTTCATTAGAGCAGATTTCAGTTTGTTGAAGGCAACTTCGTGTATATCCAGCCAAGGTAAATTTTTAGGAATCCTCTTTTTTATTAACTCTGTAAGAGGTAAGGCAATCTCTGCATAGCAAGGTATATATTCCCGATAATAATTGCACAATCCAAGCATGCTTCTAAGTTGTTTCTTGGTCTCAGGTACAGGTATTTGAGCAATTGCTTTTATTTTGTCTGGATCTGCTTGATGCCTTCCAGATCCGATAACATGACCTAAATATTTGATTTCAGGTCTTGCAAATGTACATTTGTGTAAATTCACAGTAAACTGTAGTTCTTTTAATTTTGAAAGAATAAGATCCAAGTGTTTTAGATGATCACTCATGTTGTTAGAAAATATAGCTATGTCGTCAATATATGCACGACTAAAATCTCTGTATGGTGCTAACGCTTTGTTCATTTCTCGTTGAAAAGTCGCAGCAGCATTTCTCAAACCAAATGGCATTACTTTGAATCTATACTGTGCTCTGTGAGTCTTGAAAGAAGTAAAATCACGACATTTTTCTTCCATTGGGATAGCCCAATATCCCTTCAACAAGTCAAGTGTAGAAATAACATTTGCTTTCCCTATGCTGTGAAGTAATTGAATGGCATCTTCCATAGGAAAATCATCAGCCTTTGTGACAGCATTGAGGGATCGATAATCAACACATAAACGCATGCCTCCATCCTTTTTGTTTACACACACAACAGGATGAGCGATTTCTGCAGAACTTTCTTCTATTAAGTCCAATTCAAGTAGCTCTTCAATTTGGGTATCTACTTGTGATTTCAAAGATTCTGGTATCCTATAAACATATGGTTTTGTCCTTTCTTTGCCTTCCTCAAGTCTTATTTTGTGTTCACCAACTTGTGCAACTTTCAATTTTCCACTAAATAAATCTTTATGCTTCTGTAATATCTGAATCAGTTGACTTCTTTCTTTCTCATGTAAATCGTATAAATTTATTTTCCAAATTTTATCAGACAGTTCTTGTTGATATACAGTTCTAGGAGAGGCATGAATTTCACCAAATTCTTCATCATCTTCAAAAACAATACCAACTGCATTCATTCTTGGGTAATATCTCCTTATCTTATTTACATGGCAGTGTCGTACTTTTCCTTCAGGAAGTTTCACTTTGTAAGAATGTGGCGATGGATGCTCGACTATCTCCCCAGGTCCGGTCCATCGTGCATATAACTTGTTGGAAGAATCTGGAATTAGTAAGTAAACCTGCTCTCCTAATTTAAATTCTTTGGATCTTGTGCGGCGATTAAAATAATCCGTGTAGGCTTGTTGTTTTCCCGATGCGATAAGTAAGGCTTGGTCGGTTGCTCGTTCGAGATTTATTTTGAGTTCCTGGAGATAATCTACGACTGATTTGTCCATATTCAAAGGTATAGGAATTTCTCCACACCAGCTAGATTTCAACACACTCAGAGGACCTCTTGCTTCTCGGCCATACATCAACTTGAATGGAGATACTCCGGTAGTACAGTTAGGAACTTCTCTATAAGCAAATAACAGAAACGGAATGTATTTATCCCAATTACTAGGATCTGTTCGGATAACATGATGAAGTGCATTTTTAAGAACTTGATTATATCTTTCTACAAGTCCATTACTGGCTGCATATCCTGGTACTGAAAATCTAGGAGAGGATCCTAAGCGATTCATGAATTCTTGAGTAAGTTTCGATATAAAGTTCGTACCTTGATCACTTGCTATAGTATTTGGTATTCCAGTTCTCATGAAAATTTCCAACAGTGCGTCACATGTCGCCTTAGCAGTTAAGGAACGCAAAGGAATTGCTTCCGGCCAGCGAGAATGTTGATCAACTAAACATAACACATATTTATGACGACGAGCTGAGGGAGGCTCAATAGGGTCTATAATGTCCACATTAACACATTCAAATGGTAATTCCGGTCTGAGAACAGGAGTAATGGGAATTTTATCAATCATTTTCTCTGGGCTTCGGAGTTGGCATTCTTTACATGTTTTACAAAATTCGGCGATTTCACTAGTCATGTAAGGCCAATAAAAACTATATCGTATTCTTTCATTCGTCTTTTTCATTCCCATGTGACTTCCAAAAACAGATTCATGAGCTAATTTTAAAACTTGAGCTCTTCTCTTTTGCGGTAAAACCAGTTGCTGAACGGTCTCTCCTAATATTTTATCTTTGTGGAATATTAATCCATCGATAAAAAAGAAGTTTCCCTTTCGAAGTGATAAATTTTTTCTTATTTCTTTTAACGTATCACAACTGTTTTGTTCTTCACGAAGTCGAAAGCTTTCACTTTTGCACGATAGTATTCCGCTTTCTGGTGATTCTTGTTCTGATTCATCATTTCCGGTTTCAGCGCAGACTAAATAATCCTTTTCTTTCACTGGAAAAACACAATCCAATCTGTTACATTTAGGAATACATGTTTCTTTTCCATCTTCTGTTGAGCATTTTAGTAATTCATAAATATTTGGGGGTATAATGCACTGACCATGAACTTTGTCCGTTACTGCTGCAAGTATTTCAATCGGACGGCAAAGTCTATTTTCATCTTCGTTTTTTAATGAAACTTGGAATTTTGCTAATCCAGCTTCAATTTTTTCTCCGAAAGCGCTAGTTAAAATTATTTTTCCCTTTTCAGTTTTTGATTCGGAAATAAAATTTGAATTGAAAACTGGGATTTGAGCTCCAGAATCGATCAGGCTTTTCAGTTCTCGATTATCTACGAGAATGTTTACATATTGAAGAGAGTTCATAGGAACATTTATTTTTTCTTTCACCAGATGCTCCGATCGTATTTCAGCAGTTAATATTTCATCTTCTGGTTTCTTTTCTTTCTTGCTAATATTTGTTGATCTGCTGTATCTTTTAGGACAATCTCTTGCGAAGTGCGATAAACCACATATGTAGCATTCCCTTGAAGTGTATTTCTAGTGCTTTGGTAATCTTCTCTCGTCTTGAATCGATGTTCTCTGATGTGAGGGGGTGCATATTTCCGGTCTATGGAATTTTTCGTTTCTTCTCTGTTGTAATTAAAATTCTGATGTTTGAACGTATTCGTTTGATTCTCCTTCCAAAATGTTTCCTTCACTTTTTTGTTTACGCAATTTCGAACGTTTTCGTAATCATCTAGTTTATTTGCAATTTCTTCTGGTATTTTGAATCGAGACCATTCGTCGATGAAATGATCACGGATTTCCGATGGCACTTTACGCTTAATCTGATCAGTAATAATTAAATCAGACAGTTCTTCAAAAGTCTTTACATCCAGTCCTCTTATCCATTCTTGATAATAATTTTTAAGTTCATAGGCGAAGTCACACCACGTAATTTCGGGTTTCTTGTAGTGTTTCGTAAACAATTGGTGGAACCTTTCAGGAGTAAGTTTATATCTTTTTAGTAAGAGTTCTTTCACTTTTTCATAATCATCCGTCACTTCTTCGTTTTCTCTGGCAATTATTTGCGCAACGTCATAGGGTAGGAATCCTATTAGGTATGACACCCAATTTTCTTTCTTGATTTCCGTTCGTTTCACTTGACGCTCGAAGAGAACTAAGTAGAGGCTTATATCGTTAGTTTTGGGATCAAACTTCTGTAAAATACTTTGCAAGTCAAACCTCGGCTTCATGTTTACATCAGTTTGTTGAATTTCAGACCCATTCTTCAATCTTTCGTTTTCTAGACGCATCTTCTGCAACTCGAATTCCATTTCTTCTTTCCTTCGTCTTTCTTCAACTTCTAATTTTTCTTTTCTCCTTCTTTCTTCTATAATAGTATTTAAGAGTTCCTTCACGAACGGTTCATCATAGTTTTTATTTTCGGTTATAACTTTCTTTAGCTCAATTACAACCATGTTTTCGGTATTCAATATCCCCATTTCGGTAGCAACAGTCTTTAGAACTTCCTTTCTTGCTTTCGCCAAGAACGCCATAATGGGATCACGAAACAAAACTGTTCGATTTAAAACGAAAGTTCCACAATAAAGTTCCGAAAATCAAATTCAAAATTCACTTTGAAGCATTTCAACAAAAATCTTTACACCATTCTTCAAAAGTAGTATTTAGCAGGAAACAAATATAAAAGTTCACAACAAGGAGCAGGACTCGCCATGAAAACGAAAGCATATTTCCTCATTAAAATCCTGTCGACTGCGCCAATGTCGTATCTGGTTCTATTTAATGGGTTATCAGCGAATCTCAGGCAATGCAGACAGCACAAACATTTATTATATAACAAAATATTTACAATTTACCAAGGAGGGTCCTACACGACCACTCCATGACCATATCATCCGAATATCCGCTTGTTCGATCGTAACACACTCTGACGGTGCTTTTAGCGCCATCTGTAGGGTGATTGAATCCCTAATACGACAATTGTATAGTTCATATTTTACAATTTTTAAGTGATTAGATAATACTTCCAATAATATTTTTGTTGCTATGGTAACAATAAATAATGACCAATTCCTAATCCGTTGTTGGCAACAGTAGATTGGTGGAATGGATATTGATTTCGAACTCAAATTGCACATAAAAATGGAATTTAATTCTTGAAATTATACAATCAACAAGAAATCGAGTCACAGAAGTCTTACAATTTTTTTAGTTTCCGACAGTAGTAATGAAATTGCTTTGTGATACCACGATAAGAAATTAGTAGACGCATATCGCTTTAAATTGTACTTCTGATAGCAGAGAACAAAATTGATTATTTATATAAAAATTTATTTATTTACGATTTTTGAAAGGGAAATACCGTGTTCCTTTCAAACGAATTATCGAACACAGTTCTTATCACACAGTATATTTTCGATCATGCGTTGCCAAGGAATTTGCAAATTAAATCACGGTAATAGCTATCGATTGGATAAGACATTTTATGACCCATGTTCAAATATTTGAGAATCTTGTTCTGGATATAGTATATTCGTGCTGCTTAATCTTTTTATGGGTACAGTGCTCTTTAAATTGAACATTCTGTGTGCCAGCTATCGGAAGCACAAAACAACTTGACATTTCGACGATTGAGGTCTGCTCTGTGATAGGCAGGAAAAATTGAAAAGAAACTAAATTCGAAGGTTTCTTTAATTGATGCTTTATTAAAATCCGTTTGGTGTTGCAATAAAAAGTGATTCACAAAAGTATTCGACCACCTCATGTCTCCAGAACCTTCTATGTAATGATCTAAGGAGGTGTTGGTAGTTCTGGAGTAGATACAACTAAATTTATTGATGTAATAAGATTCTATTTCCATATTTTCCTTTTTATAAGCATTTCTAAAAACTTTTGACAGTAGATCTGATTGACAATGACACAAAACGTAGTGTTTTGCATGCATATGTGTCTGGCAGGTATAAACAAACTTAAAATATAACCTGTTTGAATATTTGTAACCTATCCTTTATGAGAACTGCAGTAATTACGCATTTTCTGTCATAAAATAGTGAATTCCATTGAAAATCTAACTTCAATGGATTCCACTGCTATGACAGGAAAGCAGAGTGGAATTACATTGGTCGGAATTTCACCAAACACCTTGTGTTAAGAATGATAACCAGATTTCAAGCAATCAAAGGAGTATGACAAAATGAAAAAAAATAGGCATCTATTTTTATGCTTTTGGGTTATACCATGTGAAATGAGCAAAAATCAGAAAAAACTGTGGCTGTAGGGTGACGGATTTTCATGAAATTTGCTACAGGGGTTAAGTTTATGCATAAATAACGATATTCAAATATTTTGGCTCAAAATGAAATATTTTGGAAGTTTAGGGCAAATTTAAGGACTTGCAACTTTGAAGAGCAGTTGTGAAATCGCTTGATGTTGTGTGTGCATGTTTGAATATCTTTCTCAAAAACTACTTAACGTAGACAACAATATTTCATATTTTTGTAATCTATGAAGAATTCTCTTTTTATCTATTTGGAAACAACGATGTTAAACATCATATTTAAGCTAAAAATTAGTAGCGAAAAATGGAAAATAATCGATTTTGATAGAATTAAAAAGGTTTCTATGAGCTTAAGGAAATTAAATACACCGTTGAAATTCATACTAGGTACAGTGCTAGGTATGATAAAACTACTTCTGAAGTTTGGAAGTCGGTTTTTGTTTCCTTCATCTTCCAAACAGCAAAGTAAATTATAAAATGACGGTTTTCCACTTAAAATAGGCATACAAAATGAAATGAAGGACAGCTCTGACGAAAACTATATTTTGGAAAAATATAGTTTAATGTCTATTACTTGTAAAAAAATTCAGGATTGTATTTTGAGTCCCAAAGCAACAATAACAAAATTAGTAAAACGCAAAAACACGTTCTTGCCCTTCCAATCAATTGGCGACTAAAAGTTTCGTCGCCAAACGGCTATTCCGATGTTCTACAGCGGGTTACTATATTCCATCAGTATCGCACTAACTGGAAATGTTTATTGTCGCCACTCATAGCATTTCCTTCCCATTCTATGCATATTACTCATTTCAAATGGCAACAATGAAATACGAAGTTATTTTTAACTTTTGAAGGAGATTTTAAAAGCAGGACATCAAATCACAATTGAAAAAGTTTAAACATTTAAAACCTTTACTGGATTGTCTTCAAATTCACTTTCAATTGGATAAAGGTTTCTAGTTCAATTTCGTAGTTGCTTAAATTGAAATTTTCCTACTGCTGCCGAATCTTGAAATCTTTACTTATTTCACAGTGATTGTGATAAATATGGAAAAAGGATTCGTGTGAGTTATGTACATTTGGGAAAATCGAGTTTAACAACGATGTTTAAATTATTTTTTACTCTCAAAAATTAGTGTTTACCTGACTAATAATGCTTAATATTTACAAAACGCATTTAATATTCACAAGTAGTAGTATTTAATACTTACGTTTCCAAAGGAAAAAGCAAATCGAAAAGACTTCTCTAACAAATTAATTTTCCACCTAATTATTTCAGCTCAGGTGTTGCCTCGTCATCTGACCATGGTTCAAAATTAAGTGGTGTTGTCCTCGGTTCTTTCCCTTTGGGATTGATCCCGGACCGTCACCAATAGCCCGTTGTGTTGCTCCAGTGTGACGTTAATTGAAATACCCCCCTAATTATTTCACTAATGGAAAACACTCCTTGGATTAAGCAAGAAAGACTAAAAAGAAATTTCATGTGAAATTTTGCACGTGCAGCATAATATAGTTATATTTCATACTTATACCGCATTTTTTACATTATCTGAGGTTATAATTCATTATCAGCTGCGATAAAAAAGTAAAATTTACGTCTAATTAAAAAATTTCCCGCGACAAAAACAATCAAATTACAATTACGAAAACTTCAGGACATATAATAGACATCTTGCTCTTTTACGTTGAAAAGTTTTGATGTTTTTGGAGCTTTCCCTCACAGTGAAATATGCATTTTTAAAAATTGCAAAATCGTATTTTTCCCATAATTTTTACTTTTAAATGTTTTTTTTTTCTTTACAGAGGTTATTTTTGTCTCAGGAAATACAATCACCAAATTACGCCACGCTATTTGTTAGGAAATGCTCTTCATTAATAATTTGTGTAACACATCAGCCCCTTAACGTGTATCTCAGCGATATGCGCCTTGATTGGCGATGGCGGACCACGTGACACACTCTCCGCGAAAGAGAATGAACCATTTTTCTCTAGTTGTTTCCCAAGGCGAGCGTAGAACTGACGCGCTGAAGTTTTGTTCCCCCGAGATGTTACTTTTTAGGTTTGTTTATTCTTGTAATTGTTTTGTCTTGTGCTTAGTGTTAATTAAAATTGCTCTTTTGGCCAATTCTTGCATTAGTCATTGGATTCAGCTCTAAAATTGACGCCCAATCTTGTGGCCCGAATTAAAGCCTTTGGGAACAACTCGTTTTTTTGTTCAGGAATCTAGGTCCAATACTGTTGGTATTGATAGAAAAACACACCCTGTGTTTCATTGATGTTTAGAAACTCATCCCGAGTTAGCATACTGGTAGGAAAAGCCATGGTTTTAGTGTTCTGCAGCGGCGTCGAACTCACTATTTTAGGAAGCCTCATCCCAGGTGTATCCTATTGAATATAGGTGGAAATCCCTTCCACGGATCATCCTTATGCTCGTATCCCCAAGTGGTGATGAAGAATGAGATAAGTTTATTTTAATTTGTTTAAAATCATTCTTGTCTAGCAGTACTTTCGATTTGGCCAACCCGTGTCCAGCAACAGAATTTTGAAGTTTCGTTTTGTGTTCAAACAGTATTCTTGTTTAAAATATAGTGTCAAATCACTTTAAATGTTATTATTCCTTTGGTTCACAAGTGCAAAGTATTTGTGTTTTGTGAAAAGTATTTGTGTTTTATGAAAAGTTTTGTTCTTAAAGTAAAAGTGCAAAGTAGTATTGTTTTGATTAAGTGTACTGCTAGAATAGGTTTTTTGAAAATACGTTATGTGTATTCATTTTGTAATAAGCTACTTTGTAAAATTAATAAGTGGTGTGAATTAATTGTGTTCAAAAACGAAAGCCACAACAGCGTTATTTCGTTTGAAAAGTGCAAGAACCGATCGCATTTTGATTCGGTCATGTTCATGAGTCATAACTCAATAGATTCAAGGTCTGTTTTCTGCCAGCTGCATTAAAAAAAAACCTTTCTAGATGTTTAAAGCGATTTTTTTCTTTATTTTGTGTTTGAGCTACATTGGGATTTCCTTTTGAGTGTTATTGGTTTTGTTAATCTATGTATGAAACAAGTGCAACGTGCGCAGAAATGTGTTTATATTATGCCTTTAAGGATTAGATATTAGGAAATATGGATTTCGATTGATAGTTGATAGAACCCAACAATCACAATTGGAACAAAGAGATAATAGACAAAGTCTGCCAGGGATTCCCAGTAACAGTAGGCGGGATCCCGGGGTCCTCAGTCAAAGGAGGGACTCCTTTTCACAAGGCAGAATTACACCAAGGGGTATGGAAGAGAAGAAAGAAATATCCTGCTACGGATGTGGAGCACCAGGAACCATCAAATCAAAATGCAAAAACTGTTCGTCATCGACAAGAAGGGAGCCATTCCAAGCGAACTCTATCCGCATGTATACCTGTCACACCGATGCATCCCCGTTAGCGCTAATAGATATCTGTATATCGGGAGTAAGAGCCAGGGTTTGTGTTGATAGTGGTGCCAGCAGAACAGTCGCTGGAGAGATCATGTACCACCAATTAAAAAAGAGAGGAGTAGAGTTCCAAAGAGAAGTAGTAACAATGACTTTGGCAAATGGTTGTCAAACAACTGAAGAGGCTTGCACCACCATGGTGAAAATAGAGATTGAAGGAAAATCAGTTTCGCTGAATTTTCTGGCATTACCAAATGCAAAAAAGAATCGTACTCTACTAGGAACCGACTTTTTGGAAAAGTCCGGAATTGTTCTAGACATGAAGAACAAAAATTGGCATTTCTCTGACAATCCCTGTCGGAAGATTGGTTTCAAGAAAGATATCCCTGTAAAATATCTGCTATCTGTTGAAGACCCACCAGTAAAGAGTCAACAGCCTGTCGACAACTGTAGCAACAAAGGAAATTTTCATGAAGAAGATGAACGTTCAAGTTGCAACCAGCAACTCTCATACAGCCAAGCTATATCACCAAGCTCACTGCGTTCTGATGAAGGAGAACATTTAACGTCCGATCAGCGCAGAAAGATGAATGATTTGTTGGAAAAATTTGAGTCTACCTTCAAGCTAGGGGGAGAGCCTACCCCTTTTATAGAACATCGGATCAATACTGGTGATCACGTTTGGGTCACCATGCACCCTGTGAGTAACGCAGAAAAGAAAAGGACTGCCAAATTCATGCCTCGACGTGACGGACCTTACGTGGTGCTCACACAGCGGTCACCTACAACTTATGAAATTGCAGATCCCAAAAATCCAACCACACCTATAGGAGTTTATCACTCTTCAGCTCTCAAGGAATGTAAAGCTACTGACAGTACTCCTGTGGTCCCGTTAAGAAAGAGAGGACGCCCTCCTAAAGCACGTAATGCTGACTCCTCGTCGGGACGTCGTCGGAGCCAGAGGGGGAGGTTGTAACACATCAGCCCCTTAACGTGTATCTCAGCGATATGCGCCTTGATTGGCGATGGCGGACCACGTGACACACTCTCCGCGAAAGAGAATGAACCCTAGAAAGAGAATGTTCCATATTGCAGAAGAATTTTGGGGCTATATTAGTGAAGAATTTACTTAGTTCTATCACACTCGTCTACGAATTTGAAGGTTCCTATCGAACCATGGGACATTTAAAAACATCCTGAGTATGGAATTTACCAAATAGATGTATTTTCTTTTTGCCCTGCCGCACCAAGAAACGAACCAATTTCCCCCCCAAAACAAGTGTTGTAACGCATCAGCCCCTTAACGTGTGTCTCAGCGATATGCGCCTTGATTGGTGATGGCGGACCACGTGACACTCTCTCCGCGAAAGAGAATGAACCCTTTTTCTCTAGTTGTTTCCCAAGGCGAGCGTAGAACTGACGCGCTGAAGTTTTGTTCCCCGAGATGTTACTTTTTATGTTTGTTTATTCTTGTAATTGTTTTGTCTTGTGCTTAGTGTTAATTAAAATTGCTCTTTTGGCCAATTCAATATATAGCCCCCCTCGCCTGTACCTGTTATCCTGTCCGGGTTACTCCGGCAGATACACACAGGCAAGGGAGTCTCCTGTAACATTCTCATTGCTCAATATCTCCCCCTAATTCTGAAAGCACCAACAATCAAGCCACTTACCTACCACACTGGAGATTAAGGCCCCTGCGGGGCCATGTGCTCCGTCAAACCACCAAAAAAAAAAATAAGGGGCTGATGCGTTACAACCTCCCCCTCTGGCTCCGACGACGTCCCGACGAGGAGTCAGCATTACGTGCTTTAGGAGGGCGTCCTCTCTTTCTTAATGGGACCACAGGAGTACTGTCAGTAGCTTTACATGCCTTGAGAGCTGAAGAGTGATAAACTCCTATAGGTGTGGTCGGATTTTTGGGATCTGCAATTTCATAAGTTGTAGGTGACCGTTGTGTGAGCACCACGTAAGGTCCGTTACGTCGAGGCATGAATTTGGCAGTCCTTTTATTTTCTGCGTTACTCACAGGGTGCATGGTGACCCAAACGTGATCACCGGTATTGATCCGATGTTCTATAAAAGGGGTAGGCTCTCCCCCTAGCTTGAAGGTAGACTCAAATTTCTCCAACAAACCATTCATCTTTCTGCGCTGATCGGACGTTAAATGTTCTCCTTCATCAGAACGCAGTGAGCTTGGTGATATACCTTGGCTGTATGAGAGTTGCTGGTTGCAACTTGAACGTTCATCTTCTTCATGAAAATTTCCTTTGTTGCTACAGTTGTCGACAGGCTGTTGACTCTTTACTGGTGGGTCTTCAACAGATAGCAGATATTTTACAGGGATATCTTTCTTGAAACCAATCTTCCAACAGGGATTGTCAGAGAAATGCCAATTTTTGTTCTTCATGTCTAGAACAATTCCGGATTTTTCCAAAAAGTCGGTTCCTAGTAGAGTACGATTCTTTTTTGCATTTGGTAATGCCAGTAAATTCAGCGAAACTGATTTTCCTTCAATCTCTATTTTCACCATGGCGGTGCAAGCCTCTTCAGTTGTTTGACAACCATTTGCCAAAGTCATTGTTACTACTTCTCTTTGGAACTCTACTCCTCTCTTTTTTAACTGGTGGTACAGGATCTCTCCAGCGACTGTTCTGCTGGCACCACTATCAACACAAACCCTGGCTCTTACTCCCGATATACAGATATCTATTAGCGCTAACGGGGATGCATTGGTGTGACAGGTATACATGCGGATAGAGTTCGCTTGGAATGGCTCCCTTCTTGTCGATGACGAACAGTTTTTGCATTTTGATTTGATGGTTCCTGGTGCTCCACATCCGTAGCACGATATTTCTTTCTTCTCTTCAATACCCCTTGGTGTAATTCTGCCTTGTGAAAAGGAGTCCCTCCTACTTTGACTGAGGACCCCGGGATCCCGCCTACTGTTACTGGGAATCCCTGGCAGACTTTGTCTATTATCTCTTTGTTCCAATTGTGATTGTTGGGTTCTATAGTAATTTCTTTTTTGGAACACGGGTTTTGTTTCATGTTGCTTCGGTGGAAGCTTCGGGTTGACAGTACGTAAGTTGTCGTAACTGTCCATCTTCTCCACTAGGTCACTTGGGGTGACCCATTCGCTCCATACGTCCAAGAAATGGTTTTTAACCTCTGAAGGAACACGTCTCTTCATTTGATCCAGGATCATGAGGTCTTTCAATTTCTCAAAATCCGTTATGTTCAATTCTGCTAGCCATGCTTCAAAATAGCTACGCAGTTCAAAATGGAAGTCCTTCCAAGTGCTCTCAGGACTTTTCTTGTGAGTTGCGAAGAGCTGTCGCATTCTCTCAGCACTTAATTTAAATCTCTGAAGCAGCATTGTTCTAATGTGATCAAAATCATGAGCCTTCTGTTCTGGTTCTCTGGCGATGAGTTGTGCCACGCTATTAGGTAATAGGCCCAGGAGATAGGCAACCCAGTTATGTCTCCCTACTTTAAGAACTTTCATCTGTCGCTCGAATAACTGAAGAAACAATGTCATATCACCATCATTCGGATCAAAATCAGGTAGCAACTTTTTCAAGTTAAAGTTGGGTTGATGGTCTGCAGACAGATGATTAAAACCAGAGACCTGCTCCAATTTCTGTGATTCTACCTGCAGACGGAGTCTTTCCAACTCGTACGCTCTTTCCCGTTCTATTCTTTCCTTTTCCTCAGCCTTTTCCCGTGCTATTCTTTCCTTTTCCTCAGCCTTTTCCCGTTCTATTCTTTCATTTTCACGTGCTATTCTTTCTTTTTCTTCTGCTTTCTCTTTTGCACGGTTTTCGCTTATAGACAGAAGCAGATTTTTCGTGAAGTCTTCATCATAACTTTCATCTCCAGTGATAAATCTTTTTATATCAACTACTCTAGCATCAGCAGGTATTTCGATGCCGAGTTCATTCGCCAACTCTATCAGGTCACATTTAAGAGCTCTTGCCAAATAAGACATCTTTAGGTTACGAAGTGTACAAATAATTTTGAATACGAAAGTAAACAAGTTCAGTAAAAAATTTTTTTAAATAGATCCCACACAGTTTGTTTTCAAGAAAAAAAAATTAAATTAATGACCACTTCTTATAGGTACTACTTGTTTAGCATTGTTAAACAAATTACTTTTAAAACATTAACATTTGTCCAATAACACTTAAACACATGTTATTTATGAACATTAAATTCCAAAACACTTTTAAATATTCAAAACCAAAACATTAGATAACATTCCACTCGTGAGTTAGTCTTATTTCAATAATACTTCAAAAGAAATGATAAATTCTCGTAATATTTCAAAATTCAAAAAGAAACATCAATGCTTAAACAGAATGAAATCCATATTTCCTAATATCTAATCCTTAAAGGCATAATATAAACACATTTCTGCGCACATTGCACTTGATTCATACATATATTAACAAAACCAATAACACTCAAAAGGAAATCGCACAATGTAGCTCAAACACAAAATAAAGAAAAAAATCGCTTTAAACATCTAGAAAGGTTTTTTTTTTTTTGCAGCTGGCAGAAAACACCTTGAATCTATTGAGTTATGACTCATGAACATGACCGAATCAAAATGCGATCGGTTCTTGCACTTTTGAAACGAAATAACGCTGTAGCTTTCGTTTTTGAACACAATTAATTCACACCACTTATTAATTTTACAAAGTAGCTTATTACAAAATGAATACACATAATGTATTTTCAAAAAAACTTATTCTAGCAGTACACTTAATCAAAACAATACTACTTTTACTTTAAGAACAAAACTTTTCATAAAACACAAATACTTTGCACTTGTGAACCAAAGGAATAATAACACTTAAAGAAGTGATTTCACACTATTTTTAAACAAGAATACTGTTTGAACACAAAACGAAACTTCAAAATTCTGTTGCTGGACACGGGTTGGCCAAATCGAAAGTACTGCTAGACAAGAATGATTTTAAACAAATTAAAATAAACTTATCTCATTCTTCATCACCACTTGGGGATACGAGCATAAGGATGATCCGTGGAAGGGATTTCCACCTATATTCAATAGGATACACCTGGGATGAGGCTTCCTAAAATAGTGAGTTCGACGCCGCTGCAGAACACTAAAACCATGGCTTTTCCTACCAGTATGCTAACTCGGGATGAATTTCTAAACATCAATGAAACACAGGGTGTGTTTTTCTTTCAATACCAACAGTATTGGACCTAGATTCCTGAACAAAAAACGAGTTGTTCCCAAAGGCTTTAATTCGGGCCACAAGATTGGGCGTCAATTTTAGAGCTGAATCCAATGACTAATGCAAGAATTGGCCAAAAGAGCAATTTTAATTAACACTAAGCACAAGACAAAACAATTACAAGAATAAACAAACATAAAAAGTAACATCTCGGGGAACAAAACTTCAGCGCGTCAGTTCTACGCTCGCCTTGGGAAACAACTAGAGAAAAAGGGTTCATTCTCTTTCGCGGAGAGAGTGTCACGTGGTCCGCCATCACCAATCAAGGCGCATATCGCTGAGACACACGTTAAGGGGCTGATGCGTTACAACACTTGTTTTGGGGGGAAATTGGTTCGTTTCTTGGTGCGGCAGGGCAAAAAGAAAATACATCTATTTGGTAAATTCCATACTCAGGATGTTTTTAAATGTCCCATGGTTCGATAGGAACCTTCAAATTCGTAGACGAGTGTGATAGAACTAAGTAAATTCTTCACTAATATAGCCCCAAAATTCTTCTGCAATATGGAAGCAATTGATAAATACCGCGATACAGTAAATCCCCAGATATGACTTTCGTTGAAGAATTAACAGCAAACGGCTAAGTGCCATACTTAATCGTTAAACTTTAACTTCGAAATTCTAACTTTTTACGTAATTCCACCCTAATTTTCTGTTTACATCCTCTAGGTTCACTCACACGTATCTGTTACTACTCCCTTGGCTCATATGATAAGTAGTTTCATCACGTGACTATACCTGCATTCTCATTGGATACCACCAACAAGACGTGTTCCACAACAAACGTTCTGGCACTCACGAAAACTCAGCTTACAAGATAACCCCATTGGAGATAGAGAGAGAGCTAACGCTCAGGATCTTCAGCTACTGCAACACCCGTCCGGATATCTTGTAAATGCGGAAAATAAATTCTGAACGAAACAATTTCCTATACGTTTGTCAGAGACGTATTTAGAATTCGTGGGGGCTCGGCACCCCCGAAATGTTCGTTGTGCTATAAAAATAAATGCTAGAATTAGCTTAGCAGATGTCAATCGAAGTTTTGTTAAGCCTATAAGTAAAAAATTCGTGGTCGGGTTCGAAAGATGTCAAATATAGTATTTGCAAATGAAATGTTCATTCAGCAGTATAGCAACTGCTAAACCAAGCGAATCCATATGTGTGCGTTCTGGTGACTGGCCCGCGTCTGAGTCCTTCGCGACACATGTTAAATGTTAAAAAAATAATCAAAATATATACTGAAGTTAATTTAATCAGCGAAAAGCATAGTTTCGTTTATCACAAACACAAAATTCACATAAATACGTCTGAAAATAGTCAAAAAATCATCATGGAATGTTCGTTTAATGTGATGGCCTTTCGAATGGAAAGGAAAACCGGAGAGGATTAGACCCCTTATCCGTAATATTTTCTGAATAAGCGCCTGATATTTCAAATATTTTCCCTAGGTTCCGGTTCCCGTTCGCAGATCTGGAATCCACCCTTCTCACATTACAACTGAAAGCATATATCTTATTCCAGTCGGCAGAATGGCAGTTTAATGTACACACAAAAATCTTTCACCATTCGCTTCCGTTAAAAAATAGCCTCTCCAGCAGGAGGGGGAAATGGCAATGCAAATATTCGAAGTCTGGCAAACAAAGAAAAGTTCACAAACGAGCCACTTGCGAAGGTCGAACACTTGTCGACGGGCCAGAATGACGAGTTAGGAGAGAACGCTGCTTTTCCTAATAAATTCATTCCTGTAGTAGTAGTTTCGTAACAACAAAGCTGTTGCGTCGAAAATCCCGAATGTCTAGAAAAATTTGATTTCTCAGAAATATGCATTTCTTTTGATTTACTATTCTTCGAAGCTGAGGCATAGTCGTATGATTTCGTCTAATTCACCGCATAAAAAGCGAGAAAATACATGAGTAGTTGCGATTGCAAAAATGAATAATACATTTGTAGTTGCATAGTTGAAATGATTCATCTAACCTTCCAACAGTTGGGAAATAATCAGTGGCGTAGAGTCCATGTAAGTATTAATATCGGAAAAATTTGATGACAAAAATTAAAAATTGATAAAGACAGACAGATTTTTTCAAGATAACCTGGTTCAACGTTAGAACAGAGATGTCAGTTTCTGTCCTCGATTTTTATCACGAGAAACTAACGGAATGCGGATGCCCGATCCTTTCAGCCTCAAATGGATTCTTACCATGATTGGTGAATGAGATTAATCATGGCAATGGGCACCTTTAGCACTGACTCCTCTCCCCTACCCCATGCTTCTTATTGAGGATAGGATACAAAAGAGATAAGTGGATCCTTGTCCATGGTCTCCTTTTCCCGTCTTTGTACGACTGCCATCACGCTTAAAGACAACGTTTGGATCATCAATACAGATTTGCCAATATTGGGTTTGGGGCTTCAGGACCCACCACTTCCCAACTCGCCTAAAAGGCTTAGAGTTTGTGGATGGGAAGTAGGGTTTGGGGCTTGTACCGTTCAGTCTGTCATTCCCACATCTGGAATTCAGATCTTCCTCGACTGAAAAACAAGTTGCCACCACCTAAATTATCTTGGGCCTTCCATGAGAGGAATGCAGACGGGCCACCCCAGGAAAACACTTGTTTACAGTTCTGTGGAAGCCCAGGCCATAGAGACATTACATCTGTGCTCGGGAAGCAGTCGAGGTTCTCATGACCTTCCGATGCAGGGGCGTGGAAACACAGGGATTAACATTCCAAGACGGGGACGAACTCCCCCCCCCCCGCAAGAGATCAGAGTAGATTGAAACCACGAAAGGAGCAGTCGCATCCTTCAGATTCTCAGATTTTGGCGGGCCTCCGCGCTCTTTGGCAGATGGTAAATAGCTGTACCCACATCCTTTCAATTAATCTAATATGTAAATAATCTTTAAATTTCCCTATTCTAAATAAATATTTTATTGTGCTGTAAACAGTCTTACGCTTAATTAAAGACAGGAAACGTTACAGGCTCCTTTTTAACTTTGGGTTTAAAATGGTTTCATTGCGTCTTTGGCAAAAAAGAAATAACAATGAATGGAATTGACGTTGTTTAATGCTAAGTACAATACTTTTTCGCTTTTTGTGTGTCGTATTGTATTATTCTTCGTGTGTGCCGTTATGTGGTGTCTTATGAATGTATCGTGCCAAAGAAATAGCTCTTCAATCGTTTTTACGAATTCCAAACATTTGACACTATTCTTATCAACTCTTTAAAGAATATATATTATTATTTTCAAATTTTTTAGTAGGCCGACTGATCTCCAAAAACCCGTCCCACGGGAATTCCCCATTGTCTAAAACCGTCACAAAATAAATTTCTTGAGTTTAAAATATTTAAAATGTCTTGATTACTGGGTACAAAGACAAAAGGTTACTAATAAAGCAACTCCGATATATCGCGCTTGCAGGACGAAAAGAAAAAGGCACGATACATCGAGGAGAGCGAGATAACGAGGTTTGAGAAAATATTCTTTTCAGAAACAAAAAGGCACACCTTGAACAATAAATTAGGCGTTTATTAATATCATGTAAAAATACACCTAAAACATCATGGTAAAAACTTTTATGGAATATACAATAGTTTTAAAAACAGAAATTTGTTCTCATATACTTTCAGAGAGACATCCAAAGCTTATTGTAGTTATTCAGTTTTAGATAACTCTTGGCACAAATGACCTTTGAACAACCAATCTCCTTTGATGAACCTCCCAATCGAAAAACAACAGATTAATATTTTGTCTGAAGTTCGCTAATTTGGAATTCATCGGGAGATAAGTAATAAAGATATTTTAAAAAACAGAAATTCATTCTCATCCACACTTCCCCAAAGCTCTTTTTATATAGATAACTTTTATGACCCAGGCCACCCAGCCTATCAACAAGGATCTAAAGGCCGGGCAAGGAGTGAGGAGACTCCTGGCTCCACAGGAGCCAAGCTCTAGAATCTAGATCGAAGAAAGTTCTACATTCAAAGATGTTGCATACATTAAAATTTACAATCAAGTGGGTATAGGATATTAAAAATTTAAAAACTTCGGAGAAAACAGACCTTTTTCTAAAAAAAAAAGAAAAATAATTTGAAGACAGACGAGGATAAATGCCAAAACTCAACTAATTACTACACGCACATAAAAAATTTGAGGAAAGACGAGGGAAATGCCAAAACTTAATTACAAAACAATTAAAACATACAAACAAGAATTTTGAATAAATCATAAATAAGTGTTCTAACAGAATCAACATACAATTAAATAAACGACATTATTAAGAATATACATAAAAGATATCCTAATGGGATGAATATGCACAGGTCTGAGGGACCTCCACCTCAGTCTCCAATCCAGGGTTCAACATCACACTCCCGAATCAGCCAGAGAATGCTCATTGCTAATAACATCATTTAGCCAGGTAATTTGTTTTGGGATGTTTGAATAAAATGGCATTCTTTTGTAAGTCTACAGACGAACACTAGTAGTCCGTCCGCATCGCCGACCCCACCACACAGACAGAGGGCAGTTTGTTTAATTCAAAATCTATTCAGATACGATAAGATCCAACTCTTAGAACTGTTAGATTAGATAACTCTTGAAAACAAATAACCTTTGAACAACCAACATCCTTTGATGAACCTCCGAATAAAAAAACAGATTGAGATTTCGTCTGAAGTTCGCTAATTTTGAATCCATCGGGAACAAGTAACAAAGAGCTATTTAATCGAATGTGTGGTACATCGAGGTGAGATATAACTAGGGACTACTGTACCTCTCTTATTCCCGCCAAACAGGATCGCCGATGTACCGACAGCCATGGCTGCTGAATCCTGAGATAGTGGACGAGACTTACGGAGCTGGTTGTACGGGCATCGAGTCACAGCAAACGATTCCGTGGTAATCAATCGGTGACATAGCCTCTCGAAAATCGAATGCAGAAGCCCACCCCTCGCACGAAGGCAATTACGTCGTTAAAGGACAAAAAAGTTCGACCTATGCAAGTTTAAAAATCGAACACAACGGTAATCAGTCGAACGTTTACGCATCGTGATTCAAAGAAGTTTTTCAACCTAAATTAAGAGCAAAACTTCATTCAAAAGCGCATTGAAATATTGAATTCACCATGGTGATAGAGCATAACTACAATAAAGAGAAAAACGCATTACCATAAATTTGTCAAGCATAATATTACGCTCATGAACTAGTTTTCTCTGATTAAAGTTCAGTTGAGAAATTTTTTATTTTCCTGCGATGTATATGTGCATAAAAGGTGGCCAGAATTGACTGATAATAATCTTACAACGCCTTGTCCAAAACCAACCCGAAAGAGTGTCCGATTTTTGATTGGATGTGACCAAACACGTGTTCAGAGGAAAGGGCCCTCGTCCATGGCTTCCCGGTAATATTTTAAACTAGCAGACCCATGCATTGCATCTGCGCTTAACTTTCTCAATCGCTTATATCTAATGATGGTAAAGTATTGTTTCTCACATTTCATATCTTATTTCAATCCAGTTATAATGAATATAGCATCCGTATTAATAAATGGATTGAATACTTCTAAATGAAGTAAAGTTTTACAAAATATGTAACAGTATTTCGTTTACTTCAAAAAAACTGTAGCTCAGGTGTTGCCTCGTCATCTGACCGTGGTTCAAAATTACGTGGTGTTGTCCTCGGATCTTTGGGATTGATCCCGGACCTTCACCAATAGCCCGTTGTGTTGCTCCAGTGTGACGTTAATTAAAATACCTACCTACCTACCAAAACACTGTATCGCAGAAAGCACGCCTCAGTTATGTTATTACAATTAGTTTTTGAACGTCTACTTCAATTTCATCCCATTCCTATGTTTAAAGCGATTCGCCATTTTTTGACACTAGACTATTTTTGCTTTTTTACAAGTTTTGTGTGAAAACAGGGTAAATTTCTTCAATAAATCGAATACGATTAAATTTGCTCATCCTATTTTTAATGGCCATAATATAAAGCAGTGGATTAAGACAAAATACTCCAATCAAGTTATATCTTTTCTATAAAAACGAGATGAATACTCCCTTTTGTGTTCGTAATGAATATATTCGTCAAATGCGTATCGCGAAAATATTAAAGTTACAGTTGAAAAATTATTTATTTAAAGAAAATCACTTTTTAGGTATCGATCTAGTGTAAAATTTTCCGCAGATTTTAAATCCTTTGAAATTTTCACTCTCGTCAAAATGCGTCATGTGAACGGTGCAGTACAATCCTATGCATCTCCAAGCGCCTTCTAATCGCTAGAACGACCGGAGATTGTTGTAGTGCCGAAGCTATCTAGCGCGTGGATTCCCGCGATTTCTCATATGAACACTCCAGAACTCTATGTACTTTGGCTACCCGCGTTTTGTTTTGACGTAAAACGCGCGTTGGAAAACGCCTCGTGAACGGGGCCTCAGGGAAATATATTTTAAGATTAGGAAAGTGTTTTGATTAATAAAGAATAAAAAATACAGCCATTTTCATGACTAAAATATGTGTGTGACTGTCCCATATATATGACAGTAGAATGCTCCTGATGTGGTTATTTATTTAACCCTCTGATCATCAGATTTCCTGATGTACTGGTGCTGGATGGTATTTACTCTACATTCCATTGAATGACTAAATAATCTCATCGATATTGGTTGAAAGAATCCTTGGGAAGATTT
Source organism: Meta bourneti (assembly GCA_933210815.1). Classification (NCBI taxonomy): domain Eukaryota; kingdom Metazoa; phylum Arthropoda; class Arachnida; order Araneae; family Tetragnathidae; genus Meta; species Meta bourneti. The sequence goes on from OW119928.1 coordinate 52,685,816, forward strand.
TATTGGTTAAGAAGGTAAAAAGTAGTAAAAGGTATCAGAAGCTAGCAGATGAGTCATTCGTAATATGTTTAAGCGTAAGTAAAAGCGAAACTGCGTATAAAAAATTGGAATATTTCTATAAAACTTTGTTTAAAACGAAACTAACTGGAAAATGACCAAACAATTTCCTTAAAATTTTAAAATTGACAGTGTAATATAAAAATATATCCCCCAAAAAAACTACATTTCTAGAACCAGGAAATTGGAAATGGAATTTCTGTTTATATGGCATTGTCTACGAAGTACTATCGAAAAGATGACACGCAAACACAATCCGACACTGGTAATAACCTTTCTTTTTTATGTTATTTTTGCAGGTTTTATGGTGTTTCCTACGATCTATACCTAATTTGTTATTTAATTTTCCTTCAAATAAATCTCTATATTTTTTAAAACCTATCTCTAAACATTTTAATGTATCAGCACAAATAACACAAATATAACAATAATTAGTTTTTTAATTTTTAAACACAATTTTCCCTGAGTTCCGACTATCCGAAACGAAAACTAACCCTCCAACCTACCCTCTTTCAGGGGTTTTGTAGCATGAATGGAATAACGACTGGGAAATATTTCAACTAAAATTTGATTAAAACCCACGATGAAACGAGAAAATTATGTTACAACTAAAAAACATCAAAGAAAAACCAAAAAACAGTACATATCGAAAACCAGGAGATTGATAATTTGCTAATAGAATTTGCGTCTACACGTACATATAATATAAAAATTTTAATTAAAGTAATAATAACACTAACTGCAAGATTAAAATATAAATTCTATAAAATATAAGCTCACAGTAAATTAAAAAACGCGCGTTAGAAAACGCCTCATGCGAACGAGGCCTTAGGAAGCAGGGCATCGAAGAATGGTTCATCGATATTATTTTCTAAATACGTGCTTGATAAAGAGCGTTACTTTACAAAATCAAATATTTTTGAGGAGATGGCGACTTGGGTAGAAGTTTGTACAAAGGCAATTCATACTTCAGGAACGGCTATTGCATTGGGTTTAATTAACCCTCCAATTGTTTCGACGAGATATCTCGTCCAAGATCTGGTCAATTTTGCTAAGGACGAGATACGAGGCAAAACTGCCCAATTACTCGAAGGGGAATGAAGATTCAAGAAGGAAAACAAATTGTCACTTGCCCAGAAAGGATGGCAGTTTCGAACAGGTTCTTGCGCCAGAGGCTGGACACAACAGGGCAGTTTTCGACGCGAAGATAAACCACCAAGAGGGTTAAGAAAGTTGATCGTCAAAAGAGGCGAAAATTATAGTGTGGTAAAATGTGTAGGGCGATGAAGGAAATAAAATTAACAACGGGAGTGTATGTGGATCTGATGTCATGGGTCGGCTCCGACGAGTTGGTATTTGAGTCACGGACGAGTCTATTCGTTCAGTTAGGAGAGAGAGTAAGCGTAAACGTGACTGACGCCTTTAGCACAAATTCTGGTTCTTAATTTATCGGTCTGTGACAGAAGCGTAGCAGTAATGTGAGTTGGTGGAACAAATAAATCATTCATGGCTGTCACCATACATGATTTTTCTTGTGGCAGCCTTTTCTCCTGGCGACCCTTACACCTTCATAGAAATGGACTTCTCCAAGGTCATCTGCCTTCTCACAAGAGCCGAACTATAGCAAGCGTTGGTGATAAAGTTCAGGTTCACCTGAAGCGGTGAAAACATGCCTTGAGGATCGGAACCAGATGAATGAAGCAATGAGAGAAAAAGTCAAATGGCAGATAAAAAAAAAGGATTCAGCAACAAAAGAACTTGATAGTGAAAAGAGTAAAGGGAGTTGTTCTCTGGGAACGTTTGGGACCTAACAGAGGTAATTATAAAATATTAGAGTCTTAACTTTTAGTTTTAATTTTATCTCATACGGGTGCCAGATTCCAGGCGCATTTATGTTCAAATGAAAGCGAATCCATTAATAACTGTACTTTAATTCAAGTGATGCGGTTTATGAATTCAATTCCTGCTGTCGATGACGCTGTTACCTTCGGTCGCACGGGTAACACGGCCCGCGTATTGATCTGAGACCACACCGACGTCCCGATAGGAACATCTATTAATACCTCAAGGGGGACACAACAACATATTCCTATGGGTGAACAAACCGAGGTTAAAAATAAACTCCCCCGCATATTTCATGTCGGGTTATGATGCCTCTCGTTTTGAAATCCAAAATAGACCATTTCGCGACCGGGTTTATTTCAAGACTCGCTCTTCGGTACACGACATGCAGATGACAAAATTTTCCTAGAGGCGTTTTCGTTCCATCCTGGAGATACGTTCGTCATAAAATGAATCTAATTTCTACAGGACGGTCAGAATCGACCGCACAATAATCATTCCACTTAATTCCTTGTGGCAAATCAACTCGAAGAAGTGTTGTCCGTTTTACAATTGGACGTGGCATTCGCGTCGAAAGTTTCATGACGTACGTCATTCGAAACATCAGCATTCAGAAACTAAAAACATCAAACTATCTTTTTGAGAATAGTCAGTACCCTGAGTCAGTTGAGACGCAAATGACACACCCGATGGATATGCGAATCCGAATGTTCACTAATCAGGTTAAATACGCATCATCGGAAGGTCACGCCCATTAAAAATTCGCATTACGACTGAAGGGAAAGATCCGAGGGTAACACCTCGTAATTTCGAACCACGTTCAGATGACGAGGTCTACACCTGAGCTGGTACCCCACTCTCCAAATTCCCACACCACGCCAATGGGATTTTCAACAAGGCCTTATGATTAGTGTAATGTCGATTCTCACAATCTTGTATAAAATTAAAATAAAACATACATTTATATTTTTTACTGTTTTCGGGCATAACTAGGTGCATTTTACGTCTGATGGACGAAAATAATTAAATTAGACGCTAATTTTAATAGCCCCAGTGTTTATTTTGATTGCTTTTCAACATTTAAAATATTCGAGGGAACCCTGTGAGGGAGGGCTCTTCTGTATACGTCCTTGGTCACTCATGTCATAAGGGAAAATAGAAACGAGATTTTTCTCCGGCTTGTCTAATCCCTCACAATCACCCAGCAAGCACATAGATTCTTCACTGGCTTTAGCAACCGATCTAAATGCTACAATACCAAATGTGCATTCAGTTTGCAAATATTTTTCAATATTTTCAGACCTGTTCACGATTTTTCCACTCATGGAAACAAAATTTTGATATCGATTTAGCTAACTTCAGTATTCAACTTTTTGAAAAATCAACAATATTTCAGGGGTACCCCCTGAATACATCTTGCATGTGGAGTCCTCGCATCCAGCACAATGAACAGTTCATTAAGTAGAAACGTTTTCCTGCCCTTTTTAGAGGGCTTTCAAAACGAACAGTCGAGGAGAAACACCAACATTGCACGAGCAGCAGGAAAGAACTTTAGTCTCGTGTCAGAGTACGTGTAAGGGGAGATCACGCAATCGACGCGGACATCAAAAACCACTGAGGAACACGAACGAGGATTTTGAAAACCGGGATCTAGGAGGTAGTTGCACTTCTCAGATATCGGGAGGTGAAACGAGTAACATTAGCATACGCTATTTTGTCAGGATTTTTTATAAACGTGTATCAGTGCTTTATTTCTTTTCTACTACTCCATGCAGACTTCTTGCAAAAGCAATCGTAGACGGAACCTCGTACAAGTACTCTTTTGTCTCGTCTTAAAAACATTAGAAACAAGTGAATATAAGAATTCCGTTTCAGATTTTATAATAGTCATAGATACATATATGTATCATGCTTTGAAGACATTAGACCGTGAATAAGTTTAAATATATCATTTTTTCCAGAAAAGTTTTGCTCTCCCGAGACTGAGATATGCATTTGATGTCGGATCGGTTGTTTGAGAGATTGCTTTGTAGTACTGTGAAGATTATTAGATACTTATGTAACAACTGTCAACTGTTTTGGGTTTTTTCTTTCGGTGTGAACGGAACAGTTTCAGTTTCAATGCTACAGCAGCAATAATTATAAATGGTGGCAGCAACTTTAAAATAAAGCTATTCAAAAACAAATAATCAGGACAAAAAAATGAAAAGTCGAGAGAATAAAACGAGTAAAAAGGTTTTTAACGTATCGATTGATACAGGGATTGTCCATGAAAACTTGACGTTCGATGGATACTGAAAATAGAAAGTCATGATAGAATTCTTTTCCCCACCGTGCTGATGGGGGAAGCACAGCTTTATGACGTATTTACGGTGAACAATGCATCGATTCTGATGAAAGTTGTCATTTTTAAGGCTAACGACGGAGGCAGCTGACATGGCTCCCACCAGTCAGCAAAATTAGCGACTGCAATTACTCTATGATAATATTTTAGATCAAGGACCCCACATACTTATACAGGGCCTTAGTATCAAAATAACTAATCGGCCCCAGTATCAGGATCAGATTATATCAGTGGTTCCCAAACATTTCTGGCTCAAGGTACCAATGGTGTATCAGGATTTATCCAGGGCTCCCAAAGTTAGATCATAGATCGATCCGACAGTTGCAGTGGGAACGGTTAGGTTGGTTAAATTAAAAAATAAACGCAACGAGTACTTCAAATTTACAAACAATTCATGCAAAAAGTATTACTCAAGTACACATTTTGAACAAAACCTATCATGGAACAAATAAATCGAATGGGAGAGCCGATCGTTCACTACACATCTAATCTTGGAATCAAGCTGAACTCAGACCACAGGCCCCTCCCTAATTTCGGATTCTAAAATCACATGGGCTAAGAATCATGTCCTGAATAATTGTTTTCCATTTCAGGGTCATTCCATGTGAAATGAGCAAAATTCAGAAAAACCTGTGTCCGTAGGGTAACGGATTTTCATGAAATTTGATACAGGGGTTAAGTTTATGCATAAATAAAGATAACCAAAATGTTTTGGCACAAAATGAAATATTTTGGAAGCTTCAGGCATTTTAAGGACTTGCAACTTTCAAAAGCAGTTGTGAAATCGCTTAACGTTGCATGTTTGAAGACCTTTTTCTCAAAAACTACTTAACGTAGACAATAATATTTCATATTTTTGTAATCTATGAAGAATTATGTTTTTATCTATTTGGAAACAACAATTTTAAACATCATATTTAAGCTAAAAATTAGTAGAGAAAAAGGGAAAATAGTCGATTTTGATGGAATTAAAAAGGTTTCTATGGGCTAAAGGAAATTAAATGCATCGTTGCAATTCATGCCAGATACAGTGCTAGGTATGATAAAACTACTGCTAAAGTTTAGAAGTCGGCTTTTATTTCCTTCATCTTCCAAACAGCAAAGAAAAATTACAAAAAGATGGTTTTCCACTAAAAATAGACATACAAAATGAAATGAAGGACAGCTCTGACGAAAACTATATTTTGGAACAATATAGTTTAATATGAATTACGTACTTGTAAAAAAATTTAGGATTGTATTTGAAGTCCCAAAGCAACAGAAACAAAATTAGTAAAACGAAAAAACACGTTCTTGCCTATTGATAAATTGGCGACTGAACGTTTCGTTGCCAAAACGACTATTCGGATGGGTCTACGACGGGTTACCATATTCCGTCAGTATCGTCCAAACTGGTAATGCTTATTATCGCCAATCCATTTCCCTCCCATTTTATACATATTACTCGTTTCAAATGACAATAATGAAATGGAAACAATGAAACTCCAAATCAACAATGAAATACCAAATTATTTTTAACTTTTGAAGAAAATTATAAAAGCAGGACATCAAATCATAATTGAGGAAAAAGCTTAAACATTTAAAACTTTTACTTGATTGTCTTCAAATTCACTTTCAATCTGATGGAGGTCTGTTCAATTTCGTAGTTGCTTAATTTTTTCTAGTGCTGCCGAAATCATGAAATCTTGTACTTATTTCACTAGTGATTGTGATAAATATGGAAAAAGGATTAGTGTGTGTGTGTGAGTTATGTGCATTTGGGAGATTCGAGTATAACAACGATGTTTAAATTCTTTTTTTACTCTCAAAATTAGTGTTTACATGACAAAGAATGCTTAATATGTACAAAACGTATTTAATATTCACAAGTAGTAGCATTTAATACTTACGTTTCCAAAAGAAAAAGCAAATCGAAAAGACTTCTCTAACAAAATTAACTTTCCACCTAATTATTTCAGTGATGGAAACACTCCTTGAATTAAGCGAACAAGACTTTAAAAAGAATTTTCATGTAAAATTTTGCATGTGCACCATAATAATAGTTATTTCATTCCTATATCGCATTTTTTATATTATCGAAGGTTATAATTCATTATCATCTGAGATAAAGAAAAAGTAAAATGTACGTCAAGTTAAAAATTTTCCAGAGACAAAATAATCAAATTACAATTATGAAAATTTCAGGACATATAATAGACATCTTGCTCTTTTATGTCGAAAAGTTTTGATGTTTTTGGAGCTTTCCCTCACAGTGAAATATGCATTTTTAAAAATTGAAAAATCGTATTTTTTCATAATTTTAGTTTTTACATGTTTTTTTTTATAAAGGAATAGAAATACAATCACCAAATTACGCCACGCTATTTGTTAGGAAAGGCTCTTGATTAAGAATAATTTTTAATATTGTATTTCCATTTCTAGACATATCAGAGCAATTTGAAATTTGTAGCAAATTGGCAAAAATTTTATTTTTGTCAATCTCAGATTCAGCAATGACGACTATTATTCTGACGTTTCCGAAGAGACATTTTTCTGAAGAATGTAACGATATTAAAATTTTAAATTTGTGTCAATAACGAATTGAAATATAGGGTCGCAAACAGGCCACTCTTAGTGCTAGAAAATTTAAATTTGTGTGACCTTGCACTTTAAATGTCAATAATTAACAAAACATAGATTTCTGAAACCTAATATTTTGCAGTTGATTACTATATGTGACCTATTTAAAAACTGATTTTCATTAAAATCGGTGATATGTCAGCAAAAGCCGATTTGCTCATTTTGCGTGGAATGACCCTTCAGTGAAAATAGTGGAATATTTCGTGGCGCCCCAGGGCAGAGGCAATGCACAGTTTGAAAAGTACTGGGTAAGAAGAAAGATGATGGGCCTCTTAAGAAAAGTAAAAAAAAATATTCTAAATGCTTCATAATTATTATGTTTATTGCCTCCGACCACTGACCTCTTCGGTACTACAAGGGTCGGAACTGACGACTACTAGTGAAGGAGCACCCAGTGGATGAGTCGCCGCTTCTCGTAACAGGGACAATCACCAACATCTACGCTCTTATAGAGATTCAAGCTCGGGACCTACTGGTGGCAGACGAACATGTATTCTAAATGCTGGACGGCGAATACGTGTCTAGAAAGCCTCAGATACAAAGGACGAAGTACAATAAAATTTAATTTGAAACAGGACTCTCTTCTCGTATCCAGTTGGGTATATACACTTAATGTATTTTACATTGTGTTAATATGATTTATATGAAAATGTTTTCTGTTTTTGTACAAAAACTTTTACAAATTTCCATTTTCTCGATTTCTCGTGGAACCGCGAAAATTTTTACCACGAACTTCGTTGAGAGCCCCTGTTATAAAAATGAAATAAGTTTTGAACGTATCCGAGAAAATCGAAAATAACAATTCCGTATCTAGTACAGTAGATAGACTTCTCAACTGCGAACCTAACTTGATTACTAGTCAACACGTCTAACTAAAAACAGAAGAAAATTTCTAGGCTACGCATTCCCGAAATACACAAAAAATATATTATTCTTTATTGAGGGAAAATGACAGATATAAAGGTGATTATATCTGCATAAAGATCTGCAATGTGCAATAAACCATGTAACTCACGTTCATTCATGTGTAATTGGAGTAAATTTTCCTCGAAATAGTCATTTATTCTAAATCCATTTTGTCCTACTAAAATATAATGTACCAGAGAAGGTTTATAAGCCCGGTAGAGTAGTAGGCAACGTCGGGGGTGGGGGGTCAGTGTAATAATGGCAGTGGCGTAGCAGGTGGGGTTATGGAGGTCATTACTCCTGCTCGTATCTGATAATTTTGAAACACAATTCACAGAAATATATGCCTTGTATTGATAGTGTATAATTCTTCCTTCAAAATCTTTTCATGGGAGTAAAATAATTGGTGTTTATTTGTTATAAATAAATAAATCCATATTGGTGGAATTTTCTTTATAAAACTATAAAGATAAAATTTTAAAGACGATCATAAGTTCGTCTTTAAAATTTCTGTTAAAATAAGGCTTAAGATTTTATTATGCACAGAAAACGTGAAAAACATCGAATAGTTACGATTAATCATATTTTATGAGGAAGGTTTAGGAAATTCAGCTAATTGTTCACTTAAGAATCGTCCTCACATAAGAAATATCTGGCTACACAACTGCATGGTAAACTAGAACTTACTTTTGTCCTTACAACAAGGTAATACATTCAGTAAAGGGTACTTTCTTTGACAAATATTCTACAGCACAGAAAAAAAATTCACAAACAAGTTAATTTTGACTAAAACACGAAAACCTAGGATATAATTATTTTTCCTGTTGACAAAATCAGAGTATCTGTGGACAAAATTACAATGATTGCAAGGTGAAATGATGACAAGCGAAATAGTTTCAGACATAATGAACTGATTTAAAAGATGGGAACGAAAACAACGCATTGCAAAGGTGAACCTTGAACCATTGTAAATGTGAAACAAAGCCAAAAGAAAATTCTGTAACGTAAGTCAGCTCCTTATCAGATACAGTAGAATAGTTCAGACGAATCGAAACGATAAAGGGAGAGTGAGTTTGCAATTTAGTTCTTTTACTCAATTCTGTAGGTCTGGTTCGTCACTCTGTGGTCAAGACAGTTCCCGAGTGATGCACATCATCCGAAAAAATAGGGGCGGCCGAAAGGAGCAGTACGCCTCCAATTTAAATAACACGCCAAGTAATAACGTTCTCGATGTTGTTAATTGTATACTTATTAAGTCTTATTAGGTCCTTTTGCGATTGAAATAAAATATACGTTTTAATCTACATATACTATTCTTAATTTACATTAATGTATTCAAAACTCATCAAGTGTAGGGGTGTTTTGAGGAGGAAGAGCCCACAGAGCTCGAATCTTTCCCGAAATTATTTTTCTTGGGGATGAATATCAAAAGCATACTCTGGATCTAGTTGTATCAGAGAAAATCGACGTTTAGCGCATTACAGGTAAAATATGCGTCTGAATTCGTCAATAGTCAATCTTTAAACGCAACGCATATTTTACATCACGGCGTTTAGGGAACCAGAAGAAAGGAGACTGGGCCATTCCAATTAAATGTTTTAGGGAAGAGCGGCTGTTTGCTGAAGTTCGCGTGTGGGCAGCACAAACCTCAAAAACGGCCCTGAATGTGGTCAACATTTCCAAAGGAAAGCAGTTTATTGTTCAATGAAGCAAAAAAGTCGATATTTTTAATGTAAAAACAATAGTGCATATTCGTTTCCTTTTGCAAAACATCGTTTATCCGTGTATCCTATCGCCTTGCCTTGATTACGAAAATTTCTACAACTTCCAAATATCCCACACATCCTAACTTTGTGACCGTTAATTCTTTTTTGCTATTGACCTCGATTCAGCCTCCCCACAAAGGTGGGCAAAGAGTAATGGGGGTCCGGGAAATATGGAACAATTTTGAACTGGCATGAGTGGTCCATTTTCTCAGTTTAAAAAGTTAAATCTTCACTGTATCTATAGTAATAAAGCTATGCAATACGAGTGCAGAGAAATTGAGATAACATAAAGTGTACTTATTGGCATTTTATGAGAGGTCCGTCACCAACCTGGTACCGGGGCCCTCATAAAAGCTTATATGTTTAGCGTAGTGAGTGCACGCGCACTAAGCCGAGAGGACTATAACCAGCGATAACAACTGACGTTCTGCAGGGGTTAGCAGTTGCAGATTCGCGGAACATTGTTTTGTTTACGAAACACCGTCATTGAACAAAAAAAATGGTTGAAAATTGCCTACCTACGTACACATACTCCGGGTCGCTTTTCGGAGTCATTCCTTCTCTTGGAATATGAATGACTTCTGCTCTATCAGCAGTATTCTGCGAAGCTCTGAGCTCAAGTGTCCTAATCGAATCCAATTCGTCTCGACAATATCCTCAAAAAGGAGTGACTTTTGAACGAGATTATGTATACACAGGAGAGCAAAAACGAGATAAGAACATATCAAGACCTCTCATAAATAATCTCATAATTGTTGGGTCGAGTGATTAGAGGAAACCTTCATGGGGAGGGGAAATTCCAGATAGTCTGGTGCTTCGAGGAGGCCAGTTGACCTCCCAATTTAAAAAACAGTAGTTTTAATAATCTTTCAATTAAAAAAAGAGCAACCTGGAGTAAATAGATAAGAATCTATAATAATATGTAAAAACCTAAATGTTCCAATCAAGAATATGTATCATGATTTATAAATAGAATTGATTAATCTTACTTGAAAAATCGCACTTCAGACAGATCGATTAATGATTACTACGATTAAACAAGTTATGAAAACAATTTTATTAAAATGTTTGATTTTTAGCTATCGTTGTTCCTTAAAAATACTTTTAAGTTTTTTCTAATTCATTAGTTCCACCTAATTTTATGACATTTGCTGATATAGAAAAGTATGAATGTCTAATAAAGTGAAAAATCGTTGTCTAAAGAAAATTAATATTATCCCACTTCCTTTGAGTAAAAATGTTGCCAGATTCAACTAATATACAATACATGTAACTGCTTAAAACAGTATCTTTTATTTGTAACATTTTCAACATCCCAAGGCAGTAGATAATTTCTTTACCCGGGCCGATCTCACGAGTCTGTTACTGCTTGGGCCCCAATATTTTTGTTTGATGTGAAAGCCTCCTCATTATATACATGATAGATAAATTTCACAAAATAAAAACAAAAGTACTGGTTAATTTTCTAAATAAACATAATAAATAATTCTGAAAACAGATATGTGTACACCAGTCAACATGTCAATTTTAGAAATCTTACAATTTTTATGGGTATAAGAAAACATTTCTAAAGTACCATACATAAATCCAAACGATACATTTTTTGTCATTTTTCTATATTTTGAGTGTATAATGGCTGATTTGGGATTTCTTTTTCTTAAAATTTGACATTTTTAGCTATTTGTTGGAGGAAGAAACGGAGAACTACATATGGGCACCGGCACATTTTGTGACTTAACTTCACAACCACAATTTTTGCTTCTAATTTCTTGAAGTTTAGGTGCCTACTGGTGAAACGGTCTGTATACAGATGTAAAACAGCTGGAGGAAACCAAATTTTGAAAGTGGAAAATTTATTTTTCGTAGAAAAGACTGTTTTTTCGTAAAAATTTCAGAGAACATGCAATAGTGGGAAACTGAATATCCATCTCTTTTGGAAACAATATTCAAAATTTGTGTTGGTTGGGTTTGATGGCGCAAGGACAAAATTTAAGAGTAATTTGTAAATTTCGAGAAAAATCATACAATCTTATCGAAAGTAAAAAAAAACAATTCAGCCGAAATCCGTACGTTTCATGGACAAACCGTACATGTGGGCAGGTATGCTAAAACAAAAGAATCCAAGCATGTGCTAAATGACTAAATGGGATGGCGTTGGACAAGACTAAAAATATCTATTGTCTGTCCGCCTAAACATGATTGTCTATCTTGTGTTTGGCACAGCTTGGCCAATTATGGCCCTTGCGCCATAAAACTCCAAACCAACCGCCTAAACATTAGTGGCTGTGGATGCATTTAGAGGAAGAGCCCGCGGGGCTCGAGCCCTCAAAGAAATATTTTACACTTTAGCTCTCCTAGTAGTTTCTAGACGAGATATCTCGTCCATCAAGATCTGGCCAATTTTGCTAGTGACGCAATATCTCGTTATCAAGATATTGCAGATGTTTTAATGATGACGAGATCAAGATCTGGTTAATTTTTTCTGATTATGAGATATCTCGTCCATCGAGATCTGGTCAGTTTGCTAATGAGATACATCATCGAGACAACCACCAGGAGGGTTAAAAAACAATCCAAACTATACACCAACTGCACCTACAAGTGCACTTTGATATAAGAACAGCCTTCGCCTATAAACAGTGAAAACATCAATCAATACGCAATATTCATTTATGGCCTTTCGATTGGAATAGAAAAGAAGGGAGATTGGGAGAAGATTGAGACGAAATTATTTTCTGAGTACATGTCTGAATTGTCTGTGCAAACAAAATACAGAGTTCTGAAAACAGACGTATGTGGAGACAAACCAAGTAGAGAGGACTTACTGGAACTCGTGTAGCCGGTGGCGTTCTTGTTGGAGGCTACGTCCTCCTCGATGAAACGCGTGGCGTCCATGTTTATTATGCTTTTCAACTCCGTAGTGCACTGGGTCCGCGAGCGGCTAAATAACTGCAGACGGAAACAGCGTGACACAGCTTCACGCGGTATCCGACGATAACTACAACAATGAGGCCCACTGCGGGGAAACACGCGCTTGTGATCGGAGGGAGAAATATTTGTGTCACGTGATTACCTGACGTCACGTCGCTTCTCTCATAATCTCAAGGCCGTATTTTTGCTCGCATTTCGCCCTTTTTGTTTCTGACATACGCGCAGACCGACTCCTCTTCCTTCCGCTAAGGCGACATTATGCGAAGCTCTGGATGCGTCGACGATGCACTGCAGAGATCAGGCAAATAGAGGGAGGGGCAGGCACGTATTCAGAAAACGAATTTGGAAGGGACCTAATCTTTGTCGTTTTCTTATTTCAATTGGAAGGCTATTCATGAGCTTTCCGTTTTTGACTGTTCAGACATATCTGCATGCATTTTCCCTAGACATGAGCGGATAAGCAGGTTTTTAGAGGAAGGATCCACTTCGGGCCTCCTTTGAAAACAATAACAAATACACATTGAAGCTCATTTAATCAGCCTCAATCGAAGTTTCGCATGTCACAGGTAAAATGCAAGTATCTGTGAGAAGATTCGATCGAAACTGTTTTCTGACCACGTGCCCGCTTTCCATACAAATGTACCTAACATCCGTAATTAGTGGTAACTAACATAAAAACTATGATAATCGGGATGAAGTATGGTTTAATGAAATGCACACACTGCGGAAGTGTCATCTTCAGACTGTAAGAGAAAGGAGAGACGTCACAAGTTCATATTTTTGTTGTCTCTTCTGTATCAGTGAAACTTTCCTTGTGTGTGAATGTCCATTACTTGACGTTATCTTGTGTTTGGCGCAGCTTGGCCAAATTCGGTCCATGAGCCATAAAACCAAATCGACCATACTTTTATTTTATTTGGCCATAAAAATTGTACTTCCAACTTTGGGCTGGTATGAAATCATGGTAACTGCTGCAATGTGTCATCCATTTCTTAGGTTAAAAACTCAAATCTGCATTTATAAAAAATATACATTTGTGCTAATTTTAAAGAATCAGTACTTTGGATATTATGTATTGGTATTGCATGGAAGGCCCCTCATATCGACCTAGTATCAGAACCTCGCATCTACCCTAGTACTGGGGTCAGGCGTGAAGATGTGTACGTGGGGGAGGGTGTTCACCGACCCCTTTGGGTGTGACAATGGAAATGATTTTATAAATTTATTGAAAATACTACAGCAATATATTTTGCATCGTTAATAACAGAAAGACGCATTATGTAGTAAAATTGAAACTGGCGAATAAAAATTGGAGATTGTGAGGGTGAAGTCAACAGTTTTTCGGTATCTGTTACCAGTGGCGTTTTATCTACTAAAGAGAGCACCTGCTATTTTCTTCATAGGAGGGTCAAATTGCTAAAGTGCATTAAATTGTTTCATTTTTTTCTTTAACAGGTTGAGAATTATAAAATATTAATAATTTTCGAAAAACGAGAGTGGAAATTGTATAACATTAATTTTATTTAGTGCGTAAATTTTAAAAAATCAGTGATTATGTTAACAGTGGGATGTTTACATTTAGTGTAATAGCAATAAATTTGACACAATTTTTAAACGAGACGATGCATCGAAACACGAAAATGCTTCGTTTTACTTCAACTTAACAGATTTGTAATTTTCTTGTTAAACAATTAATAAATAATTTATATTCCTAATTATCATAATAAATTAATATTTATTGATAGATTATCAATTTAATGTTTTATGATCATTTTAATTTATATTTTTCCTATAAAAATATAACAATGTATTTGGGTTAGCAAATATGAGAATGATGACGCTAGCGCTTCAAAACAACTTGATCTGCTACCAGCTTGCTTTATCTCTGTTGATTCTGACATAAGAAAAATTATGGACATCTTGTACTTCTTACTCCACCGAAACTTGCAATCCCTTGCAGTACCTGTGATAAGATGGTTATATTTAACATGTTATGCCGTGCCGCTTTCGGATATCTTTCAATGATTAATCCATCTCCCCATTGTTTGACTGTTGACATTTCTGTTTCGTTTCATAACAAGCTTCCCGCAATTGATTCATCGTCATACTGAGATTGCCCTTAAAACATTTGCACAAATTTATAACATGGTTTTTCACAATTTTGAATGGTTGCGTTATTTTACGCTGATTTGCAAATAAGCATGAACAATTACTGAAAATCTTTCGAAAATGCGAATAATGCGCTTGTTTGTTTTGAAAGGAAATTATATAGAGGATCGTCATTTTCTAAAAACCGTTTATGAACAGTAAAAGCACGCCTTTGAACTCTGACTCGTTTTTATGAGAAAATATGTATATTTCAAATGGTTTGGTTGTTTTTAAGGCACAAGGACCCGATCGGTTAAGCTGCACTAAGCAATGCTTTTTCCGTCAAGTAAATGGACACACAAGGAAGATTTTTACTTATAAAGATGAGAGAAACACCCAGGATAGTTACAGGAATTGAACCTTTGCCGCCTACAGCTCGTATTTCAAATGAAATTTTGAATTGTTACAAACGTTCAGACATATCCCAGTTGACCTGAAACTTCAGTTTTAAAACCCACAATATATCGGCTTATAAGTGAAACACACTAAGTCCAAATTTTCAAATTTGAGTTTTGACCAGAATGGAGTGCTTGTTTGTGCGTTGAACATTTTCGCCCCTTTTCAAGTTTATTCGTTTTGGGCCATTTTTATGCAAAATCTGTGGTTTCCTCGTCTGTTTATGTGTGTGCCCGCACTACCTTTGAAACGGCTGGAATATATTTTCACGAAGTTTTGTGTACTATGAATACTCCCAGTAACTTAGTGACTGAATTTCACTGGGTAGGTCTGTCTTCCAGTTTTGACTGTGTATTTGTATGTTTGTGCAAGGATCACATAAAATTAAATACATTTTCGTAAAATGTTATGAAAGTAAAGAAACATTCTAACTAAGTGAATAAACTATTTAAAATTCCTATCTGCATTTTTTTATACAAGTTTCTCGTTAAAACGAAAGGCTATCTTCCAGTTTTGACCTACCCTTTACTATACTTGAATCAAGAAGTGTTGAAGCTGAGAGTGAATTGAGTGTTGCGATTGCCCTTAAAACTGATTGTTTTACCAGTACCGCTAGATATGCATTTATTTTTCTATAAATTATTTCAGAATTTAATTTGTACTTTATGTGAACTTATTTTTCCTTTGCACAATATAATAATTTAAGAATATTTGGGACGGATGATACAATTAGAATAAAACATTTAATTTTGCGTAATTTAACCCCGTTCACCTTGAACCTCGATAGTAACTTTGTTTTGTGTCCAATATTGCTAATGACGCGTGTTAATTTTTGGATGGAATCTTTCCTCAAAAGTTCTTCGTTTAACACACGTGGTTATAGAATTTAGTTTCATGAAAAGTAAAACTCAAAGTACAAAACTTTTTAAAACCAAGACTAGTTAGTATCTAATCAAATTTGTGATTATTTAAAGGTTTTCAAAATTTTGACATCCCTTCCCTTACAAAACGTAATAGCCCGTTGTGTTGCCCCAGTGCGACGTTAATTAAAATACCTAACTACAAAACGTTTCAATTAATTAAAACTTACAATTCCTTTCCCAGATACAAATACTTGTTTTTATTGAAAGCTGTACTCAAAATAGGCAATTACACCATTATTTTCATTCTAAACAGGTGATCACAGGTAAACTGGTGACTATCTTATTTTAAACAGGTTTCCATTCAAAACTGAATACTTGAATTGAAAGAGAGTGCCTTGGGGGATTTGATTTGAAACCGCATGCAAGATAGAGTAAAGCAAATTTTAAATGGAACATTTGCAAATATTGAAAGAATATTAATGTTAGAAAATATCTAAACAAGGACTTTAGAAGTATTAAAAATTCTTTGTCATAGTGAAAGGAGGTCGAAGTTGCCTATTTAGCAAGTTGGAGCTCAGTTTTTTAAGTAACTTATATCTGTTAAGTTTGTTGAAACCAGTGATTTTCTTAAAAAAACCAGTCAAATTGACCTACCATTTTTTGAAGAATGACAATCGGTTGCCTTTGCTTTGTACTAAAGACATTTAATTCTAAAACAAGTTCTTTTGTCAAGACACGTGCTACTAAATGGAATTTTCAAGAAAAATGCATTTGCTTCAAAAAATTATTCAGGAGTATCTAAAATTAATTTTGCCACACATCCCTTAATGTATGTATTTTTATTTAACGTCACACTGGAGCAACACAACAGGCTATTGGTGACGGTCCGGGAACAATCCCAAAGGGAAAGATCCAAGGACAACACCACGTAATTTTGAACCACGGTCAGATGACGAGGCAACACCTGAGCTGGCACCCCACTCTCCAAACTTCCACACCACGCCAACGTGAGGCCACGACAGTTTTAACGTGCACTAGCCCCTTTGTACACGACGAACTTAGGTTGGATTCGAACTCGCAACCCTCCGGTTGCTAATCCGTTACTCTTCCAACCGGGATACTGCGGCCCCATTCCTTAATGATGATGAAATTCAAAAATGACGCATGCTTGGAGCAAGAGTGCCACAAGTCAAAAAATATGCTAGGAAAACTAGATTTTACAAAGATTGGACTATTCTCCGTAGATTCGTCCTTTTTTTCCCGAGTTGAGTTGTGGCAATTTTTCCGGAAACGAACTTCAGAAGGGGAAGTCATAATCACCCCAAACTCAAAATCGATATCTGTAGTAGTCACCTTAGTATCGTTTTTCGTAGGTGTGCGATAACAGGGATGTGATGTTTGTGAAATGGATTATACACTAATATGCATATATACGATTTGGGACCTAAGTTGTAGAAGTTTTTAATTGTGGAAAAGGTGTTAAAAATTATTTTCCAGATACTAAAAGGATGTTAGTATTTTTTACGCAAGTGAAGTGATTGTCATGGTCACTTCTGTAATTTACAGTTAACCAATTCAAACCGAGTAAGGTTGAGTAATTCTGCTAGTTTATTATAATTTTATGAATAAGCATTAGGAATACATTATCACAATGAAAGTACAATTAATATGCGAGAAATACAAACATTACATAAACCACAAATCGTTCCTTTTTCTTCGGTCTTTATGGATGAGTACGTCTAAAATGCCGATAATCAGTTTATATCGAAATGTATTTGGCGGAAATATAATTTAATTTTCACGATTTGTTGATAAAATATACGGGATAAATAGGTCAATACGAGCGGGGAGTTCCGAGAGTTGGCCACTTTTCTATAGGTAGCAGTATCATAATGAAACAATGGAACTCATAAATGAAAGGAAAATATTTAATAGGTTATTTAATGACTTTTAAGCTTTCTATTGTTACTAGTAGATGGCAGCCCCAAAATAGCTATTTTGATGAAAAATTAACCAATTCTCTTTAGTCATCTTGAAGAACTCATCAAACTCTGAATTAAAAATGCCCTGCAGCGTGAACCAGCCTGAATTTCGAGTCTGGGAAAAGCGTGGTTTTAAATTCTCCGTAAAAATTGAAAGCAGGATAAAGAAAGCAAGTAGTAAACAGGATGCGAATCACGATACAATAAATATTCGACAAGTGACAACTTGTCGAATATTTATTGACAAAGAAATTTTGGCAACTTAAGCCGAGCAACTACAGAAAATACACAGGTTGATAATTGAATTTATGTCGCAATGAAGCAGAATAACGGGCTATCGGCGATGGTCCGGGATCAATCCCGAAAGGAAAGATCCGAGAACACCTCTTAATTTTGAATTAAGGTAAGACGTGGTCAACACCTGGGGTAGAACCGTCTCCAAGCTTTCACGCCAAGGACATAAACAACTCAATATGAATTTCTGTAACGATCATGTGAATTTTACTTGTCATGGTATTCATAATATAAATTGATGGAAGTACTAATACTAAATTACATAAATGTTTAAAAAAGTTAACTCTACCCATTTTGATCTTTATTTGAGCCTTCTTTAATACTACTTCGCTTAAGTAAATGTCAAAAACTTGTTTTTTATTGATATTAACACCGTCCAGTCAATTAACATTCTTCTCTTAAAACATTTAGAGCTTTGAATTTATTGTCCGATCTTGAACTCACATAAGATATTATCGAATTTGTTTCTGAAACTTCCAGAACCTAGGTGATGAAAAAATTTCATTTTCATTGCTCGCACTTTCACGCTTTTCTTGTGGTCGCTTGAGAATATTCTGCAATGAAGTTATCTATATCTATGTAGTTATTTATGCCAAGAATAGTACCATCCCCTTTAGATTTCAAATAAATTCCTTGAAGAATCAGGCTTTATTTGCTACTTCATTTCGTTTGCCATCAAAATCAAACCTTACATGTTTAAAACCTTTCCAAAGTAACGAGTTATCAGTGGTACCATTTGAATTTGCAACAAGAGGATTTAATTACATTGTCGTGTATAACAGATGGGACTGAAGAAAGTTGATGATTTATCAAGACTTTACTGTATTTAATTTCCTGTAAAGCGTTTTAGCTAGCTGATATGCAGATGGCTATCACCAGCTGCAACAATTTTACAATTCACAACGAATTATTTCATAAAATTACCGATATATTAATCGAAATAAATTTATAATAATGAAGCAAATTTATTTTCAGTCATTTTGAAATTCTACAACTGACAACATTGTGAAAATGTAATAAATAATTTACAGAAAACTGGAATGAATAATTAAACTTAAGTTTCTGACAAATAATCGAGTTACGTTTAAACATGCATTTCCTAATAAATGACTACACCTGAATAACAATTTCTTAAGTAGAAATTTAATACTTCTAAAGATTTAGGAAAACCCTAATCTTATGGTTTCTAAATGAAATTTGTAGATAAATATTAATGCTAGGTCAAGACTTATTGATAATTTGACATTAGAGTGAGAAATGTAGAAAGAGAATGACTTTGAGACCTGAGGTCAAAACAGAACTACTGCATTTTAATTACTTTTAAATTATGTGCTTTCTACATATTAAATATAATTGAAAAATAGTTTGAAACAAACAAGCTTCCAACAAATTTCATTTGCTAATAACAATACTAAAAATGGTTGTACCCAATAGTGTAGAACATTATAATGAAACTCCATTTTTGTATCCGGAATCCAATTACAACAGTATAATTATTTCTAAAAATACAATCATTTTTGTAATTATTGATTTATATTCACTCATGAATCATCCCATTGGCTAGCCACTCAAATATAAGCAATATTTTTATATTCCATTTTTTTCTTTTCATTGAATATAAGTGATACTTGCAATAATTCCTTTATAAATTCAGCCTTTTTACTTTTGAATTTTTTTAGGGTAACTTGATTTACTTTCAAAAGATAATCTTTTAATGGAAAGAGTATAGAAAAATACATTTCATGGAAATATATAGAGGTGGATCACTTGATTATATAGAAATTGACATTTCATAAGATTAATATAGCTGTGTTTTTGTGTAGGATTTAGCAATAAGCATTACCCTTTCCCAACTCATGTATAATATGCATTGTAAGTTTATATTTTAAAAACAATGTTGTTTTGGAATCCATCAATTTATAGTAATTCTAATTTGCTATTCATAAATTGTAAAAAAATATTGGCATACAAAATTAAGAAAATTTATATTATGGGGTATGCAAGCAAAAAATGTTGAATAACATTGCACTTGATGTAATTTCTAAGCTTTTAAAATTGTTTGCAAATTATCTAAAAGATAGCATTTGTGTGTTAATTCTTTGCAGTTTTTCAAAAAATACTCTTAAAATATAATTAATTTTTTTTATGTTCTGTACCCAACTGTGAACTTATTTTAATAAAAAATAATAAATATGCCTAACAAAAGAAAAGCAAAAATTCATTGCAAAGTATCACATTCTGACAATTCTAATGACAGTGGAATTAAATTTTATGAACAAAATATTTAATTTAGTTTGGCATGACAAACAGGTTTTTATTTCATCAGTTCAAAATTGAGAAACAGAACAAGAACCCAACATATTTTTCAAAGAATGCTTTTCTATGTCCTGCCAAGTCTTAAACATTTAACAGGGTTCCCGCTCTTCAAGCAAAAGAAAAATTAGGGACTTTTTAGAATTTTTCTCTAGGCTATTTTTCATTTTAAGGTTACATTTCACATCAATTGCAGTAGATTAACCTGTCAGTGAATAGATGAAACTTTTACGAGTGTTTAGTTTGGGTCTCACGGATCCAGTTTTAAAAAGATCAATTTTAGTTACCCTATAAATATTATCATGTCATCAACAATTTGATGATTGACCTTGGACAAGTATCGTGGATCTTCAAATGAAGGTGAAATAAAATATGAAATGCTATTGGTTAAAACTAAAGCATTATTTAAAATAAAAGGACTTTCAGCAAATATTAAGGATTCTTATGGGCCCCAAAATAATATAATGAAAAATCAGGTCTTAAGGCACTTTAAGGCCAGTGGGAACCCTATTTTCGAGCTCATTTTCACTTATACTCAAACCAAAGGAGCACACTTTGAATAAAGTATGTTACTTTGGGGAGATAATCTCAAACAATTTTCCCAATATGACACAATAAAACAGACTGAAAGAGAGAGAATTTTGATTTATTGTACACAAATTTAAACAATGAATAAAAAATCATTAAAAATATCTCAACAAAACACTGTATATAGAAAAATTTTCATACGCAGCAGTAAAAATGCAGTTTAAAATGAACAACCATAGACTCTCAATAAATATTTCAGTATTCGGGGAGATAATAAATAAATTGCAAGGCAAAACAACCAAATTAAAATAAAAACTTCATTTTCTCAGATAAACATTTGAAAATTTTGGAGTTCTGAAAAAAAATCTAACTGAATTTCCTAGTGTAATTTACTGTTGCAAAATTCATTGTTTTGGCAAATGATATGCTTGCCATTTCTGATTACATTGAATATGAAGGTAGGTTGATAAAATTATAAAAGCGATAACGAAACAAAGAAACAATTACATTCGATAAATATCAATAAAATTATTGATAAACTTAAAAACTTTGACAAATAACATGCAATTAAGATTAGGTTTGCATTCTTTTAAGCTTTAGCAAGGGGGACAATTCCAATAACAAAAAATATTTAGACATAATTCTTAAAATAGGATAAATCCAAGAAATGGTCTATTTCAGAAAACTAATTTTAAGCTTGAATGCAAACTGTCTGAATTTACTTATCTGTAGTAGCCTATTTATTTCAAATTCAATGTTGTTTAACTGTACATTTTGAAAAGAAACTCTTTCTGTGGCTTCTAGTACTTAAATAAAAACATGAGTTTATCCACAAAAGATAAAATTTGTAAACAGAACAAAACAAACACAATAATATTAACACAGTGAACTGAACTGTGTCGACACTGTTACATATTTTAAAATAGATGTGAAATATTGCTTTTGTAGAAATAAAAAGTTCACTTGAATCTTTCATTACAGAAACTACAAGTCAATTTATCTTTTTTTAGAAATCTATTTTTTGTCAGATGATTCTTTGAGTGGAGGTGAACGGTTTTGATTGAAGCCCCTTACATGAGGTGAAAATAAGGCTGAGAACAGTTAGAGAATATTTCAGAAACTCCTTCAGATTTCTTAACTGACTTGTGGGGTTTCTTAGTACAAGACTTCACATACTAAAATCCAGCACTTTTTACAGGATTTCAAACAAATAGCTTTATATTACATAACCATTGATAATCTTGTTAGAATTTGAACAGGTTTAAAGACAGCCTATTTCTGAAAACAATATGTTACATGAAACCAGGTTTGCATATCCAAAAAAAAGCATGAACAGCAGTATTGGAAACATTACCTAAAGGAGTCTGCAAGTAAAGGAATATCTTTCATGGACCAAGAGTTGAATCACAATAAAGTATTACTGTGGGGAAGCATCAGAAAAGTTATCCAAAGGAATACAATAGATAGGGGTATGCATGTTTAAAAACTGTTAGGAACCAGAACTGCTAATATTATTGAGGAGCATGTTTAATAATTTAAGATCTAAAACTCATTCATTTGCAAAAGTCTTTAAAGTTTAGAGTGGTCACTTAAGGGGAGACAGGACTGGAAAACTCATTGTTTATTTGCATTTTAGAATCAGTATTCAGCACAGTTCCAAAGAGCTGCACATGACAATAGCAACTTTAAGAAATACCTTGAAATCTTCAAAGCACATGGGATTTAAATACAGTAGGCTCTGGTTGCATGTCTGGAATTTAACTGCTATATTCTACGAAGACTAATAATAAATCCATAATTATTCATATAATAATGGATTATTATATGAATAAATATACAAATAATTGGGAATTATTTGTATATTTATTCATATAATAATCCATTCAATGAAGTAGAATTATATACATTTTTGTATTACAATTATATATATATATATATATAATAGTGTTATGTTAATTAAAAAAGTTAAGATAACAAAAAATTAAGAAATTCATTCAAAAACTACAGGAATTTGAAAGTTATTCACAAGATAATTTTTGTGTGTCAACCAATGAATTTTGAACTACAATAAATAAATTGCATTCAAGGAGTGAAAAATAAAGACAAAGGTTGAAAACTTTCAAATCATAAAGTTCAAAGCAGTCAGTATCAAACTTGAATTAAAAGACTTAATTAGTTTTATTTCATAGATTTTGCTTCAAGTAACTATACATTTTACTTCAAAAATCACTCAACGAAAATAACTTATCACTTTTATTTCCATTGTTAGCATGTGATTTCTGAAAAGTGAAACATTTAAATCATCATGAAATGGAAGCAAATTAACTTTAAAAAATCGTGAAGAAAAGCTTTTCAGGACAAACATTTGTTTAAAACAGAAAAATCAAACTTTATCTGTTTTACTTTTGACAAGCAAGACAAGGTGTGAAACTTTCCAGTCCTATCTCCCCTTAAAGCAAAAAGAATTTGAGAAGCTAGTGAACCACTTACATATAGTACAAATCTACGGCTTGACTGAATCTCTTTTAAAATAAAGTTTTGAAAAAAGGCTAAAATTCTGCCAAACAAAGAGCTACATCTACGCGACACTGAACGATCGATTCCACAGCGTGAGACACTTACAAATGGTGTGAAAATTCTAAAACAGACACTACCTCTACAGAAGATGATGACCGCTCACGAAGAAAGCTGCAGACTTCCACACCTTTCTTTCACTCATGCTGTTGAAAATTTAAACACAATGACTTATTCGATTTACAAGCATCAATAGTTTGGTTCTGGTAAGAAGGCAGATAGCCCTGGTCAAATCCATTTCTAGAAGAACCTAGGAAGGGAAAGGGCTGCCATATGAAAAAACACATGGCGATTGCCATAGATGAATTTTTCCTTGTAAACATTTGGGGCTAGCCAATCACTGGTATTGTTTTCAGCACATAACAATATAAACTCAGAGCCAGTATCAGCACTAAGATATCAGTTGTGGAAGTGTATTGTTTACACTTCAACCTGTCACCTGACTTAATGGATAGATTCAAATGCCAATTTACAATCCAAACTATATCTGCTTTAGAAATAAAGAACCCAAGACACAAATGTTTCACTGAAGTAATAAATGTTTCAAATATATACACCGCTCAGCAAGATTTTCAATTTTTAGACATGATAGCTAGAGTTACTGATATTTGGCCTTTATTTGGATACTCGAGTTGAAATGGTAATTGAATCGTATATCAAGCATAAAAAAGCCAAGTTATAACAAAAGCTCCCGATTTTTTCACATTACCAGAGAAAGCAATTATTTTCAATTCAATGAAGACATTCTTTTGTTAATGTTGAAAAGTACAATGAAGGATTTTGAGAATTTTCTTCTAAATGAATCAGTCTTTCTGGGTGATGATCTGGTGAGTCTAGAGTGACTTAATCATGAGCAAAAGTGTCTGTTTTAGGAATATTCAATTTGTCTTTAAATCTAGTTTTAGGCATTTTAACATTAAAAAAAAGGTAAATTGAAACCACATTACTGAAAAACCCAATTTTTACTCATGGCAAGTGGGGGATAATTATTTTACAAGATATTTATCTTTGAATGTTAAAAAAGGGGTAAAATGACACACAGAAAGTCTTCTAAAATTTGACGAGTGGTTCGCAGAAGTGCCTGCAGCTTCCTTCCGTGGCTGCTAACAGACGACGCGTCCGTATGTTCTCCATGCAAATATATCACCTTTGTGAAGTGTACAATGAGAGGGGATGACGGTGAGGAAGAGAGCGACGCAAAAGAATGACTGACCAGAGTCCATTTCCTCCGGGGGTTCCTACGACCGGGCGATGAGGATGATTCTGTGGGCTCACGCCTTGCGGCCCCGCCTGCTTTTGCCCGCTTTGGCCTTGGCGAGCCGTTTCGTCTTCTCGCCACTCTCGTAGTCGGAGCCAGAGTCCACGGGTTTGTACTCATCGGCTGAGTCCTCATTCAGGAAGCTGTCATTTAGGTCATACGTGTCCACTTCGTCACTATTCCTAGAGCTCTTTGTCTTCTTGTCTGGAAAAACGGTTCCAAAATGATTTTGCAGCAATGTTTTACAAAAATAAACTCAATTAAAGTTAGTTCAATGATTTAAGTTTTAAATAGTTCTCATGCAGCAGATAGTACGAGTCTTTGATAACACAGCCCAACACATACTTTGGTGCTGGGTTTTTTTAAACTGATTTTATGTGTATTTCATGTGCTGAAAACAAATATGATGTTACTTTTTTAGTCACCTCTTGTTTGTGAGATATGACAGTAGCATTATTTATGTTAACACATTAAATTAGGCTAAGGGTATAGGCTTTCAATTAAAAAACATTTTCCTTAATAAATTTTGTAAAACATTTTAATTAATTGAAAAAAAACCACAGCAACACTTTTGTAAATCTACAATAGCTTAATTAAAAATTAGAAATAAGAATAAAATAAAAACCAAAGGAAAAGTTATTTTCTTCCACTCCGAAAACTTCTTTTGTTTGAAATTCTTGAGTGTGTGTGAACTTTGTTTAGTCTGCAGATTCCAACAGTAATCTGCCATCATGAGTATCCCATCTGCCCTGGTATCAGTCCTCCATTGTCTTTATGTCCTGGTGAAATCATTCTTCACTAGTCTCGCCAAGATTTTCAGGGAAACGGTCGAAATGGCTGTGCAAGTAATGATGCTCTTTATGATCACATTACAACCAAGGTCTCTGAAGTTGTTAAGCATGCTGTTCGATACTAGTTCAACATAGTTTTCAGCCTTGTAGTTGCCCAGAAAATTCTTGACAACAAGGATCATTTATGAGCTGTCTGATTTGAGGACCATCAAAAATTCCAGCTTTTATGTACTTATTCCAGGCATTTTTTGTCCTATGTATGCAAAGCAAGGGCTATCCTGATCAAGAGATTTCATGAACTGTTTCATTAACCCTAGCTTTATATGCAGCGGAGGCAAGATGATTCTGTCTTGTCCGACCAAGGGTTCACGAATAACATTTCTTTCTCCAACAACCATGTTCTCTCTCGTAGGCCACTCTTTTCTTATCCAGTGGTATTGTTTGGCTCTGCTATCCCATAGGCACAAGAAGCAAGGATATTTCATGTAGCCCCCTTGCTGACCAAGGAGAAAGTTAACCATTTGTAAATCACCCATTGATGTTCGTGAAACTTAATCTTCTCCATGACCAAAACTATAATATCCTTCTTTCATTTTGGAAAGCAATGGGTATTGACCGTATTTGTTGCCACTGTGTAAAAGTACACACTTCAAACTCCGCTTAGAGCTGTCAATAAACAGTTGCCAATCAATTGGGAAATATTCAGTAAGACCAATTTTTATCAGAAGTCCTCTAACATCTTGACAAAACACAAGATCGTTTTCATGAAAGAGAAAGAAAATCCTTTTCCCTAGTATGGTAGAATGCAATTTTTGTTCCATTATCAAGTAGAGTTATAATTTAATCTGGAAGCAAGCAATTCAGATGATTCTTTTGAGACAGATCCCTTATCAGGTCACTTAACTCATTTTGATTGAAATGTTGAGGACTTGATGCTCCCTCATAATCACTATCGCTCCCTCGGTCCGTATCACAAGGAACATCAGAAAGATGAAATTCATCCTCTGAGATCTCTGGAAGCTGATGGAACAGGAATTTTGTCAGAGTGAGGAACAGACCATCTTGCAGAGGCTAAATCAGGATATGTCCACTTGCTGTGGTTATTTTGGTTCATGCCATTAATATTCACAATACAAAAATAACAGTCATCGAAGTGGTTTATGGGTTCCCTCCAAACCATTTTTACACCAAATTTTAAGACTCCTTCTCTTCCCATTAGTCCACTGTTGTAGATGTTCTGTACAAGTTTTACACACAATCTGTGGAGCTCGAACTTTATCTTGGTCACCAAGCCTAACGCTTAAGTACCCAAGGTAAGCTCTTTTAACAAAATCAGAAATGGCTTTTCAATTCTTTTCGGGTATACTCACCACATATGTAGCAAAATACATCAGGATGATTAACACAACTTCTTCGACTGATGCCATTCTTTCTTTTTATCAATCCGCAAAATAAAGAACTTTATAAGTTATGTTAGATGTAAACACTAGGTTATGTCAACAAATATGGCTTCATACAATCAGCTAGTAGCAGTACAGAGAAGGAAGAAAAAGCAGGAACCAATCCACATAAAAAACTTAATTTAACCACAACTCAATAAGTTGTATAATAAAGTATTTAATTTAGCTACACTGAATCTCAAAAAGTAGAGCTGATAGAGAAAAACGGTTTTCATGTTTGGAACTAACACACCAAATATAGGCAAAATCAGTTAAAAGATTCCCGGCACCAAACAACAAATTTTTGTAAGGCCGTGTAATAACTAAAATATATTTCATCTAAGACAAAATTTACACGATAGGCAAATCACTCAGTATTGGACAAAATGTCACCAGAAATGTAATATGCACATCAATTTTCGTTGTTCAAATTCACACAAACAATTTTTTCAATTTTTTTATAAGTTTCATGAATGATGTGAAAGATTTACTATTTCAGAGTTATAAACGAATTAGTCTTATTTTAGGGGTTTATTCGTGCTTCTGAAAGGCAGTTGGTCTTGACTGCATGTCATGCTTAAGTCTTTCCCTTTTATGCAGCTTAAATAATTTAATATTGTGCCTATTCTCGCATTTCACCCCCCCCCCCAATCCTCTCATTTAAACATTACTGTCTCAGAAATAACTGCAAGATAATCACGATATCTAATCCATACCACAAATACTTTCCAGACTCTTTGATTACAACCTCAGCCCTGCAAGGCAAATCTTCAGCTTTGAGCAGAAACTCATTAAGACATTTGTGAGACTCATTATCTCCTGTTAATGAGTCTCATGAATGGCGAACCACCCATGTTTTTTCCCCTCGAGTTTGTGAGACAAAGCGATACACGATTAGAAGGGGCTTCATGAAAGAAAGAATGGCTTCAAAGAAAAACGAATTGTAAATAAGTGACTATCACCCACCCATAAATCATGTGACTCGCCCCCACTCAAAATATATGAACTGTTTCTATAGTGACTGCCACTACTTAGACTTTGAGTCTGATTATGGTTGACAGACAGTAAATTATTATTTTAGTCACATAACAAAACTAAAACCAAGGAAGATTACCTGCTTGCTTGGCAGCTTCTCTTTGTGGGCGGACTTTTTTAGTATGCTTGAAATCTTTCTTATGCTGAGGGTTTTTTCTGAAATGGAATTTCAATTGTGAAAACAGAAAATTAATAGAAAATAGTTTTATAGTTCCTGTGATGAAATTTTAGGTATCAAGACAGCTTTAAGCATGCACATTCAAATAGATAAGAATGGATATATTAAATGTACTGTTTCAGTATAAAGTTATACTATAAAAATTATAATGCAACTTTTAAAAGGCACACTTAATTAGCATTACTTAAGAATATTGAAACATCAATTGATCTCTACAAACTTTTGCAGAGATCAATTAACCCATTTGCCCTCTGATCACTAAAATTAACTACTGTAATGCCACCAATACGGCAGGCAACATCCAAGTGCAAAAGGTAAAGATTAGCTTAATGGTTCTAATTTCAATACAGCAGAAAAATAATCCATCTGTAATTTGGAGTTGAGTCATATTTTCAACAGGAATGTTATTAACTGTGACATGATTTTCACTCCTGATTTTGAAAAGCAGAGTTAAATAGCAATGGTTTGCATCAAGAGTGAAGTTTCAATCATGCTTTTCACACTGTGAAATCTAAAATGAGAATCAATAATAATTGAAAATCTCAAAATATTCAGGCATAATGGTCTCACTAGATGCCTTTGGTACAATAGGGTGCTTTCAAATCAAACTAAACGAAAATCAATAGAACAGGAAAAAGGAATAGCATTAAAAACAATGCAAATTACCATTACCAAAACAGGAACCAGTTGTCAAAGAGGAATTTGGGACAGAAATTAAACAAGATTCTATTGCTTTTCAGGCCCTGTTTATTAAACCTAATTCATATAAATGAATTAGGTTTTTCTGTACTTACAACCATAAAACAAAATAGAAAGATTACAATGAACTGAGGAAGAAATGAGTGTCTTCCTTAATTTTTTTAATAAAATAATATAATTAATTATATAATACAGTCAAACCTCATTAAGACAAACTTGCTTAATATGAATTACTGACTAAATTCCAATCTCGTCAAAAAGTATATTAAAATAATGTTAACTCATTTGTTTAAGAATTCGGGTTGCACTAATCTCCAGTTAAGACGAACACATTTTCGAAACCTAAGGGCAAACAATTTCTTTTCAATTATATTATCAGAAATATCGACTCAGAAATTATGGAAGGTTTATTTGTGGAAAAGAGTGAAAAATAAATTAAGATTAGATGTAGACGAAGGTATAAGAGTGACTTCTTCAAAAGCAGCTACTGCTGGCATAAAAATTGTTCACTGCCTTTTGTTAGTCAGAATATTCATCTGCTCAATTAAACAATGTTGACTGCATCAGATTTTCTTAAAGAATGCATAAAAAAGACAAAACACAAAAATCGATAACAGAACCATTTCAAGACAAAAATTTCATAATCAGGAAATATCTGTGTAATCGAGAATTATCTGTATAATCAATAATTATCTATATATAATCAAGAATCATCCGTACAATCTTAGTGATGAAGAATACCATTTATCCGTGAACCAAGAATTGAACAAGTAATGTAAATATATTATTTTATAATATCATTTATATTATTTATTTATATTATAATATATATTATTTTACTGTTGAAATAATGCTTTATTCTGAATTTGGATAACACAAACTAAGGTTAATACAAATTTTTTACAGTTCTGCAAAAATCATCTTTATGAGGGGTTTGACTGCATTATAATATAATTGTATTAATGCATGATACATATGTATCTAGTTTTGTAATTCATATTTCAGAAGTCAGTTGCTGCCTATTGTAGAAACAGTAGTTGTCAAGTGTTCTAATGCAGACTAGATAAACAGATGCCAATATAAAAAGTAATTGCGGGAGGGGTACAACTGTGAAAAACACTGAAACAAGAACCAGACACAATGCTGAAAGTATGGCTTTACCTGAAACAATTTGCACCATAGGGGCACTCTTTTTTTGGACTATCATCAGCTTCACTCTCACTAACTGTCTCGTTTTTCTGACTGACTTCGGGCTCCGATGCGTAATCAGAGTCCCCCGGGTGACAGAACTGGCCCGTATGGTTTGGATTCCTCCTGAAAAAACATCAAAGCTTTAAAATTCTACCAAAGTCAGCCAATGAATAGTTTCATTCTGATAATTCAAATACACATAGTTCGCAAATGATAGTGAAACTGAGTCACAGATACACAATTCAAAGCCACAATAATTTTTTTAACATGAAATTTGCAAATATTTAAAATCCAAATTTAAAATAATACCATATTAAAAACAGTACAGTTAAATACACTCAATTTCATGTTTTTGTTAGCACTTCAGACAATGCTCTTACAAATAGGAATTTTGTTCACAATTTCATTCAGTATATCAAGGTTCATGTAGTTTTTAGGTCATTTCTTGATATTTTTAGGGCATTTTTGGTCATTTTCCAAGTCTTTAGCATGTTTCACTTTTGTCCTGCGTAAAAAAATTGTAGATACCTTCCCAAGCTGCCATCTTTTACCTGGGGTTCCTTTTCAATTAAAAACAAAACAAAATAGTAATCCACTAAAAAATTATGTGATCTACCCTTCTGCACAAGATAAAACCTTTCCTACTGGTGCATGAATCATCTACACCCGAAAGAGTGAGGATTGAAGGGAGTTTCACCAAAGTTCCACAGAAGAAAACAAAAAAAAATCACATTTTAGAGTACAAAATTCGGGTCCTGGTGATAAATATATATCAGACTACAGATAATGTAAGTTGTCAGAAATTCTACGAAAGAAGCACCAAGAATCAATGCCAAATGGTATTAACACGATAGTAACCAGTTTGGTATGAAAAGACATTACACAGAACTCTTAAATTCAAGATTACATAGATAAGCATCCATACAGACCTGTAGCACTTTTTGCCGTATGTGCAAGGTATCCTGGGTTTGTCAGGCTTGACTGTGTTGGATGATGCTGTCTCTTCTTCTGATCCAGCCTCGCTTGGGGTGGACTTGTTTTTTCTTCTCTTGCCTCGAGGGCCGCCCTAAAACACAACTCCCATTAAAGCATTTGCAAATTCAGAACAGATTCCAATAAATATTACGACAAAATTTTGCTGATATTAAATATTTTGCATATAAATTTAAATTTGACTAAACTTAACTTCTTAGGTAATTCTTAGATGTTTAGATGGACAAGTAAAATCAAACTTCACCATAGTAAATTTATTATTTCAATTTTATTAATTCAATATTGTGTTTTGGAAAAATGACAATTTCCTACACTTCCCTGAAATTTAAACATCAGAACTTTGATTATCAGAAAATATAATATCAGGAAAACATGGAGCCTTCAGAGAAAATTTGAACTGCAAAATACAACACAAAAGTGGAAATTCATGGATCCACAAGATTTATCAGTTTCATAAAATACACTACCTGACATTGAAAATGCAACACCAAGAAGAAGTTGGCAGAAAGTGATGAAATTTGGCAAACAGAGAGACAGCAACGAGCAATAAGTGATATTTATTGCAAAATTATACACTTTGCCACTGAGCAGCAAGAACGTTTGATCAGTAGGTAGTAGGACCACCGCGAGTGGCGATACAGGCAGTAACACGTCTAGGTACAGACCCAATGAGCGTGCGAATGGCTGCCCATTCCCTGTCAACCATTTGCCAGAGTTCGTCTTCTGAACGTGCCGGTGGCAACGCATGCAAGCAACGTCCAATGACGTCCCATAAATGTTCGATAGGTGAGAGATCAGGGGAGACAGCTGGCAGGGAAGCACCTGGGTACCTTGCAGGGCATGTTGGCTGATGCGTGCCGTGTGTGGCGGGGCGTTATCCTGCTGGAAAGTGGCATTGGGCACCCCCTGAAGGAAAGGTAGTGTCACCGGCTGCAGCATGTCATCCACGTATCGTTGGGCCGTCATAGTGCCCTGAATACGGACCAGAGGTGACCTGCTATCGTAGGCGATGTGGCGCCCCAAACCATTAAACAGCGTTGTCTCGCGGTATGGCATTCCACAGATGCGGCCGGATTGGCCCTGTCACCACGTCGGCGCCAGACTCGTACACGGTGACTGTCATTGCTAAAACAGAAGCGTGACTCGTCTGTGCCATTCCGTCGTCCACGTGGCTTTATCCCGACACCATTGCAAACGGAGACGTCTGTGCTGTTGGGTCAATGGTAGTCGTCTCAATGGGGGCCATGAGTGCAGGCCGCCAGCGATCAATCGGCGGCTAATGGTCCTGGACGATATGGGAGCATCAAGGGTGTCCTGCACATGCTGCAAAAGGGCGACAGACGTGGCTTGCGGGGCCGCCGATGCGTCGGTCCACGCATGCTGACGTCACTCTGGCTGCACCGGAACCCCTCAAACGTGCCACATTCCCTTGGTCCAACCATCTGTGCCACAACCGGTGCACCGTGGACTCGTGTAGGTGGGTATCTGCTGAGATTTGACGTATGGACCAACCTGCCCTTCTGAGGTCAATCACCATACCCCTCGTGAAGTCGTCTGTTTGCTGGAATTGTCTTGATTGGCGTTCTCCGCTACTAGATGTTTCCTCTGAGACACAAAAACAAATTGATTTACCTGGCAAACAGAGCGGCACGAAACTGACCACTTTTGCAGGTTCCTTCCCTGGTTTTTCACTCGCAGTGCGCGGGACAGCTGCACAGTTTGCATCATTTACATATCTCGGTGAGCTGCGTCTACCCTGTAAATTTCATTCAGTTCTGCGTGTTGCATTTTCAATGTCAGGTAGTGTATATGAAAAATTGTTGATCTTAAAACTCTAAAATATAATTCTAATCACAGATAAGTCTCTTAATCCAGGATCACACTTCTTTTCACCCACAAGTCTGTCTCAATGCTACAGTAATCTGGTTCCCAATGCATGTTTACACCATTTAACCCTTTTGAACCTTCCTACCTTACAAACCATGGCTTCCAACAGGTTCATGGCTCACTCATGGTGTTCATTTCTTCCTTCTCCAATCACAATGTGGGACATTTTTCATGGTGTGTGCATTTTTTTAGCCAATAAACATTTTTAATAGGTTCCCAAATCCAAATCTTCCTCTAAATCCTTAACCCCTATCAGATAAAATTTTAACAATATTCTCTCATGAGCTCTTCTTTACAAGACAGCAGAGCCGTTTCACACCACATACCCCATGGATACCCCTTTCTGCGATGTTTCACTATGTTCCAACTCATCTTTAAGTATACAAAGGATTAAATAAACTTGTTGCCCTGGATATTTCTTTGTCTCAACTTGTGAATTTTCAACATATTCAATATTACGTACCACCCAATGAAACTTTCAAAAATGCTTACATCACCCCTGTGACTCTGATTTCTGTTAGTATGACATGTGGGGAGTTGAATCATTGTTGTTACCTTCTTCTTTTTGTGGCTTCCCCAGTCACTGCCAGATTCACTGCCGGAGCCGAACTTGTGGGCGGGCTTCTTGGACCTCTTGTGCTCCACCTCCCAGTCACTACCGGAGTCCTCGTCCCTCCTTCGCTTCCGTTGCCTCTGCTTGGGCTCAGAGCGGTCGCTCTGCCACTCCTCATCATCACTCACAATGAAGTCCTCTGTAACACACATTTGATATTTTTAATAATCCCCATTGCAGTAGCTAATTTCACAATACAAAGAGCAATTGTCGAACATGCAGCAACAACAATCATGGCACCCGCACTAGATATCTTAAAATCTGATTATATTTTCAGAAACTGGATATCAGATTTTCAGGAAAAATTATTAATTTCCAGAATGCTTTCAATATTATAAAACAATCTTCTATAAATGACATTTTAACCCTCTGAGCATCACAAGATTTCTGAGTGGGATAGTATTACTTTCTTGCCACAACACCACTCCCACACAACCAAATAACCACATCTGTTGGTTGAAAGAATCTTAGAAAAGATTCTTTTAGCCAAGATCAAAACTTAGTAGAAATCATGCAGGGAAAACTGCAGATCCTTATCCTTCTGAGGGGTTTACACGCATATATTTGTTCTCAATGGAGAACAGATATATGCATGTAAACCCTTCAGAAGGATAAGGATACATGAGAACTACATAGACAGTTAAGACTTTTAATTGCTTTCTTTGCTAGATCTAGAATTGTAGTAAACAAATTGAGTATACTTGGCCATGCTACTCAAGATGGCTGTACCTCCAAGTTTGGCCTTTAAAATTAGAAGTTTCAAAATGCTTCATACAAAACTATAGGATATCTCTGAACACCCGAAAACATCTGGAACTCACTCCCTCAGCCATCCATAGATATGAGGCAAAGATTATTTTAATAGCATCCTTTTAACCATAACTTGGAGGTACAACTTTCTTGACTAGTATGACAGTTTTTAGTTCCCCAGGAGTCTTTTATGAATCTGGATAACTATTTATTTCTGTGCATTACCAAAGATTTCCAAGTGGTGTACGAATCCTACCTGAAATATTTCAAAAATTCTACTTCCGAATGTATATGTAAAGTGGTCATGGGTTCAGAATTGTGCTGGAACAGAGATGCTTACCAAGCGAAAGGCCTTGCCTCGTCTGTCTGTTTGTTCTGGAGGACGTCCGACCGGCCACCTGTCTCTGTGAGCTGCCTTCTTCGCCTGGCTCAAACACGAATTTGGTCATCTTTTTCCTTCCCTTGGGCTTTGGAGAACTGTCAGAAGCTGGGGAACAAAACTATTACATTTAACAAGCTGAAAAATGGACACAGGTAAATAAATCAGTTAACTAATGCTCAAAATTTTGGAGAAAGTCTTTTCAAAATACAATTAAGTACAGACATTTTTTATGGTATATTCATTGGACCAGAGGCATATGAAGATGAAACACGCTAGCTGAATATTCAAATTGAGCTGTGCAGAAACAGTAGTCTTCTAGGCATTTTTAAATAAATTTTCATATACTATTTTGTAATAACAATGTGACAACTGAGATTTGTTATGCAAATTTCCAACACTTGATTATACCCTAGATATGTAGTCTCATGAGCATAAATGGGATACTCTGATTTGAATTCATCAACAAAGATTAAATTTGTTTTGATGTTGAAGATCTTTCTGCTTCTCAGTCATTTTTATTGATAATGCAAAATTTAAAATTGGCACCATGATTTATTATTAAAGTTGACTTGATCAGAGAATGTTGGAACAATACATTTAAAACATAATTACTGACAAATAAGATCAGGTAAGCATTTTTAAAACTTCTCAACAAGGAGTTGAATATGCTCTAACATATAGTGATGTTAAAGTGGAGCACAAATAAAATTCCAATTGCTTCACATATACATGTTTTCAGAACTCTTTATTTTGTTTTTACAGATCATTACCAATATTTTGCCATATTGGTAATGTTTATCTCTCATGTTGGAGGTAGGCTCCCATAAAATATTGGGCTCCCTTGGACTTTTGCATCCCCTAATTCAGTGGCTAAATGACCCAATGAGTGAGGCTGAATCGCCATACACATTTGCTTAATCATATCATTTAAGATGGTTGATTGATAAGTAGGATACCATGCAGTGTCACCAGTAGTTGATGAAGAGACATTTGCACATGAGTTCATTAGCTGATATCATATAGAGCGCACATGGGCTTAGTTTCAGTTCACTGTTTGACATCCTAGAGCAGTGGTTCCTAAACTTTTTATGCCCACGGATCCCTTCTCATAGAAAAAACCTGACCATGAACCCATAGTAAAATAACTCTATGCAACTGTGTAAATTTAACTTTGATGTCTTGAATGGTGAATGGCGATGTAAAAATAAAATATAAATAAAACATTTTGATGCTTAAAGAAGTATTTATTAAAATTATAACTTTAGTTTTAAAATACAAAAACATATTATTTTTCAATGAGATTGGTAAACCGGATGAGACGATATGAGATTATTTATGTTCGGCTCGATGTTTGTGAGTAACATTCGTAAGTCTCCACGAGCACTAATTTGCAGTCGGTTTCTTTTTTTCGCGATGAGGCTCGTAACTGCACTGAATCCTAAATAGGAAGACGGGAAAGCAATCAACAGCTTCTGTACAGTGGCCCATAATGCAGGATATAAAATTGGCATGTTTTTGTAACCAGAAAATGTGGTATCCTTGTTCAAACATTGGTTCAGCTCCTCATTTGTGGATAATTCAATAAGTGCTCCTGTATTAGTATGGATTCATCTGAATTTGTGGGTCTACTTGCAAAAGGGTCCAACACCCAATCAGGGATGCCCAAGTGAAGAATGTCTTCAAATCTTTGCCTGAGGTCAGAATGAAGAGCCGTTTTGACAATAAGCAAGTAATTCTTTATCTC
The DNA here is from genome assembly GCA_933210815.1 of Meta bourneti. NCBI lineage: Eukaryota > Metazoa > Arthropoda > Arachnida > Araneae > Tetragnathidae > Meta > Meta bourneti. Next base: position 52,722,339 of record OW119928.1, read on the forward strand.
ATTTTTGCAATTTTGAAAGATTTGGAAACAGCATTCTCCTCTTTCCAAGTTTTGTTTGTACAGAAAATTTTTTGCAACAAACGCAGATATACTTTTAGTTTTGATTAAGTTGCATTGATCACCTTGTAATTTCAAATTGGTTTCGTTAAATTTGGCAAATAAGTCAGTCATATAAGCTGTCATTTTTTTAATTAATTAAATTGAGCCACAAATCATTGTCTTTGCTTTCCAGAAATTCCAACACTGACCCCCTCAGCGGTTCCAAGAACCCCTGGGGGTCCGTAGGAACCACTGTCCTAGAGTAATAGTGTTCGTTAGTTACGAGTGTTACCTCCAAGTTATGTATAAAAGAGGTGTCACTAATAGTTTGATACTATTTTCTTGAGAATCACGCCACAAAGGGACTTTTCTTAATTGCATTATGACAATGCAAGTCAACATTGCAGTCAACAAATTATGGCAACAAAGACAAACATGAATTCACAACTCCTGGCTGTTCCCAAAATTGAAAGGTCAACATTTTTTATCCAATGCAAAAGTAAAGTTGTTGCAAAAGTAAACCACAAACCTTCTTCATGCACAAAATTAAAAAGTGGATAGCACATTTGGAAATATGTATAGCAGTAAATGGAGACAATATTGAAAAATAAGGCTGAGTTTAAGAGAAATAATTTCCATCATTTTGGTACAACTTTCTCTATTTTATTTTGTTGGAAATTTTATACAGTTGGAGACCTTACTTATCAATCAACCATTATATATATTTGTAATATAAACCCTCACGTTCGGGAGACCAAGCCGCATTCATAAAAACATGGTCCCTCAAGACTTGCCACCTCCAGTGTAGTGTTTTGTTGATACAACTTACTTGGCTATGTATTAGTAATATTTTAGCATTTATCCCTCCTGCCTGGATATGCTGAAAGAACAGCTTGGGTCAGGAGTCAATATGGGCAGATTTTCTATTGGCCACAAATCGTAAACTTGTCAACCAATCTACCTGGAAGATTTCCTTCTTGTTTAAGTGGTTTTAAAGAGTGCTTGGTGATCCCCTCTAATGAACTGTTCCTCAGTGTCAAAAGGAGGTATGAGAAAGACTGAGCTCTTGAACAGAACAGAGGTTTCAGGACACGGTCACTAACCATTTAATTGATCCCCTTAAAATCTGTAATACATTTCTACCCATAGCTGAGGGACGACCCAAGTCCCTATATTTCATACACTATAATTAAGAGTTCCAGTACTTCTAAAATTCCAATGTAAATAGTATAAAAAATTATCTGTATAACAAATAATTTTCTTAATCCTATTTTGGCTGTCATTTTCAGCACAGTATGTTAGTATCCAGCCCCTCCAAAAAATTACTGGACATAGCACAAGTTGGAACCCTGGTACCAACTGTTTCTGCATACATGTGAGATGCAGGAGCGAAGCTTACCTCCTTTGCGCTTGGTGGTTGGTTTCTTGGCATTTGGCTGTTTGGGAGCGGCCTTCTTACGCGTCCTCTTAGCAGGGGTAGCAGTGTCCTCTGTCCGACTGCTTTTGTCAACCTCTGCATCTGATTCCTTAGAAGAAGCCTGTGGACACAAACATCATTAAACAAAGCAACACCAGAGTAGCCAGTATGCCATAGAATTCAAATGTGGGGCAGTTTGAATATGTAGCTACTGATTCTGGACTTTTATAAAGTGGAGCTGAGCTGTCCTCATATGGTGCTGCAAGTCTTTAGGTAAGTTGTGCATGTACAAGGTATTGAGTTTTTAAAATAATTTTTAATATAAATCCTTTAACCTCTTCAGGATTGATGTAAGGAAAGATCAGGTAACTTTACTCTATACTAACTGTTATATGCTCAGCTGAAGTTCATACTTGGCATAACTGATTTGGCAATATTTGCAAAGCGGAGTACTGCCAAATTTGACTATTTTCTTCCAAAAGAAAAATCCAGATAATATTTTTTCTGAATGGAAAGTCCAGATAATTTGTATAAAGCTAAGTACCAGTGAATATGAGCCTGAGCTGAGTTTTGAAAAATTCAGCACTTTTAAGCACTCAACTTTAAAAACAAGTAGCATCAAACACAAGGTAAAACAATAAAACCAATGCAAAGATAAAAATAGTAAAAAATAATAGCCAGAGTCAAGCGGAAGAATTTAATAGCAAAATAGAAAATGCATAACAGAAATCAGATTGAGAATAAATGGTAGATCCAAAAAACAAGTTGATTGACAATATGAAAAAATAAATAAATGTGGAAACATTAACTTAAATTGATGATTTAAGCATGTTGAACAACAATGTTTTGTTAAAACATAAAAGCATGCAAAAACATAAAACAAAATTTTAGAAATCTGCCCCATAAAAATGGAAACATGATTGTAAGTGGGAATGAATATTAGGATTCAAAACATTGATCAACAATAGGAAAAAATAGGGTGATAAAGTAATTTCATCTATTCATGAGACTCTAGCAATTACAATTGTGAAAAATTGAGACAAAATTCATGATTTAGTTATTTTACAATATGCACTCTAGATAGATAAGTTTTCTAGATCTTGTGACTAAAAAAACATGAATTTCAGAAATCTTCAATAGCAACATCCGATATTATTTGACTCAATGTGTATTACATCAGCGTATGAAATTATAAAAAGTGATGAAAACTGTCTTCTAAGCCAAGAGTTGACTGAGAAAGAACATTTCAGAATACAGAACCTTTAGGTGAAATTACTTTATAACCACCCTGTAGCAATGCTGTGCAGTAGGAGCTGAAATGAACAAAATGGCACAAGGGCTTATTTTTGGTGGAAGGGAAGGATTTTCGAATAATTTTTAGAACATTCCACACACAAGTTATTAAAAATTAATACAAGAGCATTGAATTAGTATTCAAATAAGTTAATAAGTTTATTAACTTATTTATGCAAAATGCCAATTAAAAGCTTTTAATAAAAAGCCAAATGCATCAAGGCCTTCACAAATACATAAACACATACCATCAAAGAATTCAATTTTAAGTTTACAAAGAAACCCCTTTTGAGTAAGACTGCAAAATGAAACTATAGTGTGTATTCGAAGCTTTTAAACAATAACTACTATTGTCTGTCTACCATGAGAACTGCTCCAGATACAAAGTCTAGGGAATGGCAGTCACTATAGAAACAGGGATAGCACATTTTGAGTGGGGATGAGGTTTTGGTAAGGTGTACTATTCATAAATAGCGAAAAAATATTGAGGGATACAAAGTTAAGGATAAAAATGGGGGGTGCAAGCAAAAAAAGTTAATTATCACTGTCCTAGAAAACAAAAAATACGCACAGGGTTCACTATCTCATCATCTTGAGATTCCTCGCAGTTTTCCGTCCGCTTGTCCTCGGTGGCCTCTTTGGAAGGTTCAGAGGCATCGTCAGGAGACGGGTCGTCCACATCGGGGACGACAGTGCTCTTGGGGAATGCGTCGAGGTGGAGCGTGGATTCACTCTCTTCAGCCGGTTTGTCCGGCTTTGACGGATTGTCCGAACTCGCACACTCTTCAACATCATTCACTTTGGAATGTTCTGTGGGACTTTCACTCAACACTGGAGCTGCCTCCTCTGCGCACTCTTTGGCATCACCTCTTGAGGGTGCATCAGTGGCTGAGGGGGAGCCCTTGGAGGACACATTGTTCTCTTTGGGTGGAGGAAGGTCCTTCTCTTTAACCTCTTTCTGGGGCTGGGGCTTCTTGTCCTCTTTGATGTCAGCCAGTTTCTTGGAGAAGTTGTTCTCTTCTTTCAGATGACTTTTCTCTATATTGGCCAATGGGTCCTCCTCCTTGGTGAATGTTTTCTCGGCCACAACTGGAAAAGAAGTCAAAACCATTATAAGAAGGTATAAGACTGATGACATATTCATTATAGGTCCTTTTCAACATTCAGTTTGTATGATGGTTGGTTTGGGGTTTTATGGCACAAGGGCCATATTTGGCCATGCTGCGCTAGACACAAGACATACAACATTAAGTAAGACACACACAAAAATTTTACCCACACAGAAGAGAGAAATACACCCAAGGAGGAATGCACCTCACAGGAATCGAACCTGCGCCACCTACAACTTGAAGGTTGCTAGCGCAGTGGACATATCCACTGAGCCACGATGGCCCCTCAGTTTATATGAAAGACAAATTCTGAGGTTTTGGAGTATTGTTAGATATTACAGGTTTATCTTCATATTGTTTTACAGTTCTGTAACACTTTTTGGTCAGCAAATTGCAATATCATGGTCAATGCAATTAAATTGAAACTGCATTAATTACAATATGCTGCAAGACTCTTGGGAATTTAAATAATGTGTGCATCACACAATCAGAACTGAAATAAAAATATTTGATGACATTTGCATACAGTACAATTATGTGGTGTAACCCTATCTCCTAATCAAGTTACATGAGCATGTGCCTTACGACGAAAAAAGCTAGGATAAGCATTCTCTTTGCTTTCACAATTTTTCAATTCACCTTTAGTTCTTATAAACTAATTTGCAAATGCAAAAAATTATGCTCTATTGTAATACAACAAATTGAAATATTTAAACATAACATACATCTTTGAAAACAAACCTAAATCCTTTACATCAAAACTACAAATAAAATATGTACTTTCATCAGCAATTAATTATTATAAAAGCACATTCTAAGTGCCAACTTGGAAAACTTTGACAACTGTACTGTATATTAGGATTTAACTAAGATTGAAAAGCAAAAATAAACTTCCCCGATGCATTGTGGCTTTAATGAACTATGATGTCCATCATTCACAATGGCAAAATTACTTTCAGATTTAACAGACTTCATTGGTACCAAACTTCTTGATCTCAGCAGTTATTTAATAAACAAATATAGCATACTTGCCAACCTCAAAAACATCCAGAAGACTTTTACAACATATTTAAGCAACACATACCAATGTTTAATATTACATCAAGATTTGCACTTAAACAATAGTACTTTAGTGCTATCAGAATGGTTGTTTGGGAGTTTTATGGTACAAGGGCCATAAGAACGACGAGTAAAAAATATTGTGAAATGAAAGATAGAGGAATTGGGGAAAGGGAGTTGTGGATGAAAGGGAAAGAAGATAGATTGGGTATCCCGAGTACTCCCGTGTTTACTAGACAGTAAACCCCATGGGAGAATAGATCACTAGAGTACCTCGGGTCCATGAAGTCCATACACACCTAAAAGAGATGTGCCCCTGAGGTCTATCAGAATGATATTTGACTTATGAAGAAAGTGATTTTGTAGTAAACATCAGAAAAAAAATGCCCAAAATAATTTTTAATTAAAATATAATATTATGCCGAATTGGGTTTTATGAAAGTAATTAAAAACAGAAAAAGCAACTGCTCTCAACTACTATAAAATGCTTGGCAGCAGTTTGAACTTTAACTTCACTAATTTGGTTATATTTTAACACAATGAGGCTAAAATATATATATGCGAAAATGAGTAATTAAAATTTTCTTGACTCTTTCAAAGGTATATTTTTAAATTTTTCTTGCAAATTGGTGCCAAAGGTTTTCACAAGAATCTAGCAATCACTAATTTCAAGGTTTCTTTAGTGATTGCCACAGCTTGAGGCCAAAACTTTTAAATTGGCATCACTTAAAAATGTTCTCCCTAAAAATACAACATTATTCTGTTCGTAAGGTCAGAAAACCACAACTTTTTCCAAGACTAACTACCAGGATGGGTATGATATAGGATGGAAACTAAACTAATGTACTCAGAATGTGATTAAATAACAGAGCAATGATTAAAACAGTTTGTACACTTTTTGGAAAAGCAAATTTTAGGAGTTTTCTAGGACTTTTTCATAAGCAATTTATTAGAAACCTACCATTAATATAAAATTACTTTCTTATTTACTAATAATGTTGAATAAAAATATCCATTTTCATCACTGAAATTTCATATTAACTGTAATAATTTTGTTTCTAATTATCATTTCCTTCTTTATATAAAAACCCATAGGCCTACCTAAAAATCTCTGAAAAGTCTTCCTGTTTCTGAGCAAATTAATTAAACAAAAAATAAAAAACCAAGAGAGCAGAGCTTTTATTTTCAGTATTTATTTACTTCTCCATCAGGGTACTTCAGCTCTTCAAGTAAAAGAAAAATAGGGACATTTTAAGTACTTTCAAGGTTATTTTACATTTTTAACTGCATTTAAAATAGATCGCAATAGATTAACTCAAAGTGCATAGCATGAGTGCCATGTTTAAGGGTTTCACTGACCCAGTTTTAAAAACTTCAATTTCAAAATTAATTTTTAGACCATTATAAAAGAAACTTCCGAGTCTCTTTAATCCCCAGTTTAACAGCATGTTTACATCCTGAATCACCACACATACAGGGTTTTCAATTCTAGAACCAGATGATAGTTGCCACTTAAAAATTTTCCCATAGAAAGAAAATAACAGCTCTCAGAATTGACAGGGTCTTCCATAGCTGCACTTAAAAAACATGTCTGAATTTACTTTAGCTAAATCTTGCAGATTGGCATTGACTAATATCATTAGGAAAACCTGTCAGGACTTGGCTGTACCTGAAAATATTAGTTATTAGCCCTGCATTATTCAGCTACATCTCAATTCACAGAACTATGGAAATGTCCCTCATACTTAGTTATAGCAAATTTGTTAGAATGTGCAAATTTGGAAGTTCTAATTAGATGTGCAACCATTGGCTGATATTGGTCTCATTTGCTAGAGTAAAAAAGGGAGTGATTTAAAATGCTTACTTGTGTCTCCCTGTTCTTCATTGCAGACTCCTTTCAGCACATCTTTGCTTCCTTCCTCTGATCCATCACCTGCTGAGCCGTTTGTTTTCCCACACTGCTTCTTCAAATCATTTCTAAAAGAGCAAGTCATCTCTTAAGACTCATGCATTTCTTCCTTTTTGTGAAGAAAAACACTGAAAAAATATCTTCTGCATAAGTGACGTGCCATTGGTTAAAAATTGTCTGGCTCAAAGGAAATCGGACAGGTGAAGCTTTGTCTGGAAACCAAATTCTGATCTCTCCCATTATTACGCACTTTTTCAAAATAAAAATGATTGAGGCAATATATCATCAATAAAATATAAATACAAGTTAAATATATGGATTGGATGGAAAACTCAGATAATCATGATGGTTGGAGCTTCTCATTGTCACTTTGAGCAGTAACACGCCAATCTTGGTACTGAGTGGGAATAGTATGATTTTTGCATTCCTTTCAAAAACGTTTTTCAGGAAAAGATTGTGTTTCTATAGGGTGAAGGTGGTATGGTCCATCTATCCCCTTGTGCTTGTTTAATTGATGGTATGGTCCATCTCTTGTAATCTATGCAATCAGAGCTATGGTTCTCAATTGTCATACCAACTGTACATAGAATATTTTTTAATTCATTAATCTAAACAGCTACAGTCCGTTTTGATCAACATGTTAAATAGATTTAAATTGCAAAGCAATATGTCGCAGATACCAAAAATATTCTACTTTTCCTCAATTAACAGAAAGTATCACAATAATGAACATCAGTTAAATTTAATTTACCAAAGGAGAATGCTTAAAGCATTGAAATGCAGTTATTTTTTTATCCAACACTGAAGAATCTGATAATATTATTAGTAAAATATTACAAGTTAAAAATAATGGATAATTTTTACATTTTTCATGTACTATATGTCGACAAAAGTTTTAATATGCAAGTTTCTCATTTTTGTCGAAATTTTATGGAAAATCAAGTGAACCAAATCTCAACTCAAACAGATTTCACAAACCAAATTTAGAGGTAAACTAAACTTATTGGAAAGTAAGAGGCTTAAACCTTTTAGTCCTGAACTGCTCCCAACACTTTTTAATTACTAAAATTTGCCCTTACAAATCATTGAAAAATGCTCTTAAGAATAAAAAACTGCCTTTGAATTTTAAGGTAACCCGGAGAATAAAATCTTCAAAAAATCGATTTTGAATTTATAATTTAAAAAAAATACTAGAGTTCTTAAGCTTTAAAACGCTGCATCAATTTTGTTTTCAAGTATAGTAGAAGTATTTTTAATATTTTTTTAATATATTGTTGTCATGTTTCCAAAGCCATTAAATGGCATTTAAAAAGGTAGAGGTCACTACTAAATTGTTACTATTTAATTTTTGTTCAGGTTTTTTCTTACATTAATTTAATTATCTTTAACTTTTTATCTAAGTGGCAACAGTGCTTATAACTGTGATTTTAACCGTAGTGCCTAGTTCTATATTCTAACCATTTGACAGAATTTTTCTGAGTTTGTTTTATGTTATAATTTACTATTTTTGTATAGACGTTTTATATTGTAATTGAAATTAGTTGTTTAAAATTGAATTTCATTACAAATAGTGTTTGATTATGGCGCGTTCTTCTGCAAAATGAATGTTATCCTTCAATGAGGGTAGGGTAGTATATCAAAATTGGACATACATTCTCAAAGATTTGGGTATTGCACCAGGTTGTTACGCTTATTCGTCAATGCTTGCTATTGAAAAAGAAAAGCTAAGAAATGCAAATAAATCTGAAAAAGAGGTTGAAGAAAGAATTAGGCTGTGCAGAAGGTAATCTAAAAGGAAACTGCAAGATTTCGAGTGCGAAAATATAGATGATCCTTCATATGGTGCTAGAATGCATTAAGAAATAACTTTAAATAGTGATTTCTAAGGATGGTGATTTCTTTTACAAAAGGTACCTTTTCTCAAATACCACTTGTCTCAAATACTTGAAACTTTTTTTACATAATCTGAGGATCATTAGTGATAACTTAACCAGAGGGTTTAATGATATTCTAATAAATTATTAAAATAAAAAATTTCAAACTTTTCAAAACATCATAATTTAACCTTATTCTTGCATTATTGTTTAATTTATTTTTCAACAAAAAGTAAAACACCTATAAATAAAATGACTGGTTAAAATATGTAGAAGTATTGAAATAATTCCCACGAAAAAATCCAAGTTTTTAAGTACAATAGGAACAGAGAAAATGTACCTTGAATATTGTCAAATTTAACATAGAAAACAGGGCGCTGTGGTAAACTCTGGGTTACCTTAAGGAAAAATCTCTTAAAATAGTTAACCCCCACTCTTCAATAAAATAGTCAACCCACTCTTAAAGAAAAATTAGGTTTTGCATTGCTACATTTATTTAATATTGATGTGGATAAAAAACACTCAAAAGAAATTCTCGGGCAAACCTTCAGTTTTAAACACCTTCTGGAAGACTTTTCTGTCCCTTTGTGTGTACCGTCCCCCTAAACACAACTGTTTCTCCATGTCACTGCCATTTTGTAGCAACAGGGATATAACTAGCTGTTCCTATCAGAAGACTTTGCCAGATCTGATGTTTGTAATTTACTTCCTCCCTGCAGAAGTCTTTAATTACACCCACTAAAAATAAAATGAATGATATCTGATCTTGGTCAAGTATCATTCATCTTGGTTTCTGAACAAATGTGAGATTATGCAGTTTTAGTACAGCAGAAGTACAATGGTAAAACATTAAGGCTTTTAAAGCTCCACAAACTAAAATGAAAAATCAGGTCTTTTAAAGATTAATTTAAAGAACTCAAATCGAGAATTCATGAATGGAATTCTGTCTTTTTTGTAGTAAATTGTAGTCTATATGTGGTTTCAAAAGAACATATCATTTGTAGAAACCATCAGCAAAATGGACTCTTCCAATGTTGGTTGCTTGTTTTAGGGTTTTATGATGTCATGGCTGGCCAAGCTGTACCAAACACAAGACAATATAAAGCAAAAAATATTGTGAAAAGGAAAAAAGTGTGATTAAGGAAGAGTAGTGGGATGAAAGCAGAAAAAGATCACTTAGGTATCCTGGGAGCACGACCCTCATGTTTACTAAAGACAGTAAACTCCATGGGAAAGGAAATGATTACTAGAGTACCTTTGGTCCATGAAGCCTGTACACAGCTAAAGGAGATGTGCCCCTGAGGGCAAATTTTCCCAAGGAAAATTGGAATTAAGATTAAACACGAAAAGAGGAAAATCCTTCCTGATAAAGAGAAAATGTCCTACTGGTCAGTAGTCTTATCCTCTCTGGTGTCCCCCGCTATGTTCAGCTGGTACCGGTATGCTCTGGGAAGGAGGGAGAAGGAGTCACCATTCTCCAGTTTGTGGGGAATGTCCTTTTTCAGGATCTGCCCAGGGCTCTCGGCTGTAGGCTGGTAGAAGCAAGGGTTCACATGGGTCTGAAACAAAACTTAAAGTCAGGAAATTTCTACAGAAAATAACAATAACACATGCAATGAATTTTTATTTAAAAAATACAATAGCAGAGTTCCTACTCTTCAAGCAGAAGAGAAATTAGAGCCCTTTCAAGCCATATGTTTCATTTTTAAGGTTAAATTTATTTAAGATTAATGTGGATAAAAAACATTGTGTGTAAAAAGTATCAAGTTTCACAGCAAACCCAGTCTAAAGAAAACCAGTTCCCTGACAAATCAGTTACAAGTCCTTTTGGAGATTGCTTTTTGGCTTTATTATTATAACCACAACTGTGTCTCAGCATATTGCTGCTATTTTGTAGCAACAGGAGCATAAATATCTGCACCTACCAGAAGACTTTCACTTCCTAAACAAGTCTTTCTCTCTCCCTACACCCACTAAAATTAAAATTAGTGACATTTGTTCCCTTTGTTAAGAAATAATTATTAAAGCTATATAGTATACATTATAAAGTATGCATATAAGTAAATCAAGAGTGCAACACTAGAATTGTTTTTATGTTCTGTATCGTATACATGTTTGTGATCTTTTAGTCCTTGCTGCCTGTTGTAGAATTATTGTTTTTCTGCTACCATGTTTTGTCTTTAATAAACTAATTTAGCCATAAACCAGTGTGTTGTCTGCACTAAAAACCTTCACGTTATGGGCCCAGATTATCGTTTGGTGACTAATTTGAAACAAAAGTAAAAAGTTCCAGGCAACGAAAAGAAAAAAACTAAAAATGGCTAATGTATTTGAAGATTCAAGCAGTGTTGAAAAACTGAAAAACCAAAGCAATTTTCCAGTGTGGAAGTTTCAAGTGAATATACTTTTTAAATATTCTTTATTCGATATAGTAAACGGAACTGAATCAAAAGAAGGCTTAGATGATAATGCATTTTCTTCATAGATGAAAAGAGATGCGCAAGCACAAAGAATAATTGTGACAACTATTGATAAGGTTATGATGTGTATATTTTAAATTGCGGAAATAGTTACACATGTACAAAAAACTTTGTGCAATATATGAACAGGATTCTGAGCAGCAAAAATTTAATTTGTTGCAGGAATTTTTTAATTACAATTTTGATTCTGAATCCGATATTGCTATGCATATAAGTAAACTAGAAAATATAGCATTAAATTTAAAAGCTCTTGACAAAGACATACAGGGGTGCCCACAAGGGGATCATGGCACAAGTTACGCCATCAGAATTTTTTTGGGGGGGGTGGGGGGATTTTTCAGGGCGCTTTTTCTGGAATTTTTCGGCCAAAAAATTATTTAATAAGAAACCTTTTATTGTTATATATATATTTTTTCATAAGTAATTAGACTATCTCTGAATTTGCTTAAAAGACTACTGTTTCCTGCTATGACAACAATTTCACTATAGGAAATCTTCATCAAGTATGATCCAAGGCATCGATTTTGAAAACCTTAATGAAAATGAAAGTCAGGAAGAAGTTGATGAAACTGAATTAGGATATGGAGAGGTAGAATCATGTAGCAATTCATCAGCTGAAAGACCTTCAGTTTCCATTTATAACAAGAGGAAACTCTAACAACTGAAGATTCTCCTGATGATAGATTGAAAACCCATCCAGCATCATATACCAACATCAAACTATCAGCTGAGGAAATCAATAAATCACTATATTTTGAAAATCAAGATTTGTCTTTAGTCACTTTTCCTTCAACATGTGGAAGAAAATTCAGCCCACCATGGAAGAATGAAGTTTTACCAAATAAAAGTGTAAAAGTTAGAAAATGTCTGGTATATAGCCAAGAAAAAGATGTCGTATTTTGCTTGCCATGTACTGTTTTTCCTCCCACGCAAACAGTCAATATGGCGAACAACTGGCTATAGAGGATGGACAAACCATAGGGGGACCGGGATATTGTGCTCCATGAAAAATCTAAAGCCCACTTATCAGCACAAATTGCAAGGATCCAATGGATCTCTAAAGAGGATTGATTCACGTTTAGCTGAACAATCAGATCAGTTAATCCATCCCAATCGAGAGGTGCTGTCTATTGTCATCGATATTTAAGTGAAAAAATGCTTAGATTTCGTAAAAAGGATATAGCAAAAGGAAAACTCATAGATCTTTTCAAGCTATTGAGTAAATAGAGTCCTGATGCTAGGGTACACCTAGAAAAAATTGATAAAACTAGAACTGAAAAAGGAAAGCTGGGGTCTAATTTTTTGAGTTACCGAAACTTTTATGATATAATTAACATAATGAGTGGCATCGTTGCTTCAAAAATCATAGATAGTATAAAAACGACTAACATTTATTCTATTATTCTAGACTCAACTCAATACATTAGTAAAAAAGAATGTTCAAAGTTAGTGGTTCGTTATATTGAGCATACTGACCCGCATCGTGCCCCAAAGGAAAATGTCAAACCTGAAGAGCTGCTTATTAAGGTTTTCATTAGTCAAGATACCACAGGCCAAAATCTTTTTAAAGAAATAATGAAATGCTTGAATTTACTTGGTTATGACCCAAGTGGAATTGTTGGTCAAAGTATGGATGGGGCTGGTAATATGAGAGGAAAATTCAATAGAGTAAAAGCGCTAATCCAGAGAGAATGCCCCAAAGCGCTCTATATATGGTGTTCTTCGCACAGATTTGCGTTACTTGTGGAAAAATCTGTGGACATATGCCCCCAAATGAAAAATCTATTTTCTCTTTTAGAGGAATTGTCTTCATGTCAGGTCATACAAGGCCTGATCTTTTTACTACAAACTTGAACAAGGGTCCAACCAAAATAAGTAGACTGAAAAGAATGCAAACTACAAGATGGTCAAGCAGAAATTATGCACTGCAAACAGTTGTCACCTGCAATGACACAACAAAGGAGACATTGCATAGTTTGTCCATTGACAAAAAAGCTGCTAATGACTCAAAGGCACTGGCAACTGGCCTGTGGAAACATATGACCGATTTTGAACACATTTGCTCAATACATGTTGCCTCAGCTATTTTCAAAGTGTTGTCACCAATCACAATTGTTCTACAACCAAAAATAATTAATTATAGCAGTGTGTCAAAAATTGTTGCTGAAACCAAAGTTAAACTTGTAAAAATGTGAAGTGAGTCGGAGTGAAGTAAAGTGAATGATTCAATTATTGCCTTTGCTGATGTGAATAATATTTCGCAACCCCACCACAGAAGCAGAAAATGCAAGAGGTTTATGGATGAAATGGCTATCGTGAGAACATTTAAGGCCATGGCAGATTATACATGCACCAGCCAGTGTACACAATCATTTTAATAAGGAAAGGAATTTTAAATTTAATATATTTTTATAAATCATAATAAAATGAAACATTTTAATTTTTGGCCTTTTTGTTACCCAACTAGTTTCTTAAGAACTAAGTGATGTTTTGCTTCCCTCAATAATTTCTTCAATTTGGTACCACTACATCCCAATTAATACTACCATCTCCAATAGAGAATCCAGTTAATTTCAGCATAAATAGGTCATTCTTCAAGTGTTACTGAGTGGGAGCAAATGTGTAAACTTATTTGAATAAAATAACATACATTCTGTCCCATATTATTAAACTTCAATTAAGAAAAAAAAACGAAAATTTAAAGTTTTATTTAAATCAATGATTTCTAAAAATCACTTGAGTAAAATCATAATTTAAATCGGCATACCCTGCCAAATACCATAAAAATTTGATTGCCAGACCTCACATCATGATCACAGAAATGTCAGTGTTATATTTGCAAGCAGCTTTGAAGGTTTGTGAAGTGGGTCTTATGGTTTTTAACAAACATAATTGCTTGCAGGATAAATAGTGTACAAAAATTGTAAAGATTTCATAAGTTTTCTTCTGGTATAAAAAAACACAAGGAATAAAAGAATATTGTCTGCAACTGAACAATACAATGTCTAGCAAATTGAGCATGAATTTTATCTGAAGTTCCAAGAACAGTAGACAGTGCATTGTCTCAAAGTTTAAGTTTGATAGAACGTGCAAGAACCAACTTTGCATATAAGTGGACTGAGGCTGGTTTCTGCCAGAGGCTGGGGGAAGATTCAGTGTTGGAAGTACCATTGCACATAACACCACTAACCAATGAAATACAGAAATTGCCTAACTTGAAGAGCCAGAGTCGCAACAAGAATGTGGGTGAAAGTACAGATGAGGAATCATTTTCCAACATCAGATTTTTTTCAGTAGATGATTTATAGTTTTTTCAACAGAGTATTCCAAGCTTATATGGATGTCAAGCTACTGACTAAAGGTCTAGATGGAGAGTAATATGAAAATCAGAAGTACTTACAGGTGTTAAGTAGACTTCTCCTTTGCTTGTCACTTCTAATACAGCATGATTCCTCGAAACTTTCTTGTCACTGCACTGGAAACACAAATATACATCTGTCAATATTCACATCAAGTAATACACTGAAAGAACGAAGCAATAATGAGATGAATTAGCATAAAAACAACTCTCAGAGAAGGTTTTGGTTTGTCACTTGGCGGTTAAAATTCAAAGTATGGCTCTTCCGAAGGTAGTTGCAATTTGCACGAATATTTTCATTTGGTCAAATGAGTCAATGCCTAAGTTTCTGCTTGCACTAGAATTTTGGTTGATCGGCTGTTTAAATTCTTCCCACTAAAAATCTACTCCATGACTTCAACGTGGTCATGTGTTCTCTCACCCTACTGTATAATTTCCTTTGATGAGGACTGCAACAAAATGGGGTGTCCTTGAAGATCACCAGCCCACTATAGTCATCAAATTACCCCCTCTTGGTTCTACAGAAAAATTAATAGAAAACAGACAGCATGAGATTGACTGGGCAATGGACAGAATCTTGTGAATTTTTACATTTTCTTTGCTGAGTACTTCTACATGTTAACTCATCAATTGTTTTGTAAATATCTGTTTAATAAACAGGCAACTCCTGAGGTAAGTCAGATTTTGATAGTCACTGTGCGACTTGTACCATAGGGTCTTTTAGACTTGGTCTGAGTCTGCAATTTTCAACTTTTTATTATTTCATGGCAAGTATAACACAAATTTTGCAGCATGCCAAAAAACTTTTTTTGACGATCTAACAAAATAGGTATCACTTTGATTTACAAAATAATAATAGTAATTACCTACTCTTGCTCCAAAGTGCCTTTATAAAAAGTAAGCAATTTACATTTATGATACTTGGAAAAAAAAATTTTACTCAAAATTATTTGCACTGGAAATTACTTGTGAACACACTTGTCTACAGGTGAAAACTAAATCATTGAAATAAAATAAATCAGCAATTTAAACCGTATCACCATCCAGTGCCATTCTTATGGCACACCAGTTGAAAATATCTGGTCTAAGTTATACCTTGACACCAAGGCTACTAGTAACAAAAATAGTGGAACATAGAAAGAAAGATTCAAAAATGCAAATGGTCATACTGTGTTTAAACACATATACATGAAAACATAAATTTGAAATTGCACTGAAGTACAAAATTTTGGTGCTATTGAGGAAAAATATTTACATGACATTAGCAACTAACTTTGTGCTCTTAATTTCTAACCCAGATTTAAAGTATTTTTAACCAGAATAAAAATACTCAAACCATGTTTGTACATTGAGGCAGAGCTCAAATTAAAAAATTTTATTTCATGCATTACAAATTTGTGATTTCAAGCATATTAGTAAGTAAAATGGCATTTAAAACTAAGTAAAATAGGAAACAATTCTAAATAATTGCAAAACAATTTTTAACATGGACAATGCATAGAATTACGAGAATACAAAGTGATAAAGGTCATAGAAACATTACGCATTATTCATTCTTTTGAAAAGATAAATATTTTAGTTATAATTTAGTACAGGAAAACAAGCTACATCTCTCTTAAAACTAGGAAATGATGTTTAAGATGCAATTATTTCTGCATGACACATTTGGAGATTCAACACCTTGAAGAATGCATCATAACTTAAAATTATTAATTTTTATTTTGTTTATTTATGAAGATTTGTAAGTCAAAATTCTAACAAACAAGGACAAGTTGGTGTTGCTAGAAACAGTTTTTAGGGAGCACGTGTGCAAAGCAGTCCATCAGTTTTGTAGAACTAATCAATAATTTTCAGAGCTTCATTATTTCCTCTGAGGGTTGAATGTATTAACGTTACTTAATTATTCATGTGGCAACATTACTATCCTGTTCAACAAGATTAACTTGAACTTCAAAAATCACCAACAGAACAAATCAGTCACACAAAATAAAACATGGCCACAACTAATGAATGTATAGAAATGCCATTTAAATAAGCATGCAAGGATAAGTAAGATCAGAGTAGTTTTTATAACAATTTTGAAGGAACTTCACAAGTATTGTATGAACTTAGTAACAAGACTTTTCACACTACTTTTTCCAACAGTTAATTGCTATTCTTTTAACTGTGAAATACTCTTGCCTTTATAATAACAAAAATAGAGCTAGATTCTACTTTTGTTCAGCATTCAGTAATTAACTTCACTACAAAAACAATTAGTGGTGTTTTAAGGCCAGAGCATTTTACAAAGCAGTCAATTTTGTTTATTATAAACATTTTTATACTATTCCCCGAAAAACAAAAGTAAATCAGCGTGAAATTTCAATTGATATTTTTTAATAGATGCACATTATACTCGAGATTAGCTCTTCTCGATGACACCAGAAATGTTTTCTCTATGAATCCCATTAAAATATTTAAAAAATGCACCATGCATGCAAAAAAGAAACTAAATCTTATCTTCATTCATGTTTGCAGTTTTTTATTTTCTGAGTATATTATCTCGAGGATATCAAGATAGCTTTTTTCAAGAATAAATATTAAAACTTCATATAATGTTGGGAAATAATGATCACAAAATCAAAGGGCACTCAGATCAGTGCCCATCTTTCGCAACAGATATAAATTATCGGCCATTATCAAGCACGTGCGAGACCACTTTAATTGCGAGCTGTATAAAACTCGAAACGATGATCACAAAAAAATCATAAAAATGGGCAAATAGGATGGAAACAAGGGTGCATTAATAACATTCCAGTAAAGGAAATTGGAGAGTTTGTAACGGTGTTTGAATGGAAGCAGATTCATGAGTTCCCGCTCCAGCAACCCATTCCGCAACCATGTTTATTTGCCAATGAATCACAAGATCAGGTTCTTTAAAGGTTGAACTTTGATTAGAACGGGTGTCTCATAAGATGGTTGGGAACCATCGCTCTTTGGATTACAAAATGCAAATATACCCGTGGAGTTAACCCTAAACTACATTCTACAAATACGTATGTTTTATACGTACGCCAAGGAAGGGTCCTCGCCCAATAGTTGTTTTACCCAGTGGGATTTCGACAGCTTTTTGACCATCATCCAGCGGTTTTAGTGTTATTTGCGACATAGTGGTGTTCAGTGTTACATTATCATCATTCACACCTATGCTCAGGAATAAAAACCTTAGGCCTTTTAAATTTAAATAACAACCACAGCATTAGCAACGTAAACAAAATGCTATGCTGCTGTTAAATTAAGCAGCGCCATCTGCTTCATGATAAAACCGAAAACACTCGGCTTTTCCTGGTAGAGATCGTATAACTTATAGTTCTGATTCGCAACACCAGTGGAGATTTCATGAACAATTAGATATATATTTTTATTACAAGAATTAAAAACATTTTCTTTGACATTTCTTCGAAATGTTCACGTAAATGTATTGTGAGTAAAACTCAAATTCTAATACAGTAATAATTCAAGTAGAAAAATTTTGATATCAATGCTTCTCTGCAATTGCATTCCCGAATGTTGAGCAAGGGTTTCCAAAATTGGCATTAAATACATTTAATAAGAGTATACAGGTTGGTAGGTTATTGAATTAACGTCACACTGGATAACGCAACGGGCTCCAAAATCAATCCCGAAGGGAAAAAACTAAGGACAACACCCCTTAATTTCGAAACACGGTCAGATGACAAGGTCACAACACAAGCTGGCACCCAATTCTCAAACTTCCACAAAATGCTAACGTGAGGACATTTGAAGTCACGACGGATTTAACCTGCACCAGCTTCATGTACAAGACGGTCTTTGGTTGCATCGAGTCTCGTACTCACGATGCTCTGGTTGCTGGCCCATCTAACCGGTCTACACCCCTTGGGATTGATCCCGGACCGTCACCAATAGCCCATTGTGTTCCTCCAGTGTGACGTTAATTGAAATTCCCCCCCTAACCGGTCTACAGCAACCCCAAAAATAAATATAGAATATTCATTTAAAATAAAAGATGATGAATGTTCAAGTTCTGTGATATTTCTTTTTCTTTTCTATCTGACCATGGTTCAAAATTACGAAGTTTTGTTCTCGGATCTTTCACTTAGGGATTGATCCTGGACCCTCGGCGATAGCCCGTTGTGTCACCGTAGTGCGGTGTAAATTCGACTACCAGCCTATCTATAAATTTGTCAACTGAATTTAGTCCTAAAGATTTAATAAATAATTTACCAATAACTGTTGATTCCAAATCATATTAACAGCATATATTACCTTTTAAAATCGAAACAATTCTTTTTAGAAAGAGAAAGTTAAAGAAAATCTCATCATCGTTTACTGTCTAAACAAACACTTCAACTTATATTATTTATCATACGTTACCTTACGAACAAAATGGTCGTAGTAACGGAAGTTTATGCCTAAATAAAAAGATAAGTAATTGTTGCTTTTCATTGTACTTTATAACAGTTGCATTTCATGGTATTCAAAAACTTTTTTAGATAGGGTGAACTTTAGATTGGTTATTTTATATATAAATTATGTATCAAGCTTGGCCGTGGGGTGGAACATCAGCTGCAGCGGCTAATCCCAGTGCGGGGTACGTACAACCAGTCGCAGCAGGACAAGTTGCCGCCGCTACCCAATGGCCGGCTGGTTATAATCAATACACCTCTGCAGCCCTAACACCTGAGATGCAACAGCAATGGGCTTCGGCCTGGGCCACCCAAGCACAGTATGCTTACACTGGTGCCGTGCCAGGCCAAGTTGGGGCTACCACTTCTGCGAGCTATGCGGGAGTATATCCGGAATATCAGGCTGGTAAAGAATCCCAACCCCAAGCATCCGAAAGCACCCCACAGTCATCAGAAAAACCAAAGGATCCATCTGAAGAGGTAAAACCTTGATTTATTTATGATCTTCCTGTTTACGAAGTAATAGTTGAAACATTGATTGCAGGAAAAATTTGTCTCACTCTTATTGAGTGCAGCTTCTCTACAATTCGCTTACAGTACATCGAATATATTATAAAAATTCCATGTTTCATATAACGTAATTCTTGTACATGTCATTATCTTTCTTTGGAAATGGACTCTAGTCATGTTTAATTATTAGCATTATTCAATTAAAAGTGAGGGGAGTATTGTTTATTAGCCCCATAAATCATTCTTGTCAGTATTTGCTGTAGTTTCAAGCAATCTTATCATGACTGGCTAACCGGGGCAGATGACAGGCAACCCTCCTAATAAAAAAACAAGATTTGAATTTCTGAAGACAAATTGATGACACTGCTGCATCAATACCATCACATATCTTGAGATAAACGAAATATGGAAATCAATTGAATAAATATTTTAAAACTTATTCATTCCTTCTTACTTAATTAATCTTATTCATTGACCTTGCACAATGTTTTTCGCAATTTTGTCATCGTTGTTGGAAATGGTCATAGCTGTCTGGAATAAATTTCTGCAGATCATACATGGCAATAAATAGAATTTTGCCAATAGTTCATTGGTATAGCTGCTGTCTGCCGCGCAGAGCGGCAACACATTTTTTAAGGCTCGATTTTTTTGGTGCACTTTTTATGTCGCCAAGGAAATCTTCCAAAATTGACTGTATACTGCATACATATGGATTAGATATATCAATCTTGACAAGACAACATTTTGACTAGTAAAACACTGCAAATCTGGATTAAATATACAAAAAAATATTTTTTAACGGAAATCACATCTTGACTAGTGAAACATTGCAAAACTGGATTAAATATACAAAAAAAGTTTAACGGAATTAAATATATAAATCTTGATATCCCGTGATCAATTGATAGCTACGACATGGCTTATTATCTCGACGATTCCTACAAATCCAAGTGTATCCATCGCTAACTGAATTCATCACAGAAAACGTCATTTCCCCATTACATTTATCACAAGAACATTTTATTTAATTAATCCCGATTCCTTTTTTAAAAAGTCAAAAAAGCTCTTTATCGCGACACAACTCGTAACAAAATAAACTATTAGCAACTCTCTCACTCACGCAAGTTTGTCTACCACCAGAAAATGTAAACTTTAAGTTTCCAGAAAAATTCTCTTGAAACTTATCAACTACACTAAAAACAGAAGGTATCTTAAGAAATAAGATAACGGTATACCAAGATAACTAATAACACAAAAACCGTGTCAGAACTGAAAAGAACAATATGCAAGAGCACTGACCGTGTCGGAAATAAATAGAACAATATAGAAAAAAGAAGGATCTGGACGCTGGCAGGTTGCCATAAAAACACGAGAACCTTAACCATAAAACCAGAGAAAAATTCGAGATAAAAATGGGTTACCATCAGCCGGCATTAGTCACTTAAAAGTGCATCAAGAGTCGTTGCCGCTCAACACGGCACAGACTGCAGCTGTACCAGTTCATTTCTAAAGTTCTGTGGTCATTGGTTCTTTGCCTGCCTTAATTTATGCATTAGGACTTTTTGCACTTTAATTGGCATCTTGAATGAGCAATAGATTCCTGTTCTTATTCCTATCATTAACCCCAACCTTCATTCCCTGGTGTCAATAGTTAAACCACCAATATCAAAGCATAAAAAATCACAATTAAATCTGGGGACAAAACTAAAGCATTATGCTAGAAACTAGGAAAACACCAAAAGATACCCTAAAAATCTTAAAAACGGTCTGCATTTCTTATTCAATTCCTATTTTCAATTTGTAAACATAAGGGCCCCAGAAAAGGATTATTTTAAGGTTGCTTAAAAGTGCTTATGCAGTCAAACCTCATTAAGACGATTTGAACAGGACCATAAAAAAATTATTAACTTTAGTTTGCTTTATCTGAATTCAGTGAAAAGCATTATTTTAGCATTTTTATTTCTTAAAATAAAATATTAATGTATTTGCATTACTTACTGTACAATTCTTGTTTCACAGATTAATGGTATTCTTCATCCACAAAGATGATTCTTGATTATACAGATATTTCCTGATTTCGCAATTTTTGTCTTGAAATAGTTCTGTTATCAATTTTTGTGTTTTCACAACATTCTTTAACAAAATCTTTGTGGTCAACACTGTTTAATAGAGCAGATGAATTTCCACTGCCTAAGAAAAAGCGGTGAACAATTTGTAAGCCAGCAGTAGCTTCTTTTAAAGAAGGCACACATTTTCCTTCAGAATCCTACCTTTATTCTTCCTTCTTCACTCTTCCACAAATATATATTCTACAATTTTGGAGTCACTTAATGTTTCTGATATGATTGAAAAGAATCTGTTTTGCCTTTAAGTTTCGAAAATTTGTTTATCGTAACTGACAATTAGTGTAACCTGAATGCTTCTTTTAAACGAACGAGTTAATCTTACTTGAATATGAATTTTGATGGGGATTGGAATTTAGTTCATATGATCAGTAATTCTTATTAAGCGAGTTCGTCTTGATGTGTGTGAGGTTTGACTGTATACATATTTTGCCTTTTCAAGTTGTGTTGCTCCAGTGCTACATTAATTAAAATACCTACCTTTTTCAAGTTGTCTAAATCCATTAACATACTATGTATTACTATCATAACAAATTAATTTATTTATTACTTGGCAGTTACACAGCAGAACATCCAAATTTTTAAAAACTTTGGGATTTGAAAAATAAGAGGAATTTACTCTTTAACAGCTGACAATTTTCCCTCTGCTCATCTGTCAGATTCACTAAGCACCGCACAGCGGAAACTAGTTCTGGCCGTGGTCGCTACATATATATATATTTAGATTATTCAATATTTTTTTACAATGCTTACAAACGAGAAATTTAATATTTTGTTTAAAGATAAATTTGTAATTTTGCATACAAAACTATGATTAATAACAGAATACTTGAATTTTGTTCTCATTAGAAATATATGAATGTCAACCAAGTTTTGTTTCAGGTGGAAAATGTTTAGCAATTGCCCTTAGGATGGCATCAAACATATCATTATCATTTGAGGCTTGTTTTTTCCCCACATAAACTCAGTGAGGTGGTGGCGAGATGTTCCTCTATGATTTTTATTTCGCCATTTTACACTTCCCCAGATGCTTTATTCTCTGTGCGTACCAGTTTCAGAATCAATGAAACTGTATTTGTGGTTCACTTAGCAGTGAATATAACCAGATTGTTCCAGTTCTTCTGTCTTATACCCCTTCCAACAGTCGGAAAAAATGGCCGATCCATCTTTAATGTTTTTTTATTTCGTTCATTAATGTGGTAGCACTACGATCGGAGACCATAACAAGAAATGTTTAGCGACAAATGCTCCCAAATGTCCATTGGGGTGCAAATATTCTTCCAACATTATTTCATAATGATCAAGCTTTACGTAAAAATTTGATGTGAAAATAGAACACGAGTATCTTATGTAACTACACACTGAACTGTGGTTCTAAAAAAGGTTTTGCAAAACAATCAGAATTAATGAAATTGTATTTGTGGTTCACTTGGCAGTGAATATAACCAGATTGTTCCAGTTCTTCCGTCTTATACCCCTCCAACAGATTTGGTGATTAATCGCTGGCATGCGATTAATACGTAAGTACCGAAATATATTCCCTCCTTCATTGTGGGTTATTTGCTATGTGGTAAGATTTGTTAAAAGGGATAGACATTTGTGGCAACAACTTTGGCTTGTATATCACCAAGAAAGGACTTAGAAAAGAGTTTTATGCTTAGTGGAAAATTATTTTAAAAATAGAAAAAAAAATCCAGGTTGAAATGTCGAATCTGGGGCACTAGCAATTTATCGCCAAACATGGTAACCTCGATGTTCTGATCCAGCTTTATGGTAACCCTATGCAAAGGGTTGTTTTTTAGGAAGGAAAGTCCATTTTTTAATGAAATTGCGTTTTATGATTGGTTAGCATTTTAAATTTGGATTTTTTGCATTCTTCAAATTTCACAAAAGAATACCTTAAAACTTACCTACAACATTAAATACAGAAGACATGGCAAAATCAAAATAGATGATTTACAAAAACTAATTAGAGATTCAAATAAAAGCGAGAAATGATGCAACTGCACTGTGCCATGTTTAAAATACAAACTGAAAGTCTTAATTTAAATTTGCAAGAAATGGAAAAAAATTGGGGAAAAATTAAAAAGGACCAATGAAATCAAAGAACAATACAATGGAAATGAGAAGAACATTCCAAAATATTCAAAACTGTAAAAGCAGGAAAATACAAATTTTAGCTTTGAGGTTGCCATAATTCTTATAAAGCAGGGTTACCTTTGCCTGCTATAACTTGCTACAAAAACTAAAAACTTTGCCAAAAAAATCTTTACACCAAAGCTGTATGGTAAAAAGTTTAAAATTGTTTACGAGAACCTTGGCATCTGGAATATAAATACTGCTTCTAACAAGTTCTTTTCAAATTTTAACTAGTACAGAGAATTTCCTACTTTAATTATTTTCCTTTTGAACAGACCTTATTTTAAGTCGAGAGTTTTTTGTGCATTGGACTATCGTCATGATTCTGCAATATTCTGTTTATAGTCAGGGGTAATATATTTGGACAAACCCATTTGACTAGGTATTATCAAGGAGCTAAAACATTGCACTGTTATATTTAGGTAAAGGTCATTTCGGCTTTCAAAATTTTGAGTTTTTATCAACGCTTACCATTCCAAACAATAATGCTGCCTAGTGCAAGCCAGCATTCAATACATGCTATAATATTCTTGGAGTGATAAGTATTAATTAATAAATTGAATGAAAATATGTGCTTTTTGTGTGTGTATTAGCCAATTAAGCTCTACAGTGGGGATCTGCAAATCACTTATAACAACTGTTAAAATTTCTTGGAACATTACTGAGAGAGTTTTTCCATGGTAATAAATTGTTAAAAGCAGCAAAAAATTCAAAATTTCAACTTTGTGGAATTATTTTATTAATAGATTGCTGTAGGCATTTCCTGCAGAAATGAAGGTCTGGTTATATTTGTGCTTATAAAGTATGGTTCCCTAAAGTAGCATTTTTATTTTCTTTTGTTGCATAGTGATTTAAAGGCAAAAATTTTAACATAACTATTCTGTTTGAAAATGAATTATTTAAAATGTATTTGGGTATCAAATTTTAATTTCAATATTTTTTAATCAAAATAATGAAGTCCCAAAACTTATGAAAATGTCTTTGAATTTTTGTATCAAACCAAGCTGCAGTATACTCAGTGTATTTCATTGAGCCAAACCATGGGGGACTGGAATGGTGGCTATGCAGTATGTTGTGTTCCCTTTCCCCTCCACCATCTCCTTTTCCACTTATCCTTTCCCTTTGAAACATGCAGGGGAGAAAATTGCCTTCAAAATGTACAAATACGGTCCCTGAAAAAGTTTTTAAATTTCAGTATGAGTGTTTATTCTGGTTTTGAATATTTTTATGTTGGTTAACACAGCTGTATGTAGCACAAGACATCACCATCTTGCAAAACTATAAAATAATGAAAAACTGAATTGAATTCGGAAATTATTCCTAATATGACTACTGACATTTTGGAATGCAAACATGCTAAACGTGTGGTTTCTCAGGTTTGGCTCCTTTATAGCCCATTGTGTTGCTCCAGTGTGATATTAATTCAACTACCCAAGTCTTGCCCTCTTTGGTAAGTGGCACTAATAAACTTTGTATGTCAGTTACTTGATGTTTGGCACAGCTTAGCCAAATATGGCCCTTGCTCCAAAACAGCCAACCTTGGTAAGTGGCCAACAGAGACGTAATTCTCCACTGTGATTTTGGTTCATGTTAACTTCTTGGTGGTCATCACTCTAGTTTCCCTATTGCAGCTTAATGATGTATTTAGAAACACAGCACTCTACCTGGTACAGTCCCAGAATTAAGATGCAGATGCCTGCTCTCAGTAATGGCTTTGAGGAGATTCTCAGAAGCTGAAAGGTTGAGAGTAATGATACAATTAACGGTCATTATGTCCCAAAAGTGGGGTTGAATGAATGGCATGATGGTACAAGTCATCAAAAGTGTCCTAACCATTTGGAGGACTGGGAAGGTATAAAAGAAATCTCTTCACTGAACCATAATGGCACTTCATAGGATGGTAAGTTTCCAAGTTCTTTGGCTCTTCAGGTAATTTTAGGGTCAAGTGTGCTTGTGCTGAAAGTTACAGAACTGATTCCTATGGTACCATATACAGCAGATGTTTTGACAAGTAGGATTCATTCAAGGATAGATTGCATAAATAATGATTTTGACATACCAAGACACCTGGAATTATTGAGGGTAAAAATATCAGCAAAAACTTGTTTTACTATTTTCTACATTAAATTGAACCTAAAACATACAATTATAAACTATTATGAATGCTCATAATTTTGTCAAGATTCTTACAAAAGTTGAGGCAATAGGTTGAACCTTATACAGTGTTTTAGTCTCAAGTATTAACTCTTAAGACCTCATTTTGGTAACAATGTAAGGTTTAATTATCATCAATTTGTTGCAATTGTACTATACCATTTATTAAAATTTTATTAAGTAATGGTGTTTTTAAAAATAATTTATTTTGTGTATCTTGAAAAGAAAACATTTCCCTTTGTTAGTATTATCACATTTTGCAGTGGAAATGCTTTGTTGGTAGTTCTATTTTTATCAAAAAACCACATTCTGTGATCTCGTATTTTTGTTACAAACTGAATTTGTAAAGTTCCGATTGCTTTCTGGTAGCATTGTATTGTAGGATTGAACCTTAATGTATCTTAAATTAAAATCCAGTTCAATAAAAAATAAATATTTTAAAATTTGATATAAGTGTACTTAATATTTCCAGTTCTTAAATCAAATACAGATTTGAATGTTAAACCAGATTATCAATAGTATAAAATTGCATGTTTCACTGATCACTGTCCAGATACTTTAACTAAGTGAACTAGATATGGGTGTCATGATGTTTGACAGATGAATTTGCAAAAATGACATTCAATGTATTTAAACTTTGTTTAATAATTTAAGTTGAGTTTTTAGGCATCCTTTTATTTCTCGTACATTAATGTTATGCATATTGGTTCAGAAACTGAAACAGTTGGTGATAGAATTTTATTAATACACATAATTTTGGGAGGGTGAAATTTCATATAAAATGGTATACCCACACAAATAAAATTAAGAGTTACGTAACATTTCCCTGTATTCTAATTGTTCACTGATAAGTCCAAGAAGTTTGATTCTTGGCTAAACTTGGATTTATTTATTATCGTGCCCTTAGTTATATAGATGCAGAATTTTGAATAATGGCTTTAAGGCAAACTTAAGTATTGAGTGCAATCAAATCTCTTGAACTATTAAAATTTATTAATATGAAGTTCTTGTGTAGTATATTTTCTGTTTTGTTCTTTTCAATGTATTTTACCTCGAGGAAAGCCAAGAGGTGTCGACTCTGATCGGGGTACTGCTAAATATGTAAGTAGGTTTAAAATTATTCCAGTCCTAATGGTTATTTTACATTTGACCAATCAAGCTACATTTCTGCGAGTCGGTGTTCAATTTAAATAACAAAACTAAATGTATTTTTGTTGTAAAATCTATTTATATTAATGGTGTAATGTATTTGTATTTCACGTGTTTAGTGAACCGATAGTACTCTAGAAAACTTAATTTAAATGTACATCATGCCTGCCAACTTTTCTGAAAGCCAGAAATACGAGAATTTTTCTGATCTTCAAGCCAGCAAAAAATATTTTTTGCGGGGAGAAAATTTTCAAATGGCTCAGATTCTGCAATGTTATAACCAAAATGAAAGAAAACCATTGGAACTTGATTGCCAGATTGTAAGATCCTTTGGTATGAAAGTATTGCACAAATATACTAGGAAAAATTACTTGATTATTTTTTCGTATATTTGGTGCCATTTTTCATATAAATACAGCCAAAATCGCTTACCCCAAGTATGAATTTCAGCCAGGCAGTGGCAGAGTAGGTTTAGGTTTCTTTAACCATTTTCTCTTGCAAAAATTGCAATTTCTCATTCATTTTATGTTCATAAAAGAAAATACAAGTCAAATTGTAGTTCGCAATGAAATTTAAGTATTTAGAAGAATTGTTTTGTTTCACAGTTGATAATTACCTGTAAAATTGGCTTTTTTCAAACATTAGTGCTGTACAGGGAAGCATGCTTTACAATTCCGTTAAAATCATTGTTTACACTATTCTTATGCATTCCTTTCTGTTTAAAATCGATCTTTTCGAAAAAATCTAAACTACAAGAATAAATACAGGCAAAGCAGAAAAATGAAACTATGTGTACAATGCATAATCAAATCAAATTAAAACAGTAAGTGTACGATGTATGGGCAAAATGGTTAACTTAACTGTTTTCTCAAATCGCTGTTTGGCATTTTATACTTTTTAAGTTTAGATTTTCCTTTTTTGTCAGGAATTAAGTTTTTTGAAAAATTGCAGGTTTTCTTTTGGCATGAACTTTTTAACATCGTATTTTGTGGGATTGGTAATGCTAATTTGAAGTCTTGAAATAATATTAATATTTGTTTTGTTGATTTTTTTTCTTGGTGGTTGGCAGGTATGTGTGTGGTATCTCATTTTTGTAATGATAAATGTAGACTTTACGTCTCTGGATGTTTAAATTCCACTTCCTAATTTGTGTTGAAAAAGTATTAGGCAAGAATTCTTTAAGTTCACCTTGAATACTTAAAATATTGCAGTTCGAAAATGCTGTGCTTAAAATATTTAGAGCTAATTTTTAGTTAATTTTTGTATGTTCAGAGTGTAATTAATGTCTTGATACATGACTTACTGTTAAAGAACACAAAGAGGTTAAGAATAAAATTGATTAACTGGATATTTAATTTTTCTAAATTTACGTAGAATAAATTAAAATCCATTAAAAATAAAACAGCTGATTTTTCAGTGAAAATTTGCTTCACAGTTCAGAAAAATTTAGTTTGTCTCCTAAGATAATCATAATTAATATTATTAATAGGTATTCACAAGACAGTTGTACAAACAGGGTAATTTTAATTTCATTTGATCGCATTTATGCTTCAAAAGTGATGCCACTCAAAGCACATCAAACTTTTTTAAATTGCATTCTTTTCTTTAAGGTTATTTTATTTAAAATATAGTTGACACAGATTTTCTGGGTTCTTTACAACTTGTAGTAAATGCCCTAATTTTTTATTTTTGACATAATTTTGGGGCTTGGTATGGAGGGGTTTATTTCTGTTTCATAATGATTTAAAGCAGTCAACTATTAATGATTTATAAACTCTTGTTAATACATATCTTTCATCTGTAGCTCAAATGTTTCACTTCCAGATTTTTACTGTAAAAGAATAATGCTTCAAAGCTTTTGTTCGAGTAATCATATATAGCTTTGTGTATTTGTGTATACTCATGTGAATGAT
The DNA here is from genome assembly GCA_933210815.1 of Meta bourneti. Lineage (NCBI taxonomy): Eukaryota > Metazoa > Arthropoda > Arachnida > Araneae > Tetragnathidae > Meta > Meta bourneti. The sequence goes on from OW119928.1 coordinate 52,751,292, forward strand.
AGTACACAAAGCAATATGTGACTGCTTGCTTTGTGCTAGCATATGAATAATTAAGATTTCCAAAGCTTTTTAGTTTGTAACCACAAATTCAGTGCAAAATGCAACAACCCTGTTATGCATGCATTTTGCTGTCTTATACTTGAAAAACTGGATTATTTGTCAACATTATCTAGTCTATTATGGTGATAATCAGGAGTTATTCAAACACATATTGGGTTGCATCACTTTCAAAGCAGAGGTGTGACTTGTGCTTGCTAATTTCTATTACAAGTTTGTAAAACTTATGATGTGGTGGTATAAACTTTTCAATCCAACTTCTGTTATCTTTATACTTTTGCAGTGCGTTAGACGCCAATCCGTCAAAATGCTTATTCACTCAAAAAGGGCCAATAGGTTGCTGCACTGTCCTCTTCTGCTTTCTCACTCGTTCAATTGTTGTGTTTGGTTATGCGGGGTTTTTTTGCACCAGCAGGCAGTGCACTCATGTATTGTACAGAAAGTGTTCTGAAAAAAGTGTTATACGCTATTTATTTAGTATATATATCATTGGAGTATGCGATGAGAGAAAATAAGAAACGATAAAAAAGACAGTATCTTGTTTGAATGCATTCATTGTGGTGCTGACATTTTTCTCTATTATCTATTGTTTCTTAACCCTCAAAGCATTTCAAACATGCAATGCAACCAGCTGTATCTCTAACTTTAGATTCGGTACATGATATTTGAATCTATCAGAGTTGTCATTTTGCCATTGTTAATTTGCTATAAAACAAAATTCATAACGCTCTTGAACACTCAACAGGAGTATTTTATTTTGGTTCATGGCTTTATATAAGGGAGCAGGGAACAGTATTCCGATAAAACATCAACAAAGAATATTTATTTATAAATTAAAGAGAAAGGTTTACCAAAAATGTAACCGCAAGTGTTGTAGCTTTAAATCAACAATCAGTTTCAGTTTGAAAGTGATCATATTCTAAGAAAATGCTATTTCCAGATTAAAGAAAGTACTATCTCTGCAAAGGTACCGAGCTTGTTCAAGTTTGAGCCCTGCTCTTTTTAAAATTTTATTTTTGTAAACATTAAAAAGTGCATAAAAGCAAAATGCCCATTTGTACTGCAAATACTTTTTGAAATTGCGATCAAAATGTTTCTGGGTCCAAATTCTACAAGTATTTATCTAAAAGCTTTCTGCAATGCTTTTTTAAATTCCTTTTAACAGGATGTTAATTAAAATACCTGGCTACCCTTTAAAATAGGATTATCGTGGGTGCCAGTTACAGGGTTCATATAACACCTGAAACGTTTTGGAAAAATTATTAAAATACCCATAAATTGAACACCTGAAGTATGACAAAATACAGAATTTAAAATGATTGGGTTTTCTGTGACCTTTAATTTTTACATCGTGAATAACAAACTAAAACATGCAATATTTGAAAATGGAGCACAAAATGTTTTGTGATGATTGCATTTTGAAATCTGAAAGAGTGATAATTTCATACATCAAAATGCAGCTCTAAGGAAAACCAACACCTGTATTGATTTTAAAACTCTTATTGCATTGCAATGTCAGTATAGTAACTACATGCCTTATGTTAATGCTATCTGACTGGTTAGATCAATTTTAGAGATTGGTAGTGCATAGTATTCAAAGACTACATTTTTCAAAATACTCTGAATTCAGAAAGTTTTTCTCATTCGCTAAATATACTGCTGAATTTATAATCAGAAGAATATGCGGAGGACATTGTTTATGACACCTGTGATCTTGGATGAACTGAAGACCAAAATTGTTGCAATAGAAATAATATATATAAATAAAAACACACTCCAGAAATTTGACTTACAAATCTTGCTGAGATAAAAGGCATAGATACCAAAGTTATTTAGCATTTTGAGGTTCAGATCCTATAAGGTTAACATGTCCCAGTTTGACTTAGATTGCCCTGCTTTGAAGGACCTGTTTTAGGGACCTGGGTCAGTTAAGCATTTTGTCCTAGCCATATTTGCAATAAATTTAGATGAACTGCTTGAAGAAATTGATGTCGATGGTTTTTTTCTCTAAAAGAAATGGATTCAATTACTTGATCATATCAGGATTCAGAGCATTTGTATACAGAACTATTTTTTCTATGTTGAGTTATGTAGAATCAATGATGACATATATTTATATATTTTAATTAAACATAAAGTAGGTTTCATTGAATTCTATTTAAAATAAATGGAACCCATTCCGTTAAAAGGTTAACATTTGTAGAAAAATACAAATGGTTTCAATACAATCATTAATATTAAACTTTACAAATTTCTTTGTGTTGTAAATTCTTGTTACTTCACAAACTTGAACCTGTCGATCCTACCACGGCATAAAGGTGCCCTGCTTTGATAGAAAAATATATGCCTGATATAATATAATAAAAACTTTTAATATTCAGTAAGCTGTTTCTTTGGTTGTTTCTTGTAGAAAATCATAGGCTACAGAAATCACACAATTTCAAATCACCCTGTAGATCCTGGTAAACAGCCTTCATGTTTAATGGTACTGTTGTATACTCAAAAAGCCAGATACTAATTAAACTCTCAATAAATATTTACTATTTAATTCAAACTAGATTTGCAATTAAAAATTGATCAGTGTCCTGACTAAAGAAAATTTTCACCAGAACCCCTCATTTTGAGCTTAGAGTAGGTATTGTTAAAGGGAAATGGACTCCATAGGGTAATTAGAAAGGGCGATCTGTTGATAATACCTGATGCACACATAATGCTGTCTTGTAGGGAACATCACTTGAAAAGGCGGCTACATCTGGCATTTAGTGGCAAAGGATGATTTTGGTATTTGCTTTTGAAGCCAGGCAACGCTTCTGGAATGGCCTGCTGTAGTCCCCGAGGAACTTCGACTTGTACGGCTGTAGGTAAGATAGATCAAGAGCTAAGGCTTAAATTGCAAGTCAAATGAGCCTCATTCTTTTGTCTTGCGGTTGCTCCATTTGCATGATTAAGTCTACTCAATCTGAGGGGGAAATATGGTTTTCGATACATCTGGGAGGCAGTTCACTTTCTTCATCTGAGGTTTATGTAATTGAGTAAATAGCAAAGCAATATTGGGGGGGGGGACTAAGCAATTTTCTTCTACAGGGTTTGTACAAGAAAATACTAATTTATTTTATGTCCTAGAATATCTTTGTATCGGCTTCCTTTATTCAAAGTGAAAAATAGACAGTTGAGGTACCAGAGTATTTTTACAATATGGGGGAGGGGCTTTAGTGGAAAGAAATTTTCCTATCTACCGTCTTTTCCATCCAACACAATTTATAAGTTCTTCCAATCATGAATTATAGCACTGGTCATGTGACATACTTTGCAATTTTAAAATTGATATTTCTAAAACAACTTTGTAACTTTAGAGGTTGTTGACTTTGGTATCTACTTTTTTTAAATAATCTTTCAAATCTTTCTCCTAAAAAAGACCTTTATTTAATGTTGGAACAGAATCATTTACATTTTTCAAGCAAAAGCTTCTATTTACTTACCACTTTTTCTGCACTATTTGTAAAACGTTTGGAATTTAATTCTGTTTCAGATGTGTGAAATTTCCCATGCATTTTAGAAGTATGGAAAGAATTCTTTTCAAACTTTTGTTTTAAATAAAATTGAATCATTAAAATGTATTGGATAGTTGAATAAGTTCTCGCTGTTTTCCAACAGATGGCGTTACCGGAACTGGTTGCGTTAGTTTATGATAGTGACGCATCTATTTACAAGTACTATAAGCAAGCTTGAAATCCAGTGTATGTTATTTCGCTGAAGTGCAAACAACTTTATTTTTCATTGCGTTAAATATGTCAAATTTTGTGCCAAAAAAAGAGTATTTGCGGGGAATTTTACTGCACTATTTTATTCAAAAAAAATCTGCAGTTGAAGCTCACAGAATTCTTGCTGAGACTTACGGCGACCATGCTCTGTCTGAAACAACTTGTAGAGATTGGTTTAGACGCTTTAAAAATAATGATTTTGATCTTGAAGATAAAGAACGCTCTGGCGCACCGAAGAAGTTTGAAGACGAACAATTGGAAGCATTTCTTCATGAAGACTCATGTCAAACGTTAGCTGAACTTGCAGAATCATTAGAAGTTGATCACACAACAGTTTCGAAACATTTGAAAGCATTAAGAATGATTCAAAAGCAAGGTCATTGGGTGCCGTACGAGTTGAAGCTGAGATACGTCGAACGGCGTCTTTTCACCTGTGAACAACTGCTTCAACGGCAGAAAAGGAAAGGATTTTTGCATCGTATCGTAACTGGCGATGAAAAATGGATACACTACGATAACCCTAAGCGTAGAAAATCGTGGGGTAAACCCGGCCATCCATCAACATCTTCAGCAAAGCCGAATATCCATGGTTCCAAGCTTCTGCTCTGCATTTGGTGGGATCAACTGGGTATAGTTTATTATGAGCTGCTCAAACCAAATGAAACCATCACGGGAGATCGCTACAGACTACAATTGATGTGATTAAGCCGAGCATTGAAGGAAAAACGGCCGCTATACGAGCAGAGACACGACAAGGTCATTTTGCAGTATGACAACGCTCGGCCACATGTTGCAAAACCGGTAAAAACCTACTTGGAAACACTTAAGTAGGAAGTCCTACCCCACCCGCCGTATTCACCGGACTTTGCCCCTTCCGACTACCACTTGTTCCGGTCATTGACGCATGGCCTGGCTGAGCAGGACTTCTGTTCTTATGAAGATGCCAAAAATTGGGTCGACTCTTGGATAGCCTCAAAAGACGTGTCGTTTTTCCGACGTGGAATTCAAATGCTACCAGAAAGATGGGGAAAAGTAGTGGCTAGCGATGGACAATACTTTCAGTAACATGTTTTTTAATGATTTTTTAAAATAAAACATTAATTTTCACAAAAAAACAGTGAGAAATTATTCAACATCCCAATAGGTTTTCATTAATTAAATCCTTTAAAATTATAATGCTAGTTTTAAAAACTCCAGATTCTTTAATTTTGTTTGACTCCTGTGTATTCATTCCGAAAGTGTTCCAAAACTATTTGCCCACATGTAAGATTCAATGATTTAAATAGTATTTTATGAACACCAAAGTTAAATTTCAAATGTTACACATGTGCTAGAAAAGCAATTATTTCTGGTGGGCCTGATCTATTGCTCATCATTTGAGATGACTGGTTATCAGAATGGTAATTAAATGGTATGAAGTAACATCAAGAACACAAAAATTATAGATGTACCATGCAATTTTCAATCCAAGTTTCACTTATGGGTTGAATTTCATGATAGCTCAGTTTAAGGAGTGCAAAGTCGTCTTGCAATTTTCTGGAAAAGGTGTAAAAAATAAATTATTTATTTATAAATCTACAGAAATATAGCATAATACTAACTTCAGTAATTGTAATAGCTTCATATTTAAAAATGACAAGTACAGTATTATTGGCAGTAATACATCGTCCAGATCTAGGTTACTGTAGCTAGTGATCCTAGAACACCAAGAAATTGATATTGTTTTGCAAACTGTCTTGAATCGGCTAAGTATTTAAAAGTTTAAGGTTTTATTGGCAAAAATGTGAATGTTTGGGATTCGTATTAAAAATACAGTGGCATAGTTTGTGTCAGGTTTGGTTGTATCCAAAGATTGTATGTCAAATTGTTTAAAAGATGTCCTATTCTGGACAAATCTTCAATAACAGACTACTTAAACATAACTAAGCAGCTGCATTTGCTGCAACAAATTACATTAATCCCTTGATTCAGCAGGGGCTGAGAAAAAATGTAAATTATACAGAATATTACATATTTTGTATGCAATATAAAGTATTTTTGTAGATGTACATCTGTTACAATTTCCCTACCTTTTCGGGGTCTGACCGATATAGGTCAATGTCTACTAAATGTCATGTGACAGAACAGCTCACATGAAAAGGCTAAGATAACAGGCCGAAACAGATGACCTTTGAACTCTCAATTCTAATTAAACAAATTGAGATTTCTTCTGTTGTTTGCACACTTCAAATTCTGAGAACAAATAAAAATGAGCGATATAACAAGGGGATACTGTATTACAATAAACGTTGCATTCTATGTGAAAGTGATTGTTTGCCTACTATCAAGTTTGTCCTTTGGTGCTTAATACTTTCAATAGTTCTACAACCTTACCAGATTGAAACATTTTGACTTTTTTAAAAATGTATGTCATTTCAATTCAAATTGTAGGGGAAAGATTGCAAGCTGCATCAGTGCAGAAAGAAATAATACATATCAAATTTTTAATTTTTATCGAATATTAACTTTGGTTCTGGAATCTTTTAATTACAATTCGTAGATTTAGAAGTTCCTGAGTAAATTCTGTCTCTGTAAATCAGATTCATTCTTTTCAAATCTGTGAAAATTGAATTAGTATAGTACTTAATATATTTTTCACATAAAAATCCTCATACAAGATGAATACATCTAAATAAATTGTTCTGGATGCAAATTTGATTTTAAATCAAATACTTTAACAGGGTGTTCCCAAATATTTCAAATTTTAAGGGGAGATGGAGAATAAAGGTACAAACTTTGTCTGAAAAGGTATACTTGCTTATGTTACTTTTTGGTAGGAGGTGCTGTAATAGGCTATAGAAGCAAAACAGGACTTATATTAACAGTCGTAGATCATATCCACTGCAGAGATGCCAACCATTTCAGGTTTCCATCCTTCATTAGTCTTTTGGTGAATATTATTGGAGAGGATATCTCAGTCGGTAGATTTACAATCTTTCTGCATCCCTTATGCAAATAAGTGTTTTCCTAGTTAATATATTTCATTGCAATTGCATCTACAAAAAATTTGCCTAAGTTTGTTATTTTTGAATTCTGAAATTTTATGAATAAGTTATTCTGTTCTTTTGAATAACTTTCATTTTTGAAGTCAAAACAGACCTTCTAGGTAATTTTTCGTTGCTTCTGATGTCATTAAAAATATTTGCATACTATATGCCTAAAAAAGTAGCTATTTATAGAGGCTAAAATAGAAATACGTGTTATTAGTTTTCAATATTTATATTGAAATATTTCTGTTTGGACCAACCACCTTTTACACTGATAAAAATTTTACCGGCTTTAAAAATTTAAAAAGCTGAAGCATAGTTGAATTATATTTTGTGTTGATAGTTCTCTAAAGCAGCAACTCTAAAAGTGAAGCATCTAATCAGTGATTAGGTATCTCTACTGTGAATGACTTGAGAATGCAAATATTGGTTTGACTTGGAAGCTGTTGCAGCCTTACATGTCTTTCATTTTCATTGTCAGCCACTAGTGCTTCTTATCTCCTTTTAATGCTTGTAGTTTTAAAGCATCCTGTATTAAATTAAAGAATTTAATTTTTAATCCACCATTAAAATTATTTATGTAGAAATATAAATTTTTTTATGTTATCCTTCGATATGATTAGCAAAAGAATTCTCGAAGATAAACCTAAATAATATCTATAATTTGATTAAGTTATGAGGGTAAGCCAAACAGTGATTACAAATAATATCAAATCAGATGCAAACCATTCTCATTTGTGCATTTTCCTTTATTTCTAAAACTAGCCCATTGTGTTACTCTAGTGTGACATTAATTAAAATACCTACCTTATTTCTGAACATTATTTTCACCAATATTGATACATTTACCCTCTGCTTGCCACGATTTCTGCAACGTAAAAATTTTTCAACTAAATTTGCCCTTTTTGAGTATCCTTGATTGAATTTATTGTATGGATGTGACAAACACTTCATCCTAAAGACAGTTGTTCCCAGAGGACTAATTTTTAATTTAGGTTTTAATGGCCCCTAAAAGACCTAAAATAATAGTTACTAAAGGTTCATAAAAGAATTTTAAGATACTTAGTTTTTACACTGCATATTTTATTTCAACTGCATTCAGAAAACAAAAGGTTCATGATACTCATCCAAGTTCAAGTGTCATCAATAATCAAGGGCATGCTGTTTATTGCTTAGGTAAAAAAAAATTGTATCTTAAAATGGATCCATGAGACCCAAACAATGCACTTTTGAAATTTAACCTCTAAAAAGGCTAATTTTTCATTTGCTTAAAGAGGAAACCATTAAAAACAACAGTCTTTTGCCCTCATGAAACAACAGCATATTCTTCATATATATCCTCAAGGAGCATTTTGAGAATTAGTTGAAACTGCATGAATGAGAAATTGTTTGCTTTTTAACATTGAACAGAATGATTACCAGTCCCATCTAAAAACAAGATGTATGTTGAAAACCATGCACATTCTTTTGGTTCCCTGTTTTGGTGCCTGAAGAAGTGGAGCAATATTTCTTTCGGTTGGAACTCGTACAGAAATAATTCATATGGGTAGTGAGTAAGAAAGGTTACTTTATAAGTCGCTTATTTAATTTTCATAGGTTCATTTTCAAATTCAATTATACTCTATGGTGAATAGTTTATTCAAATTTAAACAAGCAGCAGTAAGGGCATGAAAAACAATATGCTAGGGTATGAAAAGCAACTATTTTTGCATGAAAATTCTGCTTCGAAGGAATTAATTTTCCAAGTTCACAACAACTCTTGATTCTGAAACACCTTGTCTTTGTACCTGTTAATTCCTCTGTATTCTTATCAGTATTGGTGGTTTTGCTTTTAGAATGTGCCCTACATTTTTTCTCCTTCTTCAGTTGCATCGATTTTATTCAGGAAAAATATAAAAAAGATAGTCAAAAGTTCTAGTTTAATTCATAGGATTGAAAAGTTAAGTTCTTGCATTCTCATTCCTGTGTTAAATTGTGTCCTAAATTTTAGTCTTGTTATTAGTGTATTGTATAGTTGTATCTAGGACCCATTAATTTTTGATGAGTCATATTCCCCAGTAGCTTTGTGTAAAATATATACCGTAATGTATTTTAAACCCTGTGAAATATGGTTTTGTTAAAAATCGGGGTTCCCACAGGCCTGAAAAAGTCATAAAAAGACCTGATTTTACTTTATAAGGACCCATAAGAAACCTTACTATTTGCTGCAAGTCCTTAAAATTTTTTATAAAGGCTTACTTTTTACAAACATTCTGCACATTTTGTTCCTGCAGTCAAAAAACAAGATGATCAATGATACTCATTAAAAGTCAAGTGTCATCAAAAATCGATGTCATAACTATAGATTTGCTACACTGAAAAGTTTCTTCACCTGCACCTTCACGAGATCTACATGAAATGTAGCCTTAAAATTGAAAAATAACCATGGAAAAGCTCATTTTTCTTTAGCTAGGAGTGGAAACCCTGAAAAACTGAGACATGTATTGGGCCAAAAAATATTTGGTGTGGGTCAGGTTTGTGTAATTTGAGTGTTTAAGAACACAGGCATGATAAATTGCCAAGTATAAGTCACAATGAAATTTATTTAAGTTGCAAGTGTACCGCTCAGCACTTAGGGTAGACTTGTAGAAAAGTTGGGAGGCTTGTGGGCCACACTTACTTGTAATTCTATCTGCACTTTATTCGGTTGTTAAAAGCGCACCTTTCAATCTCTTCCCTTGTTGAATTTATTTTCAGCAGCAGATTGCACAGACGCTCTTGTTTTGAATGAAGACCTAAATGCAGCATCCTGTCACTCTGGGGAATAACTTGTCGCACACACCCAGAAATACCCAAAGAATATTAAAAGTAAGAATTTGGCTTGAAACAGTGACCACCACTCTCAATGTTTGATGTTAACTCTGTTATTCAAAGCATGCACTTGTGGAGGATGCGTCGGCTCGTACAAACTGAAATGTGTATTTCATCTCTTTGTGTGAAATTTAAATGCATTTTACTACGTTGATCTGACATCTAATGTAAAAGAATTGTTATGCGTCCTTATTGCTAAGGTTTGGGTGTAGACAGCAGAAATGCTGTATGTGAACGAATTTTTATGTGCAATTCAGAAGTTTTATACACTGATTTTATATTACTTCAGGCTTTTAGCAGTCAGTAGCATTTTCATTTCAAAATATTAATTTTTTTAAGGGACAAAGGTTTCTAAAATAAAATTTGAAGCCTGACTTATTTCTGATGGTGTACATGAGAAATTTATAATGAAGTCAATAAATAAGTCACAGTTGGCTGTTGGAAAAGTTACTAAGTGGAATACAAACTTTAATACTTTTGTATTTTGCTTTTTACCAAATATCAAGATGTATTTTTAGCAAATATCAAGAAGCAACAAGCAAAAATTTTGCAAAAAAAAATAATAATATATTTATTGATTTTATACTTATCAATTTATTTGTGCCTTAATGTTGGGAAAAATTGTATAAAAAAATTTGATAGTTGCTCTAGGACCCTAAAATATGAGCAATGTTTCCAAAGTTCTGTGGGTATTGTATTACAAAATATTTTATTTTCATCTATATACATTGTAATTTTTCTATACATTTCCATTTAACTGTATAACACTTGTCCCAGAGCAAAACTGGGTCTCTAATCCACTGGTTTACAACTCATTGACGTTCGTTTAAATCCTGAAATTGCATGCCACAGGTTTTTCAGTTGTGGAAACATGATAATCACTTGTTGGAAGGAATGTATTAATTTAATTTTATATTTTTATATCATATTCATTAGAAGAAAATTATTCTTTGAACAGCATCTTTAGTAGCAAAATTAACATGTTTCTATTTGCCAAGCTGTTAAATTGTACTGATCAGCATTGGCTAACATTATTGGGAAAACCTGTCTGGACTTGTCTATACCTGAAAGCATTAATCTTAAGCAGTGTATTATTCCACCAGATCTGTTTCCAAACCTTCAGAACCATCTCATCGATTGTTTTGAATCAAAGTAGATTGACTGTTTGTCTATCCGATGCAATTTTAAAAGCTTGTTAGCTGGAAAATTTCGAAGCTGACAAAATTTTCTGTAAATTTGAAACAAGGTTCTATTTTTTTATGAACTTTGCGGTTTTAATCCCTCTTTCCGAGATAAGTTTCAAAAACTAATTATTTAGCTAAAATTAAGAGGTAAATGTTCCCTTCTATTTCCATTCTTATTACAACTTAAACTGAAATGCTTGAGTAAAAGTTATTCAAATTTTATAAGTGTTCTAAATTTTTCTTAAAAGGATCTTATTTTAGACTTCAAAATTGCACTTATCTTTACGTGTATGCATTGGTTATCTACAGTTGATGCTTACTTTTGCCAACCCTTCTGGACCAGAAAAAGCTAGTAAAGTAGAAAATTTGTTAAATGAAGTTTGAAAATATTTTTTAAAATTGAGTTTGGTAGAATGTAATGAAGTCTTGTGAAGTAATTTGTATAAAATTATGCATGCAATTAAGAAATGTTAGAATAGTTCGGTGGTACACGTTAAATATTATGAAGAAAAATTTACTTGTTGATTTGAAGGTCATTTTATGAAAGACGGTAGAATGTCAGATTGGCGTGTTGTCAAAGCAAAACATTCAAAATTTAGCCTCGTATATGCATGAAGTAAATCGTGGGTGGCGTTACTCCTCTTTTTTCTACAATAAACAACAAAGGCAATGTTTTATGCTTTGTTGGAAAAAGAACGCCCGTGTTTGTTTGAGACAATGGAATGGGTGGGACTCCTGGAGAAAGGAAATTTCTTAAAATGAGCATCAACTGTGTATAAAAAATAGCATTCTAGACCTTCAAATGAGAAGGGCGGTTTTTCAAGATGAAGATGATATAAATCATTACTTGGACTTGGAAAATAATTAATGTGCATTAGCGAATACCCTAATGACCTAACTTAGTCATCCTGATTTATGAAAAGTATTAAATTGTTCATCTGCATCTCAGGTTGAATGAAAAAATGTGATATTCCAAGTTTTTATTAAATTAAAATGCTTATATCAGATTTTTAAATAAATAGTGTAAAAAAGGAAGTAAACTGGTGACAGTAAACAAACTTTAACTATGTAAAACGTTTGACCCCTGAAAACATAACGTAGAACCCAGTTGGAATGTTGCTGGTATAAATCATCTAAGTTTTGGCACTTTCTTTATGTTGTCTTATAAAACTGAGTTGCTGGTGTATACAGATTATGTTTCTGATACTGGTGATTTCATCATAAACTTGTGTGGTGCAAAACATTGGAGAAGACCAGACTCAGGGTTCCTATGAGCCTTACAAGGCTCCCGAAAATGTTTATATTTTCTGAAAGTCCTTAAAAATTTATAAAGGGCTTTAGTTTTTACAAGAACATTGCAGATTTTGTTTCACCCTCATTAAAATACACGGTCAAGTGTCATCGAAAATCAGACTAAAAGTTAATATTTTTAAAATTGGGTCTGATACCTAAACATGGCACTCATGTAAATTTCGTCGCATATACACTCATGGGTTATTCATATGTGATCTTTATGAAGTGTAGCCTTTAAAAGAAGAGCCTCGAAAGGATCCTAATTTTTCTTTTGCTTGAAGAGTGAGGGCTGTGTGATAGAGAGAATTCATGTTATTACTAATATTTTCTTTTGAAGTCATTCCCATAAATAAAAATGAAGGTTTCATGTGTAAGTGAATTAAAAAATATAATATTTTTTTAAGGTAATCCTATTTAAGCCCATTGATAGATAACATTACAGCTTTTTGTGATAATTTTCATCAATGCAAGAGTACTCGGGTAAAATTAAAATATATTATAATTCACTCCATATAAAAAATGTAAGCCATCATGTGCATTAACAATCCTGATTGCTAATTATTCTTGATTAATTATAATTTAATCTTGAATAATTGGTGATTGGTAGTTTTACTAGCAATAATTTCTTGTTTTCATTCTTGCATTGTGCAAAATTTCAGTCTTCTGATATTTAAAAGGACAAGTATTATAATTGAATAAAGCATATTACAATAAGTGGATGTACCATTAATTTTTAAACAGAAAATGAAATATTACCAAGAATCACACATAACGGGTATGGAAAGCACTTGGATGTGGTCTTTTGAATTGTATGTTAGAGGACTCGATTAAAACTATGAATTGCAAAATGTAGTAATTGTTTTATAAACTCTAGTTTGGGAGACATAAATTTATTTGTCTCAAAATTATCTAACGTTCAGAACTCTTGAATTTTCAGAAACTAAAAGCATCAAAAGAAGCTATAAGTTCATCTGAAAATAATAGTCGGACTTGAAAGTTGTGACTTTTTTTCATAAAGGGACAAATTTTGAGAAAAGAAACCCACATTTTTTCACCATAAACTCTGGATTAGTGCATGTAATTTTATTCTATTTTAAAACTTAAATGTAATTGTTAATTTCACTTTTGTTTATTTCTCTTGTATATTCTAAAATGCCGCCTGAATATCTGGGAAAATCGTGAGTTTTTCGTTTCCAGTTGAGAGCACAGACCCTGTTTCTAGAATCATCTGCTGGATTTGGTTCACCTATACCTTCATGAGTTGTGTGATGTAAGAAGTAGTGCGTAATCTTGTTTGCTCCAATGTAAAGTTTCGATATTAATTGTTTTTCCAGCTAGTACCAAAGGACAATGCTGAATTGGAAAAAATGAAACAGCTGAAAGAACAGGCAGAGCAGTGGAAATCTCTCCAGCAGCCAGCTGCTACATCAACCGCTTCCACGTGGCCCTACACAACATCCTCCGCAGCAGGAGCTTCTGTCACTGTTACAGCGACTGGAGAGTCGTTGAAATCTAGCGCTGTTGCGATAACCAATGTTGCCCAGTCCAACTTGGAACAGCAGGTTATAAGAGTTTGCATTTCTTTCTATTGAGAACTTTGTCTAGATTTTAATCAGATTATGGTGATATAAATATGTGTGACCCTCTGGCTGCCAAGGCGGCCCCTTCATTCCGTAACCCAGTCTCCCTCTGAAATACTAATCTGCTTTTTTCCCTCTACCAGTGAAAAAATAATCGGTCATCCCACTTTACAAAGGCTTCTTGGGCATCCTCTTGTCACCTGAAGTATTGTTAAATGATCATCATGTATTAGGGAGTCAATTTCTAACTACATACGTCTGTTCAGTGTTTGCAGATCAGATAACCTCCTGTGAAATTTTCGATATGAGCTAAAATATTCAAGACCCAATGTATAAATTGCAGGTTACGGGAAATCAAAGCCTATTCATGTCCATAAGTCAGCTCCTCTTATATACAAAACCATGACCTTCGATCGGTAGCCAGCAATAATACAAGAAATGGTAAGAACAATTGTCTCCCCAGTGCTATGCAGTGAAATATTACTCTCGCTTTTGCTCTTAAAAGTTTGCCTTAGTGTTTTAGGAAGACATTGAAAAGTTCCCATTAACCACCAAAGCCTCCATTTCAGGAATATAATTGCACCATGATTTAGTGAAAGATCATTGATGTACCTAGATGTTTTGGGTCTACAATTGAATTAGAAAATCATTACCAAAAAATTCATGCTGCTTTGAGATTCTATTTATAAGGAAGAATTGGAAAATGACCATTTGTATCATTGAAATATTTTTCATTTCTTTTTTAAACAGGGTGCTGATTTAAATCAAGTTATTTTAAAAAAATCATTGATTTAAATCAGAATATCATTTTTCCGTATATTATGTTTGATAATATTGAAAATTAAACAACTGAACAAGATGCATGTAATTTTATTCAAATAAGTTAAGAACTTTGCTCGTACTGAGTTCACCCCAAAATTATATTGAAAATCATCCTAACTTTGAAGACAATAAATAACAGTATTTGTTGATTGGGATCATGATTACCAGACACGTATGTATTTCCATCTTGGGCCATTGACCAATAGGTTTCACTCACAAGCCTACTGTTTTGTTTTAAACAGTCCACGTAACTAAATTTCAGGGCCAATTTTAAACCATTCTCCATGTGATGAGTGAAGATGCTCGAAATATATTCACTCAAATTATTAAAATTGTGGAAACTTGCTTTCTTTTTTAAGACGTTCTAGTTATTTTTTAGTATTGTGTAGTCTGTTAAAAAAATAGACACTAATTCACAATGAAAAGATTTTCTGCAGTATCACAAAAGCAATCCAATTTTGCATATAAACCTTTATAATTGGCAATTTTAATAGTTTCATTTTGTTTTGTATGATAGTTAATTTTTATTTAATTCGTTGGGGAATTTTATGTATTGACCCATTAGAATTCTTTACACTGCTAGAATAACTATTCAATATTTATGGAATTGAAATTTGGTCTAAAAATTAATTCACTCGTCTAATAATTGAGTGAGTATGTTGAGAAAAGATTATGTATTGAAGCATAAAGCCATTGGAATTGATAAGAAAAGCTTCATTTTTTGTTTTATGTACAAACCCTTTTTGTGTGCTTCGAATATACCAATGAAATACTTGTCAGTGCTCAAAGAATTTGAAAAATAGACATTTGATTTCAAATTTATGTTTTTTTTTGTGTTTTCTCATTTCTTACTGTTAACTTACAAAAAACAATTTCTTCACCAATAACTTATTTTTGCAAGCTAAAAATTAATGAGAAGTAGGAATTTTTTTCAAGGTGGAAGTTCCTTTTATTTTCTATTGTTAACATGATTTTTTCTCAAAAGTAAGTCTTGAACCAATTAATTATTTTATATCAAAATAATTAAAGTAATTTTAAACATTTTATTTATATATGATAAATATATAATGCAAAAAAATTTTGAAATTTGTATGATTGAGAAAATTTGGTTTCTGTGGGATCCCGCAACCTTATTTATCTGGGTCCAAAACTTTCATATCACTGGTTATAGGTTAGGTTAAGCTTAAAGTAATCTAAACTGCTTGAGAACTAGATGGATAAGCATTTCTTACGCTTGGCATTTGGGACACTGTTCTATTTACTGTCATGTGATTTACTTTGCTAATTCCTATGTTGCATTTTAATCTTTCAAAAATTTACCCAGCTATATTTCCTAATGCATTAATGTTTTATATAAAAATATTAATGTTTAAATAAATCAACACTTTCTTGAAACTGCACTGTAATTTGTATACCTCATGTCCAGCAAATTTAAACTTGTACTTGCAAGGAATTAATTAAAATAATAAAAATCCGATTTAAATAAAAAAACTGATTTAAATAAAATAAATCTGGTGTTTTTTATTTTTTTAGATCATGATTTTTTTCATACCCTAATTTCAAAGCAAAAGATATATTTTTACTTTAAAAAATTATCAAAATTGTTTCATGTACTGCTTTAAAAATAAAGTAAATAATTCCAAATTAATTGCTAATAGCATAACAGAAAAATAGAACCCATTGTATTCCTGTAGTGAAAGCTTTCAAATAAAAGATGGAAATAAATGATATTGCTCTTTTTGAGCATTTAATGAAAAAATATTGACTTAAAACTTATATTCATAGAATGATGTGTTTGATCGAAAATTGAAAAATATTTTTCTAGCTCTATTATAAATAGTTTCACATGGTTTTAATTTTGTGCTACACTTCATTGAAAGAAAGTACTGTTATGTGTATAGATAAAATTGTTTTTCTAACCACAACCTCTTGTGATTCGAACGAGTTTAAAAAATGTTTTGTATTAGATGGTGAAACATCAGCGAACACGAATTTGTCTAATTTGACTTATAAAGTGAAATAAAACATAAATTTATGTATGACCTCCATATCAAAACAAACTGGGTATTCAGACTTAGTATAGGGTCCCCTGATGAGGTTTAAAATAAGTTGAAAAGGAGGGTAGAAATAGTTGGTGACGAGTACTTGCGATACTTGGTCGTTTTAGGTCTAGAGGAGGGTGAAAAAATCATGATTTTTTATGTTCTTCAATATGCAGATTAAGAAATATAGTACAAAATTTTGAAGATTAAACCAAATTTTATTTTTCTGGGCTTTATTGTTTTATTTGAATTCTATTTCATTGAAATAAAAATGGTGTTAGTGCATTGAATATTTTTCCCATTTCAAGTTATTTATCTGTTGTGGATCATTCTAATACAAAATTGGTGTTTTCCATGTTTCGTGTCTATGTATGTGCTCTCACTACATCCAAATATAGTTTCAACTCATAAAGTAGGCAAATGACCATCTGTCCACAACAAAGAATTTCAAAAGTCATGGTTCAAATTATTCTAATATCAATTTTTTGTTCTTATTTCCCTGATAAGCAGTAATCGTTATATCTGAGCCTTTTCTGAAGAATATGGTGGAATGAAGAGTTTGTTTTCCCAACTTTGCTGTTGGTGGCATCTCTGTGTTTTTTTCTCAGTGTTCCACGAAGCTTGTGCATTTTCAATTTCAATTGTTCACATAATTTTAAGGATGTAAAATAGTTATCTGGTTGTTTGTCTCTTTTCCCAAAGTGTGCAGTCAACCACTTCTAAATCACATTCATTGTGTTACTAATCTTTTCTCACGGCTGGGGAGGGCTTTTAATGCTTCTAAACAGTATATAGTGGGGAAGACAAAATGAAACTGCTTTAAATGTCATTACAAGGTAATTATAGCCATAAATCAGGAAAATTTTCGCGCTATCACTAAAATGCAATATGGGCCATTTTAGCCCCCTCCCGTCTTTCTAGGTATACAGTTCATTGTTTCCACTTCTATGACAGATAAGCCAAAGTGATTATATACACGTTAAGTAGGAGCGAAATTATCTAAAGTAATGAAATATCAACTTATTCAATTCATGGGCAAGGGAGTTACAGGGCGGGAAACAACACGACAACCGTCTTTCTAGTGTTAAAGCACTCTACATTTCAGAGATTCAGTTTTGAATGAAAAACACATACCTGCTTAGAATGAAAATGATGGTAGTTGCCTATTGACTGCAGCTTTCTATAAAACTAATTTTAATTAATAAAAGTAATTTTATTTCCAACGTGGGAGAGGAATGCATCTTTTAATAAGTTTAATTGTTTTGTAAAGGAAACTTATCTCAGAATTTTAAAATATTTTGAGCAAATTTTATTAGCTACCACTTTTGGTTTAAAAGTTTTATGCTGTATGTTTTAACTATTTTCATAAAAATGGAATTCTGCAACCAGTGTTAAACCTAGGACTTTTGAGGAAAGTTGGTCAAACTGTCTTTAGCAATATTGGACATAAAATAACTAATTTCTACCTTCCTCTAGTGCAAAATTGAATATTTTATTCTATTTATATCATCCTTCTCAGGTATTTGGAAATTATTTGTATTTTGCAAAGAAAAATTAGTTAAAAATATTTGCTTTTTAGCTGTACTGGTAAAGCTAACACAATGAAGTTGTCACTAAATGACTGAATATATGCAGTACGCCAAGTTATCATGAAAACTTACCTAGCCATTTGAGCAACTTATATCTGTTAAAAGATAGAAACAGTGATTTTCATTTTTTTAATACTGTCAAGTCAACCTACCATTTTTTAAAATAGTAATCAGCTACCTTTGCTTTAGCTGTACTAAAGTCATAAGTTCTTTTATTGCACTAAATGGAATTGTCAAGAAAAAAATGTACCTTTTAAAAAATGAGTCCTGAATTTCTTATCAGATTAATTTGTCATCCTTCCTCTTAAAGATGGTAAAATTCTAAAATGTTGCATGGCTGGTGTAAATATACCACAAATCAAAAAATATTGATAGAAAAACTGAGTACTAGAGTATTATTCACAGTAGATTTGTCATTTTTACGAATTGAGTTACGGCAGTTTTACTGAAGACTATCTTAAGAAATAATGTTCATATTCCCCTCTGAAAAAACCCCTCAAAATTGACTTTTGTAGTAGTCACCTTTCATAGTTTTGTCATACCACAGGGGTACGATGTATATGAAATGTATTATATATGGATGGATAAGCATGTATGTGATTTGTATCCAAAGTAAGTTGTAAAAATTATAAAAATATTGGAAAGGTGTTAAAAAATTATTTTCGTGGCGCTTAAAAGATGTTCGCATTTTTCTGCGAAAAAGAAATGTGATTATTCCTGGTCACTTTTTCAACAAGCAGTTAACCTATTCAACCCATGTAATGTTGAGTAATTCTGCTAGTTAAAAAATAAGCATTGTAATAAAGGAAGATAATTTTTAAGTTTATATCATTTTCATTACACAATTTGTTTCAAGTGTAAAGAATTGCAAGTTAAACTTGAAGGTATCTTCAAATTTGCAAAAGTAGCTGTGGTGGTAAGATGGCTTTTTGGTCTTCTACACAATGCTAAAATTTAAATGAGTTTTCCCTATTCCTAAGGAGATAGATATCTAAGATACAATGTTTTCACAAAGTGGATTTAAAAAACCTGCTTTCTCTTGAATTTTGTTAGTTACAGGTAAGATATTAGATGAATATTTCGCTTTTGAGAATACAAAGAGATTGTTTCAATTTTTAAGGTCAATTTTGATTTTCTTCCAGAGGATTTATTAAATTTGCTAGGAAGTGAGGGGCATTATACTTGCTACCAACAATTTCATGGGGAAGATTCTCAAAACTAACCAAAAACACTAATGTTTGGGCTAGTCTCATGTATAAAACTAAGCCTGTGTTGATAAATAGATTTGTGAGTGACACTTGTTTTCAATGAGTAAAATGGGAAATATTTCGTTAATCAGTTGTCTTTTTCATCCTAACGTGGATGGCAGCTCCTAGGGGCCTTTAAAATTTTTATGGTTATGCTTTGGACCTCTAAAGCATACGGGATAAATATGAGTAATGCATAAATAATACAAGTAGCCAAATATTCAGTGATTCGATCTCTTGTTAGGTCACTATATCAGAAGATAACTTTAACTATTAGAGATGGTGCAGGTAGCTCCTTTTTGTGACTCCTTTACAAGTCAAAGGTTTTAACTCGACAGAACGACATGATCATAAGTTATTAACTTCAATTAAACATTAAGCAAAAATTGAACAGCTTAAGAAAGCATAAAGAGTTCAATGTGCATAAGTATGCTCATTATTGCAAAAACAGCTGTGAAACAGACTGCATTGGTATTTGCTACATTTATATTCATTGGTCTGTGACAAACACTGGTGTTCGAATGGTCACTACTGTCTGCCTGCCACAAGAGCTCCCACCACAAAGTCTGGATGGTGGCAGTCATGGAAACAGGGCATGGTCATTTCGAGCAGAGGAGCTGTGGTAATGTCTTACTTTTATTTTGTTTTTGACAAATGTTGTCGGTTGGAAAGAGGTAGGTTTACTAGTGTATTCTTGGGTGCAACAAGTAAAAATCACGAGTATAATTCCAAGTAGTCATTAAGTGTGCCAATATGACAAATACATTTCTTCAAGCATCCCCTATGGAAAATGGTATACAATCTGTTTCTAAGGAAAAGACAGGCGCAGAATTTGTCTAGAGCAGTTATCATGGTAGAGAGACAGTACACTAAAGCTATTATTTTATTAGTATTTTTGCTGTGGCAGCCCTGATAACCCAATTGGTGTTGCAGGGTTCGATGGACCAAGAAGAGGAGGAATTTGAGCGTCAGTTCAAAGAGTGGGAAAAGCAGTTTGAGGAGTGGAAGGAGCACAACATTAATCACCCGGATAAAGATGCCTTTGCACAGTACGAGAAGCAATGGCAAGAGTGGAGAGCACAACTTCTCAAGAGAAAGGAGGAAATGCAGAAGGGAAAGGCTGCAAAGGCAGCAGCTACCACACTCAATTCTAGTGAGTCCCTCTTAACAATTGTTTGTGTTTTCAGTTACTGATAAACCTCCAGGTATAGTCTGGCGAGTTGGCATTTGAGTCTTGTGTGTTTTGTTTTATATGTTTTTGCCAAGTTTTAGCTTTTTAAAAAGGAAAAATAATTGTTATTTGAAGATTTTTAAATGTATTTCGAAAGGTCAACATCATAACAATGCTGTTTTTCGAAATTACACTTTTTTACTTCAGTGATACTGCTCTTATTGCAAATTATGTTTCTTGCTATCAAACTCTAATTTTCAGAACAGCTTGCTTTTCACAGGTAGAGATTTTAAAAGCCTTCATGTTTGCTGAAAGTCTAAAAAAATTTTACACAAGAACACTGCATGTTTTTTACACATACATTCAAAGACCAAGTTAAATGTTTCTTTTCCAAGGTCAATTGTCAAACATTGAGACTTTGATATATGTAGTTTAACTAAAAATGGATGTATTTCTAAAACTGGAACCCAACCCCAACACTCATGAGTTTCTTGACTTGTGCATTCATGAGTAAATCTATTGTGTTATATGTGTGTGACATGTAGCTTTAAAAAATTGAATATGTCCTAATGGGTTTTTTTGCTTAAAGAGTGGGAATCCTGTGCTTAGTTTTCATTCCTCATCTTTGTTTTCCACTACAAATTATAAGTACTATCTGCATCTTGTATATTTGGCCACATTTTGAGCAATTTTACTCTTGTATCATGTATTTAGCACAGTCAAATATTTCTAAACCAGAAACAGAATGTAGCGCTGAGAGAACTGTTACTTTTGCATGGCTGACATGGCCTTAATTCATGCATAACTAACAATTTGGCTGTGAACCATATGGGGGTGCAACCCGTGATTGTGTTTTATTTTCCCTAATAGAGTGTTCCTTTTCTAAAAAATTTGGTATTTAATAATTGTTTCGTTCGAATGTTCTCATTAAAATGTAAATTCTTTCTTATAGCTCCTACCGTTAATAACCCATCTGCAACGACCAGTGCTCCCACAGCTGTCCCAAATGCAGGGCTATATTATCAACCTGCTCAGTACATGTACATGCAGCCTTATATGTACCCTACAAATGTACCCGTTGTGCCGCCACCTGCCGTTCCCCAGCAGTTTCCTGCATTCGGTGGCCAGGCGCCACCTGTGGACGGCTATGGTGCACAAGTGGCAGCCATGACTGGCTCGGGTACTGGGCCACCCATGAATGTGTCAAATCCTAATATGGTATGTATTGCAAAGCAATTGATGTGAAATGCACATAATTCTACCTTATCCTTCAACTTGATGAGGATTTCAAAAAAACTTTTATTGGTCTTTTATTTTTTAATATTTAAATAATCTGACAATGTTCAGCACCATTTGCAAACTGGTAAAGGCAATTGTTCTTCACTAACAGAATTGGCTTCAACTTCATTCATGTTTGGAGCCAATTCGTTTCCTCTGATAGTGTAATCAGTGATTAAACTTTGTGATGGTGATTTTACTAGTGTTTTGTACTGTTCGCAATATTCAGACCTGCAATTCTTCAGCTCACATTGGAATTTGATTGAATTGGCTTTTAGAATTTGTCATGAACAAGAAAATGATTTTGCAATTGATTGCAAAGATGAAGATCTTGAATTAGATTTGCAGTGAGGGGGACGGGTTTTTCTTTCCGTCACTGTCGCTTTCTGGATCTTCGATATCGAAAGTTATTCACTATCACTTACGAACTATCCACAAGAAATTCGTCAACATCATCCTGGCTGAGTGTATCCAAACCTTCACTAATTTCATATGCCAAAGTAATGATTTCATCTGATATTGTCAATGTTTGCAACACATCCAGGCCAAACTGCTTTCCAACAGGCATTTCAAGTTTGGTCTTATTTCAGTGATAACAGATGCAACATGATTTAAACAGTCCAAAATAGAAAAAATTTCCAAACTCAGTTATTGTTAATGGCTCATTTTCTAGGTTTTTTTTTCAATATAAATTGATAAGTGCTTAACGTATTTTTTAAAGTAGTAATTACTCCTTGATCTAATGGCTGAATAATGCTTATTTATTGGGTAGAAAAAAACACTACCTGGACATTTGGATTTCTGGAATGCTGATGGCCTGTTACATTGTCAACAATTAATATAACTTTAACACTGAGAGCTTTTAGCTCCATGTTACTGCTTCTAGTACAAAGCAATTATTGAACCTTTCAGTTGATACAGCAGTTGTCATCCATACTTTTGTATTAGTATCCAATGTACCTGCCATTGTTTTAAATTTTTTGCCTTTTAGAGTACATGGTCTTAAAGATCAATTTACTAGGGGATTTCAACATCTGATCTCCTAATGCATTGATACAAAGTAACAATGTTACTCAATGTTTGCTTGCTTTAAACCCACTTGCTTTTTTTCTCAGACTCTGATGTAAGTTCGACTAGACATTTTCTTCCCAAACTGTTTCCATCCTGTTTTGTCACCATTAAACACTTGATCGGGGCAATATCCACCGTCAATAGCTAACTTCTGGAAAATTTCTGGCTGCTTCATCTGCTGATGCAACCTTGTCTGTAATCTTCACGTTATGAAGTGCATTCCTTTTAAACAACCTGGTTAGCCATCCTTTGCTATCCGAAAATTCTTTATCAGCCTGGGAAGCAGAAATAGATGGCTCTGATTGTTTCATCTGTTCATAAAATTGAAGAGCTTTTTGCTTAGTTATATAATCACTTATAGGAATTCTTTGAGGTAATTCTTCAATTCAAATTATGGGCGCTCATTCTGGTTTTCCTTTTAAAGCATTTCTTAAGTACAATAATTTGGCACTTTTGTATCAGAAATGATCAATTTTCTTGCTATTTCATTTTTCTAATGCTCTTATAGTAGATTCACCAAAATTAAAATGTTTACCATTTGCCGAAGAAATTCCTTTTGCTAAGTGATCTAAAATTTCAATTTTCATTTCCAAAGAAACTGACTTTCTTAGGTGCTCCTTTTTTCCATTGGGCCAAATTAAGTCTTTAAAATAAAATTAACAAAAATTAGACCTACAATAATGAAAAGACAAACACCACCTCACATGCAAAGTTAAACTGCAAACTCTCAATGTTTACACATTACAATGTGAAAGTCAAAATGTGCTGCTCATTACTATAACATATTGTTTATTATGAGCAAGGGAGATCCAGAAATTTGAAAGCTTACCAGTTCAAAAATATCTGTTACAATAACATCCATTCTTGTTTCCTATGAATTTACCACCCAAATATCAAAAATGGACTGACAAGAAACTACCATAGTCAATCTGAAATTTAAGCAAGATCGATCAGTTTTGCAAGAAGTTTTTGTTAACCATGCCAAATGAGTGGCTATAAGCCACATGTAATGTTTTAGTGACATACGGTGATATTATTTTGAAAGTGAAATTAGAATTTGAAGTTAACAGTTGCATTTGATGTTAATTAATTATAAATTAATTAAATTATTAAGAACATAAAAATATGCGGACATACCTTGACAAACAGAAGATTATAATTATATCTAAGAAATAGCACTAAAGAAAATATAGAATCACTACTTTTCAATTATACTCAAAATAGTGATATAAATTCATCTGGATGGTTTTGCAGCCTATGCAGGAAGTAAGACTCTGAATCCCTTTACTACATGCTAGGCAAAATTGTTTTGAAAATAACCGTGTTGTCTTGTTAAAGGGATATACTATTAAAATACGATGTATTTTCATAATCTGATACTTTGAAAATGGAATTTTGTCCACCTAGATTGCCACAATGACACTGCAACATGCTATTCATATATGTTCAATGAAGAAACCCTTATTGAACTATGCATAGCATGAATTCAAAACCATATAAAAAGAGACCAGACTATTTATGTGTCATCCCTTTCAGCCCTTATCCTTATGAGAGTAATGGTAAATAACAATATAACTTATTAAGGATATAAGAATTTTTTAAATCTAGTTTCCATTTTTTAGTATTTTAGAAGAAAGGTAAGGTTAGAAAGGAAAATTTTTATTGTCTTTGTACTGATTGTGATCTTTGACTTTTTCTAGATGCCTCAGGAGCCTAAACCATTTGAGCAAAACAGAGGGCAGTATGAGTATGGCCAGAATGATGACAATTTCCAAAGGCAAGGGGACTCTTACCAGAACTTTGATGAATACAGGAATTCTATGTACCCTCCTCTTGATATCGATGTAAGTTTATTTTTCACTAGTATTGATTTCTGTTTGAATGTGAAAAGCCTTAATTAGATTGGTACTCTTCAGCAGTTAAGGACTGAAATCTTTTATGGTGAAACTTCTTGACAGTGATCAAAGTTTTGGCTAAAAGTCACCAATTAGGAGATAATAGTTTCAACGTATTTGTTTATCCTCTGAATAAATAAAATTGAAAATAGAAACTCTTCAATGGTGTTTTTTATTATAACTGCAATCTGGCATCGAATGATGAACTCAGCCAGAAACCATGCTCAAACCGCCAATTGTGGGAATACATGTTTTTATGTTTAACTTGTGCCCCTAATTTAACAAATGGATGTTCAAAACCACATGGGTCAAATGTCAACCTGCCAGATCTGAAATAAATAACTTTGACATGACTTTTGTGAAGGACAAATTTCAGACATGCATTCTTTGTTTCCTTAGGATCAATACCAAAGAGAAATGAATTTTGGAAGAGGCCGGGCCAGAGGGAGAGGCCGTGGACGTGGCAGAGGGAGAGGCCGTGGTAGATGGGTAAGTGAAATTTCATCTTAATTCAAGTTTTTTCCCG
The DNA here is from genome assembly GCA_933210815.1 of Meta bourneti. Taxonomy (NCBI): domain Eukaryota; kingdom Metazoa; phylum Arthropoda; class Arachnida; order Araneae; family Tetragnathidae; genus Meta; species Meta bourneti. Next base: position 52,776,684 of record OW119928.1, read on the forward strand.
ACTTTGTTCTTTCATTTATGAATATATTCAAGAATTTCTAGAGAACCTGAAAATTGTCAATGTTTTGTTAATTGAAGTTGGTTGTTCTTATGACACAAAGGAGATATTTATCTAAGCTGCACCAAACAATGTCAAGTAAATTGAAGAATTTTTTTTTATCAGAAGAGAGAAATACATCCAGGGAAAAATTGAACCTACACCACATTTAACTCGCAGGATACTATCACAGTGGGGATACCCACTAGGCCATGCCAACTCCATCTGTTTAAGCTATTAATACTGCTGTCAATGATAAATGAAATTTGAAATACTATGAACTTCATGATTTTTTAATTTTGAATTGTTTGATATCTGATTCCAAAATTCAAATGAAGTGAAAGCTTTAAATAGTGCTTAATTTTCTTTGAGAAAATGAATAAATCCTGAGAGGTGGGCTAAAAGAATAAAAAATTTTCTCTGCTGTGGTATCTATCTGAAGAACAAACACATCCATTTGGTTTCGAAAAATAACCATTGTAGATTACGATAAACTATTAGTCCGTGTAGTGGTTAATAGCTCTTACCTTGCTGGCTTAGCAAAACTAGAAATTTTTACCATATTTGAATAAGAGGAGTATGTTCAATCTATGCGATAATAAATTATTGGTATTCAATATAAGTATTGGTATAATAACTACATTATCTTGTGGCAATCTGCCCTAAAGTGTTAAGTAAAAGCTACTCGGTGTAAATCTTATTTTGCCCAATTCTCATACTGATGTGTTCTAATCCATCAAAATTGACTACATTACCTGATCAATCATTTGTTTTTAAGGATTGTGGTGATAGAAATTTTTTTATATACCTGTTGGGAAATATTTTTGTTTACTTGATCTTTTTATTTTATTTATGCACATTTGGTATCTGTTAAGATTTTAAAAAATTATGTTTTTTCAGGATCCAAATGAAGGAGATGGTCGATCAACCGAAATGAGAAATTCTGGACCTGCTCTCTTGGAGAGTCCCAGGGATTTCCAGGATGGTCCAGGAAAATTTCGAGAGGGACCTGGAGAATTTCCAACAGGTCCTGGTGGTTTTCCCCCAAGAGATTTTTCTCAGGGTCCAGGAGATTTTCCACGAGGTCCTGGGGACTTTCCTCAGGGTCCAGATTTCCCTCCAGGACCAGGAGAGTTCCGAGATGGCCCTGGTGACTTTCGTGGAGGAAATTTTCGTGATGGGCCCAATGAATTTCGGGAAAATCGGGGTCCATTCCGTGATGGGTGAGTAAATGTATCTGGATAAATTATTGTGAAACTTGTTTTGTGTGTGGCAGTCATCTTGCCACATTTATACAAGGCACTTCAAATCCTTACCATTGGAATGAATGTTCAAATCCACTGAGACAGGTCAAGTCTAATTAGCCTTCTTGTAGCTGTTAATGACTAGAACCACTGACCTCACACAAGAAAAGTCAAAAGCTTTCTTTTCTGAATTGGTCTATGTTCAAGCCTTAATAATTCCGATGTTTGGAATAATGCAAGTACTCAAAATAAAATACCAGTTTTAAGAGCACACACAGGGATTATTGCGTATTATTAATTGGCATTATAGAATGTGAGCAGCTAGTCAATACAGCTGCAGTGCACTGGTAATAAAATAAAAATATACTAGTTATGTGTTACGTGCAGTTAAGATAGTAAGATGTTGATTGATGGTTCTGAAACTGATCTTTGTGACCCTCTGAAACATGTTAAGAAGTGTATGGTGTAACTCTTCTGAGCTGTATGTGAAACACTGCTTATTGAAACGGTAACAACCAATCCATTTCAATTGGTGGGATGCAAGTAAGCAAACGTATGCCTGAGCACCAATCAGTTTTTCTATTGTTCGTATGCCTGCCTCATCAAGTTTCAACAATCCTAAAAGTTATTTTTAGTTTAGAATATGCTTACATTTGCGCTTGACCACATTGTAAATGTCTTTATTTTGTTCTCTTATTAGTGCTGATGACCAGCCACCATTTGACAACTTTCCCGGAGAATATCCTCCAGAAGATATGCCTTTCCCCGATGAGCCTCACCGAAAGAGGCGGAAGTTCCCACAGGAAGAACATTTCGCTTTTCGTGAGGGACAGCCTCCCATGCACAGGGAGGGCAAGACGCCCCTTCTGTCACGAGAGGGACAACCGGCTCTTCTGCCACGGGATGGGCAGCCTCCGCTCCTTGACGGCCAGCCTCCCCTCATCCGGGATGGACCACCCCAGTCACAGCGCTTTCCTCCAGATGAGTTTGATGAGAGCTTTCCTCCATCTAATCGTCCTTTTGATGAGCGCTTTCCCCCAGATGGAGAAAGGTTTCCTCCAAGACCCAAAGACGACCGTTTCATGAGGGACAGGGAATTCGACGGCTACCCTCCTATGGAAGACGACCCATATGGCCCACCTCCATTCAGAGAAGACTTTCCGCCTTTTGATGACCACTTTCCTCCTGGTCGCGGCCGCTTCTCCATGAGGGGCAGGAGATTTCCTCCTGGACATGGAGACTTTGACAGATTTGGGCCCCCCCCTGGCATGAGAGATGATGGTCCCTTTCCACCCGATGACAGGTAAGCTTGAGACATTTCTAAATCTTTACAGTTTGAGTACTCTACCAACATGTGTATGAGCTTTGTGCCTCGGATTTTGATGACCATTCAAATTAAATTTTTATACTTGCCTAGTGCTATGGAAATTTTTTCTGCTATTTTCATCAACAGGTGTTATTGATATGCACACACACACACACACACACAATTATTGGCTACCGAGCCAAAACTTCAGAAAGTTATTTTAAAATAATCTGAATTCTTTAACTCTAATTGACAATAAAAATCTATAAATGAATTTAATCTTCAATATTTTTAATTCTAATTTATAGCTCTGGAAACAGAAAGATATCTGTATTTTAATTTTATAATGGGTGTTTCAGTACGTATGTTGCAATAAATGTGGTTTCCACCAAGGCACAATACCTCATAGCAAAACAAAAAATTCCTTCTGTAATATGTTTCCCCAAAAATTTGTGCAAGTCCTGATTAACCAAATTAGTGTTTAAGAAATCATCCTCATTCTCAAATACACTCTTGAATGGAGATTGAAATTGTCATTCCAATTGCATTCTGTGGCTCATTAGTATTATTTTGTATCCCTATTTCTTAAAATTGTCAATGAAAAATGTACATTTTAAGTATTCTAAAGTTTGTATTTTTGTTTCCAGGTTTCCTTTCCCTGGAGAGGGACCCAGGATGGCTCCTGGAAGAGGTCCAAGGCCCCCTTTCGAACCAGGATTTGGTCCAGGACCAGGCAGGTTTCCTGATGATCCATTCTTTCGAGAAGGTGGCCCACCACCTGGCCGCTTCAAGTCAGTTGATTACACGCACAGGCCATCTGAAGACTTCGACCCTCATTATGATTTTGAATCTGAATTTCAAGAAGATGTCATGCAGTATAGAGGTATGTAATCCCAACTCTTTATTTAAATGATTTTCAGGTGATCAGCATAGGCTTGTTTTCCATAAAACTCGAGTACCTGCTTGCTAACGGGATATCTGTTTAGTGTAGATGATCTTGAGAAGTTCATATTTTAATTGTTTTCTTTCGATTTCGTGGACTCTTAGCATAATGTAAAAGATCTTGGTTGGCACAATGATTACTGCAGACAAAGCATGCTTTGTGTGATTTTTTTTTCTTCAGAGGTGTGAATCTGTTTTGACAAGCAATTTTCAGTTGAAGCTTGGTCCATTAAATTTTATCAGTAGTTCTACCTTGTAATTGTTTTTATTCCATTGTCATGGTTCATGTTTGCAATCTAGGTTGCTTATTGAAATTAATCTAAGTTTAATTGTTTGTTGCTTCTTAAAAGTTGGTTTACAAATCTTGCGAAATTGAAAATGCAAGATACCCTGAAAACTAAGCAAACAATGTTATTGGCAAAATTATATATTGTAAGGAATGCATCTAAATGCTACTTGCAACTTATGTTTAAGTTGCAGCATATAGGATGATAGTGCCTGGGTTTGAGATTCATGGAATTTATGTGAGTGGGAAAAGTTATAATTTGAAATGCCTTTTGTCTATTTTCTGATAGCTCCCATGTTACATTTTAAAACTATCCCAACATCTGATTTAGTTTGTCATCACTGACTGCAAACCTTTTCATCCAAATTAAGATTGTTTTAGATCACAAAAACATATCTGCATTTTAAAGAACTTCAAAAAGCATTACTTAAACTGCAGGCCAGAGAACTTTCTTTGTCTAGTGAAAACAGTTTTCTCATTTCAGTATTTTATGTTTTGTTTAGTTTCAATCCATTTTTATTCGGTATGTTTCTCGTTAACAGGAAGCCCATTGTCTGTTTTTTTAACCTATTTTTTTATTTCATTTCTGCTTTTTTTGCACTGTTACATTTCTATCTAATATTTATTTACTATATCAAATAATTGGGGTGAGGTTTTGTCATGTGATGACTGGATAGGGTAAATGTTGGCAGGTATGCAAAAAGATCATATATAGAGTGCTTGTGATCACTTTATAGACGGAAAATTAATAGTTGTATTATTGATGTTAGTTCGTTCCAAAAGAAAGTGGTCTTTCTAAGAATTGCTGTAGTATTTGAATTTTTTTTGTTGATTAAATAAGTGCTTCTGTGTGATGGCAATTTTGTGCATTATGCTTATAGTTATTTATAAAATTGTTCATGCATACCTGTCAATTGCTACGGGATGTCTGTAGCATCTGGCATCCCCAACTAGAACTTCTAAAACCATTGCTGTAAATTATGGAGTGTAAATGTTTCACTTATGGTGTCAATTTACAGGCGAAAATATACTTATTTTTTTGTGCTCCAACCCAATTCAGGGTGTATTTGTATTGACAGATTTGACACTGAGTATGCACATCCCGACGAGTCTCCATAACAAAGGGATATGATTTTTTAAACCTTACTTGATAGAAACGTTATGATAAAAGAAAGTTCATGTGTTTTGTAATGGCATTTCAGACTATTGTCTTGAACAAAGATTTGTTCACTTCAAAAGAATTTTCTTGATTAAAATCAAATGTTGATTAGTGGTTGAAAAAGTTCTTCCAAATATATTTAATTTTGAATGGTAGTTGCAGTATATTAAATAAAAAAAATTTGAGGTTCTGCGAAAAATAATTTGTGTATAGATGGATAATTTTATGGAGACTCTTGTAGGTTTTAATGGTGCAGTATTAGGCATAAAATAAATGTCACTTTTGCCATGCATGTTGAGTTGCTGCATTGGATGCTACGGACATGTGCATGGTTCGTGTTGGCAGGTATGTAGATGTAAGCAGAAATTAGCCAGTGTACAAAAACCAGCTGCATATTGTGTGTGACAGGTAGACAGTCATCCACTCTGAAAACCAAGGAGGAAGGACAGGAAGCCCAAAGTGAAGAATGCACAGATGCAAAACAGAAGTGAAACAAGACATGTTGCAAAATTCTGAGCTCTGTTCAAAGAATGTGCCCCTATTTTAGAACTGGAAGAAAGATTGTTTTAGTGTTGGAAGAAAAACTGTTTCCTGTACTTGTATGACTATTAACTTTTGCTTATGTGTGACTGGATTTGTTTTAAATCCTTCAATTTGGAAGACTGCAAAGTGGCAGAAATAGAATTTCAAAAACGAGAATAAATATCGCTTTAAGTACTATACATTAAAATCTTTCTTAAAATAAAATGAAAGGCAATATTGGGAGAGTTAAATAAAAGAAAAAGAATATTAACCAGTCAACTGCCAATGTTCCATTGAGATTTTCCTTTGAAAATGGCATTTTGCAACCTTGACCACCATTTGTCATTAATGGAGAGCACACTTTAATTTTGTGTTAAGTGCATAAATAAATCTTAGCTCTCAGGTATCCAAAGTTAAATAAATGGTTTTCATTTCGTTGTAGTAAATTCGCAAAGAAAAGATACTTTGTTCCAGAAACATATGAGCTTCATGCTTTGTATGTGCGAGTTGATATTCAGCATCAAATTTACTTCTAAGTCAAGCCTTTAACTGATGAATTCCAGAAGTAATATGACTTGTGAGTTCTGTATAATACTTTTGACAAATAAACCTTGTCTTTTTTTTTTTTTTTTTTTTTTTTAATATCCCTATAAAAGGTTAACAATTTTAGTGTAGGGTTTCCTCAGGCCTTAAAAAGCCTTAATATTTGCTGAAAGCCCTTTAAAAATATTTGAAGCCTTAGTTTTTACAACAATGTGGCTTATTTTGTTTCACTTGTATTTGAAAACAAAAGTTATTTTTCGTAGTCCAAGGTCAAATGTCATCCAAAATCGATGACTTCTTTATAGGTTTGCTTAAAAATCAATATTTTTAAAACCACAGGCAGCACTTGTGAAATGTTCTTGACCTGTGCACTCACTGGTGATCTGTGAAATGTACCCTTAAAAATTAAAAAATAGCCTTTTAAACATCTTTTTTTGCTTGAATAGTGAGAACCCTGTAATGTTAGACAACTAGTGGTCTCAAATAGTTCTACCAAAGTAGCAGTCTTGTGGAGGCAGTTGATCTTCAAATGTTCAAGAAGCTCTTAACCAAAATTATACTTTCCTAGTTGATAATGTATCTTGACCATGTCTTAGCACGTTTGATTTTACGTATATACTTTATCCCCCAGTTGGAAATCAAAAAGTAACAGCTTGGATTTTTCACTTTATAAGCTAAGAGAATGAAGCTCTCGGATAGTATTATATAAATAAGAATCAATTTACAAGTGGAGTTTAATAAATCAGTGACAGAATGGAAAAGAATCCTAAATGTTTTCGGGCATTCTTTTTTTTCAGATTTTCAAAATTGAAAACTATCATATGTTAGAAAAGTGGTGTTTGTTTTATTGAAAGACAAGTTTTGAATTTTCTTTTAAAAACAGCATTTTTGTTTAAGAAAGGTTTTATTGCATTAACTCTTGTGTATTTTGTTTTATGAAGTACAACACTCTATTTATACTTTATCAAATTTGTTGTATCAACATTGAAGTTAATTGGACCACTGCAAATTCTGAAGTAGGTAATTCATTCTGTAAAACGGCAGTAGAAAGAAATGTTTTTGTCACATGCATTTTATTCTTGTTTGCAAGCATGAAAGCTAGTTTTATCAAGGGATAACTTTTTGCAGATAGTTATTAAATGTTTTGTTACATTGTTTATGTCAAATAAGTGTTATCCAAAGTTGTCATCTTTCATGTCAGCATCCTGATTGTAGAATATTGTATTTCTACTGCTCTTTCAATAAATGCGTTATAAAATGTGGTGCTTTTACTTTGTAGTTTGTCTGAATTTCATCCCCAAGTTGTTTTGACAACCACGTGAAGTTGAATTTTTAAAGTACTTAAAAAATATTTGAGCAATTTTATGTTGGAGAGCTCTTTGTTTATCAAAAGGCTGTGCAGAATGCGCAATAAATTCTGATTTTTAGCTTCATTTGGGTGTATAGTTTCAAACTGCATCAGATTTTTGCACTGGGTGGTGAATATTTTAAATTAACCCCTGAGATTAATATCTCTATTTTCCATCAACCGATTCTGATTAATATCTTTTAATCGTGTTAATTGTTTCTGCAACACAAGAATGTCTTTCTGAAGGTGTCAGGGAAAGCTGGCCTACATATATGTATTGATCAGAAGAAACCTGGAAATTTCATAAGGCCAGCCAGAGATTTGCATGTGCGAGGACGGTACTCGTAGCTGAGCGCTGTGTTAGGCTGCTCTCCAAGCATGGCATTATGTTCGCACAGTACATTAAAATGTCTTTAAACTCATTGAACTTTAACTAAACAGTAAACTCATTTTAATTTGCTTTATACTTCTAAATGTTTTCCTCTTCAGCATTTTGCCCACTTTGTATCATAGTATGGGAGATCCTGACTGGATGTTCATGTTTTCAGTGGTACTGCTAGTCATCTTGTCACAGGAAACGGTCATCCCAACTTTAAAGAATAGCGAGTGCAAATAATTATAAAATAATATGATTTATTTCTGTGATTACCAAAACTGCTATTTGATGTTTAGGATACGTGCAATTTGTGCAAGATTTCTTTGCTTATTAATGACTGACCAAGACCTCAGTAGAGTCCAGATACCTGTTTGTGTCTGTTTCTTTCATTGAATTGGCGATGCTTGAATGAGATTCATGTTACTCAAAGGGTGCAGCAATTTTTCGCTGTGCTATTGGGATCTAGCATAATTTCATGTTCTGCGATATTTATGCGTTGCCTTTTTACCATTCAATTCAAATACTATGCTATATGATGGTCACCTGTTTTTAATATAGAACTGCATCAATCCTAACAGCACTGGAAAAGAGAGATTCTAACAGCACTAAAGAAAGGAATGAAGTGTTACATAGCCTCTCTAATTTGTTACAAAAGTGATAGTCCAATTTTTATGTATAATGGCAAAAAAACTTAGAGATATCAAAGATTTGATCTTGTTACCACTCAATACTGTACAGATATCTTAAGAGCATGAAAAGAAACACCTTAAAGGATGGCTATTATCACACATGATCCAGTCTCTAAGAAATATTCTCATGTGTGTGAGAATATTCTAGTATATAAAAGTTGTATTTTTACTTATGAACTTCCCATGTGTATTTTTGATTCAAATAAATTCTTCCTCGAGCATGTTTCGGATGTGTCAATTGCGTTTGCACTGTCTTTTATTGCATTTTATCTTCCGCAACGACTCGTATGGTGAAGCGAAAACCGAGTTTTCAGTGCCATGAAAGCAATTTGTTGAATGCATATTATTTGATAAATGTTTTCCCATTGCTGAAAGAACTGTTTTCTTTCCAGCAGTTCCGATGAAACGTAATAAAAGGCCTGCCTCGAGAAAAGCGCCTACCGAGAAGAAGACTGATTGATACTTAGTATGTTATATTTTATCATATGAGCAATGCTGCCTCACATTATTTTGTTATTCCGCTGTTCAAAATTTTAATAAAATGTTGACACCTTATTTTTGGCGTTTTTTATTTGGCTCCTTTTCTTTTTTGACTTGTTGCTAACGTTTGCTCATCTCAGATTGTTCAGCAATTCTTATCAGCCGTGTTTTGGTTTGATATGCAGGGTTCGTACACTTCTTAAAGTTGGTTCTTAATTTTTACCAAATTGGCTTATGCTCACTACTAACATCACTGTCAACTTATCCAGATTCCTCAGTCTTCCGAGCAGGAAAAAGATTGTTTCTTCCATCATTAAGGAAAAAATAAAATACATTTGGTGGTTTATTGCTTTTCAAATATTGCCTTTATCTTGTGGAAAATGCTGTCGTAAAATTTCATTTGGTGCAATTATAGCGAATTTGTTGCTTTTCATTCTTGTATTTTAAAGATTTATTTTCAAAGCACCTGTTTTTTAAAAAAATTCCCAAAGCAAAAAAAATTGAGTCTTTTATATAGCACTTTTTTAGTTTTAAGTCATCTATTTTTATTGGGCATTATTTAACCATTTTAGGGCTAGCAGGAAGCTTGATGTTGCACTGCCCCTGAAAGAGTTAAATTCTTAAAAGTGCTTAATTTTCAGCTTTAAAAATTGTACGAACTCTGTATAGAGTCAGTCAATAGGATGTGATTCTCGATAAGCTAAAAATTCTTATAAATCCTTTGCAAAATTAAAAAGTGCATTTTACTGTGAAACTGTCTTCATTCAGATACTTAACCTTTTCAAATTAAAGGAAATTATTTTGCATCTAGAAGACATTTTCGACAATGTGCAATGTTATGAGTTGATTTGTCTTACTAAAATTATTTCGACACAATTCCCAAAACTTTGGAAACATTCCTTGTACTAGAATACTCGAATGTAGTTTTTGCTTTTTAGGAACTTGTTTAAATTTTTCTTAAGCCATTTTTATCTCATCCACATAACTGCAACAGGAAGAATATATTTTCTGTTGATAAAATGTATTAATGTATCCAGAAATGTATAGAAAACTGGACTTGAATAGGAAGTTACAATAGAATAGCAAAATGTAGGAAGGAATTCATTCAGGGGTAGCTTTCTCACTACAGAACAGGATTTTTATAAATCAAAACAAACCAAGGCAAAACACTGGTTTGTTCTCAACAAATCTTTTCTTTTATTGGATTTATCCTTCATTTTGCTTTGTGCTAGTGTATCTTTTTATTTGAATTAAGCCAGTTTTCTTACATATTAGGATTTATATGAATTATTTTATATATATATGCATATATATATATATAAATGTATACAAGCTAGTTGTAGTGGATACAAAACAGTAAAAAAGTTAACAAGAAAGTAGGGATAGTCAAAGGAATTATGTTTGTGAAAGGAAACTTTCCTACTTTATGCTCTTCAAAACCGCAACAAACAAGTCACCGAGGTGATTCTTGATGCTCTGTGAACTCATTGCACAATCTACTGGTTTAATACTTGGTTTCGTTAAATCAATTTTTCCAGAGGCAAAATCAGTGTTTCTGGGTTTCAAAATTATCCTATTACAAACTGATGCTGCTAAGTACATTGTTTCATCTCGCTGCGAAACTGGATGTCTAATCGGATATGGAAACTTATATATATGTAGAAGATATTTTTGTATATATATATGTGTTTATGTTATCCATTTTATAAAATTAATGCTTTTATAATTATTTAATTTCAAAATTATCAGACAACAATTTCATGCTACTTTTTGCATTATACCATTTCGCTGCAAAATTAGATTTCTAGTCTTCAACCCATGCAACTTGGCTATGATAGTTCAGAACACTGCTTGGTGATGCACTTAAGCAGGTTTCTACCTATCCCCTTAAAGATTGTCTTCAACTCTGATTTAGAGAAACTCTTTGAGAGCTGGCAGAGGACATCTTCCTCACAACGGTGACTGACGAGAGCATTGAAATCTGAAAATTAGGATTGGACACCGCCATCCAGAGAAATGGCAGCAGTGTGTTGAGCAGAATATTGCAGATGGGAGAAAACGAATACAACCGTTAAAGTTCTGAAGAAATAAGTTTTAAAATGCTCATAAAACACTTTGAGCTTAGATGAAAATTGTATTCACTAATCCTCTGATTTTCTGCCATGTGACATCTACAATCTTTAACTGTGACTACTTTAAAAATCTTCTATACTTAACTTGCTACACTAAAATGTGGAAAGATTGTATCAAGGCTGTGGTGAACTTGACTGCGATGAGTGTGTACGATCCACTTTCGTTTCATGAGAAGTCATGCCCATAATTAACTCCAATTTTGACTACAAACCTCGTACGTTACTCATGTTCCAGTTAGATGAGAGGGAATGTGTGGAACTCGCGTAGTCTAGCCACCACTTCTTCATAGTAAGTCTTGATGTTAAAAAAATGCTGGAACAAGTGTGAATTGCATTTTAAATAGTAGATATCTTGAAGTTAGCCTGGCAGAAACTTATATCCGCTTATCAGTCCTGCCATGTGTTACATGCAAATCCATAGTGTGTGTGGCCATTTCTACAAAAAGTAGGTCAAGTTTGGTTTTAATGTTTGATTAACTGTTCTTCCTCAAATGTTTTACAAAGGAAAACCATTGCTTGGGGTTAGTTTAACACTGCCCATGTGAAAAAAACGTTATCTTAAGTGTTGTGGGACTGCCAGAATTCAAACTTTATGTGCCTGTCTCTTTAAGATATTTAATTTTAAAAGCATGTTCATCTAATGTGAACTAACATACTTTTATCACTTAGAATTCGTTTTGATGAAATTATATTTTTTCGACCCACCTTGCTCTGAGTATTTATTGCATCTTCCTGTGTTGAAATTTAAACAATTTGTCTGTATTCACCATGTAACTAAATCATAACCATTGTTGAAAAACCTGTCAGGACTTGTCTGTTCCTGAAAGTATTAGTCTCTTGCCCTGCATTATTGAGTCATCTTAATTCCCAGAACTTTAGAAACATCCTTCATTCAATACATGATCAATCTGATGAAATTGTCATAAATCAAGCGAATTGCGATTAGCAGTGCAAAAAAATTCAAGTGGTTTATCAATGTATGCTATGTAGAATGCAGATGCTGTGCTTGACAACTGAAGTAAAATACCTGCAGCTTGTTCAGAATTACAATAAACTATAAATGACAAGAGATAATGATGTAGAAGATGCAATCCTCAGGTGATGTTCTTGAAGTCTCACTGCAAAAGGTACAATAATATAAAAGTTTCAAAAGAGGAATAAACGCATTTGTTGGGTTGTGAAAAAGCTATATTGATCACTGATGAAAACATTTTAATAAGGAGGCCTAAATATCAAGATGCATGACGATTCTCTTATAGTTTCAGAAGCCAACTGAAATGTTCATATTTATAAAAATGCTGAGCTCTTATAAGGTTTTTCAAATTCGTTTACGTGGTGTATAATTAAAAAATTCTACCAGGTTTTGATTTTCTTTTTTAAGAGCTGTAGAGATGCCAACCATTCCAGAATGGTAATGAATTTTCATCTCTTGTGGCAAATAGTAAAATTATGGAAAATCACTTATGCAATCTTTATGCAAATTAGTTTTTCCAGTTATTATATTTAGTAAAATTATTAATATGTTAGTAAACAAAGTTTTACCTTATTTTACTACTTTGGTAGAATTTCCTACCTGTTTATAAAAATGCTTACAGTAGAATTTTGAACTTTTATAAAAAGGTTGAATTTCAAAATGGGAATAGTTCTCTGAAGTAATGAAGAGTAATGCAGCCAAAAAAGCTATAAAACTAAAAATGTAACTCTTTATTGCAGTTACTGTGTTTCCCTAATATTGATTAAAATGTTTTATTGTATAACATTTTAGAAAATGTAACTCAAGAACATCACATTTTGACTTACAGAATCAGGTTGACTTCATAATTTTACTAACTTGGAACTTTATTATAATGAAATAAATTGTCATCAATTGAAAATAAAAATTCCTCTAGATTTTTAGATCTCGTGAATAAATTTGTAACTTAAGAGTACACATAAATGTGGACTTGAATCACCTATTTTCAATTTCCTTGCAAAACGCTAAAATTTGCTTCTGCACATGAGCCATGTGTGACTATACACATTTCGATGAATATTATGCATTGCCTACAAGGGAGTAAGGAAGGACAACTAAACTGTTCGACTTTCTTTGATGATGGTTGAAAATTAGCCGCTGTGCACCGGATTGTTCCAATCGATGCGAGTAGATATTGCCTACGAGGGAAAGACGTGTTTTTCGGAACTAACTGTACAGGTTTATACAAGCTTAAGGAGAGTTGGGAAAACCAAATTAAGCTGTTCGCATACAGTTCTCTGTCCGCAAGGGTTGACTTCTGAGCTCAATGGATTGACCTGTGTAGACCTCTGAAACCGACATCATCGCTACCAGGAATTTCGAACATATATGAAAATCCCTGCATTGATGCTGTCAGGTGTGCATTGCTGTTGGTCGCAACTTTGAGTGCCTGCTCTGAAGCTAAGTGTACAAACAATTGCCAGACTGTAAAATTACAATTAATAAAAATGTTCATCTGCTTGCTGTCTAATTTTTTCACCTAAATGTTCTCTAGCATACATGTAAATACGTTTTAACTTTATGTTCCCTACTTCCCCTTACAACTTGTACTGTAAATTTTGAAACAAGTCATTTATCCTTATTGATGTTAATTTTATTATTTTTATGCAGCTATGAAAGAAGAAAAAATCTGAGTGCTCATAATGTTTTGGCACTTAAATAAATGTATAATTTCTAGAAATGCACCTCATATGAAAAAAACTTCTGATTTGTATTGTACTGGTTAACCTGGTATCATTTAAAACATTTTGGTTGTTTTATGGTACTTAATAAAACAAATAATTTGTAAAATAGCCAGAAGTAATGTTTGCATCGTGTCTAATGTCCATTGATGTAAATTATTAACAGGATTAATCTAATTGCATGTTGTATCTGAAAAGGATGTGACTGGTAATGCTTTATTTTAAATTAATTTAATTTCTAGCAGTGATAACCATGTTTTGTAAAGCATTAAATTGCATTCTGATGAAATTTCTCAAGATCATCTGGCATTGTAATTAGTGCATGATTCATGTTTTAAGTGTGAAAATTTTTTAAACACTCGGTTTCAGCTGTGTTTCTTCAAATAAACTGCAAAATTGTGCTTATGCTCAAATTACAGATCTTCATGCAATTGACTGAATTGTCTAATATTTCTAAGATTTGGATTCTACATATATCATTGAAGGTTCCTTGTGGACTGCCCATTAGAGTATCAGAGATACTGTTCAGGAAACATCTTTCTCTGGTGTATGTTTGGCTATTGTATTAACTTATTTATTTACAGGTTATGACAAGTCTTCATTGGCAATTGTTTGGTAAAATTCCTCAGCATTAGCTGTATTAAATTTTTACAGCTCCAAAATATCTGCAAATGGATTCGAGTATTGAATAGCATGCATTAAACGTACTTTTGGAGAGAAATTTGATTTTAAGTTTAGCTGAGAATGTCATGTGAATAAAAGCATTTTTTCACAGTGATGGGAAGACAGGAGTATATTATTTTTCCTTGATGTAACTAGATGGCATTTATAGGCAATTTATTACATTTCCACAATATTAAGTCTTCGTGTAGTGTGTTCACCTTAAAGAATTTATAGTAGTAAGGTACTGCCTGTCTGATAAGAACTGCTCTTGCCACAAAAGCTGTCATGTTGGCACACTTGATGGACAAATTGGAAAATATATTTATGATTTGGTACTGGTTTCTGAGAAATCAAGACTAGTAAACTACCTCTTTCTGATGACAATATTCTCTAAATACAGAAGAAAATTAAATCTTCCCTACTGAAAATTAGTGAGCTGTGTTCCAATAGTAATTGCCATCACCCAGACTTTGGGATGGGAGCAGTTCTCATGGTAGACTGACAATAAAATGTTTTGAGTGCAGAAAATTTATACCTGCTGAAATACACTAGTGAATGTGGTCTGACTTGTACAAGTGGTGTAGCAAGTAGTTTGAAGTGAAATGGTCTCGATCATGAGTGCAACCCACAGCCCTGGGCAGCTAATAATGCAGCCCCACATCTTTTAATGTGGGTTTTTAGCAGTGATTTGATAATCTATCTTCCCAGAGAAAAACATCTCTCACTTCACAGTGCCTTGTTCATGTCATCGCATTTTGGCAGTACGTACATTTGTTAATAGCTATTTTCAAGATGAAGCACATGAAGAGTAAAATTAATCGAGATTTTCTGGCAAGCACCTTGAGAACTCACTAAAAATTGCAATCTCTTCCATCGAACTAGACATTTATGCATTTTATTTTTATCTTGTCTTTCTAAAATGTAGTAAAAAATATTTTTTAGAAAAGGAAATTTAGTTATACATTAGTTATGTATTGTGTGACAAAATATTTTATTATAAATTCTCATTCAATGATAAGAAATTAATTGTCTTACATAAAATGTTAGACAATTCCTCATCATTCAATGCAGCCCTGGTAAGCCAAAAGGTTGGACACCAATGCTCTAGGTAAGGAGGAGTAAGAAAGGTTTCTGGTAGTCTTGCGTGGTATGTGTACCCTTCATATCATGGGCCAATATAAAAAGTATCTTACTGAGATTGTACCCTTATATAGGCTTGCTAGCACAACAGGGTTTGTGCACTTGAGTATCCTTGAAACTTCTGGATTCTAATTATTTTCAAGGATCGTGGGAAACTCCTTGATTAGAATTATTTTCAAGAACCTTGGGAAACAAGACTCCTGGAAAACTAAAATTGAACTTAGATTTCAATTCTGTTAGGTTATTTGTAATGAGAAAAAATTATTTAAACCAAGTGGTTTAAAAATCTATTCTAGAAAACGAACTGAACCCAAAAAAGAAACCTAATTCAAAAGATGCCTTCTAGATAGTACCTCTGAAATTTAGCCAAACTAAAGCATGAAATCTCCTTATCTATTCTGTAAACGATTAAAGAGAATGAAATATGATATATGCAGAGCCACAACTAGGATGAGTGGGGTCTGTAAGAAATACATTAAAAACCACTTTGAAGCACGATCTTTTTCTTTCATTTAGTTTCCACCTTTGCATATTTCATTATTTGCTCAGTAATCAGAACCTGTTTTTCAATTGGCACAGTTTTTGATGCTATATCATTTTACTCCATTACACTCTCGGCTGATGAAATAAATGCAATGTTTGGAGCTACATTATTTCCAGCTATTGGAAAGTATTGTTTTGGATGATCAGTTTTATGACCTTACAAGCCTATTCAAATAAAAGCCGCACATGGCCACAGAGAGGTAGGCGGCTGGACTTTCCTTGTGTGACGGGTTGGGACCCTTTGGTGCTGGAAGTCCTTCCCACCTCTTCGCAAAACAGCTCTACACCGTTTGATGAGGTGAGGGTCTAAAAAAGCCTATACATTTAGTGTGAATTTACAGGCAAAAGAGTGATCTATGTTAGTACTTGCCATTTCATTTAGATCTGACTATTGTTCTATATGGGTAATCATGAAACCCAATGTCTCTTGTTTAACAGTTGGACATCATAATAATTGGAAATTTTCAAGTGACATACCCTTGAATGGTGAAAATTCCTCAATTGTTGGGTAACAATTCTTCCCTGACATTTTATTAACTGGCTTAATCAATTCCAAAGGTGTGAATTCATTCACTCTTTCCTTTTCTGTCAGTGTTTAGCTGAATTAGAAATTTTGTTTAGACTTGATAGAGCTCAGAAATTTTGGTGTTTTTAACACTTATATCCTTTTGTTCCTTGTTCATGATTGGTTACTTTGAAATGACGCATATGAAATTACCATTGTCTTATGTTATTTAATGTAGTATTTCAAACATATTTAGCAACGAAACTAGTGAAATTACTTAAATCTATGAAGAAATAGAAAAACAAATGCTCTTGAATCATTTACTATTTGTGCTCCCAGACATTCCAAAATAATTTGGCCATGTTCACAAATCTGTTCAGTTCATTGTGCAAAATGTTACTGACATTTATTTGTTTAGAAATTGTGTTTTATCTCGAGTAGATTGAATTCGAATCATTGTGAAAATTACCTTACGTGTAGAAATATTTACTGAAATTGTTTCTGTATCACTATTTGCGACATGATTAAATTATTTCAATGCAATTAATTAAGTCTACATGGAACAAAAGATCCGATTCTTCAAAAGTAATTCATTTAATAGCCTTGGAAACGGTTTTTTAGTTAATATTGATAAGAAAAGGTTTTTAATAAATTTAATTGCCAACTTCTAGTGTAACTAGACTCCTCGATTTTGTTGTTCTGATGTACAATTTTTCGATAACTTGAGATGGCTGTCAACAACTAAAAACTAACCTCCATCCGGTATTGCAGTATCTAAGTGAACAGATTTTTCCCAAGAGGGTTTGTTTCCATTTTCAGCAGGATTTGCACATACTTTCTAGTGATGTCCGGTAGTACGATTGTGACCTGCCAAGAAAGCGCTTGACAGTACAGTAATAGTGTAGAGGCTGATCAAGGGCCAAAAGTTAACTCTGGTGGTCTATTATTTAAGATCTGATGGTAACTGAATTGCTGGTGGTCAGTGGCAGAAAAACTGCTAAACTAAAATTAGCTCTGTTAATGGGAGGATCTATTTTATTTTGAATATCTGATACTTCTAGATTCAACAAAAATATTCATTTTTCCTATATAAAGACTCAATGGCATTTTTATGAAACTTCTGAAACAAACATAGATTTGTAATTATCTTTCTGAGACTAACAGTTTTCCCAACACTTTTGCAAAGCCATCCAAAGCTCCATCCTTCACAAATGTCTTAAACTGTTAAATGGGCTAACTACTTTGAAGCCTTTAACTCCTTGGTTAGCTATCATAGACCAAAAGCTAATTACTGCTGTTTCAGGATGATACATTTTTGGAACTATCAGCACAAGTTTATCGTGTTGCAGCATTATTTGTCTTATTTTGGCATCAGAAGACTTTCTGATTGGAATCTAAAATGCTAGCATTCAGCAATTCCATTGGATGCAACAACTGAGAGGGTTGACTTCCACAAATGCTATCGTCTTGGGAGAACCTGGAAATGCTCTGACCTTGTTTTTTAATTTCTTTATTTTTCAAGAAACAGTATGTGGAAGTGCTTTTATGTTTGTGCCCAAGCCTGGCGAATATGACAAACCTGTTTTGTTTTATCCTGTAGATAATTTTGGTACAGATTTAAATCTGGCCCCCCTCGAACCTATTATCTTTTCTCAAGTCACTGTAGAGTCGTTTGACTATGGACACGGTACAAAACCCACAGCGTCGACGACTCTCCCGCCAAGGAAGACGGACGAGGCGACAGCCCCTCCTCCCGTAAAAGGTAGGCACCTTCCTCTCAGTGTTTTGTCTTGAACACAAGAAAGTGCTCTTGCATGAATTGTATGACTAATAGTTTGACTCCAGGGCTGCCACATTCTACAATTTGCTCTTTGGTTTTTGCAGAAATGTCTCAAAAGATACTAGTTAGGCAACTTTCTCCTTAAAAATCACCCAAAGTCAAAGAACAGGTTTACATCTATATGAAATTTGGTTTGTCCCAATGATGGCTTTGTTGGTGCTCTTTTTAATCTGCAAAATTATTTTGAATGAATTTTTTAAAGAAAGTTTGGTTTCTTTAACACATTGACTACCGTCCGTTCGTAGTTTTCTCGAGGATGCCGACTACACTATCTTGTAAGCTGAAACCTTTCCACCAGTGCCAAGTATGAGTATATTCATAGATTTTACCTGCAAAGATAGATATGAGTGTCTAAAATAATTTTGTATTTTCATGGAAATATGTTTGTTATACAACTTAAAATAATTTTCCATACATGAAACTGGAATCTCTTTACAGTATAAACACAATGACAAACATAGCATGATCTATGGTGTTTGTTTTGAATATATACTCTACACAGCTTGGTTGAGTATGCTTTGTTTTATGAGTGGTGAAGGTGGATCTGGGTACCAAGTTTAACACAAAAAAAGCAGATTTAAATTGAAAAGTAAAGTTATTGTGCTAAAACCTAGTTAGCACCTGAGATAAGTTTACTCAAAGACACTGGCAATTGACATGTTTCTTATGCTTGTTTTCTTTTTAGAAAGAGTGTTGAACAATTCATTTAGAATTAATGTGTACAATTTATTAACTAATATTATGTTAAAGTTTGAATCATTATTGCCATTTCCGACAAGTAAATTCATAATAAGAGAATATCAGTAGTCTTGAAAATTTCGAATTTATACTTCTCCAGCACTTGTTTCTCACCAAATTACCGTATTTTGTGTTACTTTAACTGATTCATTTCAATCTGGGCTACTAAAACTGCTGCTGATATAAGTATTAAAAAATTATTTTCACTACTGTTAAAAATTTATGCTACTGAAGCACTAATTTACTAATGCTTTTGCTGTGGCAGCCCTGAAGGTGTCATCACTAAAAGAGTGCTGCAAGTACAAATCCTAATGAGGACTCATCTTTTAATTGTACATTATGGTGATTGAAGGATGTTTTGTAGTTTTTGATTTAAGAAGACTGTTTTAGCATCTGAGCTGTATCTAAGTTTTAGATACAAACTTCGGAATTTGCTAAGTTGTAGAGGAAGGGTAACCTTTAGGGAAGATATGCTATTTGAATAGCCTGATTTGTGACACTATGAAACACAGCAGACGAGAATGGACTAGAAACGTCACAATGTTGAAGGACAGTAGAAAAGCTCTCCTATCGGAAAGACAAGAATGAGTTTGATAAATCGGGCTATACTGGTGATATTTGCTATGTTTGAAGCCACTAAGGAAAGGAAGCCTCGACAACAGGGTGTCAAGCCAGCAATTGATTCTGAGCATTGTTAAATTTCTGAATAGTGTGCTTTTACTCTGACCTATTTAATGGTTCAATAGCTACATCTCTTGGTTGACAGAATCGTAGGAAACAATCTATTGGTCAAGAAGTCCAAAACTGCTTAGAAGACTGTTAGAAAACAGGGCAGACTGCATGCACGACCCTCCATGGATGAATTAATTGGATAGAAGGAAAAAATCTTTTATCTTTAGAAAAATGATTGTATCTTTGAAAGATTCTTCAATGCACTTTTGCGAGATAATGCTGATATAATTGATTGTATAACCTGAATTTGACATCAGGGGACGAAACAAGACTAGAATAGAATAAATATCACAAGAATTGTAGAAAGTTTTTCTTCAACATGAAAAGAATGGGATCAGACTGATCCATGATGTTGTAATTTTAAGAACTTTGGTCTTGAACTATTAAAGGATTGAAATTGAAGCCTACAATGACCTGAAAGCTCTGATGTGGAATAGTGTGTGCCATTATATTGAGCAAACCTTCTCTTGGTGAATAGACTGAAAATTCCACACCAACAGTCACAATTTGTGCCATACTTAAGTATAAATGCATACTTTTAGAAACCCAGGCAATAAATCATTCATGCCTAAAGAAAAGACTAGATGTGTAAGGGAAAAGTTTTTATATGAAAAATGACATTCTTTTTGCACTACTTTTACCTTCTAAATGTCCATAGTCAACTACTAATACATGGTTTCGTGAGAAAAAGATTAATTTGAGCTGATTCATTTCTTTTAATTTGGACTCTAGACTTTCTAGATATAATTGTAGGAATTTCATTTCTTGTTCAGACTTCTACAGCCTCGTATCTAAGTCTTTTTGAAAATAAAAATTATTCAGAATGTTTTGGTTTCGTTACTTGCACTTTCAGCACTCTCTTAGTAAAAAGGCAATCCACAGTGAATGTTTGTTTATTCTGTATATTTCTGTTTGCTAATATATGTTAACTTGTTTTCAATTTTCCTTGTATGAAGAATGCATGTATTTGTTTCATTTATTAAACCCACTTTATCAGCTTGGATCATAAGTATTTTTGTACTTTTTGCAAAAGTTTTAGAACCTTGAAATGCTGTGATCTCTTGTATCTCCGAGTCTTGCTCTGGTCTGCTGAGAATATTTATATGCCATTTTTCATATACTCTGATCTGAAGATTATAAATTTTGTGTTGGATATAAGATTTAAATGTTTGTATATTCATAAGACAAAATAAGTGCCAACGTTCACGACTTGTATGTCGATAGTGATAGCATGTGGAAATAAATTTACATGTTTAATCTGTTATAAAGATATATGTGAATGAACATAATTTGATTTTTCAACAGTATTGCTCCATTCTGTTTAGCACTTGAATCAGTTTCAGAGGAATGCTTTTTGTTTATAAAAAAAAATAGTTGACATTGTACTGCTTTGAATTCTCAAGGAAAATTAATTCAAAAAATTTTTGGAAGATTAATTTGGTGTAGTAAAGAATCATTGGAATTGTTTCACAACAAATGTTTAAACAAAACAAACTCTTCACATACAGTAAGGAGGAAATTTTATTTTCAACTTTTACATGTGTGCACCATGATTCTCATAATTTCACTTTTGAATAATCCTCTTGAGAGGCACACACTTTTTATTCTTTGTTTCATGTGGATAAAATTTAATTTTGCTTATTCTATGGAATTTCTCCAATTTTATGATTGGAAAAACTAAAATTTTGACAATTGGAGAAATTTCAGTTTCTGATAGCTAATTACAGAAAAGTATTATCAGAACTATCAAATGTGACATTTTGTGTTTTGATATAATTATACATATTAATTTAATTATTTCTTGCTTTTCAAAAGTTGCTGCTGCCTGGTAGCTGCTAGTGCATTTCTCTTCATTTTTATTTCTGTTTACTTTATTTTTATGTGACCTGGCAAGCTTCGGGTTGGCCCGCCAGGTTGTAAGTGATAAATTTATAAATTGCTGTGTTTCTGTAATGAAAATATTGCACTGAAGTTTTTGTATGACATTCAAAAGAAGGCAAATTAATTTTCTTTTTCAGTTTTTGACTATTTGCATCGTGGAGACAGGAGAGACTCGCCTAACGGAGACAGAAACTACCTTCCTGATCGAAACAGGGACCGGCCGAGCGTCCCATATCGGGAGCGGGAGCCATCCTTTCGTGACCGGAATCGTGACAGAGATAGGGACTTTGATAAAGACCGTGATCGCGATAGGTCTCGGCGAGAGAGCAATCGCGATGCTCGGGATAGGGATCACGATAATCGGGATAGAGATCGGGAAAAGGACCGAGACAGTAAAAGGGGAAGAGATTGGGAACGTGACCGACACCGAGAAGAAAATGACCGAGAAAAGCGGTCCAAGTGGGAGCCCAAACCTGAAAGCGAGAGGAAAGAAAAGTCTTCACACAGCCAGAAGAAAGAGAGGTAATTTTATTCTTTATTTGCTTAAACCTGAGTACACTTCATAGAAAACATGAGTTTCGCTAATTATCATCTCTATCAGGGTGCCCACAGGCCTTAAAAGGCCTGATTTTTCATTTTAGTTTTTAAAGGCCCTTAGAAAGCCTTAATATTTGCTGAAAGTTTTAAATTGCCTTAGTTTTTTACAAGAGCACTGCCTATTTTATTTTGCCTGCATTCAAAAACGATAATTGTCCAAGGTCATAAAACATCAATGGCATAATATTTATTGTTTTGCTAAAATTGGATGTTTTTAAAAACTAGGTCTGTGTGTGTGTGGACTTGAACCTAATACTAGTGAAAGTTTCACCACCCATTTTCATCACAGGTTAATCAATTGTTGCAATCCATGTGAAATGTAGTCTTTAAAAGAGAAATTGCCTTGAACGGGCCCTACTTTTTCTTTTGCCCCTGGTGAATGAAGGCCATGTCTATAATTTTGGATTTATAATGCATAGTTAAAGAGGAATCGTAAATTCATGGATACAACAAAAAAAATCTGAATACAACATTTGGTTGTAATTTTCAAGAAATATCAGGAAATCTTGACTTTTATTTATTTAGTTAATTTGTTAGAAATTGAAAATCCGTACCCTAACTGGTTTTCTTTTGTGTAATTTGTACACTTCTCATTATTATAATGTCTTTGTGACTGTAAACTCTAATCTGATAAAAACTCGCCAAATTGATAGTATTGCAGTATTTTGAATTATGTGCCTTGAAACATGTTTTAGTATTTAATTTCAAATTCTTTAGAATTGTTATCTTTGTGAACATTGTAATATTTCTGAACCAGCCCTTTCCATAAACTTTTTTTACTCTAGCGATTTTGAAATCTAGATATTGCTAAATTCTAAGCTCTTGTGTATATTTTGTCAGTGATATATATATATATATATATCATTGTTTCACCTTGAATTTTTTTTAATAAAAGCATAAATTCTTATTGGAATATTAAATTATTT
Source organism: Meta bourneti (assembly GCA_933210815.1). NCBI lineage: Eukaryota > Metazoa > Arthropoda > Arachnida > Araneae > Tetragnathidae > Meta > Meta bourneti. Next base: position 52,800,006 of record OW119928.1, read on the forward strand.
TTAAAGTTCCATTCACACAATATATAAGAGTAAATTATTTTATTATAGTTCTGCACAGATTACAACAGTTTTATCACCAGGGCCACAGATTTTGTCAATGCTGTCAATTTTTTGTTAACACTTTGAAGACAATTCTTGTATAGAAATTCCATTTGCAATCTCCTAACTCTAGAAATAGTCTTTTTAAGGTTGTTTTATATTTTAAGACATTTGATTATTTTCTTCAAGTTTTTAGCAAAATGTTTTATTTTTGTCTTAGATGTATTTGTTAAAACCTTCCCTAAGTTGCCATCTTTCATTTTTTATTTTTTTTTTCATTTGTAAAAACAATGCAAATAACACATCTATCAGCTTCTGATGCCAAGAAAATCTGTTATCTCCCTTCAATGCAAAACAAAACCTTTATACGTTTTTTTATGTTGGCAGATGAATCTTGCACACCAGACAGAGTGAGTGATGGAATTATTTCTCATCTTGGTTGAGAAAAACAGATCATGTTTCCTTTGGGATCTTCAAATTGTTAATTAAAATTAAAATGTTTAGTAATGCCAAAATTTAAATAATTTCTTCACATTTTGAGGTCAACAAAATCCGAGTCCTGGTTATAACTTATATTTTTAAGATGCTATTACTCCTATACTTTCCAACTAAACTACAAGGGATCCCCAGTGCTCAGAGTGTTAAAGGAAATTTAAATTATGTTTTGGCAAATGTTTTGCACATTTTTTCATAAAGTACTTATCTAATTATCCTAAATATCACAAAAAATTACTTCTCGTTCTACATCCGGATTCTCCCTTTTCTTGTCATTTAAAAAAATTTTTATTCAGCATTGAAAGTTAGGCAACTTATTTGCAATACATTAATGAAAAATTATTTTAAAATAAAAATAACTATTTTTGCATGTTTCTACCTTCCATTTTTTGTAATTAGAATTTCTTTTAAAAAAGGAAGTCCCTTCTCCTTCCTGGTCTGTCACATTGAAAGTGAAGCTTGTCAAAACACTTGTTCCAATCAGTAAAATTTTCAGAAACATAACAAACCCCAAATTTAAATAAGAATGTTTATCTTAAATTTTAAGGGAAAATATGCAGACCTTAGTGGCACACTACTTGTTTTTAATCAAAAGAAACATTTGAATTGTTAAGTTTTACTGAACTTGATTCTATTAACAGATTTACTATCTCTGTTGCTGCATTCAAAATCAATTATGTATTTTTTACTTTAGCAATGATACAAAACCAGATGAGTCATCAAGCAGCTTTAAAGCCCAACCCGTGTTGAACAATGAGAGCAATTCCGAAACAGTACTTATCGAGGACCTACTGGTCCCACCAAAGCGAGAAACCAGACCAAAGCAGCTGGTTATCATACTCAGGGGACTGCCTGGATCTGGTAAAACATATGTTGCCAAACTCATTAAAGTAAGTTGTTATTTGTACCAAAAGGATTCTTGCAGATATCTTTGCGGATTATTTTTCAGTTATTTCGTTTCACAATTGTCAACGTACTCAATAAACGAAAATTTTATTAAGATTTGTTACTTTCAAGTTCAGAAATTTTATGAATTTTTAAATAACGATTCTATCGTTTGGAATGATTTCCATTTTTGATGTTGATTTTGAAATCGTGTAATCTATGCAATTTTCACTGTTTCCATGTCATTATAAATATTTGTATTCATTATGTCTGAAGAAGGAACTTTTTACAGAAGCTAAATGGACTTAAAACAGATTTTTATAATCAACAATGATATTTAAATGGAAAGTATACTAATGTTTCTGCTCATATTTACTTACAGACCTGTAGAGGGAAATGGTACTTGCTTTGATAAAGTCTTATAGTAGTGAGAAATATGGAAATTTTATATTTAAAGAGGATTGAATTCTGATTTGAGAATAGTTCTCTAATGCAAATAAGGCTGCAAAAAATTAAAATAACTAAAGAACTGTTTTGAGACTATTGACACATTTTACCTGCGAAACGTCAATTTTCTTTGATGTACTAGTTTCGGAATGTATTTTTGATTGCTTTAATTCCAAAATTATTTCAGGAAGCATTTGAGCCTTGTAGGCTCTCCTCCTAAATACATCCCTGTCTTAATGAGTGCTTTTTGAATATTCTAATGCTAAATAAATGCAAAATATGTTGATTCAAAAGTATATTTTACTACATTTGCATAAAGAACCTACAAAGAGTGAATAAGTACAGAGGCATACTCACATGGCTTTCAACCACTTCTGATTCTGTGCAAGCGCATGCCCAGTACATCATTCAGAAAAGGCCTTAGTTACTAGGTATCCTTAATATATAAAAAGTTATAAAATTTATTAAAAATAGTTCATAGTATAACATTGAAAACATTTTGGAAACTTAATTCCTGAAAATCACATTTTGAATTATTGTAGTCATTACTGGAATCAGTGGTTGGCATTTCTGTTCTTGTCCTCCATTGAGATATCAAGGAATTAATTCAAGATCTTTGTTGTAGGATAAAGAGATCGAGAACGGTGGATCTGCTCCCCGGATTCTGTCACTGGATGATTACTTCATGACCGAGGTCGAGGTCAATGATGTGGATCCTGACACAGGGAAACGAGTCAAGAGAAAGGTGAGTTGTGCATCAACGCACCTTCTTCAACCACCAATGCTTTCAACGCATCTGATTCAATTGGTCAAAGATTTTAACTAGTCTTTGCAGAGTTGAAAATGCTGTTTTTTTCCCCGCTGGAAAAGAAATGATATCTTTCAATTGTGGGGAGCAAAACCACTTACTCTGGTTACTACCTGTACAATCATCAATATAAGAGGCTTTTTCTGCAAATCTAAATGTAGATGGCACCAGGGTATGCTTATTTAAATCACGGTTTTAATCATGATTTCAATCAAGTGATTTTTATTTAAAAATCATTTATTTATTTTTTCGTAAGTTTAATAATATTGAAAATGAAATAACCTGGGACAAAAGATAATTTTATTGATTGGGATGCACTGACTTCCAAATATTATGACATGTAAAAATTTATTAAATTTAAAATTTTATCTTTCCAAATAAAATGCTTGTTTTTTAATATAGAATTTTAAGTATTATGGATTTGTATCAAGAAATTGAATTCAAATTAAATAAATACAAGAGTCAAGAATGATTTTTATTTAATCTTTCAAAAATTAGTTGTGCTGCATTTCCTTTACTCTTATATATTAATATTTACCATAAATATTTAACCCTTTTATATATAACATACTATCTAGAGCCTACACTGTGATTTGCATCTCATACGTTTAAGCATATAGGAAAAACAAATTAATTAAAATCATAAAAATCTGATTTAAATAAAAAAATATCCTATTTTAATGATTTATTTTTAATCATGATTTGTTTCATACCCTGGATGACACTAATGTCTTAGTAGTGGAACATGTTTACTCTATGTATTCCGTATTGGGCAACCAGAAGTAAAATCCTTGTCTTCCTCTGTTGTTTTTCCCTGCCTAACTGATATAGTGGTCATAGTATTTGCCATCCAGTAGGTTCCGGATTTGAATCTCGATTAGTAAACATGCAGAGTTGTGATTGTCCCTGTTATGAATAGTGGGGATTTATCCATTGGGTACTTCATACAAATAGTTGCCAGCACCTCTAGTGCCAGAAATCAGTGGTCAGGCATAGAAAAAGGTTTGCTTATGCTAAGAATCCTCATACAATTCTCTAAAATGGAACTGACTCAACAGAACAATGCTCATAGTTTCTACAATTCTCAGCTGCTGACTCTGAAACTATAGGTCCTGATAGGTTTTTCCAATGATACTAGTCAGTGCTGATTGACATGATTTAGCAGCTTAGCAAACACAGGCGTATTTTTTTAAGTATCATTTTGCAACAATTGAAATGCTATGAATTCTCAAACAAACATTATTTTCTCTATGGGAAGAGAGGGTAATTGGAGGGACACCAAGTGAGTATCAGGTGTTTCTAGAATTGAAAAGGCCTATATGGTGTGCGATTTCAGGACTTAAAAGACATAAACAAGCTGTAAACTAGTGGATAAAAGAAACTCAACACAAAAAATTAGAGGCTAGGACAAGACTAATTTTGTACTGGGACAAGTGCATACAGTTAAATGATATATTGAAAAAATACAACATTGTGACCAAAAGTTAAAAAACTTATAACATGATTTCAAGAGAGATAACTTTGGAAACATCCCTCATAAAAAGAATCAGTGAATTTTTTTCTTCAGGGTTATTTGGAAAGCTTTGAAACATGTTTCAATGTCAATAATTTATGATGCAGAGAGTTTGATCAATGTTATTCTAAAAGTCTTCAATTCATTGAGTTTTACATTTTTCTAAAAGCTTTAGTTGTACCAAAAGCTATAGTACTCATTTTCATGATTTTTTTCTTACTCCGATAGGTTGATATTAGTGACATCTGTCAACTCGAACACAGCTAGACTTTAAAAGCATGTCGGTTTGTGTCTAAATTTCTAAATTTGGGCCTTGTATCAAGTGATAAGTTTAATTTGTTTTCAGGAGATAATGTCATTAAGTAATGAATGTGGTAGTATTTTTCAGAAGTAATTGATTAGAACAAGATGTTATAATTTCATGAGATTGTGTCAATAGAATTGGAAATAAACAAGCTTTAAGTAATCTGACGTTCTATCCATATTCCGTTTATTTAAATTTATTTATTTGTTGCACTTTCAATTCATCGAATTTTTACCGCTTTTATTTTTCAAATCTACCTTATTCTGCTGAATGAGTCTCATACATTGGATAATGATTCATTCTTCCTGTTTTATTTCCAGGAGTTCAAATACGAATATGAATTACAGATGGAAGAATCCTATCGCTGCAGTTTGTTCAAGTCCTTTAAGAAAACCATCGATGATAGATTCTTTCCATTTATCATAGTCGATGCAGTGCATGAGAAATCAAAGCAGTATGAGCAATACTGGAGTTATGCCAAACAAAGAGGCTTTCAGGTATGCTTCTGTGGCAATGATTAAATGGGTGAAGTGCTGCTTTAGTTGGTTTGAAAGAAAATCATAAATATTTGTGTTTTGATAGGGCTTAGTTTTTTTACTGCATGTCTTTTCATTAAACAGAAAATCACCTTTTAGGTTCTTATCTTACAACGGAAAAGGGTAAAAAAATCTGGCTTGTAACCAATTAAATGGAATTTTATTAACGTAATTTTGCATATTAGATTAAACTTGTTAACACTGATTTAAAATGTGTTACTACCTGTAGAAAAAAGTATGAAACTATTTAAAGATGAAAATTCACTGTCAAAATTAATGATGAAAAATTAAAAAAAAAACTTAGTAGACATTTTAGCAAGGACAGTACTAATTCAAAATAATGACCTCTTGGTTTGAGATTAGACTAGTGTTGTTTTGAAATAAATGCAATGAGAAGTGATTAAGCAATGAGAGTGATTTGCAAGGCTTAATCTTTCAGAAATTTCTGTGATAGGTTTATAAGAATTAAACTAACCATTTGCCCAGAAACATCTACAATTTTGAATTGCTTGTGTGATAACAATTAACAGCAACACTGAAAGTATCAGCATCTGGAGACTTTTAATGAAAACTTGATGAAACAAAACTTCCTATGGCAATTGATTAGGAAGAAAAATTAGCCATTACTTTCATACGTCAGTGTTCCTACTGAGAAAGGGCTTGACCAAATATGGCCCTTGTGCCATAAAACCTCAAAACAACCTACTGAGAAAGGCCTGATTTTTAGTTTTAGTTTTGTAAGTCCTTAAAAAAGTCTTAATATTTGCTGGAAAGTCCTAAAAGATTTTTAAAAGGCCTTAATTTTTACAAGAACACTTCATATTTTATTTCACCTGCATTCAAAAACCAAGATCAATGATACTCGTCCAAAATCAACTGTCATCAAACATCAAGTGTGCTTGCTTAATATTTATAAGTTTGCTAAAAATTAATGATTTTAAAACTAGGTTCTGTGAAACCCAACCTAGCACTCGAGTTTCTTCACCAGGTAGTCATGGGTTATTAATCTATCATCATCTAGGTGAAATGTAGCTTTTAAAACTGGAAACTGCCTTGAAAAGAGATCCTAACTTTTCTTTTTCTTGAAGAGTGGGAAGCCTGTATCAGAATACAGAACCTTGTAATCAGTCTTTTTGTAAAAATGACCCAAGAATGTATATCCAGAGATAGGAAGTTAACGTTTTCCAAAATCTGAGGTCATTTGAATACTCAGTCATATTTGCTTGTATTAATTAGAAATGTATTTAATTGGACACAATTGTTTACTTACATTCTGTTTAATTTTATGTGGAATTCATAAAAAGAGTAGACATTATTTAGCTTTTCTTTGCACAGTAATTATTTCTAGCAAATTTTTTAATAAGAGCAGTGAAATTTCATTGAAAAGTTTCCAGAATATTAACCATTTTGGAAAAGAGGTTCCTGCAGAAAAAGTACTGTTTCTAATAAAAGAACCTTAATATATAACAAAAATGGCGTTTTTTAAATTTTGGAAAGGAATGTGTAATGCTAGAAATTTTCAAAGTGGATTTTTGCAAGAAAGTGTTTTATGAATTTCCATCAAACCCCATTTCAGGTGTATATTGCTGAAATGGATTGCACAGATCCTTCTACATGTTATTCAAGGAATATTCACAATAGGTCTTGTGAAGCAATTTCAAAAGTAAGTGCTGTTGAGAACATTAATCGTTGCATTTTAAGAGAATGTTTCAATACTAAGTGAGAAATACTTTCTCGTCTATATTTATTTTAAATATGTATTTTATATGAGTTTATAGGATTTTTATTTTTTACTCATTTCTAATTTTAAATTTAGTTTGTTGTGAAGTATTTGAAAGCTAATAACACGATATCTTCATATTTTGTTTTAATAATTTCTATTCTCAAATTTGTTATTTTTACGTTTGGTGATTCTTTTAGAATTATACCAAAGTTCAAAACAACTTACAACTTAATCCCTTTGTTTCCTACTATAGTAAAAATTCACTTTGCTAAAAAGATTTTTGACCCTTTTGCAAAAACTAGCTGACCCTGATTACAAAAGTTGATTTGAAAAACCAATTAACGATTTATAAGTTAGTTATAAAAAATTATTTTATACAACCATTCTTATGTAAATGTATGAAAAACCAGCTGTCACAATTTGTGACTTTGAAAGTTTTTATTTGTGTTCATTCATTTACTTTCTTTTCCAGATATCCGATGCATGGGAACCCAAACCTCGCCATTTCATGAGTATTGATGTTCGTTCCCTGCTACAGGATGTTGCCATCACAGAGGTGAGTGTTTGCACCTTGAGATGAGGAAAACTTGACAGAAATGAAAATTCAATCACCCCTCGTTATATAACACTTTTTGAGGGGCAAGAAAAATCGCAATACATCAAGGGTCAAGAAAATAGATAGCATAATGTAAATGGATGTTTAAAACTGGGTCCAAGAGACCCAAACAGCACTCAAGAAAGGTTCATTACCTGTGCACTCATACGATCATTTATTGCAATCCATGTGAAAAGTAGCCTTAAAAAATCGTAATTTTGGTTTCCTTGAAGAGTGGGAACCCTGGGAGAGGGGGAGTTTAGGCTCTTGGGAGTTAGTGGCCAATGCCAGATTGAGGTAGGTTTTAGCATATGTGAGAAATGTGTGTTTGGGTATTAATGTCCTATTCTCCTTCAGGTTGAAATGGAAGTGGAGCCGGAAAAAGATACAGAGGAAGATTCTTTCAGCAATGAGGAAGAAGATTCTGGTTCCTTTTCGGCAAGTTCCCTTTCCGTTTATTGGCATGACTTTCTGAAGCAAACTAATTTAGACTTGGGCATTAACAACTCTATCAGTTGACAAATCTTGATTAAGAAAAATATTAGGTTTTAGTTTTAGCTATGGTGACAATCATTGTAATTTATTTTTAAAAGATAACATGATGAAAAGCAAGTGTTCAGTTTTTGTTTAACATTTTGGAAGATCGTCAGCTTCTAGCTCTAGATATGTAAATTCAAGTGTTATACAAATAACAATTTCAATTATTTTTAAAAGAAAATATTATACTGTAAAGCATGGTAACTAGTTATATTGTCTACGTGTAAACATTTAAAGTAGAGCTAGGTATGTCCTATGCTACAGGTTGTTCTCTAAACAAGATATTGGAATCGTGTGAGAGGATGTGTGATTGGAATTGTAAAAAGTGACAAAGCATAGGGCAAATTCTGATATTCCAGATTATTTTTTATGATAAAATTCACAATATTAGTAATGTCAATTTATGTGAGAAAGAATTTCTGGACAAAATCTTATGAAATTGTTAATACATTTTAGTGTTACATATCAAACTTCTATGCAATGAATTTTTCTTTTTTGGAAATACTTTGCAAAACCTTTAAATATCAGGTATTAAACAAGATTTTCACATAATTTCCATTTAATGAAGCTGATTTCTATTTGGAAAAGTTTTTCTGCTGCTGTCCATTGGATTTTGATGCAGGAATCTCAGAAAATCCTTTTACACTTAGATCACTAATACTTGTCCAAGGTCAAATGTCATTGATTTTGGTTTTAGTGATTGTAAGGAATAACTTGAATACTAAGAACTTCTGATACTAAGGGGATCAAAGAATAAACTTCACATTGGCCTTGTAATAAGGCCAAATCACTTGTGCATATCCCTGAACACTAGAAGTTTTGACACAACAAATATATGCAAATTGGACACTGTCCATCACTCTGCCCTGAGGATATGCTCTGGTGCATTTCGCACGTCTCCAGTTAACAGCCTCTACGTGGAATGTCACCTGCTACCACTTGATCTGCAACGGAAGAAGTTGTCCTTCAATTATTATTATAAAATCAAATCATTGTCATCCCATCCCTTGAAGCATATGACTCTTCCCCCAGGTTTGAATCATATTTATGACGCATGTTCCTCTTGCATTAAACCTTTTTTGCAGAGGACCAATTCCATCATAAACGATTCTTAACCTTAGTGATATTGTGCCCCAACAAACTGAAAATTTTCATTTCCCACCATGGGACTTTTTATCTCTCAATTTTATCAACCCTTTCACTCCATATGCAAAGTCTGACACTGCTACAGTAATATTCCAACAACTATATGACTAACACCTCTGTCAGTTTGACACCTATTTACCAGTTTTCACGTATGGGTCTAAAGGAGGAGATTTTGTGGGCTGCAGGATTGTGTTTCCTCGTACTATTTATAGTTACAGAATTCACACTTCCTGCTCCGTCTACATTGCTGAAGCGATGGCAATTTATTGTGCCCTTCAGCAGATACCCTCTAGTACCCACAGTAAGTACTGCATTTACACTGACAGCATAAGTATATTACAACAGCTGGAGCTATATGCTATTACTTGCCATCCTGTCATATCAGATATTTTTATCATCTTGCTTACCTTGCAGAACAAGGGTTTCGATATTCTGTTTTGTTGGGTCCCTAGTCACGTGGGCATCAAGGATAACGAGCTTGCTGACAATGCTGCGAAGACAGCTTCCATTCCATTGCAGCAAGTTGTTCCTTTTAGTGACATCAAGATGTCCACAAAGGAGTCGTCGACTCCCTGTGGCAAGTCTTGGAACCTGCAAGTCACCAACAAATGGAACCTACAAGTCACCAACGAATTGCATTATATAAAACCCATCATTCATCAATGGCCAATGTCTCCAGTGTGGAGGACAGATGTCAAACTGACCTACCTTGCATTGGACACACGTTTCACTCATCGCCATCTTTTGTTGGGCGAGAGCCCCCTTTTGTTCAGATTTTGCAGTTCATCATATTTTAATTATATATCCTGCTTTTGATCATGGCCAAAAAATTTTTTAAAAGTACAATTTTAAACTTACAAGATTATGGGGAAAATCTCCATCCAAACCTTTTTGCATTTTTACATTCAGTTGGTTTTTACATTTCATCTAATTTTTTTCCAAGTTCAGAGTGAATCATCAATCTATTTTATCAAATTCTTTTACAATTAAATCTTTTAAATTTCCAACCATCAAATTTTATGCATATACAAATTAAATCATTAGTTGTGCTACAATGAATGGTATTGTTTTTATCATCTGACTATTTGGATGGAGTTATTCTCATGTACACATTTTTTGTTTTAAATCTATCTTTTATCATTGTCTTGGACTTGATTTTTCAATGTTGTACTCTTATTGGTTTATATTCTGTCTTGTGTTTAACGCAGCTTGTCCGCTTTTGGACCTTGTGCCATAAAACCCTAACATCCAATCCTATAGAAGTATTGATGAATTGGGTATGCAAAAGTGGACAAGAAAATATGAAAATCTTTTGCTTTGAAAACTCAACCTCTATTTACCAATTTTAAATGTTATTACAGCTAGGTAATGTATTTTTGATGACATTGTCAGCTTTGAACAGAAACTCGTTAACTGGTATTTTCCAGACACTAAATGCTTATAACTTTTATTTAAATGTACAGTAGAAAAAAAAATTTCATTTAATGAGTTTCTGCTCTAAGCCGGCAATGTGAGTAATTTGTGTAGTGAAACATGCTGCATTTAAAAATTCATTTAATAAATTTTGTAAAATGTGTTGTCTTCATCCACAGCAATTGATGTTATATATAGCTTTAAAATAAAAAATACTTTTGAAAAGGCCTTCATTTTTCTTTTGTATCAAGAGTGGAAACTGAGGAAGAAAATGTGTGTAATAAAAATCAGCTGGTTTAAAAGCTGGAAACAAAAAGGCAAAATTCTAGTGCTTGAAATATGGATTAAACTGTCTTGGAAACAAGTTTTGCATTATTTGGGAAATCTCCACTCAAATATTGAAAAGCAAGGTGGATGTTTTTTAGCTGTCATTTTGGTCCAAAAAGAAATACGTGTCGATATGAAAAATAACAGTTAGTTCAATTATAATTTTTGCAAGAACTTGTCCTTTCAACATTTCGATGTAAGATATTCAAATATATTTTCTAGAGCAAGGGCCTCCAGATAATATACACTCATTTCCAAAATTATCTTTACATGCATAAAATCATGGATTTCTCAGAAACTGAACTATAATTTTATGAATTTGCATGAAATGATACATCTCATAAATACAAAGGAAAAAATTTAAGTGCACTGCACATGATATAAAACTATAGCATGAAACAATAAAAATGGCAATAATATGTGACAAGGAAAGTTCAGAAAGAAAAGAATAACTAAGAAAAAAATTAAGACTTGTGAATTTAATATGGAATGTGATCTCCCCTGACGTGTACATACATATCACAACGTGTTTTAATGCTGGCAATAATGTTGTTAACCACAGTTTGGGGAATTAAGTTCCACTCCTCCATCAGTGCGATCTTCAGGGCATTTATATTTCTAGGAGGAAGATGTCTCCATGCAACTGCTTTTCCAAGGTAGTCCCATAAGTTCTCTATTGGGTTCAGATCAAGAGATTTTGCTGGCCACGGCATTCATTCAATGGCTTCACTTTCAAGGAATTCGTCAACGAGGTTTTGCTCGATGAGAACGAGCATTATCGTCCATAAATAAAAAGTCAGATCCGTATGCACCTCTGAAAAGTCTTAAGGCTCTAAGACCTCATCCCGATATCTCTGGTCGATCACAGATCCGCTGTTGAAAACGTGTAAGGGCGTACGTTCGTCGATCAATTATCCTCCCCATACCATCACATCTGCACTACCGAAACAGTCACATTGTTCAAAGGAAGATTTCCCGTTCCTGACTCCTCCAGATGTTAACATGTTTAGAACAGATGTTAAACTAAACCTCGACTCATCAGTAAAAAGAACATGGGTCCATTGGTGTTCATTCCAGTTCTGATGTTCTTTGCACCAATTAAAGTGATCCCTCTTTTGCTGTGAAGACAGTGAAACACATACCCTTGGCTTTCTGGCATAAAGGCCCTTTTCATTAAGCCTTCTGTATGCAGTTTGCCAAGATGCAACAGTTCCAGTGGCGGCTGCAACCTCTGAACTTAACTGCCGAGCAGTAGACTTCCTATTACGACAGGCAGTTATTGCCAGATATCGATCTTGAGAAGCAGTTGTTAATCCAAATGGACCTCGTCCAGGGCCTCCGTACAGCAGTTCCAGAATTCTGAAATTCTTTCCATAGCGAAAACAAATGCTGTATTGCAGAAATTCACTCAGATATTCACTTTGCGCAAAGCGCTTGATTCACCGTCGGATGGCGTAACGCCTTGATTTGCATATCAGAAACCGTTTGATCACTTTTGATTGGATAATGCTAATTAGGCTTATCTTTCACACATTCCCTGCAAAAATGGATTACATCGATTGGATATTTCATGGAATACCATTTTTTTGGGTATGTAAAGATAAATTTGTACATGAGTGTAGATCACTGATACTCTAGTACCAGGACCTGAGAACTGGAAGTACTCCCAGTAAATTTAGAAGTTTTTAATGCATAATGTACTGTCTGTTTTCAAAGTTTAAAACAAATTTATTCATTCTATTTTTACTAAAAAGTACAAGGGTGCAAATGGAAAAAGGCATTTGTACAAACAAGGTTATTTATCAACAATGTTTTAGTTTACTTCTATATTTTATTTCACCATGCTAGTTATAAAAATTAGCAACTTTTAAATAACTGACTAATAAGGTTTATTCCTGCAGCTACATGTTCCAAGCCGTTGGGAAAAGCTTGAAGCAACGGAAGAAAAACTTGGTATGTTTTTATTGCTATATTTCTTTCTTTAATATCAATATTTCCCTGTAAACTACGAGGGTTGTCTGTAAAATAAGGTTCCCAAGGCGCTGCAGTCGCGAGGAACGCTGTTACGCGGGATCCGGCGCCACTGGCGTGTACCTTGGTTCTCCCAGTCCCCACCCCGGCGAGCTGTCTGCGACGCTGAGTCTTAGATTGGCAGCCCTTAGAGATGGAGCTCCCACTCGCTTCTCCCGCCAGGTGTGAATTACGCTCTGTGATTCGTTTTTTGTTTGCAAAAAACACTGCACTGGTGGACATTCATTCCCAACTGTGTGAAGTCTACGTAGAAAAGTGTATGAGTGTACAACACGTGCGCAAATGGTGCAGAGAATTTAAAGACGTACGTACAGACGTCCATGATGAACAACGTTCCGGAGCGTTTCCATCAGGACAACGCTCGTCCGTACACTAAAGAAGATGGTACACCGCATGCAAAAATGCATCGATCTCAATGGCGATTATGTCGAAAAATAGGAAAAAGTCTAAGCTTTCCAAAAATGTATTATTCATTGCAAATAAACATGTTTTTCATTGCGAAAAATCATTGGGAACCTTATTTTACAGATAACCCTCGTATTTACTTATAAAATTGAAATGGCTAAATTATTAAATTTTTTGTAGCTAATTTTCGTTTGCCATGACATTTAACTTACAAACTGTTCAGATAAAAAGTGGTATGTACTAGAGTTGTCCTTGTTTTCCAAAGTAAAATATTTTGCAGTCTTACCCTTTATTTTTTTCCTGCCATGCCAAATAAATGACTGATTAAATTTGGGCACATTTTTGGCAATATTTAAAGGTAGCTCAATGAAGCTTTTGTTTCTTACATTGCTGTACACGTAAATACATTGCTTGCATTTCACCACTGTCTGTCTAAACGTATTCATTCCCAATTCTTTATGTGTTGGGCTTTCTAAATGCATTCAATCAGTTTTACTGTAACAAAACTACTAATTGACCATAAAGTTTCTACCTGTAGAAACTGACCTCATACCATACACTCGCCTAAAATAAAACTAATGTATCCACCAGTCTCCCAACTCAAAATGAACTAGCCCTGTTCCTATAGCTACTAGCACTTCCATGACTTTATAGGTGCTATGGTAGACAGACCTTATTAGTCATGTGTAATCTGTGTTCATAGTTCATTTTTACACATAAAATAGTGTATAATATTCACAGTACTTTCTCCGCCACTTGGATAATAAGACTAGAAAGTTCATATAGAAACTCTTACTGGTATGAAAGTTTGGATAGTTTGGCACGAGGAAATCTATGTATTTTTCATAATTTTTCTGTGTTCAGACCAACTGGATGGCTTGAGAGTGAGCAAGAAGAAGCACTCCTCCATGGAAGACTACCTGCAGCTTCCGGACGACTATGAAGAGAGAAAGTGCGAACCAGGCAAAAAGAGGGTGAGTACTTCCCTTCTCAGTTCTACACATGGGCAAAATTGTTTTGCGATAGCAATGTTAATGGTTATTGCTAATTTGTGGTAACTTATATTAATTATCAATGCTGGAATTTGACATTAATGGTTAATTTTAATAGTTATCAACTGTTTAATAAATTATTAAATGACTTAAAAATTTTGTAATTTCAATTAAATTGCTTACTGCCATCCCAATAACATTTATTGGTAACTTAATATTTTCTGTAATAGTTGCTAACTGTTATTTTACAATAACACTTGTTTGAACTGCTATCCAAATAAAAGCCCATCTCTACACAGTTTATTGAAAAGCTTTTCGAACCATGCTAAGGGATTACCACTTCTACTCATTTTATTATATAATTTTTATAAAATTTATTTGTGGTGACAAATCATTAGAAGAGTTTGCTTTGGAAGAAATAAATTGCAATGTTTTTGCTAATTTAGAGCATTTCAATTTTTTTAATCTTTTCTCCAACTATTTTTGTCACGTTTTGCATCCTTGCAACTAAAACTTAGATAGAAAATTTATAGGTTTTATGTTTTTTTTATACAGTAAATACAGCAGATGTCAATGATTGCTATATTGGTTAAGCTAATATGTATCTTTTTGTATGATATGCTGAAGGAAATACCCATAAAAGGATGATATAAAGTAAATGTCTAGGATTTAATTTTGTGACAGAAGACTTCTGTCGGATGATAAACATTTGGGAAAAGAAACAGCTTGCACATAATCCAAATTATCAGTAAAATCAAATACAGGAAGTTTAGTGATTGTGTTTGGGTAAATATCTGTAGACTTCAATGGGTGCAAAAGATCTTCAGCATTGAAAGAAAAGTCGGATTTCAAACCAAACTTTGGCACTAAAATGCTGTATTTTTTATGGGATTGGCATTTCCACATAGTCAGAAGTCACCAAAAATTCAAGAAATGAGAAAAAGTCACTAATGGTAAGTTCATATTGAAACGATCAATCTCCACTTTTCCCACTAAATGTGCTAAACATTTTTTAAATAGCTAAATCAGTCATTACAAACATGAAAAATGAGTATAAATGCAAAATAATCTGAGATTATGTATATATGGATGCTTTAAATTGTATGTTATACATCTCAAGGGTATATACATATCCTGTAAAAGTGTTAAAATTTCCAAAATTTAAATATTGGCTAGGGAAAGATCGTCTACTGTATGTAAATTAGGCATGGACCTTTGGAGTAGTTGTATTGATCTGTCTTTTGATCACAGGTGCGTTGGGCTGACCTGGAGGAAAGAAAGGAACAAGACCGCCTTCGTGCCATAGGCTTCGTCGTTGGTCAGACAGACTGGACCAAGATGACTGACCCATCCCATGCAGACCGAGCGCTCACCAGGACCAAGTATTTTTGAACTGCTCCTCTTGAGCAATGACGCATTTTAAGACTCGAATTCCACACTCTTTTGTGAAGTTTCATCATTTATCACTCACCGCTTCATCGTTGTCCTCTAAGACTAACGAAAATTAGATGAAGCAAGTTCTGCTCCACAGTCATCATGCAGTCTAGATTTCCAAATTGGAATCTGCTCCGGAAACATGTGAAAAAAGAGTTTTAAAATACTTGTGTTAATAATTCGATGATGTTCTTTTGCGCTTAAACTATGATGGGTTGTTTCAACTCGACAATGCAACCATTCCAACCATTGATGCTGTTTTTACTTACACCCTACTTTTGATTTTTAACTCAAATGTTGCATCGAAAATGGTTTGTCCTTGATGGTGTCTTTATGTTAATGGTAATATTCTATGTCTGTCAAAGTGAAAACCTTGGATAATGATGCAGAAATAAACTTAACTCGTCCTTTTTTATAAACACGACTTTTTTTAAATCCTGGAATGGCCCCATACTGCAGTTCTAGCATTTAACTTATAAATAAGAAACAATGCTATAACTTCAGTATGGAATTTAAAGAATTATCAGTTTTGGAAGCACATCTATTAGAAATGTCTTTTAACAGATGTGCATTGGAAACCTTAAACATGAAGTAGAACTCAATATAAATAGAATGTTTGATTACGGTGTTTTGTTATAGAAGGAAGATAGGTTATTGTATTGGAAAGGAATTTTGAAAAGGTGAAAAAATTAATTTTTTTTCCCAAATAAAAAAAAAATTCCCCCTTTGTTACTTTTATTACAATCTATGATTAAAACGTTTTTTCTGTTCCATGCTGTTTACATTCAGCACTCCTACATCTTCACAAAATGAAATTGCTTTTTCCAACATTATTTATTAACAACACATTGTTAAAAATTGAACAATTCCAAGTCATTGGAAAAACATGAAGCCACACTTGTAATGAAAGTAGTTGTAATGCTTTATGCTCACACATGCCTTACAACATCCATTTCCCTAACCCCCAAAACAAGGTTCAATGAATTTCACTGAAATAAATTAAGTGCTCAGTTAACAAGTTTGCTAAAGATGACTCATTTAACCTATCTTTTGCTGTTCAATATTTTTAACTCTAGTTTTTCACAATTCAGGATCTATAAGGTCTTTTAAAATATTCTTCAATCTCAGTCAAGCTTATGCAGCACCTTTGAAGTTCTTGTACTCAGCTAATGTCATATGTCTACCTACAAAAGTTTTCATCTTGTTTAAATCATTCAAATTGCTTATTAATGCAGTTTTTCTAAAAATTAATGAACTAATTTTTTAATTACAAGATGCTTTATGATGTATTTATTTAGTATCTTAAACCCAGGATAGCCTAGCAGTTCTATTTGGCATTATAAGATACAACTCAAAATAATTATTTATAAATTGTTACAGTGGTAATATGAGTTTGTAGATTGAATCCTACTACTAAAAATTACTTCTACACTCTCAGCATCACTATAAACACACAATAGTGTAAAAATTTAGTTCACAAAGGAAATAATTCCGATTTTCTATGGTTGCAAGAATACCTGTCAATTTTGGAAAGCAATGTTTTATGTTACTGAAACAGGCTTCATAAAATTATTTGCTGATTAAGTTACATCTCTAATATGAGATTTTCTTTTGTTTGGAAGGTTAGCAAGAGCTTTATCTAGTGGTGTCTGCATACACAATATATTCATACCTATATATATTTGGAGAATTTATTCCTCAAGTAATTATTAAGTTGGTGCCCATCTCTAAATATGTTGACATTGTTTAATACAAAGTTATCCATAATTTAAAAAGCAATCATTTTTGTTTATGTAGACATTTTTTTCCCTTTCATATATCTGCAGTTTGTATCAGAATGATAGCAAAAAAATGATTCATCTGAAGTGTACAGATTCAATCTAAAAAATAAAAATTGTATATTCCAGACATGTATTTACATTTCATTTAGTGTGATTCATTTTTGTCCTTGCATAATTTATTTGTTAAATATTTATAAGCAATCAAAAGTGTTGCAATCTGAGAACTACTCAGGAATAAAATATTAAAGAAGATAACACATACTTTTTTATCTTACCTCACTAGTGAATGATACTTGTGCTTCACAGCCATTGCACATGGCTTGAAAGGGCTTAATTATTAGGTTGAGTCATAAGTAACTTCTGTTTTTTATCAGACATTTATTTTGCTTTCATTAAATAACAAAGTTACATTAATTTATTACGTATTCACCACTATTAGTATGACCTCCTCCCATCTTCCTGGCAGCTTATCAATTCCTTCCTTGTAAAATGTGGTTGGTTTGGACCGAAAGAAATTTTCGACAGCCTGACTGACTTGCTCTTCAGAATTGAGGGTTTTTCCATTCAAAAAGTTTTGCAAGGAGCAGAAAATGTGATAGTCTGTTGGGGCAAGGTCCATGGAGTAAGGTGGGTGTAGTAAAACTAACCATCCAAGTTCAAGAATTTTTTCTTGAGTCGCCCTTGCAGTATGTGGTCTCGCAATGAATGGTGGTTTGCGATTGACGAGTGAATTATACCTCGACATCCCACCATACACACAATAAAATCTTTTTTCCATGGATGTTTGCTTTCGGATCTGGTAGGGGTGGTTTATCCTTATCAACCACCCCCACCAGATACGATATTGTCATAGGTAACTTATTTTTCATCGCCTGTTATAATGCTGTCTAAAAAAGGCTCGATTTTTACCTGTGATAGCAGACTTGTGGCGATTGACATGCGATCTTTATTCCGTTCACTGAGATTGTGAGGTACCCATACTCCTAACTTGCTGACTTTCCCTAATTTCTCCAGGTGGCGGAAAACAGTTGATTGTGATGTATTCAACCTTCCTGCTATATCTCTTGTTGATTGACGTGGATTTTGCTCCAACATTGCCTTTAAAAGGTTGTCTTCAAGGTCGGAAGGATGTCCCACCCTCGGTCATATATCCAGAACAGAATTTGGCAAACCAATTTCTAACTGCCCGATCGCTTATTAGACCTTCACCTCGACAGCGATAAATACACTGCACTGCGGCGACAGCTGAAAAAATATACACTGCATATTTTTTTAGCTGTCGCCTTAGCACTATTGCCTTGTTTAAATTCACAAAGCATCACATGACGAATATGCACTTTTCACTCTCCATTTTAGGGGTTATGAACAGCAGTTTAATGAAACGTGCACCACACAAACCAGTTGTCAGAAGACTAACTGAACCCTTATCTATTTAGTGAAAGCAAAAACTCATTTGTCCCGGTTATAGTGGGTAGATACGAACATAGATTCTACCTAGCTGCATCGGAAGTTATTTATGACTCGACCTAATAAAATACACCTAATTCTGTTTTTGCACGAACTTTTTTTACACGAATTTGATTTAACACGAATTCAAAATAAATATTTCATTCTCTTTTTGCGCGAGTCATTTTGATTTAACACGAGCGGTCCAATCCAATTTCTTTTTCCTGAATTCTAAGAAATCAAAATTTTATTTGTGGCGTAGTAGATCATTTCTATATGTATAACAAGCTAGTGTGTGTGTTTTGAAACGCATGCTTTCCTCTGGATACATTACATAACATTTTTGTTATTGAATTTGGTGCACATCTACCATATTTGTGCATTGTATCTTCGGAAGACATTTAGTATGTAGCTCTATTTCAAAGTGAAGGAATCTATAGTGAAATTTGTGCACATATAAATTTTGCTGAAAGTCAATAAATTGTAAGTTTACAAATTTTTCATACCTTTATTTATTAATTTTAATTTAAGATATTTTTCGGTAGCCCTTATAAAATGTCACATAATTCACCCATTACCAAAACAAAAGGGAAAGCGATTTCTTTGGAACTTAAAATTCAAATTTTAGATCGTCTTACAACTTGACAAGGTGCTACGTCTTTAGGAAAGCATTTTGGTGTACATGAAGCTACCATAAGAACAATTAAGAAAAATGAAGCTGCAATTAGGAAGTCGGTATGTTCTGGTACAAAAGTAAGTGTTAATTCATCATCATATACAAGATATATTGTCAAGGAAAAGATGGAAAAGGCTCTGGTAATATGGATAGAAGATAAGTCACAAAAAGAGTACCAGTAGATGGAAATGCCATCAAGCAAACAGCACTAAGAATTTATAGACAGATTAAAGAAAAGGAGCCAAGCACTTCATTTCAGTTAAACAGGATGAATTTTCTGCAAGTACAGGTTGGATGACAGGGGATGTAGAAAGATTTTTTTGTTCATGAAGAATTTATTTCATTTTCATTACATATTATTACATGTGTATTTTGTTGAAATAAAATAATAAGCTTAAAATGAATATTTTCATGTTTTCTTAAATTATTTTTACTGATTTTTTTTATCCGGAACCAATCTTCTTTTCTTCCATAGATACAATGTCTTTTTTTACACGTATTCTTCAGGAACGTATCTATCGTGTAAAAACAGAATTAGGTGTATAAAGTGATGCCAGCACTATTCAAGGATAAAATATATAACCTTAAATTTTCTAGTTTACTTTGGTCCTGATGATGGACATTTTGCTCCATCAAAATAGCTATAGAATTTTTGTTTTAAATTAGTCTTAATTAGTCATTTTTTAAAGCTTTTAATGTTTAACCAAATATTTCATTGTTAGTGACTGGATAGTTTAAAAATGAAATCATGGAAACATTTCACAAGCTAAATGCTATTTAATATCTAGTTTATATCGATTTCATGTAATAAATATT
Organism: Meta bourneti; assembly: GCA_933210815.1. Lineage (NCBI taxonomy): Eukaryota > Metazoa > Arthropoda > Arachnida > Araneae > Tetragnathidae > Meta > Meta bourneti. The sequence goes on from OW119928.1 coordinate 52,820,355, forward strand.
GTAATTGTTCTGGATTTTCACCTTCCATTGTGTCAAATTATTACATTTCCTTACAATTGCAAGTGTACCAAAATTTTGCTTCATTTTTATTACTTTTAAATTTAGAAACTTTCTAAATTTTGAAGTAACTTATTCTGTTCTTTTGATGAGACTTCCATTGTGGAAGTTGGGGGGAAAAAATTTCACACCAATACCCAGCCAATTTTAACTTGTTAGGAGTGCTTTAGACATCAAGGCAGAATTGTGAACCATTTGGCATTTACCTAGTGCACCACAGGGGGTGGGTCCACGTTACACCTCATACATTCAAGGCACAACCCGTTTATAGACTACACATTAACTCCAGCTCCTCAGGGGTACGTCTTTTAGGTGTGTACAGGCTTCACGAACCCTTAGGTACTCTAGTGATCTTTTCCCATGGGGTTTATTGTCTACTAAATACAGAAGTTGCACTCCCAAAGTACCCAAGTTATCTTTTTCTGCTTTCATCCTACCGCTCTATTCCCCAGTCCCTTTTTCACTTTGACAACATTTTTTACTGGATGTCTTGTGTTTGACACAACTTGGCCAAATATGGCCCTTGTACCATATAATGCCAAAACCACATTCACTCCAGATGGACAAACATCCATACCTTACCACCAACCTGATTGGTCGGCAGAAGTTGAAACATGCAATCTAGGGGGTTTTATGATTTCTAAAATGTTAGCAATATTTGTACATATTACATCTCAAAATAAAGCTATTTAAAGAGGCTGGAGTAAAACTATAGGTAGATAGTTAACAGTGTATTTAAGAAACTATACAAATGTTTATTCTTAGACTGAGGCTATAAAAACTGCAAATATGATCTACTTGTAAATTTACACCTACTCATGGCTTACTTTGCAGTTATTTTACATATTTCCATAGAAGAGGGTACAATAATAGGAAAACTAATAAAGAGTTAAGGTGGACATTGATGTAGCAATATTTTATCTGCATCACCTATTTTCAGGGATTTTGGAGGAAGCTCCACCATCATTTCATTAAAATTCGGGGAATAAAACAAACGAGCATATAAAACTGTAATTTGAGCAATTTAACATAAACTCTGCAGTGATATTTTATCTGCATCATCTTTTTTTTAGATATGGGGAACTTCACTAAAATATTAACGTTTTTGATCAATAGAATCTTTTCTACGATTCTTCCAACCAATAGATAGGGTTGAGTCATATGTTGTAAGGTAAAACTGACACTACACTACTTGCAATCTTGTGATGTTCACAGGTTTCAGTGACAGTTTGAAAAAACAAGTCAAACATTTATCTGCTTTCATCCCACTTCTATTCCTCAATCCCTGTTTTTCCCTTTCACGCCATTTTTTACTTGATATTGTCTTGTGTTTGATGCAGCTTTGCCAAATATGACCCTTGCTCCTAAAAACCACCTTCCTAAGTATTCTGTGTTCCTATGTTTTTCTTCAAACTGTAAAAATAGTTTTGTTTTTCCTTTTCAATAATTCCTGTTTCTCAAATATAAAATTTGAATTCTAAAATATTGTATGCTTCTAAACAAGTTAATTTTCGTAGTTAAATGGCTTAATTGCTAACCTGAAACGTGTATCTTAATTAAAATCGGTATGAAAAAAAATCATGATTTAAAAAAAAACATCAGATTTGATTTGTCAGATTTCTTTTATTTAAATCGGATTTTTATTATTTTAATTAATTCCTTGCCCATACAAGCTTAAATTTGTTGGACATGAGACACGCAAACTACTGTGTAGTTTCTAGATAGTTTTGATGTATTTAAATATTAATATTTTTATGTAAAACATTAATATATTAAGAAATATAGCTGGGTAAATTTTTGAAAGATTAAAACGCGACAGGAATTACCAAGTAAATCACATGATCGAGTGTCCCAAATATCAAGATGAGCAATGTTTTTCCATCTGGTTCTCAAGTGGCTTAGATTACTTTGAGTTTAACCCATAACCAGTGACTTGAATTTTTTGGGCAGAGATAAATAAGGTTGCCAGATCCCACAGACATGAATTTTTTCAATCATAAATTTCAGAACTTTTTTGTATTATATATTTATCACATGAGTAAAATGTTTTGAATTACTTCAATTATTTGATATAAAATAATTGGTTCAGGACTTGCTTTTGAGAAAAAATCAAGTCACCAATAGAAAATAAAATAAACTTGCATCATGAAAAAATTGTGAAATTGAAAAACCAGTTTTATGAAAAAAAACCAGGTTTTCGGTTTTACGTATAGGCAACCCATAAGAGGAACTCACCACAACAAGGTATATCATACTACGCACATGCAACAACTAAATGTTAAGTTTTTACAGAAGTGTTATCAGAATAAAAATTCAACCTTATTTACATGTCTGGTATTAATGTCACACATGACTTTCGTGTGACACAACATGACCTAGTACTTCTCCGCTGACCAATCAATAACATGTAGACGGATTCTCAGCATCAATGAGCCAGACAGTGGATCCTCATTGATACCAATAAAATGCAAAAATATAAATAGAGAAGAAATTTATATCATGTCATTTAGGAAGCAGCTCAAACTCGGCTACCACAGCCGTAAACAATCATACCATCAAAACCCTTCCTACTCCACAGAGACCAACGTAGAAGACTTTCTACGCCTCGGCCGGATCCTTGCGCGTAATGCCACAATGTCATTGTCAATTACTGCTGTTCATTAGGTAATTCTGATTTGAAGAATTATTAGTTTTGTTTGCTCAACCTTTTGTAGTTTATAATGAACATATTTATTCAGAAATAAGAGTTAGGTTTACTTCACAAACTTGATTTCGCAATCGTACACCGGCTAGAAATAAAAATAAAATGATAATTTTTTTATTTCAACCCATAATAGAGCATGGCCAGTCATATTTTCGGGGAGTTTAAACGTTGCAGCGGTGATGATTATTCCGTTTGGTGTCATTATCTTCGTGAAAGAAATAGTCAACTAGCCAAATGCAAAAAATGTTCTAAAGAAATGTGTTTGCGGCTCAACAGGTGCATTACATACACACCTAAAAAGATGCATTGTATTTCCATTTTGAAAAGAAGTACCTATTTCGGAAGAAAGTCCAGCAATATCATCTTCAACAAAAATGAAATATTTTAATCTTGTTGATGACACGTTGCCGGCAGTTTTATCAAGAATGACCGCGTTGGATGGACTTCCTTTTTCCGTATTTTACACAACTGATCTTCGTAAATCTCATTGCAAGGGAATTTCAAAATCCTCAAATACCATTCAGAAATTAGTGGTCGCCTATTCACACAAAGTGCGGGCAGCTGTTGTCAGTGAATTTAATGGGATAAAGTTAAAAGGATATAGAGAGAGTCTAACTCTTGACGAATGGACATCAGTAAGGAATCGACGATTTTTGAATATCAATGTACATCGTCAAAAACAATTTTGGAGTCTAGGTCTGGTTCGTATACATGGAAGTTTACCAGCTGAGAGATGTGTCGAAGTAATTAGAAGAAAATTGGAAGTTTTTGGTCTGTGCCTTGATTAAGATGTATGTATTACTACAGACGGAGCGTCGGTCATGAAAAAAGTAGGCAAATTGATTAAAGCTGAGCAACAGCTGTCTAGCGCATTGCCATTCAGCTTGGTGTAATTCAAAAGTCAGCAAAGTGCTGTACAAAAAGTACCTGTCGAAGTTGAAAAAAATAACTCAATCGGATAATGAGCTTGAATCGGAATGTGACTCTCAGAATCTGAAGGAGATAATATTGAATTAGATATTGACAATGAATGACGATTCGGAATTGGATGATGAAAATTCATTTGAAAGTGGGTTCAGTTTTGCTTACTCAGATGGTGTAGATGGAAATTCGGCTTCAGATGTTAAACATGAAACCATCTTACCACTTATTATAAAAATTAGTGGTGGTACGATTGTTCCGCAAATCCCCAACAAAAAACGATGACATACTGCAAAAATATTTGCAGTATGTCATTGGAATTTGGTAGAGAGTACACATTGATTTTAGATTAAAAAACACGAATAGTTTACTCACAAAATAGTTTACTCACCATGTTGGAGAGGTTCAACAAATTAAAATCATGTGTTCAGAAAGCCCTAATTGATTTGTCATCGAAAATTTTACTCTCTGAACAGAACTATTTATTAGTGGATACTATTTCTGCCTTATTGCCAGTAAAACTTACAGTGGAAGCATTATGTAGAGCATATGCAAATCTATTGACTGCTGACGCGGCTTTAAATTTCATGTTGATGTCTTTAAATAATCTTCATTCTACACTCAGTAATGAACTGAAAGAATCCCTAACGCGTCAGCAGTTCTTCAATTTCTACATAATGAGTATCGAACCGGTGATAAAAGATCGGAATATGTGTTTAAAAAGTTGGGGAAACCGGCTATCTGTCGGTTTATAAAACGTTTATCGTCGTCTTTAACACCAGGGCAATCAGATGCGAGGAATGTCAACTTCGATGACAAAGACGATGTGGAAAAATCTTGTTTTATACATGGGACAATTGCTGCAGAGGGCAATTGACAAGGAGCTTGCTGTTCGGCATCACTGGATAATTGTACAAGAAGTGATTTTGAAACGGAAATTGAAAAAAGATGTTGCAGTATTGGAAGGAGGGAGAGCCAAAAGCACAATTATGGAGCTGTACTACAAATACATACTTGCGCACTATTTCACCGATAAGCGTGAAGCGGGCATTCTCATCGTCAGGTCAATTCGTAACCAAAATAAGATCGAGGTTGTATGTCTCCATAAATTCACTATGTTTTCTGCGAGCACACTTTAATGCCGAAGAAAATGCTAACTGTACTTGCAGGTGATTTTATAGCTCGCAATGTTAGATAATAATCGTTTTATGTATGTATATAAGTTACATACTTAAAAAGTAAATTTACTCAATATTTGTTACACAAATATAGCGTTTTTCGTATTTTTTACAAAACCGGTTTTGAAATCGGTTTTCGAGTTATGGAAAAAATGAAAACCGAAAAACCGGTTTTGAATTTTACTAAATCCGTGAAATCACTAATCCCAATCAGCAAATACTGTTATTTAGTGTATTCAAAGGAACGATGATTTTCAATATAATTTTGGGTTCTTCACTTATTTGAATAAAATAACATGCATCTTATTCAGTATTTCATTCTCAATATTGTTACACATAGACAGAAAGAAAAATGAAATTTTGATTTAAATCAATGACTTTTTAATTAAAATCACTTGATTTAAATCGGCATACCCTGATTAAAATTAACGTAAGAAATTTTCTAATTTTATAAAACTTCTAAGCATGCTTTCATAAGAAATTCCATTTAACAATTTGTTTCGAAAAACCCATCTTGACCTCTATCACATTAGGTCCCCCTAAGTCAATTTGAATCTGAAAAATTTAAATTGATATGCTACCCATGCTGTCTTGACTGTTTCAAGGACACTTTTCTAAAAATAGTTTTCTGAATAAAAACTGCCTGAAAAACCTTATAAAAATGTAATAGTTTGCTCAAGATATTTTTCTCCACCCTGGTTTTCTGTTTTATGATGCGTATTTAATATGCTGTACATATAAAAAATGTAAAATTCTGAATAAAATCTCGGACCCAGAAAGGTGTGTAGTGGCGACTCATCAATTTATCCCCAACAAGTGGTGATTGGAAAATTAAACTTAATTATTTTTTTGCTCCGTTATCTACAACAGTACAGTACATAATTAGACGATATTTAGCAGTTATAAATAGGCTCCAGATTCTTGGGATTTTATCTATTGAGTTCTAAGCATCCACATTTTCGTTTCATATTACGATCTGGGATGCCCCCTTGATGCGAGTATGCAGCTCCCGACTGCGGATCAGAAATCGCTTTCGTGTTCATTAAGAATTCTTTCAGAACTTGAACGTCCATTTGTCACGTCAGAATGCACCGTCCATATATTCCAGAGCAGCAGAGTTGATGTTTTCTCATCAATCCACAACTTAGCTCACCCAGGTGTACGCCTCACAGTGCGTTTGCTCAAAGAACATTTCATTTGGCCATCTACGTATATCATCAGATGCTGCAAAATGGACAAAGCATTCCCTTCCATGTCGAAGATCGAATTACAATGCCATTATATTTTGCCATAACATTGTAAAATTTGCAATTTGTCACAGATCTAGTGGAATTACCAATTGTACGATTTTAATTTGATAATTAAGTAAGAATAATTAAACGTATTTAAAAACACATCCAGAATTTAGGATAGCAATTAGGAAATTTTTGTTCGAAAGGGAGCAAGACTTGTAAGCACTAGTATTGACGTTGTAACCGAATAAAAATTTGTATTCAACAGAAGACAGGTTAAGAAACATTTTTGACTGTGTGTGTCAACAAATTCATCTCTATGGGCATCTCTATTCTTGTGATTAGCGAATCCTTAACTCCTACCCTTTAACGTTTTACTGCACAGATCTAATTTAGCCCTCGTGTAGCAAAAAAGATTATAGAGCGATAAACTAAACTAAATTAACGAAAATAACTTTTTCAATTTTAAATTTGTTGCATATTTGCGTGACATTGTACAATCTAATACATTGATAAACTCCAGAGATCTTCAGAAAGAATTCGTTTCAGTCCTGAAAACCACTTAGATGTGAGATTTAGACACATACACTGAAGTGCCAAAAGTCATGGAATAGCAATATGCAAATATACAGATGGCAGTAGCATCGCGTAAGAAATGTATAAATGGGCAGTGCATTGTCAGGGCTTTCATTTGTACTCAAGTGATTCATGTGAAAAGGTTTCTGACGTGATTATGGCCGCACGACGGAATTAACAGAATTTGAACTAGGAATGCTAGTTGGAGCTAGACGCATGGGACATTCCATTTCGGAAATTGTTAGGGAATTCAACATTCTTCGATCCACAGCGACAAGAGTGTGCCGAGAAAATATAATTTGCATTACCTCCCACCATGGACAACGCAGTGGCCGACCGCGTGTACTTAATGACCGAGACCAGAGACGCGTGCGTAGAGTAGTCAGTGTTAACAGACAAGCAACACTGCGTCAAATAACAGCAACAATCAATGTGGGACGTACGACAGACGTGTCCGTGAGGACAGTGCAGCGAAATTTGGCGTTGATGGGATATGGCAGCAGAAGACCGACTCGAGTGCCCTTACTAACAACACGCCATCGGCTGCTGCGCCTCTGCTGGGCTCGTGAACATATCGGTCGGACCCTAGATGACTGGAAAAACGTTGCTTGGTTAGATGAGTCACGATTCCAGTTGTTAAGAGCTGATGGCAGGGTTCGAGCGTGGCGCAGACCTCACGAGGCCATGAACCAAGTTGTCAATAGGCACTGTGCAAGCTGGTGGTGGCTGCATAATGATATTGGCTGTTTTTACATGGCATGGACTGGGTCCTCTGGTCAAACTGAACCAATCATTGACTGAAAATGGTTATGTTCAGCTACTTGGAGACCATTTGCAGCCATTCATGGACTTCATGTACCCAAACAACAATGGAATTTTCCAGGATGACAATGCGCCATGTCACCTGGCCAAAATCGTTGGCGTTTGGTTTGAGGAACATTCTGGACAATTCCAGCGAATGATTTGGCTACCTAGATCGCCAGACATGAATCCCATCGAACATATATGGGACATGATCGAAAGGTCAGTTCGTGCACAAAATCCTGCACCGGCAACACTTTCGCAATTATGGACTGCTGTAGAGGCAGCATGGCTGAATATTTCTTCCGACTTCCGACGGCTTATTGAGTCAATGCCACGTCGAGTTGCTACACTTCGCCGGGCAAAAGGAGGTCCCACACGATATCCCATGACTTTTAGCACTTCAGTGTATAACACATTAGACACATTTAAACACTTAGACACATTAGTTTTAGATTTTTATAAAATCTGTTACACAAAACTTGATTTTCAAAGTAATGAAGGGCCGCGGTAGCCCGATTGGAAGAGTAACGGATTAGTAACCGGAGGGTTGCGAGTTCGAATCCAACCAAAGACCGTCGTGTACAAAGGGAGCTGGTGCACCTTAAATCCGTCGTCATGGCCTCAAATGTCCACACGTTGGCGTGGTGTGGAAGTTTGGAGAGTGAGGTGCCAGCTCAGGTGTCCTCGTCATCTGACCGTGGTTCAAAATTATGTGGTGTTATCCTCGGATCTTTCTGTTTGGGATTGATCCCAGACCGTCACCAATCGCCCGTTGTGTTTCTCCGGTGTGACGTTAATTAAAATACCTACCTACCTGAAAAATCACGTTCAACGGAACATGATATCGGGGGCAAATTTTATTTGAGAAATTTCGTTGGCTGTTCACAATAGATCGTTTTCCACGATGAACCCGGGACACAATCTCAATTACTTTGATGTCAGGTCTTCTGACTAGAGCAGATTCTAAGTTCCTGGATACAGCTATGTCAATTGGTCTAGGCACAAGGGATTCCCTTTGCTCCAGCAACAAATCTAGCACTTAGCTCAAAGGCAATGATCTAATCTTGTAGTGATAGAAGCTAAGTTGAAGTAGTGTGTTTTTATGAAAGTTGGGTATTAATATTTAAAGGGAGATCTAAAGCCTTTTTTGCATCAGTAATGACTACTGCCTTCTCTCCTGAAAGCGATTCCAATACACTTTTAATATCCACATGGTGACCGGCATAACAGAATGCTGCAGACAACTACATTCCTTACCAAGTAATAATAGATTCCGGGAGGAGAGGGCCATTTGAAAGAACTTCCCAAAAAATAACCACAAGATTTGACCACTTTCAAAATCTCTTTTTTACTGGAGATATCAAAGCATTTACCGTTGGATGTAGGCCCCTTATCTCCTCAGCAAGGCGCTGGAGACCATGAGCTATGCAAGAGACATACAGCACAATTAACGCCAAAACATACATTTGAGCACTAGAATGTAGTTCTCCGATAGTCATTTGGAGTCAACTTATTTGATTCGTGAACGAATCAGATGTTTGGGAGTCGAATCTTTTGATCTAATTCAATTTCATATAGCTAACAAATACTTCGACGAAAATTGAAATTTTTATAGAAAATTGACGGATATTTCTCTTTAGCATTTTATTTATTTCCCTACAAAAATTTCGAAGCAGTAAACATTCTACTTTATATACTGTTCTATTTCTTAAAACTATCAAACTGCATTTTATGCAATTCTATTTTGGCGAAATTTCTTTACTGCTTTGAAAATTATTTTCTACTTATAAGTATAGTCACTAAAACGTCTATCATTCTATATGAGCTTCACACAGAATAAGATTTTAATATAAAAATGATAGTGCAACTAAGTAAACTATTTCAATCATTGCATTAATAGCTATAATATTGAAAATATGGCAGTATGGTAAGTCTTAAGTTGGCATGTTGATCCTTTTAATTTGAAATTAATACTTATGTACTGCACATAAATCTCTATTAATTTCAAAATATTAATGGTACTCAATATAAATATTTTGACGCTGTGTAACCTGAGATCTGCAAAGCATAAAACAAATATATCTGGATACACCTAGATATTGAAGAATCAATGTGAGAGAAATTCATGGTTGTGAGCAATGACACCAGATTGGAGAGCCTTTCGTGGGATGTAACAGTTGCTTCATATATTTTGAGTATGCTTTCGGAATAATTCATTTCCATTCATTTCTTTATCAAGATTATCTAACACATTTGTTATATTTACCCCTCGTGGCTTTTTTTTGTGGGGGGGGGTATGGTTGTGAAAGGTACGAGACTTGTGTCACCCACATAGGAATCGTCTGTTTAAACTACTGCTCTATGATATTCACTAAAAAGTGTTTTTCCCAAGTATTTTCATTCTAGAAATATCGACTGAATTTGCAATTCCAACTGATAATTACAATTTAACTCACTTCATTTTAGAACTTTGATACCATTGATGAAATAATTTTAAGTTCCAATTATTTCAGTACATTTAAAAAAAAAAACCTGGCCGACTAAGAATTTACCGCTTCAGAATTCAAGGCGGAAAACGTCCCTTGTCATTTGGTAACAGTTTGAAGGAAAATGTTATTTTAAAATTTCATTTCTAACAACAATTTTCTAATTTTTTAGTAAGATCAATCGTGAAGGTTATTTTGCAATTAGTTGTGTTTACATTAGGATGAGAGTTTATAGTATTGATACGTTCATAGAGGTTAGATATATAAAACTCTTTAATTTATTCCAATTTTCAATTCCAAACTATACCTACGAAATATATTATCACTGTTAATAAAAATGCAATCTCTGATTCTTCGAGTAAACATTTTGCTCAATTGACGATTTTTAGAATCCTGTCCACTTTGCTGATAGGGTCTCTGAAGGAAAAACTTTCTCGCAAGAGAATAGAATCATGGATATTTATTACTAAAGCTCATATTCCTAATCCAGTATGTATATTCGGATATTTACAAAAGTTGAAAATCAAATTTCATTTTTGGCCATTATTTTTTGTGCATTTATTTTCCAAAAGTACATGAAAACGTACTTTTTTTTTAATATTACTCGAATGTTTTGAAGTGTTTAGAAGTTTATAAATAACACTTTGTATTCACTTTTAGAGTTCTGATAAGCCTATCATAACTTTCAATTTGCTTTCTTAGCTGAGCTGTTTTTGGAAGTGTTGACCGATTATTTATTAGAACCCTAAAAGTGAACCGCTTCTTCAGCACACTATACCCAGTCCCAGATATGAATGTCCTGTGCTTGTATGCTGACTGGAGACGTTAGAAATTTAGTTTTATTAATGAAATCGTGGGGAAGTGAAATATTTAACAATTGAACAATTTTTAAAAGTATTCAAAATTCGGAATTTGAGTCAAACTTGCGTGTCGATAGATAACGTCTCCACAGAGAGAAAAACGTAGAACAAAGATTGTTAAATCAAAGTTTGTGTACCACTTTAAACAATAACAATACAACCACCATAATCTCAGAATTTAAATGGGCTTGCAAATTTGTAGTCCTAGTAGAAAAAATGGTTAGAAAACACGATATTCAGAGCACCGAACATAAGAACGTGAATTGGACCCTAAATGTATCAATTTTTAATTCTATCTTCTTTCCTATTTATTTTCCTTTTTTACAGTGCTTTAAGGCATTTCCTTTAACTTCACTCTTTTATATAGAAATTTAAAATTCATTAAATTCTTTTATCTTCTATATATAAATTCTATCTTCTTTCCTATTTATTTTCCTTTTTTACAGTGCTTTAAGGCATTTCCTTTAACTTCACTCTTTTATATAGAAATTTAAAATTCATTAAATTCTTTTATTAATTATTATATGGAGGTAAGCTGTTAACAGTTTGGCACTCTCGAATTGATACGTCTGTTCTTCCGCAAGAACTCTATAAGAGAAATTGACAAAAATATTCCGAAAAACAACACAATGCAACAAAACTTTATTTTATGTTGTTATTGCGTTTCTGTGCGAAATAAGGTGGGTGTATACTCAATTTTGTGAGACGGAATTTTGTAAATTATACATTTAAACCTAGCCTTAAAGATATTACAACGAGAATGTGGAATTGTTTTTAACCGTATAAGTTTCTAAAAAGGAACGTGTTCTTTAGCATTCCAATAAAAATTAAGCTCCAATTATTACGACGTTTTTTACTTTTAAAGAAATCTCTTTATTGTGTATACTCAATTTCGGGAGTCCCTGTATATCCTGTGAAGGAATCTGATTAGATGGTCCAATTTCCGATCGTAAATGGGATATTGTTTTCCCCATGTGAAGATAATTTCAAAAACATTTTATTCAGATATTTCGAAAAGAAAATATTTCGTTTATCGAAAGTACATAAATTAAATTTGTCATTTTACATATTTTAGGTTAATAATATCCTGAGCCTGTTTATTGAATTATATTAGGGTGGATCGAAATAACTTTCTTTTAAGTAGTGTATGGAATTTAAAAAAATGAAATGTGCGATTTCGAATGAAAATAAATTGAGAAAGAATTGGCTATTGATTTCGCATATAAGAAGCGATATATTTTTTGATCAATAGTATTTCAAAATACAAAACTTTCAATAGACTACATAACAGAACCTAGGTTCAAAAAATGCCAAGTGTAAAATGGTTCAACAATTAAGAAAGCAAACTGACTCTGATAAATTTAATACATTTCAAAAAATTAGTATAAATAGAATTAATTACTTTTAAAAACATGAAAAACACAATACCAAGTATTTGTGACCAAGAATAGATTACAATGAAATGAAATTCGAGGAAACAATAACTTGCAACAGCATGCAGGTTCAAGATAGTTGAGTGTATTGGGGCTTATGGTTATGGAATTGCTGACTTTCTTCTCTATTATTCGTGTGGGCCGTGATAGCCCAGTTGGGGGGGTATTTCAATTAACGTCACACTGGAGCAACACAACGGGCTATTGGTGACGGTCCGGGATCAATCCCAAAGGGAAAGATCCGAGGACAACACCACGTAATTTTGAACCACGGTCAGATGACGAGGCAACACCTGAGCTGGCACCCCACTCTCCAAACTTCCACACCACGCCAACGTGAATATATAGCCCAGTTGGAAGAGTAACGGATTAGTAACCGGAGTGTTGCGAGTTCGAATCCAATCAATGAAAGGGGCTGGTGCACATTAAATCTGTCGTGTCCTCACGTTGGCATGGTGTGGAAGTTTGGCGCCAGCTCAGGCGCCTGACTTCGTCATCTGACCGTGGTTCAAAATTACGTGGTGTTGTCCTCGGATCTTTCCTTTCGGTTGTTTCCCGTTGTATTGCTCCAGTGCGACGTTAATTAAAATACCTACCTACTTAGTATTCGTGTTTTAGATTTTGCGTTTCGTTAATTATTAGATTAGGGTTGTTGAGGTTTAGAATTTGTTTGTAGAGATTAGAAATCGAATTAATCCTTTGGTTGTAGTTTTATTTTCAATTGATTAGGTAATTAGATTTCAGAAGTTAGCTACCAGTAAATTGTGTACCAAAGGGAAAGATACGAGGACAACACCACGTAATTTTGAACCACTTGAAGTTCTAAGGATTGGAAAAGTAGTTTTTTCGTTCGTTATTGCATTTGTGCAAATAAGTAAATAGTGATTTAAGGAATCTTTTTAATAAGTAGGATTCTTCAAGATTCTTGGTAGGGCCGCGGTGGCCCGGTTGGAAGAGTAACGGACTTGCAACCGAAGGGTTGCGAGTTCGAATCCAGCCAAACACCGTCGTGTACAAAGGGGGCTGGTGCACGTTAAATCTGTCGTGGCCTCAAATGTCCTCACGTTGGCGTGGTGTGGAAGTTTGGAGAGTGGGGTGCCAGCTCAGGTGTTGCCTCGTCATCTGACCGTGGTTCAAAATTACGTGGTGTTGTCCTCGGATCTTTCCCTTTGGGATTGATCCCGGACCGTCACCAATAGCCCGTTGTGTTGCTCCAGTGTGACGTTAATTGAAATACCCCCCCCTCAAGATTCTTGGATGCTGTTGAGGCATTCCTTCTCCATGGCCTTTTGAGGTGATGGTAGGCAAAATTTTCCGGTTCCGTAGTCAATGACTAAGGCGATTAGTTCTGAGGTAGTTAAATTATTTCTCCACCACGTATTGTAATCAGTGTCCATACTGCGACTTGAGTCAGGTATCTTGTTAGTCCTTGGTTCTGCCAGTTCCGATGTCCTCGGAAGTTTTGGAAAATGGCCGGTCTAGCTAAATTTTTAAAATATTATTGGTAGGTAGATATTTGAATTAACGTCGCACTGGAGCAACGCAACGTGCTATTGGCGACGGTCCGGGATCAAACCCGTAGGGAAAGATCCGAAAATTATTGTTGGATAATCCTTTGTTAGATTTTGCTAACTTCAGCCAGAAGGAAATTAAACGAAAAGGTTTTGTTTGAAAGAGAGAAAAACACTTAAATGAAATGGAACACCGTCAAGTTTGTAGTCAAAGTATCTCAGTCTCACAACATGCAAGGGGCCGCGATGGTCCAGTTGGAAGAGCAACGGATTACCAACCACAGGGTTGCGAGTTCGAAACTCGGTCCAGAGAAAGACAGTCGTGTACACGGGGTTAGTGAACGTTAAATCTGTTGTGGCCTCAAATGTCCTCGGGTTGACCTAATGGAGTTTGGAGAGTGGGGTGCCAGCTCAGTTGTTGACTCCGTCATCTGACTGTGATTCAAAATTATGAGGCGTTGTCCTTTGGGATTGATCCCGGACCGTCGCCAATAGCACTTTGTGTTGCTCCAGTCGACGTAATTTTCTCCCTCACAACATGGAGATGACGAAAACAGGAATAAAATATAAAACAGAAAATTTGAAAAGTTAGTTTCGGAATACAGATGTATGGTCATAGTTAACTCTGTATTTGAAAGTTGTAATCGCTTAGTCACTGTAGTTAAAAGTCTTTACAAAAGTCTTTGTGTTCAGTTCAACTGACGCTTACAAGATGAGGAAAATAAGTACACTACTGAAAAGTTTCATTGACACCTAACACAATTTTATTTAAAATTATTTTGTGGTAAAGCTTTCAAAAATTCCAAAAGAACCATTGGTTAAAAGCAATGCGATTTTGCATTGCGAGGACCAATAATAACGTTATCACACGTGTTTCGTTTGTCTAGCTATTGGCAACAAGTCATTGCTATTCAATGTCCATAAGCCTTTCCTCTTCATTTCACTAAGGATCCGAGGAGTCGCATCGCAACCACGTGTGAAATTATTTCGATATGTATTAAGTTTTTTGTATTTTGTATATAAATTTAATACTTTTTGCTTCTTGAAGCGAATATTCAAGAGAACCCAATCCTTCAGCGTGAGTATAACCATTTTATGTACCTCTTCACATCTCTTGTATGTCGGATGCCGGTAACGCGATTTACAATGGTATTCTGTACAACGAGCATTCCATTATTTACATGTGAACCTGAGTATAAATGATTATCGGTTAACATTTTTGCTTTTGAATATTTTTGGTTTGGATTTCTGTTCCGTCTTTCGGGAAAAAAGATGAACTTGTTTGGTATTAATACTTTAAGATTTGTCTAATTTTTCAAGGTTATACGCATAGCTTGCACTGGATCTCCCGCTGACTGATCTTGAGTTTAGTCACAAACAATACACGGTACATTTTCATTGTTCATTTTGAAACAGCAGTTTTTCTTTTTCATTTAAAATGGCGTCTTTGTGTGCCGGAATTGGTTTCACATTTTATTGAAAAGTGATCTGCTATCTTTTATAAGAAAGGGTGATTGCAATTCTTTAAAACGTGAAGAAATTCATAATATATGAATTGCATAATGTTCATCGAATGAATGTTTTACTGAAATCGGATGAGGAGATTCTATGGCAAATCTTAGATATTAATAGAACTAAGTAAATGTGTTCAAACGATTCCAAAAGATTAGTGATGGTGCAGTAACATTTCTAAAACCTTAGTTAATGTATGAGAAATTGGGTTTGAAACAAAGGTTCAGGATGTGCCTGAGCTCATGGAACATTTAAGATATTCAGGTTTCTGAAAATTATACATTTACTGAAGTATTAATTTCATGATAGACTCATTAAAATTAGACAATGACAGATCGTGCTAATCTAATATAAAATGCTCTATTGAATGCTTATTCAAAAGCAGTGTTTTCCAACCTGTGGTACCCTAGAAAGCTAAACTTAGTCTTGTACCATGTTGCAAATGACAATCCAACATCACTGATTGTATTAAAAGATAATTGTGTAAATGTAAACAAAAAACTTCTACTTTTAATGAGTAATGACATCTTACAAATGAAATGATTTAATTTTTTATATCAATGTGGGGAGATGGGCTGAAATAGAACTATGTTGTGTTCCTACTTGAAACATGATTTTTTTCAAGTTATTCTTTTCATATTAAATGTTCATGGTTATGTTAAGATACATTTAAAGTAAAATAAGTAAACATCTACTGTTATACCATTACCCTACCCAAAATATCTAAAGTTGCATTTTAAAGTAACGTTCTTTTCTTTTACAGATTAATAGAAAGAAATGTCTGAAACTATGGAAGTAAGTTAAACATTTTTGTGAAATTCCATAATTGTTCTGCTTTATAGATTATTTTTTTGCTATTGTAATCTTGCATTTCAAGAATGTTTTCAGTTCAGTTTAAATTTCAATTTGTGTTTATAAATCTGTTAGCAGAGAATATATTCATAACAAGAATATTCAACAAACGTTAAAATTTGGAGAACATTGGAGAAATTTCTAATTAAGACATATTTTAGGAAATTGCAATTTATTAATTGCTGAAATGAACCTGAAGCTCATTTGCAACATTTTATGAATGGTCACAATTTGCACAAGCACTGTTTCATAGAAATTATTTGTCATTCTTAGTTTTCATTGAATTTCTCCATGTTGGCACCACTACATTCCAATTACTACTTCCACCTCTAATAGGAATCCAGTTATCTTCAAAAGGTCTTTATATTAAAAAGGTCATTCTTCATGTATTACCGAGTGGAAGGGAAATTTTAAATTTTTTTGGATAAAGTAACATACATTCTATCCCAGGTTATTTTATTTTTAAGGTATCCGACTACCTTCGGATAGGATTTTTTGAAATAATTTGACTTTTTTGTGCATTAATATTGTATGGCTAAAAAAATTAATAAATATATTTTTTAAAATTAAACCCCCAAAAGGTGAAAAATAGACAAAAACTAGCACCACTGCAAAACATGATAACTTAAATTTAAATATTCTTATTTTGTAAATTTTATTTTGAAGATTGAAACCTCCTTTAGGGAATGTACCACTCATCATTTTAAACCAGTTCTTTTAAAAGCTGGAAAGGTTCAAGTTCAACCAATCGTCATCTGACCGTGGTTCAAAATTACGTGGTGCTGTCCTCGGATCTTTCCCTCTGGGATTGATCCCGGACCGTCACCAATAGCCCGTTGTGTTGCTCCAGTGTGACGTTAATTGAAAATACCAAAATACCAAGTTCAACCAAGAAGAAAATCTTCCATAAATTATAGCAACTCATAACTTTTATCATTAAAAATAAAAAACTAATTAATGCACAACTACAGAAGTGGTTCATTCCCTTTATCAACTCTCTCAAAGTATTCTTACCAAATTTCATAACATTTGAAGCATAACTTTTTGAGTTTTCATGTTTTGCGTAAAAGCAAAGTTCTAAAATGTCAATTTAAAGAAAAAGCTAAAAATAAAAATCAATAAATCTTACCTTTAAATGGGAAATGAAGCTCTAAAATGATCCTGATTTACAAAGATCACCTTCTACAGTAATTAAATCAACTACTTTTTTCCTAATGACCCTCAAAACCTTCCTGTGCTTCTTTGAAACGTGTGTTGCATGGCGTTTGGAATCACTGATTCTAATATGATCCCAACTTTTGTAACCTTTTAAAGTGAAGTAACCAAGATTTTCAATGGTCATCTTGCTTAAAAGATTGGTGCAACCCTCAAATCCATCATTATATTCGATTACTGCATCATAAGCCCCTAATTTTACAGTTTTTAGGCTGACGAAAACCTCCTTCAGAACTCTGCCAAATAACACCATTGAAACTTTCATTGGCATTTTGAATTTTGCCATGCAGACACTTTTCCAAAAGTTCTCTGGTGCAAAGCTCTAAATACACTGGTTTGACTACATTTAAAATATTGTTGGGCAAACCAAAATGCTTGAGTTTTTCGGGTTCTTTCCCTTCGCTCGGGTTCTTTCCCTTCTCTGGTAATAGTACCAACTGTACACCAATAGGGCACTGGCCATGCGTCGGTTTCTTTGGTGATGAAGCACAATGAAACAAAGCTGCAATTGCATTTTGCTGCTCTATTTGTAAGTTGCCCACGTTAGAGCAAATCGCAATGCCATAATAATTTTGTAGTCTGTCGATAAAGACATCTGATACCTTTACCAGACAGACCTTTGGTTTTACTTTTCAATTTTCGCAAACGTATACCCACCTGTTTTTGAATGGGCTCAATATATTCCAGTTTCGAAACACTTTTTTCCCCATATGTGTTTTGGACGCACAAATAGACTTTAGAATCACCATTACCATAGTAGTATTTCGTGTATTTCAGCTTTCGAGTGCTCACAGACCTCTTCAAAAATTCTGTCGACACCAACAGTTTCCATCTTTGCTGATGACCCTTCAAAATTGCACTGGCATATATGGTCAGCTTTCTGCGATTCAAATGATGGGTTTCTCTTCAGTTTCTGTAATCTTTTGCAAATTCTACAGTATTGAGGACATGACTCCTAAATCGAGAACCTTTCCCGTGTCTATTGAAAGGGCAGCAACTCAACCATTCAAAGAGGTGTACCCTCTACGCTGCCATGTTCCATCTACAGACACGCCGCATTCACTGTCTTCTCCCTTTCAACCAACTTTATCAGCTGCAAACATTGAAGATTCAGCAACCTCGGACACAACTTTCAAGAGTTTCTCTTCATGGATGTTATACGCAGCTTTAGAAATTCGTGGCAAATTCAGCGTGGTGCAGTTTATAAACTGATGAAATTCCCTTTCCAATCCCCATAAACTATTCTAGAGTTCATTTCAAGTACATTTTTGTTTTTGGAGGAGGCAAAACCTTTTACAAAGTCACAATTGTGACATTTCAAAGAAGTGGGAGCACAATCCATACTGGAGTCTTCAACTAAATGCAAACCAGAAGCAAAGCATTTGGGACATGGAAGCATCAAAAATATATTTATTGAAGTTTCCAGGTCGAAAATCCGATTACCACAGTTCCTCATTCAAAACTTCGAATTTTGAAGAGCTAGATGCTTGCAGCTTTGAAGCACTGGCTGTGCACACTGGATCTTCACGACTATTAGTCTTCAGTGTTTTAGAGTGTTGATTATCTTTGAAGTGGTGTTTCTTCCTGGCAATACTCTTTCCCATCTTTTTAAAGAAAAATCCCTTTATACAAAAAGAATGATCAAGTTGTAAGAACTTTTTGAACGCACGATCGAAAATCACGAGTTCAAATTGTGTGCAAACTGAAACTCAAGTTTGCCAGATAGTGAAGTTAAACATGATTGCCAGACTTATTTTTGTGTAAAAATTAGTTTTTTAATTAAATATTTTAATTAATAAAAAAATCCACACTTCAGAGCAAATTTTAATGCTTTAATTTGTTAAAATAAGAATGTAAACAAAGTTTTACGTTCACTTCCTGTTTGCAGAAAGTTACTTCTGAATTTAAAAAGTGTCGACTAAGTAGTATTAAAAGGCCTGTGGCTTACGTTCTATGCAAGGTAGGAACAAAATTTAAACAGATTTGGAAAGATAAGAAATCGGACTTTCATATTATATGAAATTTGGAAAATTGCAATTTCCGCCGAAAATTGTGTTTTAAAGGTAGTCGGATACCTAATATCATTGATAAACTTTAACTGAGAAGAGAATTTAAAGTTTGATTTTTTTTAAAAAAATAAAAATCACTTAACTTATATCGCGATTTAAATCGATATACCCCGATCTTGATTGATATGATTAAAAAAGGTGTGGGGGGACCCTTCAATCTTTTTTACACTATTTGTGCTGTAAAACAATATTCTCATCACACTAAAATTTTTATTATGATGCATTAAACATTTTGTTTTATGCTTAAAGAACCAAACTGTTTGAAATACTTAAAATAATATATTATAATAAATTAAGTATATAAGAAGGATTTAATTGTGTTTTATGTGTGAAATTTATTTATTCATTGTGTTTGCGAAATATATTATTTTATAATACATTTTCAAGTGTATTAAATCATCTGAAAGAAATTTACAGATCATTACAAAAATTGGAGGATTTGTAATGTAAAAGATTCAATTCATTTGTGGAGTACATTAAAAATAATTTATTTTTAATAAAAAACTTGATATGCCTATATAAAACTATTCACTTTTTATTAAGCTTAAATCTTTAGTGTTATGTTAATTTGTTTCCTTGTATTTTGTTTCAACCTATTGAATAATGCTGCCTCTGTTAATTTTAAACACTTTCTCATGCTCTTTAATTACACCCTCAGTCCTGTAGATACATAAAATTATTTTCTTTCTGGCCGAGACCATTATTCAGAATTCCCACGGGCCTTAAGAAGGCTTGATTTATAATTTTAAATTTTAAAGGCCTTAAAATTGAAAAGCCTTAAAATTTACTGAAAGTTCTTAAAATGTTAAAAAAGACAGTTTTTACACATCAAAACTCGACACATAAAGATGAATTTTTTTAAACTAGGCCATTAGACCCAAACAGCATGAGTGAAAGTTTCATCTGTGCACTTGTGGCTTAATCTACTGCGATGTATGTGAAATGTAGCCTTAAAAGACAACTAGCATTGAAGAGGCCCTAATTTTTCTTTTATTGAAAAGTTGGAATGCTGTCATTGTGTGAGGAGCTCAGAGACAAGCTGAATGCTGTAGCAGGCCCACAATTCTAACTGCAAATTAATTTCTACATTAAAATTATTAAAATTTAGTCTTCTCTTATCTTTAAGCATGACATATTTTAAATCCTGCTATTCCATTAATATCTGATATAATTTTTCGAGAAGTGTTTTCTTGTAGACTGAAGACATCTACTTAATAACAGGGTATGCCGATTTATATCTTAATCTAAATCACAATTAAAATAATTTAAAATCAACATTTTTTTTCACAAATAAGTACTATTTACAAAACTAAATATTTTAATGAGAAGTAGGATTTTTATGAAAACTTAATACAAGTTCCTTTTATTTTATTTCCTATTGGTGACATGATTTTTTCTCAAAAACATGTCTTTAACCAATTAATTACTATATGTAAAAATAACAAGAAATTCTACACATTTTATTTGTGATTAATTTTTTTGCAACAAAAAAAATTCTGAAATTTGTGATTTTTGAATAATTGCAAAATATACAAAAATTTAGAATATTGTGTTGGTGAGATCCTGCAATTCCTGCCATGTTTTAATCTTCCAAAAAATTACCCAGTAATATTTCCTAATACATTAATGTTATACATCATAAATATTAATGTTTAACATCGGTATGCCGATTTAAATCAGCTTGATTTAAATCAAGTGGATTTTTATTAAAAAATCATTGATTTAATTGATTATATTGAAAATCATCCTCACTTTGAAGACATTAAATAATAGTATTTGCTAATTGGGATCATAATTACCAGACAAGTATTTTCATATTGCGCCATTAACCAATAGGTGTCACTCACAAGCCTGTCATCAGTGTTGGTTTTGTTTTAAACATTCCATGTAACTATAAATCGCACATGGTCAATTTTAAACCATTCACAATGTGATGTGAAGATGCTCGAAATATATTCACTCAAATTATTAAAATTGTGGTAACTTGCTTTCTTTTTTAATATTTCCTCATTTTTTAGTATTGTAGTTCATAAAAATTATGAAGACACAACAAAATGATTTTCTGCAGTTCACAAAAGCATTCCAATTATGCGCATAAATCTTTAATTGGCAATTTTAACACTGCTAGAATAACATCAATATTTATGGCATTGAAATTTGGAATGTAAAATTTAATTCTATGCTGTTCATAGGGAAAAGCTTCATTTTTTGTTTTATATACATATAACCCTTTTTGTATGCTTCAAATATACCTATGAAATACTTGTCAATACTCAAAGAATTAGGAAAATAGACATTTGATTTCAAATTTATGTATTTTCATGTCTCAATTTTTACTGTTAACTTACAAAAAAAATAACACAATTTTTTCACCAATAACTTATTTTTGCAAGCTAAAAAGTAACAAGTAAGAATGTTTTCAAGATGCAAGTTCCTTTTATTTTATTTTCAATTGGTAACATGTTTTTTTCTCAAAAGCAAGTCTTGAACCAATTAACCTTTACGATACGGTGGCCAAATTTCGTTAACGCCTCGTAGAACGGCATATTTTGCTTAACTTCCTTCCCCTACAGAACTTGGGCGAGAGTCTTGAATGACTTTTATGATTTCTGAAGCAGTCGTGGGCTTCCAATCCGATGAGTGTTTCTTCTTTGGAGAGTTTGCACGTATGCTCAAAATTTGTACTGCATACTTGTTAGTTTCTTCAACTAAAATTTGTAACACTTCCAAATTGAACATCGGGAAAATAATCAAGCTCTTGTTTCAGTTCTAAATGTTGGATATTTGAGGAAAGCCTAACATTTCCACTGAAGTCGTAAACAGTTACTTCATCTGATGGTTTGGGAAATTTCCAATTTATATTTGGGAATTCTGTATATGAGCTATCAACTACAAAAGTCTCGTTCGGACACAAGATATCTGTCACAGGATGCTCAATTTCGCATTCTGAATCACTATCAGCAAAATTTTCTTTGTCGAATTTCTTAGACCTCTTTTTTCATTAATGGATAAACGGATTTGAATATGAACAAACAACCACATAATATATAGTATTGAAAGCAAGTTGATTTCGGTGATGGTCATATATTGCAATATAAGGGCTAATTAGCTGACTGAAAGAGGAAGATTGAAAATAGTGCTAACATTCTAAATGTTTCCAATCCAAGTGGAGATAAGAAAGTGCTGCACAACCATTCCATCGTGAGTGATGCTGTGGCAATACAAAGAAAATATGCTTTGATGGTCACCGTGAGAACCATTTGTGCCCCCTGGAGTCACATTGCTGTCAGTATGTTTTAAGCCATTCTACCAATGTGATAAAGGAAGGTATGACATGTTATTCCCTAAGAGTAGCGTTGAATGAGAAAAGCATTCCCATAAATGCCTTTGTACTTTTTGGCATGAGATATATCACCTGCGCCACTTTCTATCTTTCCCAAAGAGTTCACACAATGATAGATAGGGGTGGCACCGAACAAAAGGAAGGACCCTCTTAAAGGCCAGTCGCTGTCACCTCATAAATCATGATTGATATCAGCGGTCACTTAAAAGGGGGAAATTCAAGCAATCCCAAGCTGCTCTATGAAGGAAACTTCCGATGGGGCTGATTTGTCCCAGCTGTAGTGTAAAGGTTAATTATTTTATGTCAAAATATTTGAAGTAATTCAAAATGTTTATTCATATATGATAAATATACAATGCAATCCCAAACTGCTCTACAAAGGAAACTTCTGATGGGGCTGATTTGTCCCAGCCGTTGTGTAAAGGTTAATTATTTTATGTCAAAATATTTGAAGTAATTCAAAAGGTTTATTCATATATGATAAATATATAATGCAAAAACTTCTGAATATATGATTGAAAAATTTCATAATATGGTGTCGGTGGGATCCGTTAACCTTACTTATCTCGGTCCAAAAAATTCACTTCGCTGGTTATAGGTTAAACTCAAAGTAATCTAAACTGCTTGAGAACCAGATATAAAAACATTGCTCATGCTTGGCATCTGGGGCACTCTTCTATTTACTCTATTATGTGATTTACTTTGCAAATTCCTGTCGCTTTTTAATCTTAAAAATTTACCCAGCTATATTTCCTAACACATAAATGTTTTATAAAAATATGGATAAAAACTATCTAGGAACTATATTGTAATTTGTGTCATGTCTAACAATTTTAAACTTGTATGGGCAAGGAATTAATTCAAATCATAAAAATCTGATTTAAATCAAAACTATCAAGAAATTACACTGATTTGTGTCTCATGTCCAACAAGTTTAAACTTGTAAGGGGAGCAATTTATTAAAATCAAAAATCCTATTTAAATCAATCTGATTTAAATCAAATAACTCCAATTTTTAGGATTCAAAAAATTGTTTTTTCTTACCCTGCTAAATAAACTGTTCTGAAAAAGTTCATTTGTTCCTATTGCAGGTTTCCACGACAGAGCCCCTGACTGTAAATGGCGACCTCCCCAATGGCCAGGTAGACAGCAAGGGCAAGTACTGCTTCCGTTGCCAGAAGGAAATGGACGGCCTCACTACATACAGGCCGGAGGAGATGACCTCCAAGGACTACTACTTCGACTCCTATGCACACTTTGGCATACATGAGGTATCGCTGTTCCTTCAATCTGAGCTGGAATTTTGATGATTTCGCATCTGTTTTTGGCAAGATTAAAGTGTTATTCATACTAATGTAAATTTATTACGTGAAACCAAAGCCAATTTTGATGTAGTTTTAACTATTTTTATTCAAATTAATTGTTGGATGAAAATGACTGTTTGCAAAATTTTTAACATTGGAACCATGAAAGGCCAAAACTGGATAACTTGTAATTTTTGTAAAATTTTTTAAAAATTGTTATCTGACCTCAAATGATTCAACTGCCTTCATTAAAAAAGTATTATCAAAAAGTTAAAATGTTATAGTATTTTTGCTATAACTTTTGAAGTTATAGCAAAAATGCTGCTACTTCAAGACACGTTCATTAATTTTATTTAGATAAAAGTAATTTACTTTGATTTAGGAAGACATGTTTTCCACTTTTTCAGTTTAAAAGCCCTCATGTTCATGTTCATTCAAAGCACTAATTCAATTTCCATTTTTGGAGTTTTATTCTAAAACCAAAATAGTCAAGAAAGCAGTAATTAATAAAAATTAGTATCAATGATAAAGAGTGAGAAATTCTAAAAATACTTCCTCAAATTCACTTGGTGTATTATTAGACTTGGGGGAAAATACCTCAAGCTTGACTTTCTGTATGAGAAAGTGTCTTTCTGACTGACTTCAAGTAAAAGAACCCTCCTAGACAACAGTCCATGTATCTCATAAATTGTGATTGATGTGAGCTGCCTCTTTAGGAGGTAGGAATCTGCTGTCAAGGATTTTTACTGAACCAATCCAGGAGTAAAATTTTAAGGTGTGTAGTCTGTCTCCTGTGAGTTGCCATTTGAATCACATGGTTTGGACTAGTCTACTCATTAGATTTTAGGCAACATAAACAACTTGTTCCTCCAGTCGCAACTTTAACATGGTTTCTGGCTCTGTTTATCAGTTGGTGCCAGAATTGATAGTAGTGATTATGAGTTTTCAAAACTAATAATCATCTATGGCAGTCAACCTATATGATTTATGTACCACCTTTGTACAAATGGACTTTTACTTCCTAATGGGTCATTCCATGTGAAATGAGCAAAAATCGGGAAAAATCTGCGGCTGTAGGGTGACGGATTCTTATGAAATTTGTCAAAGGGGATTTTTATGAAATTTGCTAAGTTTATGCATAAATAACGATATCCAAAATATTTTGGTTCAAAATGATATATTTTAGAAGTTTCAGGCATTTTAAGGACTTGCAACTTTGAAGAACAGTTGTGAAATCGCTTGATGTTGCATGTTTGAAGATCTTTCAAAAATTACTTAACGTAGACAACAATATTTTATATTTTTGTAATCTATGAAGAATTTTCCTTTTATCTATTTGAAAATAACAATTTTAAACATCATATTTAAGATAAACATTAGCAGAAAATGGAAAATAGTCGATTTTGATAGAATTAAAAAGGTTTCTACGGACTAAAGGAATTGAAATGCATCGTCGAAATTCATGCCAGATACAGTGCTAGGTATGATAAAACTACTGTTGAAATTTGGAAGTCGGCTTTTATTTCCTTCCAAACAGCAAAGGAAAATTATGAAATGACAGTTTTCCACTTAAAATAGTTACACAAAATGAAAGGAAGGACAGCTTCGACGAAACCTATATTTTAGAACATAATTTAATGTCTTGTAAAAAAATTCAGGATTGTATTTTGAGTCCCAAAGCAACAGTAACAAAATTAGTAAAATGCAAAAATACGTTCTTGCCTATGAGTCAATTGTCGACTGAAAGTTTTGTTGCCAAACGACTATTAGGATAGGTTTACGACGGGTTACCATCTTCCATTAGTATCGTCAATCAGCATTTTCTTCCCATTCTATGCATATAACTCGTTCAGTGAAACCCCAAATCAACAATGAAATACCAAATTATTTTAAACTTTTGTAGGAAATTATAAAAGCAGGACATCAAATCACAATTGAAAAAGCTTAAACATTAAAAACTTTTACTTGATTGTCTTTTCAAATTCACTTACAATCTGATAAAGGTCTCTTGTTCAATTTCGTAGTTTAAATTGAAATTTTCCCAGTGTTGCCGAATTCTTAAAATCTTTACTTATTTTACTAGTGATTGTGATAAATATGAAACAAGGATTCATGTGTGTGTGTGTGAGTTATGTACATTTGGGAGAATCGGGTATAACAACAATGTTTAAATTCTTTTTTACTCTCAAAATTAATGCTTACTTGACAAATAATGCTTAATATTTACAAAACGTATTTAATATTCACAAGTAGTATTTAATACTTTCTCTTCCTAAGGGAAAAGCAAATCGAAAATATAACAAAATGAACTTTCCACCTAATTATTTCACTACTGGAAACTCCTTGGATTAAGCAAGACTTGAAAAAAAAATTTCATGTGAAATTTTGCATGTGCCATAATAGTTATTTCATTCTTGTATCACATTTTTTATATTATATAAGCTTATTACTCACTCAGCTGCAATAAAATAGTAAAATTTGCATCTAGTTAAAAATTGCCTTGAACAAAAATAATCAAATTACATTTATGGAAATTTCAGGACATAATAGACATCTTGCTCTTTTATGTTGAAAAGTTTAGATGTTTTCAGAGCTTTCCCTTGCAGTGGAATATGCATTTTTAAAAATAGAAAAATTGTATTTTTCCATAATTTTACTTTTAAATGTTTTTTTATAAAGGAGTAGAAATACAATCACCAAATTACACCACGCTATTTGTTGGGAAAGGCTCTTCATTAAGAATAATTTTTAATATTGTCTTTCCATTTCTAGTGACCAGAGCAATTTGAAATTTGTAGCAAATTGGCAAAATTTCTATTTTTGTCGATCCCTCAGATTCAGCAATGACGGCTATGAAATTAAATTTTAATGTTTCCTAAGAGACCCTTTTCTGAAGAATGCAACGACTTAAAAATTTTAAATTTGTGTCAATAACTTATTGACATATAGGGTCGCAAACAGGCCACTTTTAGTGCTAGAAAATCTAAATTTGTGTGACCTGGAACTTTAAATGTCAATAGTTAACAGAATATAGATTTCTGAAACCTAATATTTTGCAGTTGGTCCTTACTATATGTGACCTATTTAAAACTGATTTTCATTAAAATCGGCGATATGCCGATTTGCTCATTTTGCGTGGAATGACCCTAAGGTCATCTACCCTTTTCACTGTAATTCCACTTCACAACTGCTGTACCAGCCATATTGTAAAGGTTAAAAAAGACTTACAGTAGTGGGAAAATATTGAAATTGTTGATCATCTAACTGATTAAATTGTCATTTATCTATATAAATAAGAATGGAGTGTTTGTACATTGAATATTTTCGTCCCATTTCAAGTTTTCTATCCGTTTTGGGTCCTGATGCAAATCCGTCTCTTTCGCTTTTGGTGTGCTCATCTATGTGAGTGCCCGTACTACATACAAACGGTTGAATATTTGGGATGTCACCTGGGTTTTGGTGGTTCCAGTTCTGGCTTCCGGAAGAACCCCAAGTCAAAATGCTAGCTAGCAGCATTCAATTATTCTATGTTATTTCTGCGTGTTGTCAACTGTGCCATCAATGTAAACAAGTGTAACGATAAGAACATTCTTTTTGTGAACAGTTGTAACAATAAGAACACAAATTCTAGAGATGTTTTTAAGTATTGCCACGAATATATTTTCATAAAGCTTTACATACTATGAATACTTACATTCATTTAGTGACTGAACTTGGTTGTGCAAATCTGTCAGTCTTCCTGTTCTGTTTGATTTTGAGCAGATACATGCATTTCTTTTCGTTCGAAGCTTTTTAAAATCTATTTTAAGATGTACAGGTAACCCCCGTATAACACGGTGCTTTTATAGCACGGATTCACTCTAACACAGTTCAAGAATTGGGAACATCCCCTTATAACACGGTGCTTTTATGGAATGATTGAAACAACAATGCGAAAAGGACGGGCATTATGAAAGTTTAATTTAAACGGTGTAGCATGGGAATATCCTAAGAACTACACGCACGGATATTATCTCGAGATAAATTAAATAAAAAGTAACTTAGCTTAGAAGAGACATGGCGTCTCTTGGGGATGCCCGCTCGTCATCAAAAAGAAAAAAAATGTCAAGAACGCTTAACGCGTTTCTTTCTCACAAAACTGCAAGGTCGTTGGACTGAGGCAGAAAAAAGAGCGTGTTCTTCCTCTCCACACTTTTTATCAGTTTTTCAGGGGGTCCCAAATCAGGGGAGATGGTCTTGTCAATCAAGGGAGCTGGACTTCCTGATTCGCTGTTTTTAAACTAGCTCATCTGTAATTTGTTAGACGGACACACATGACATGACGTAACTTTTCTGGAAGATTCTTAGCATAGTTAATGAGCATCACTGGAGCGAGGGAGAAAACAGAATTGAGAAATAAAGGACTTCAAAAATAAATGGCATCACTGATCTCATGGCTGTCACTCTGAATTTGATTAGATTAGATTGAAGTGGTGTGTTCGTGAACAGACACACAACAGTAAGTAGTACTCAACCTGTTCTAAAGAAATAATAATTATGTTTTTATTTTTATGAATTAATCTGTAGCCCTAAGCTATGTCTGGTGAAAATAAAAAAAAATGTCTCTTAAAAGACATTCCATCTCCATGGAAACAAAATTACAAATTTAAGATCGGCTCAAAAAGGGCGAAAAGATATCATATGTCGCCAAATCGTTGGATCTAAATGAAGCGACAATACGGACTATAAGGAAAAATGAACAGAAAATTAGAGATTCTGTTGCTGCAGGCTGTTCTATCTCCTCAAACATGACATCTCGTCCTACGGCATCAATAATTGAGCAGGTGGAAAAAGCCCTTAGCATCTCGATTGAAGACTGTTAAAAAAACGGATTCCACTGAGCACCAATATTATTAAACACAAAGCCTTGAAAATTTACGACTACTTGGAGGAAAATGGAGAAACTGCTACTAATCCGGATTTTGTAGCCAGCAAAGGGTGGTTTAATCGTATGAGAAAATGCTTATCACTACAAAACCTTAAAATAGAAGGTGAAAGTGCATCAGCCGATAAAGAAGCTACCGAAATATATCCAATGGAATTGAAAAGAATTATTGAAGAGGGTGGATATTCAACACACCAGGTTTTTAATGCTGACGAGACTGCTCATTGGTGGGAAAAAATGCCCAAGAGAACATATTTCTAAAGACGAAAAGGTTGCGCCAGGTTTCAAGGTATCAAAGGACTGTGTAACATTACTTATGTGCAGTAATGCTTCAGGCGATCACATGGTAAAACCTATGCTGGTTTATAAATCTCTCAATCCCAATGCAATGAAAAACCTAAATAAGAGTAATTTACCGATATACTGGGCAGCAAATAAAATAATCTTCGGTGACTACTGAATTATTTAAGAAATGGTTTTTAAACTGTTTTGTACCAAGTGTGGAAAACTACTTAAAACAGAAAAATTTAGATTTTAAAGTTCTACCTATATTGGATAATGCACCCAGCCATCCGCAAGATTTAAATAACCCAAATATCAAAATAATTTTTTTTAACCTCCAAATACAACTGCTTTACTTCAACCGTTAGATCAGGGAATTATAGCTACATTTAAAACCAATTACATAAGGAGATCATTACAATGCGTTTTGAACAAAATCTATGGACGTCAAGGAGGCGTGGAAACTCTTCACAATTTTGGACTGCAGAAATCTAAATTCACTCATCCGTCAAAGAAATAAAACCGATGATATTAAATGGTTGTTGGAAAAAAATATGGCCAGAGTCGATTGAAAGTGAAAATTTGATCGAGACAGCAGAAAACAGAATGGATGCAGTAGTAGAAATTGAAGTCTCTAGGAGGGGAAGGTTTTGACGATATGATGCGTAAGGTATCCTAGAATTTCTGGTGGAAGAAGAAATTGATGAAGCAGGTTTGGTAGAAATGATATCTAGAAACCATGATAACTCAGAGGATGATAGCATAGGTAAAGACAAAGAAGTTAAAAAGTTTACTCTACAAAGCATAAAGAAAGGCCTAGGCTTAGCCTAACAGTTAGAGTCATATTTCTTAAATGAAGACCTTCAAATGAAAGGAGCACAAAGTTTAAAAGAGAACTTCATAAGTGCTTAGCACCATATAAGGAAATTTATGAAGATCTTTTAACTAAAAGCAAGCAATCTAAAATAACAGATTTTTTGCGAAAGGTAGAGCATGGATCTGAAGATAATGCAGAAAAATGCTCAGAGGATGAGGATATCTTGCCAAAAAGAAAACACCCTAGGTTAATAGTGCTTAGTGATGATGAAGAAAACTGTTTAATTCATATTAATATGCATTACTTAAGAAAATTTTAATAAAGATATTTATCTTAATTATGAAAATATAATAGCATGTTTTTTTAATTTTTGGAACCTAACCCCCCTTTTCGTACTAGTTCTTTGTTTCGTATAATACGGCAATTTTTTGGAACATAACTCCCGGGTTATACGGGGGTTACCTGTATTTCTGGATTTGATTTTCAATGTGATGTTTTCCATTCAATAACTAATCAAGGAAAGTAATGGCTTAATTAGTTTTAAACATTGCATAATTTTGGAAAACACACACACACACTTTTGTTTTTAAATGATATACAAAGCATTTGTACATACTCTGAACTATTCTCTGCATTCTGGGTAACATTGGCACACTGTAGAAACTTCTTTCTTACTAAAAATTTAAATTCTACAAAAATGTAAAAATTTAAATATGACATTTATTTGCATTTGTGAAATAGTGTATTTAACAATTGTGTACCATTATATTAGAGTGGTAGTTACATGTGATGAATTGGAATTACAATTTATTAACGAAAGCGGAAGTTAACCAATTCAACCCAAGTAATGCCGGGTAATTCTGCTAGTATAAAATATAATTGATATTACGGAATACATTCTGGAAAATACACAATTTCTGAAATGTCTGATCAGAGACTCGTATATTAGAATTTTGAACTATAAGTGTTACGAATAGCCTGTAAGTGTTCTAATTAAATTAAAATGACATTTACAGGAGATGCTGAAGGATGAGGTGCGGACACTCACGTACCGTAATGCCATGTACCACAACAAGCACCTGTTCCGTGGTAAAGTGGTGCTAGACATCGGTTGTGGAACTGGGATACTCTGCATGTTTGCTGCAAAGGCAGGTGCAGCAAAGGTGATTGGGGTAAGTATCCATCTTCGTCCTCTTTTCTCCATACTTTTACTTATTTATTTTATATATATACATTTTATTCTACTCAATATTTATTTTATATAAATAAATTTTATTTACTTATTTTGAAAATACGTTTGTCTTATAATGCAGGCTCAAGATTTCTATAACAAATTCCACTTGGATAGGTAGTTTGTTAAGTAGAATTTCCCATGAATTAATTTTAGAAAGTGTAAGAAAATTTATGGTAATAATTTGACTTGAACAATAAACTTTTCAAATTAACAATTAAACATTCATCCACAAAATTGAACAACCATAGTAATATACATTGCTAGCAGACCCACACATTTGTGCTAAAGTTTATTAATTGCTTATATCTATTAATGTCAATGTCACTCACATTCCATACCTTATTTAAATCTATTTATAAGTAATATAAGCATCAATATGCATATTTTATACCTCTAACTGAAATAAAATTAGTCAAAGCTTCAAAACAGCAGTTTGTGTGCACTTACTGGTGTTAATTCTAATTTCAAATAAAATGCATGGCAAAAAGTTTGCATCTGTCATGTTACCACAATTAACTTATGAATGTGCACTTCAGTTGGATCCTATTCACTTGTTCTAAGACAATTTGATTTCTTTTGCCTTCGAAACCTATTTCCTTGTGTGTATGCCCTTCTATAATCAGACTCCTGAAGAATTTCATTAGCTCGGTCAGCTTTTTGTAGTTTTAGCAGTATAATGCAGTTCCATAGCTCAAAACAAGCATACTTAACCCTTTCGGGCCTAATGGGCATATACGTCCCAGAGATTAGATTTCATTCCCTATTTCAGTGTTCTTAAAAAAGGTTGCAAAATTCAGAATCGGTTTTTAGAGTTAATGAAAATGGTACTTTGTGGATTCAGTGGAAGGACACCAAAGATGTTATGCTTTTGTCAAACTCATTCTGATGAATTGGTGACCGTGGTTTGGAAACAAAAGGATGGTACAAAATTAGACGTTAGTTGCCCAGAAGCCATTTCCTACTACAATATATACATGAATGGAGTTGACTGCTGTGATCAAATGGCTACTCTTTATGGTCATGGCAGAAAATCAGACAAGTGATGGCAAAAGATTTTTTGGAAATTAGTTATGATTTCTGTTGTGAATGAATGGATTACGAAGTGTGATGTGGAACATAAAACAAATACTATTATCATTCAGGTCCCCTTAGCTGAGCAACTAATAAATGTTGGAAGGAAGAAAGCAAACACAAAAAGAACATGAAAGTATGGTCTTCCGTCAAAAAGAGCAATAACTTTGTTGAATGTAGGAGACCATCTTCCTATTCAACAGGCTCAGAGGAAACGATGTAGCTACTGTTCATCAAGAAAGATAGAAACAAGAACATTTACTATTTGTCAAATGTGCAGGTTGCACTTAGTAAAGACTGCTTTTTTTACGCCATATCGTACTTAACTTGTACTGTAAGAATACAATATTCGGGGCTTTTCATTTAATTTTATTATTTATCCACATGCAGTATAAGGTTATTAGCACAATATGCTAGACGATTGGGACAAATAGTCCCAGTTGACAATACAATTGGGACATATCGTCCCAGGAGATTTCCAGGAAACGGGAAAAGTTAAAAACTTTAAACTCATAGTAGACTTCTTTTAGCATGTCAACTTTAAATTAAACTACTTTTCATAGTTAAATTTTAATCATGCAAAAGTCGGGGCGAAAGGGTTAAACTAAACTGCAAGATTAGTGAATGAATCCCCAGTAGTTTATTTTATACTATTTGTCCATTTTTGTTTGTTATTTTGTATATTCATTTCATTCCTTTCTCTAATATACTATAATGTTGATTTCTGTGCCATTACCGATATATAGATTTATAAATCAGAAACATAATTTTTTCCAGCATGATTTGAACATCATTTTTTTATTGCACACATTTTATGTTTGGTAATAACTATAATTACCTGGGCCTATATTTTGTTGACCTAATAAATGTATTAAAATAACCTATCAAATTTTCAAAGATGTGTCTAAAAATGTATAAAGATTGCCTAAAATTGTTTCAATTTTGGCATTAACTTAAATGCATTAACCATATTAGACCGAAGATCGAAAGTAGATTTTTCGTTTTCTTCCGTTAAAACTTGAGAAAACTCCCTCCAGTCCACACTATTTCTGATATAGATGATAGATTAACCAAAAGAAAGCATATAAAGGTTTTTTGTGTTGGTAGAGGAGCTATACTTATTTGTTCTGTGTTGATTAGGGAAACCAAAATCGACGATGAAAGATAGCGTCTTGGGAAGGTTTCAATAAATTTTATATTACACAAAACAAAACTAAAATACTAGACTCAAGTGGCATCAAAAATACTGTACAATGATCAAAACTGAAAAAAAAAAAAATTTTAGTATCAGGATGTGGTGAATAAAATTTCTATCTATATGGGCATTGTCTACAAAGTGCTAGCAAAAAGTTGACATGTCAACAAAACCCAGGTCCTGATTAGTCTTTGAGAAAGTGGTGATTAAAACATTTATTTGTACAAGCATTTATTTGGACAGTAGTAAGAACGGGGGCAACAGTTTTACCCTGGTGGACCCTTCATTGTCACATGTTGGTAAAATACTGCATACTTTACTCTATTTTAATATGTGAAAGTAGGTAATTTTTGTATTTCTGGAAGGAAAAGATTTACCATAGTTTGATTAAAATTGAATGCTGATTGACCACAAAAAAATAGAAGTAACTGTTAATGAAGATTGTATGTCATGTTAAAAATCCAAGATATTCAAGCTTATGATAAAATGCTTTTTTAGTAAAATTAGTCAAACTGAAACTTGTTCTGCAGACTCAACTAATTTTTATTTGACACTTTGATACTGATCTTTTGTATGATGCTGATAAACAATAATTTCTTTGAGGATAGGTTAGGAAATTTTTTAATTTAGACTCACCTGTACTTAATTTTAATTGACATTATGATGATATACTGATTAACACATAATTTGCTATAAGGATAATTTGGTAGTCTCAATTTTGAAAAATCTCAAAATGTGATATTTGAGGACATAATTTTTAAATGTTTCAAGGGTTGAGCCAAAATAAAATAACACTTTTATGATACAAATTATATTTTACATGAGTTTAGGTACAAATTCATGTCAAAGATCTGTAACTCAATTCAAAAAAGTTTTTTACACTTCTGAAAAATCTAAACATGGTATTGACCAATAAATTTGTCATTTTTTGCTGTTTGTTTTACTCTGAAACTTCCAGAGCAAGAAATGTCAAATTCCAAAAATATTTTAAACTCTTATAAAACTCAAACTATACTATTGTAAAAAATGTAATTAATGTTTTGTTTTTAGAAAGCAGTTTTTGTTTAGTGTATAAAATAATTCTATATATAACTTTAACTTGGAGAAATCTAAAATGCCTCATTGCAAAAGATAACTATATCATGCCATTAAAACCATTCTTAAAGAGGTTATTCATTATAATATGGTAGACAAAAATGTAAGAAAATTATACTAAATCACTGGGACCCCTCTACTCCAAATTTTTTTAATTGGGAAAATTGTTTGTACTTTTGATTTTTCTGATAATTTGGCTTATTTGTAAAATAAGCTTATGTAGTAATTATCAATGCTTATAGTGAGAAATGATTATGTTTTTACCAATTTAGATTGAATGTTCAGGAATCGTGGAGCATGCCGAAAAAATTACCAAAGAAAATCACTTAGATCATAGTAAGTTCTATTTATTGGCATTTTGTAATATAATTGAATATAAAACATAATGTATGTTTTTCCTGTGCTGGTCAGCATTTGTGTACATCAGTAATGACAAATCTTGCACACATGTGTTAGAAATAAATAGACAGTACCTATTATGTATTGTCTACCATGAGCAAAAATGGTCTACCATGGGTCTAAGATGTGTGAATAACTAAAAATTCGTACACTGGTGGCACGTTGTATGAATTGAAATCCTACATGGTTAGGTTTGTTAAAAAAGGTTTTGCTTCCCCTCTGGCCAAATACGTGGGGAACAGTTTTCCAGAAATTCTTAGGATTATATATAATCCCAATTACAACTTCTCCTCGACTTACAACCATCCGCACTTACGACCACAAAAAAATGATTAAATAAAAATAGTAAATAAAGAAAGATAACTACATTGGTAGCTTCAAAAGGATACAATAGAGTACATATTATGTACATAAATTGAATTTTTGTGTTTTATGTACAATTTTTACAAGGTGTGTTTGAAAAGTTCGGTGAATGGTCTCATAAAATAAAGGAAACAAGAGATACAAACAAAATTACTGGCATTCAAAGTAATCGCCATTAGCGACAATACACTTTTGACATCGGTTGTACAGCTACTGGAAACTGTCAGCAAATGCTTCTTTCGGTATCGCTCGAAGCACCGTTGTCACACGTTGTTGGATCTGTGCAATGTCAGAAAAGCATAGGCCTTTCAGGACTCCTTTGAGGCGGGGAAACAAGA
This sequence comes from Meta bourneti, assembly GCA_933210815.1. NCBI lineage: Eukaryota > Metazoa > Arthropoda > Arachnida > Araneae > Tetragnathidae > Meta > Meta bourneti. The sequence continues at coordinate 52,856,130 of OW119928.1, forward strand.
AATCTGCAGGTGCCAGATCTGGAGAATATGGAGGGTGTTCAAGAACTGTCACCTGGTGTGTAGCGAGGAAGTGCCTTACGCAGATCGCAGTGTGCGGATGGGCGTTGTCGTGGAGCAGAGTCTACTGTCCACTCTGGAACAATTGTGGCCGAACCCACCGGATGCATTTCAGCAGCCATTTCAAAACTCCCCCGTAGAATTCTGCGTTGACGGTTGTACCCGCAGGTAAAAATTCATGATGGATCAAGCCCTTACTGTGGAAAAAGGCAATCAACATAGTCTTCATCCTGGATTTGGTGTGACGACATTTTTTGGGAGGGGGGACGACGATGAACACCATTCCATGGACTGTCGTTTGGTCTCCGGATCGTACTGGTAGCACCACAACTCATCCCCTGTAATGATTGTTTCCAAGAACTGCTGATTCCGGTCACACGCGTCAATGAAATCTCCAGAGGTTTCCATCCGGTGTTGCTTTTCTTCATCTGACAGCCTGTGCGGTACAAACTGGGCACAAATCTTACACTTGTGCAAATGTTCATGAACAATGGTGCTCACACTGTCTAGGCTTATCTGCAAATCTTCTGCTATCATTCTCAAAGACAGCCGCCGATCATCCGCAAGCATCCGTCGCACTCGTTCGATGTTGTCTGGAGTTCTGCTTGTTGATGGTCGACCAGAACGCGGGTCATCTTCGACATCTTCCTTTCCATCTCTGAAGCGTTTAAACCATTCAAAAACACATTTTTTACTCACTGCTTCCACACCGTACACTTTTACTAACATTTCATGTGTCTCTGTCGCCGTTTTGCCTAATTCGAAGCAAAACTTGATGTTCACGCGTTGTTCCATTTCGCAGTGACACTCCTCACACTGACTGCATTGCATTGGCCGTAGCATGCACTTCTGTTTAACTATCGTGATTTGGACACTAGGGGCACTAGTTGCCATATCTCACTGCGTCTGCATGAGCGCAACATCCTAACCCGCATTGTTTTTTAAATATTGGACCATTCACCGAACTTTTCGAACATACCTTGTATAACCAGTTTGAATGAAAATAGTGTTGGAAAAATATAAATCGGACTTATGACCTGTCAGTCAGACCGGAACTCGGTCATTAGTCGAGGAGACCCTGTATATATATATATTATAATAGTATAAATTATGAATGTTATTAGCAGGCATGTATTCTGAAATTAATTCCAGCTGATTTGATTAGCTGTTGCAATCAGAAGCTAAACAAGTTTTTAATTGGCATTTTCAATGCCACATCAAAACATACTGTACATATTTGTGTAAATGTGGTAATGAGTCCTATAAAAAATGCTGCGATTGCCATCGTAAATGAAGCCCTATACTAATATTGATGTTTTGTTTTTCAGTCATAACAATTGTAAAGGGCAAGGTGGAAGATGTGGAGATTCCTGCGGAGAAAGTGGACATCATTATTTCAGAGTGGATGGGCTACTGCCTCTTCTATGAGTCCATGTTGGACACAGTGCTCTATGCACGTGATAAGTGGCTGGTAAGTTTGCACTATTCATGTTAAACCACTGTGATGAAATTGTGTAAAATTGCATTAACTCTTAAACCTCTGAGGCACGTATTATTCCATTATGCATGGCCATGATCTAATTAACCCTCATGGAGAGACAAACGAAAATCTGCATGACCAGTAAATAATTCCGGGTCTCCACTGGCCTATATGAGGACTGATTTTTCAATCTGTTTTAATATTTAATATTTCCTTAAAAGTTGTAGTTTTTTCCCTTACTTTTGTATTATACTAAAACAGATTATTTTCTTTCCCCCTCAATCCAAAAACCTAGGGGGGTGTTGCTCAGTGCTCTAGCAACCTGTGAGTTGTATGTGATGCAAGTTCAATTCCTGTTTGGTGCATTCCTCTTTGGGTGTATTTCTCTCTTCTGTGTTAGTAAAACCTTTCATTGTGTGTATGTCTATTACTTAGTATTGTATGTCTTGTGTAGCATGGCGAAGTGTGGCCCTTGTGCCATACAGCTCCAAAAACAATGTAAATGATATTTGACCAAGATAAAATAAATGACTGATTTTGGTTTAAGTGGATATAATGAGACTTGCAGAAAGTGAGGAATTACAAATAGGTCTGTAAAAATCTTCTGGTAGCAGTAGATATTTCTATTCCTTTAGCTACAAAATGGCGGCAACATGCCAAGACACTGTTGTAGTTAGACTGAAAGGGTCAGAAAATGATCTGCAGTAGTAACTGTTGATTGTCCGGGAATTGGTTTTCTTAAAACTAGGTTTGCTAGGAACCGAGTACAAGTAGCCCTCCTACAACACGGTTTCGCTCTAACACGATAGGATAAATTGCGGGAACCCTCGTATAGCACTGCAACCTATAACACGCTTTCGCTCTAACACGATAAGAAAATTGCGAAAACCTTTGTACAACACTATACTTCTACAGTACTGGATAACATGATTTTTGTTTAACATATTTAAAAACTAAATTACCTTAAAATAATGACGGGAAGGAATAATGAACTATAGTGCCTTTACATGAAAATATATAAATTATAATTTACTCATTTATAACTCTATTCCAATGTTATAGCGGAAAGTGTCATGCACAGTTTACGCGCCATCCGCGGCGAGACTTGCTGCCTCAGAGATACAGTATTGTGGAAAGTCCCACTGTATCTAAAAGGATAAAGTGCTATGCGACATCGTTGTATTGTATTGTATTGATCTGTTGTGAAATGCGATCGCAGCTGAGGGCCCATGAATGGCAGGCCCTTTTTGTTTCTTTTTATTTCCGTGGTCTGGAGACAAAGTGTCTTCAGCTGCTGGTCGGCAGTCTGCGTCGAGCCACGATATGTTAAGGAGTGACTTTTTTGTCTTTAAGACTAAATTTTTGGAGAATCAAGTTTCAATCCCAAGCCTTTGCACCTCGTTCCCGGGCGCCAATAATTAAGAAAATGGAAAAGGCACTCGGCATTTGGATTGATGATAGCTGTAAAAAAAAATTCCATTGGATGGTAACATCGTTAAGCAAAAAGCACTTAAAATTTACAAATACCTTAAAGAACATGGAGAATCTTCTGTCAACACAGATTTTGTGGCAAGTAAAGGTTGGTTGGAAAAATTCAAAAAGCACTTTGCAATTCATAGCATAAAAATTCAAGGAGAAACTGTGTCTGCTGATCATGAAGCTGCCAGGACGTATCCAGAAAAAATTCAAAACATTATAGAAGAGCAAGGATACACAGCACATCAAGTTTTCAATGCAGACAAAACTGGGCTTTGGTTGAAAAAATACCCAGTAGAACCTTTATATCGAAAAAAGAAAAAACTGCACCTGGATTTAAGGTGTCTAAAGATCATATAATGCTATTTTTGTGGAGTAATGCGTTGGGGGACTTTACGACAAAACCCTTGCTAGTTTATAGATCTTTAAATCCCCGTGCACTTAAAGAATTAAATAAAATCACCTTACCGGTAAATTGGAAAGCAAATCCAAGAGCTTGGGTGACTGGAAATTTTAAAGATTGGTTTTTAAATTGTTTTGTGCCAAACGTTGAAAATGATTTAAAACGGAAAAATTTGGGCTTCAAGACACTATTACTATTAGATAATGCTCCATGTCACCCACAAGATTTGAGTCATCCCAATGTCAAAATAGTGTTCCTAACACTACTTCGTTGCTCCAACCATGGATCAAGGTATTATTTATACCTTTAAAGCTTATTACATAAGAGCATTACAGTGAATTTTAGATGTAACCGATTCGAAATCAATTAATGTAATGGAAGCAATTTTCAATTAAGCAGTGCATCGACATCATATCTTTGTTGCAGAAAGAACTAAAAACATCAACATTAAATGCATGTTGGAAGAAGATATGGCCATCTTCAGTTGAAATAGAAAACGTGCTTGAATCGTCAGAAAATGAAATTGGTGACATATTGAAACTTGCTAAATCTATCGGAGGCGAAGGCTTTGTGGATATGGCTATGAGGACGTTCAAGACTTATTAGTGGAAGAAGTTGACGAAGCTGATTTGATGGAAATGGCATCTGAAGTTGTAAATCAAATCGATTCTGAGAACAATAGCACAGATGAAGATTGTGAAGTTAATAATTTAACATTAAAAAATTAGAAGAAGGCCTAAGCTTAGCTGAAAATCTTGAATAATTTTTCTTGAATGCAGACCCTTCCGCTGAAAGAAGCCGAAAATTCGAAAGGGAGCTGCAAAATTGTCTATCTTCATACCATGAAATCTACAATGACCTTATAAGAACCAGCAAACAAACCAAAATTACAGATTTTTAGAGGATAGAAGGTGCAAAAAATTTAAATGAAGGTTCAGAAAGTGAAGGTGTTATCGTTCAACCGAAAAAACGTTCTCGTTTGATTGTACTAAGTAGTGATGAGGAAGAAATTTATTAAATTAAGGTTACATTAAATGAAAATAAAAATTTTTTTTTTTCCGTTTTGTGTTATACATGCATTTATATTTTTAATAAAAATTAAGTTGCTTATATGGAATTAAGAGAAATGTTTGTTTCGATAGGTTTTCGAAATGTAACCCCCTTTTTGTACTGGCTCTGGGTCTCATATAACACGGTTTCACACAACACGGCATTTTCTAGGAACCTATCGACCGTGTTATAGGAGAGTTACCTGTATTTAATTTCAATTTGTTTTTCCATGTTCTTTAATAAATATAGCCTTAATGAAAAATCACCTTTAGAAAGGCTCTTTTCTTTTGTATTAAGATATGGAAGGCCAGAAACAATCTTCAAAAGAGATGGAAACTGATGTTTGGATAACTAGGTTTGCTGGGAAATGGGTTTTCATTTCAGTTATCTTTACTATTATAAAAGGAAGTGTTTGTGTGTGCAGTGTCCAGCTCCACCCACCCCCGTACATGTTCGACTCCAAGTGCCAAGTTCCTACCATCAAGAAATTTTCTGCAACTCAGTTAATAAATTACATGAAATGAACTAACAGTGTTTATTACTGTTTAAGTTGTTTTTTATTTTGCTGACATTGTGATTCATTTAGGTTGTTTGTTGTAATCAGTGAGGTAACAAGACCTTTTAAAGATCGTTATATTTAAAGATCCAATTACATTTTTCTTTCAGTACTGGTTTTTCATAACTTACTTTTGAATTTGTATAATTTCTGTATTTGTAATACAAATCTATCGACACTACATGTGACACAGATGAGGCTGTGAACTACACAACAGAGTTTTTGAAGACATTGGAGCCATCTGGAATACCAAACAGTTTTTGAACACATTGGAGCCATCTGGAGTACCAAACAGTTTTTGAACACATTGGAGTCATCCGAAGTACCTCGCACATTACAGCTAGAAATTGGGGCACTGATTATGCTTCTCAGAAATCTGCATCCACATAACTCTGCAAGGGAACAAATCTATCGAGAAGCTGATGCCGAATATTGAAGCCACCATCATGACTGGACATGCCGAAGACGTATTCATTCCTAGGATCCCAATCATCCCTTCAGATCTCCCATTCCAATTTAAACGACTTCAGTTCCCTGTTCGTTTAAGTTTCGCCATGAGCATCAACAAGGCACAAGGACAACCGCTGAAAATTGTAGGACTCGATGTCATTAAACCATGTTTCTCCCATGGTCAACTGTATGTGGGTTGTTCAAGAGTTGGAAAAACTGAGAATCTGTACATCTAGCTTCAAATGGAAGAACTTTCAACATAGTTTATCATTAAGCTCTAAGCAAGAATCGGTGAGGTGGAAGGAATGAGGCGACATGCCTGTGTCATATCGGGTGGTGGGATTCATTCTTAAGATTATTTTTTCTTTTTAATGTTTTCAGAATCAGTGAGGACAAACAAGAATGATGTCACGGGCAATGGCATGCTGGTACTGCTAGTCTAATAAATGCAGCCTCAAAAATGAGCTATGAAAAGAACCTTTAAAAGGCCCTTATTTCTCTCGGAGAGCGGGAACTCTAATTTTAGACTTGAACAATCTGTTTTCTTGAATTTGCAATAATAGATGTAGCTATTGAGTCATTAAGTGTTTTATAGTGCTCAGAAATCTCATGATGCTCAGAGCATAATGGTGCCATCTTAGAATAACCAATTTAATGTTGTTTCTACCTTCATGACAGGATTCAGAATGGTGTCAGACTATTTTTAGCATTTATAATTAAGTCATTGACAATGACAGTTTCTGTATTTTGGACATTTTTTTCTTTCCAGATAATTTTTTGTTATATTTTTTATATTTTCATTTGGACTCGATTGAAATCACTATTTGTCAGAAAATCTTTAAAATAACTAATTTCGGTAAAGACCCTGTTTAGTCTTGCATTTTCTTTTCTGAGATCTTGTAATTTTATAAAGACAAAATTCTAATTACATGAATTATTTGTTTGAAGTTTAATTTATAGTTTTGATGAAATTTTGTGGGTCTAACTCTCAAGGTGTTCTTCCAATTTCAATTCAAAGTTTTTATTTAAAAGCGTTTTATATCTATTTAGATTGTTTTGGATAAGTCTCATAACACATCTGGGTCCTATATTTAACAAAATAAAGGATTATTAATAAAGGAAGATTCCAGTTCTTTTACATATGATCTATAATTGGTTTACTATACCTAAAAGTGGCAATTCACCTTTTTCGTTGAGCAAAAGATTTGTAATGTATTTTTGAGTCAATAGATTACTTTTTTAAGTTAACTAAAAGGTACTCTAAAAATATTTTGTTCCAAATACTGGCTTGACAGGGACCACCAGTTAATACCATTAACAAGTTAAAATGAGTTTTAATGAACTAATTTTAATGGTATTACATACAATGGATGCTTGACATGGAAGTTTGCTTTACTAGGTATGGGAGATAACATTTTAAATTAGCTCCATTTACTGTCTTGATTGCATTGTTCTTAACATTAGTTAATGTTTGAGGCACTTGAATTTCTGTACAAATATTCTTGTATGCATGGTCCTTTAAATATCCCCCACTGGAAGTGGATACATTGATGTGGCTGCTCAAATCACAATAATGGACCTGGTGTTTTGAAATAAAATTTCACTATTTTTACTTGTTCCATAGTGTAATTACTCATGATCCAAAGACAGTTATAAAATGTTCCTGCACAAAATTATATCTAGTCAAATCCTACTCTGAATTTTGGCCTACCCTATAGTATGAATCTAGAGCTTTGAAATGTTTTTGCATTGTTATTGATGTCATTGTGATTATAGAAACCCGATGGAATGATGTTTCCTGATCGAGCAACTTTGTTTTTGTGTGCCATTGAAGATAGACAGTACAAAGATGAAAAAATTAACTGTAAGTATCCCGTGCAGTCAGATATTCTAGAATTTTGTTTCACTTTCTCCATTCTGTTAAATATATTTTTATGATTTGAAAATTTGATATGCTAGGCAAATAAAATTAATGTATAAATTAATATACATTTAATTTTGTAAATGAAAGAATGAATTCTCAGTGTGTAATCATAAACCTTTATAAATCAGTTTTATTGTATCATTACTTTGCTCTAAAATGAAAAGTCAATTTATTAATTTATTTTTGATTGGACCGAAGTAATTTTACCTTAAAAATTTAACTTCCCAATTTTATTTTAACTTTTTTGTGTCTTGATATTTTGAGTCATTGTCTTGAAAGTCAAGTCTTGTTTGAGTCATCACTGAAAAAATTGCTGTCACTACAAATCAATGTTATAAAATCAGGTTTGGTTTAAAAATTGATGACAATTGTCAAATTGGAGATTTTTTATTATGATTTTTACTTGTTACCAAGAATATCTACTAGCAAACTGCATTTTTCTGCTGTCAACATTCACTGAGAACAAAATTAAATTGTGACACCCAGCAATTGTGTACTCAAAATGTACAAATCTCGGACACATTTCTGGAATGCCCTTATTTTAATACTATATTAGATAACTGCTTTGGTACTACTAATCCTACTGGGTGACTACCTTAATGCAAATCTATTTTTATTTATATCTTATACATAGGTTTTTATAATTCTATTTCAAATAATTGGATTTGAATTTTTAATATTTACAATTTTGCCGTACTGTTAAGTTTTAAACATTTTTTAATTTTTGGCCTTTGCACCATGAAAAATCAATCAAAATGTACAACCCCTGTTCCTATAGCTACTACAACTTCCCAGACTGGGGGCAGTTTTTGTGATATACTGCAGTATATGCATACTTATGTTTGAGTAAGTCATGAAAGTGTTTCAATCAGTTCATCAGTGATGAATTTCTTGAATTATGCTATCTTTACTCTTCTAAGCTTAACTTTTGGGGAATAATGTAATGGATTAATAAAAAATGAAATGGTGTTGTACTTTGAGATTAAATTTGAGTACCATGTATCAGATGTCAGCAGTGTTGCATTACAGGATGCATGCATATCGGAAATTGTGTTTATATGCCCTTTTCTTTTAGGGTGGGACAGTGTGTACGGCTTCAACATGAGCTGCATCAGGAAGGTGGCCATTTCAGAGCCTCTTGTTGATGTCGTCGACCCCAAGCAAGTCGTCACCAATGTCTGCTTGCTCAAGGTAAGCTAGCTTCTTTTATATTGGCTATTTAGATGTGTGATGCCTATCACTGAAATTTCTATTTTAATTGTTTTGGTTCTTGTAACGATTCATACACTTCCTGAATGTTTTCTCCCTGGTTTGTATTTCTCGTACGCATCAGTAAAACTTACCTTCTACAGAAAACATCTGCAGAAGTTGACAGTGCATCTTGGTTTTACTATTTCCCCCTTATTTCAAGATCTTAAACTTGCATAAAAAGCAATAAAATTGTACTGGCTAGATTCCTGGTCAAAAGTTCAAATTAAGCCGCATGATATTCAGTCATCTATTGCAGTATTCCGCAATGCAAACCTAAGTAGAAAGATTGAGGTAAAATTGATAAGATTTTGTTGGTCATGCACATTTTAGAGGTACTTATTACTTGGAGAACCTTCTCCAACGTATAATAATTTTACTCTTAGACACATTTTCACTGGCTGTCAAGATTTTGGCAACAATGATAAATATAATCGATAAGTATAATTTGGAGTTGCAAATCCAACTGTAAAAGACCTTTTGGGAGATCTTTACCTCAGGAATTTCTTTTTGATTCATCACTGACAATTTTCTGTCTTGTGGTTTATGCAGCTTTGCGAATTGTTGCTCTTGCTTTATAAAATCAACCAACCCAGAGGTGGCATGATAAATATCCATGCATCCCCCTCATATGTTAGATTGAAATTCAGTGTAATATAGTTATGCAATCACATGTGCTGTGTCTCATTGCAGGAGGTGGATCTATACACGGTCAAAGTGAGTGACCTCAAGTTCTCTAGTCCATTTCACCTGCAGGTGAAGAGGGATGACTACATCCAGGCTTTCGTCACTTTCTTCAACGTCGAGTTCACCAAGTGCCACAAGAGGACTGGATTCTCCACAGGTATCTCACTCTCTGATGTATTCATTCTGCTCTCATTTGTGATGATGCCCCTTTAAGAGTCTTAAAACATTGACTGACAACTACAAGTTATGTAATTGGTAGTTTTCTCAATGTCATCAACTACAATTCATCTCAAACTTAAATGTTTCCACCAGTGCCAAGTGCACGTAGTTCATAGATTTTATCCGTGAAGATAGATTATGAATGGTCTGAACTCAGCATAAAAAATAGTCCTGGCTTCACAGAACAGAATATTTGCAAAATAATAAGTATTTAATGAAAATAATACATTTTAACATGTATGTACTATATTTAACTTCAGAAATTAATGAGTGTACAAATGCCTCATATTGAAACCTAACAATATGTGTCCAAGGTTAGGTTTTTTTTCAGGACTTAATTTATATAGGTTAGCTGAAAATTGTTTTTTAAAACTAGGTCCGTAAGACCCAACATTAGCACTCTTAAAAGTTTCTTCAGTTGTGTACTCGCATGTTATTTTACGCTGAATGTAGTTCTCAACAGTCTTACTATATAGTTATGTTTGTAGATATCTTTTGTACTGGGAAAGAGGAGGAGCTTCATTTCAGTATGTGTTAGGTTATTTTGTCACTGTTAGAGGCCAAAGCAACCTCTTTTGCTTTTATCATTGCATTACTTTTTGTTGAGGGACACTTGTTTGTTTCAGCCCCCGAAGCTCCCTACACGCACTGGAAGCAGACAGTGTTCTACTTCGATGACTACCTCACCGTCAGGAAAGGAGAAGAGGTGTACGGAGTGTTCAGAATGTGTCCCAATGAAAAGAACAAGGTACTTTCTTTTATATCCAATGTCAACTGCTATTAAAATTTTGCAGGCATCTTAAAAGGAGCTCCAGTAATTGCAATTAAACCTCGTTAATAGTTCACTACAAATTTGATGCAGAAATTGTTTTTACCTTCAACATTCAATAAAAATTTTGTTTCTTCCACTGGCACATGTTGTACCCATTACGAAACATTAGTGTTTCTACTTTCACAAAAGAAAAACAACTCAGCTTTTAATTTCTTACAATTATAAATTACTCTCTAATTTGCATCACTTTTTGTGTTTGCAAGTAGTTTTACATTTTTAAAATTCATATTCTCACAAGTCTCGTTAATTCTAGAATTACTAAATCTGCAGGTCAATGGTAACCCACCGATTTTATCCTGCGATTAACACAATGAGCTTTATAAAACTGGCTGCTACTGTCTCTGGATCACATGATATTGTTTGCATTTTTTGGGTCAGATCACGTATTCAGGATGCCAAACAAGTATAACAAAATAATTTTCAAATTTTGATTTTAATAAAATGCATGTGGGATAGAAACATTACTCTGTGTTTGATACATCTGTGATAACTTTGTAATAAATAAAAGCCATCAAAATGGAAAACACAGCGAGCAGGAGTTGCTAATAATTTTAATGTATAACTGAGAGTTAAAAGCTAATAAGATTTTAATTTAGGTTAGGAATGGAACATTGTTATGTAAAGGTATTTAATTCTATATATAAGTTCGATTTTTCTAGAAATTGAAGTTAATTCTTTGCTCTTTCCTAATTTCTATGTTTTTCTGATGAAAAATTAGTTTCATATCTATTTTAAAAACCAAATGTTTTACAAAATTTGTATTAAATACAAGTAATAAAATTATGAGTGAAAGGTAAATAAAAAAATTCCACACAATAATTCTTTACAATAGTCCAAGAACTAATTTTTTTAGTTATAATTTAATTAGTAAAATTATCTTTACTTCCTTATTTAAATTTAGATCTTGAAGGGGAAGATGAAGATTTTAGCACAAATCTCAGGAGAAATTAACTTATAATTATAATTAAAACATTAGTTATAAAAAGGTTTTTTAGTTTAGATTAATGTTGTATACAGTGACTCAAAAAGTGAGCATGCTTTCAGGCTTTTATATTTGGCCTTAAGGCAGAATCATGTGATTATTAAATTCATTATGTTTTCTCAACAGTCACATTTCTACCTATTTGAATAAGATCTCATGTAAACTGTTTGTTGTCTTTCAGTAACTCAGTTTGATCTATATCTGAAAATGTGTTTGCAATTACATCAGATGTTGACATCAGTATAAAATTAATTCATTACTGACTGATTCTTGTATTTTACTCTTGAAACAAGCTGTATACTCAATGTTGTCTGCTATTTGACACAAGAACTAACATTGATAGTATATCAAGGGTAAGCCCCTGCAATATTCTTATGCCCAGAGTTTTTGTTGTAAAAAGTTCCATTTTACTTAAATTATCAGTTCCACACAGGGAAAATATATTTTAGGCTATGAATCAAATATTTTAGTAAATTACTTTTCATTCGAAAACCATAATTCCTGTGGAAAGGAATGGCAAGAAAAATTGGGGCATGTTATATATAACATGAAGTTTCTGTAATTGATATTCGTTGCTGTCGTTGGAAAGGGGCCCTAACTACATATATTGGGGTCCAAGGAGGCAGGGCTCCATGACAGATGTTCTATTGATAATATTTGTTCCTCCATTTTGGAGGTCCTAAGGGTAATATATGAATTATTGGAATCAAAATGCTTTTGTCTTTCAGCGGGACTTGGATTTCAACATAGAGATGGACTTCAAGGGCGAGTTGTGTGACCTGAATGAGACCTTCGTCTACAGGATGCGTTGAGGAGCCTTGTTGGCATAGCCTCACTTACTGGAACTTTTTGTAAACCAGAAGACTTCATTTTTATCCATTCAGTTGCAGTCCTCAACCTGTATGCCTAGTGAAAGAGAGGAAACATTTTTTATTTTATTAAAATGACCGAAAAAATTGTGCTCTTGGTTACTTGTCTCTGATCTTTCAAAGAACTTAATTTTTAAGGTGAAATTGAAGAAATCATGACTAAATTTTTATCAGTTTTTTAATTTTTTTCATGTAACTGGATGATAGCTGCACAAGGTATACCGATTTAAATAAAAAAAACCCGTGATTTAAATCACTTATATTTTTTCTCTTAAAGTTTAATAATATTAAAAATAAAATAACCTGGGAGAGAGGATGCCTGTTATTTTAAAAATTCAAAAAAAAATTATTCAGACTTGCTAACACCCCAAGAATACTAGACAGTAGCATTGGATTAGGATACAGTGGCACTAACTTGAAGAAATTAGTGAGGACGCAAATAAAACACCACTTCTCCTTATATGAGGTCAGGTGGGGTAAAGTGGGTTTGAAAAACAGCATTTCCAGTTTCAAAGTTGAATTTAGCAATGACATTTCAAAAACTGGCGTTTTTCATTATACATTACATTATTCAAGAACACGCTGCACTGGTTTTCTCTTCAAATTCAACCCAAAATTTTAATTGGGAGGCTATTTTAATACCCATGTTTTCATTCCCATTTTACCCTATAAGATGGAGTAAAGTTAGTAATTCATAGAAGTGAGTTGTAAAATCATTAAATGGTGAAAAAAGTTATTAACACAATACAATAAGAGTTAAGTGCATTATAAATGCGTTTTTTGTTGAATGAGCTATTTTTGTTCAATCAGCAACTATTTTAGTTGTCTTCTAAATGTCAGACTTATAATATGTAACAATAATAACATTTTTAACATGGGTTTGAGATATACTCAAACAATGTTTGAGTGTTAATTTCACTGTAAAAAGTAGTCAAAATAAAAAAAAATTCCATGAATTTTGAAAAAGCATCAATGTTATCTATTATGTCAACATCTTCCTTTTCTGAAAAAGTACACTCAAGTTTTTATAACAATATGCAATACAATGCAAGAAATTTCCCAATAACCACAACCCATATAAGATCAAAACAAACAAGATAGCCACCAAAATCTACCTTATGTTTATACTAAAATATTTTCGATTGCAAAACTTTAAAGAACTAAAATAGTTTTGTTAGTTTTACTTTTAATCTTAATAGGATTTAAAATTAATGAGGCTGCTTTTGTATGAATTACTCACTTTACCCCAAGTATCTCATTTATTCTGTTTACATATATTACTGTCTTTATTTTGTTTACGTAGATCATTACCAATATTATGGTTAATTTGTAATAGTTAGTTATGTTTTTTAGGAGGCATTTGCTACAACCATAAAACTATAAGGCCCCAAGGTATTTGGGTCCCTTCTGATAACCAATAAGCGAGATCAATCATTGCAGCACTTGTAATACTTATCCCTTATATTAGGGGTCCTGGGCTCTAGCCACAAAAATTCCATTGGAGTCACGTAGCTTGGATTTGGCATGCCTAGTGTAGATGTTTTCTAAATAAGTTATTTGGTTCCTCATTAGAAATATTTACTACCATTTGGGAGATCACGTTGGCGTGGTGTGGAAGTTTGGAGAGTGGGGTGCCAGTTCAGGTGTAGACTGTGATTCAAAATTATGTGGTGTTGTCCTTGAATCATTCCCTTGAGGAATTTTCAATCCCCAAGGGAATGATCGAGGATCTTTGCCAATAGCTCGTATTGCTCCAATGTGACTCGTTAATTAACATTACCATCCATTTGGGAGGACCAAAGAGATTCACCAATTACTATTTCTCTTTTAGCTCATTGAATACAAATGTCACACAAATCTGTTTAAGTGGGGCCAGTCTGTATGTTGCACAAAGCGTTTTCGGTTGACATATTCTCTATGGAAAGGTTGGATACACTTGAATTGATGTTCTTTCAAGAGGGAATTCGCAAAATCTGATAAAGGAATCAGCTTCATGCAATGTTTGTTTTCAGTATGTTATATTGCCACTCACTTCCTAGTTTATGTAATGAACCCTCCTAATCAACTGAGCATAAATAAAAGGACCTGACTTTCGCAAAAGCAAAATAATCATCTGTATCTTGTGTTTAATTATGAAGATTCAAACAAAAGCAGATAATTTTTGGTTTTCTGCTTAAACAATGTATCCCTGATGTCATTTGGGAAATGGGAGAAACTCATTTATAGAAGTGTAGAAGACAAGAGTCATCTTACCACAACCACTTCTGCATTTGTAGAAAGAATATTTCCAACAAAACCTGCACAACTTGTTTTAATTGTAAAAACCCACAAAAAATCAGAAATTAAATTTTACATGTTTACGATTTATCAACATTTATTGAATTTAGAATAGAACCCTATCTCCCTTTATTAAAATGCTTTTTATTTTTCAATTTAGAATTTTAAGTATGGATTTGTATCACCAGAATTCATACGTGTAAGAATAAAAGCAACAATTCTTAAGATTAATTTGACTTGTTTTAATCTTTCAAAAATATGCTGTTAAATTTTTAAACCCTCCTAGTATATTGATGTTTAGCATAAATCAATACTGTTTAGAAACAAGTGTGATTTGCATGTCTCATCTAAAACAATAAGGGCAACAAATTAATTTAAATCGTTGAAATCCGATTTTTAAAAATAAATCATGAATTTTCCTACCTTGCCTTTACATGTGCAAAGCACCTATTCAGAAACTTCGAATGGAGTCAATCTTTTCAAGTTTTTATTCCAATTGAAAGACATGTTAAATGAACATTATATTGTGTGATTTTTGTGACTTTTAAGACACATCTTTGTGCATTTAACTGATAAAATTTCGATTATGCTGATTATATTAAGTTGTCTATTTTTTCCTAAATACTTTGTGGAATGCTGGGACATTTTATATATTTTTTAAAATTGAAAACAACTCGCTTGCCTACTTGAGGACTCTAGGAATAATAGTATTGATTGCGATAGTTTCGGAAACTTCGAGAACTTGTTGGGTTGTCTAAGTAAAACATATAAGCTTATCCAAATACTTATTTGCTTCATATAAGTATTTGGAACTTAGTTTATATAAATTTTTAACAATATAAATATCCCTTATGTTGAAAGACTGTTCCAACCATATATATTACAACCCAAGGAGTTTGGAATCCTAGAATTTTGCAGCCATTCTGATTAAGTGACCTTTTAAGAGACTGAATCACTGCATATTTGATTGCTCACCTTATTTGTAATATTTATCCCATGTTTGGAGATTTCCTAGGGGGTCAAGCATGCTTGGTGTAGGTTTTTGTTAACTTATTTGGTTTTGCATTGGAAATATTTATTTCTCCCATGCAAGGGATTTGACCCCTAAGAATTGGCACCCATGTTAGGATGACTAACTGACCAACAAATATTTCTCCCTTTACTCACTCTGGGATCGTCATGGCTCAGTAGGAACTGCGAATTATAGGCGGCGCAAGTTCGATTCCTCCTTGCGTGTATTTCTCTCCTGTGTCAATTAAAGGGCCGCGATAGCCCAGTTGGCAGAGCAACTGGAGGGTTCTGAGTTCGAAACTAGGTTCAGCCTAAGACCATCGTGTACATGGGGGTTGGTGCAGGTTAAATCTCGTGGCCTCATATGTCCACACGATGTGATTTGGAGAGGAGTGCCAGCTCTGGTGTTCTCATTATCTGACCGTGGTTCAAAATTTCAAGGTGTTCTTGGATTTTTCCTTTCAGAACTGATCCCGAACAGTCGCCAATATCCAGTTGTGTTGCTCCAGTGCGTCGTTTATTAGCTACTTATCTACCTGTGTCAATAAAACTTTCTTTGTGTTAATGTCCATTACATGATGTCTGCCTTGTGTTTGGCACTGCATGGCCAAATATGGCCCTTGAAAATGCCTTAAATATGGCCCATAAAACCTAACTAACCTTTTGATCATGGAAAACAAGTGTCACCCACAAATCTGTTTATCAACTGAAGCTGAGTTTTTCAAATAAGGCTGACCATACGTGGTACCAAGTGTTTTTGGTAAATTTTGACATCTTCCCTATGGAAAAGTTAGATATACTTGAGCTGATACCCTTTCAAAAAGGAATTTGCTTTTTTTGAAAAAGTACTCAGCACTGTAACATTTGCAACATACTCCTGGCTTATTCAATAAACCCTCCCGAAGGAAATCAACTGTTAAAATGGAAGAAACTTAATATTTATAAAAGCAGAATATTCATCTATCATGCCCATAATTATGCATGTGAAACGCAAATAACTTGATTTCCTTTTCATGAAAAAATAATGTATCCCTTGGAAAAAAGAAAAATACATCTTACCACTTCAGTATTTATAGGAAGAACTTAATTAACTTCACTTAATGGTTTAACTGAACTTAATTTTTACATCTGAAACAAATTGTGTAATGAAAAGGCTATAGAATTAAAATTTATTTAACTGATGAATACAAATTTATGAAGTTAAATTCCCCATGGAAAGATTACTTGGAACTGATACCCCCCTTTCAAGAGGGAATTTGTCTATTTCTTATAGAGATAAAGGAATTAGCATTGTTTAACATTTGTTTTAAACATCAACGAGCACCTGGGGCCTCTCAGCTTAATTGATAAACCTTGAAGAAAATGAACTAAGCTTAGAAATACCTGATATCCTTTAGTATGCGGGAAACTGACTTAGATTTTAGTGTGTGTAGAAGACAAAGGCCATCTTATTACAGCTTCTGTATTTGTAAAAAGAATATTTTCAATTTAACTTACAGTTTTTACATTTGAAACAACAGCAATTTTTTGTGTGTAACGAAAAGACTAGAAAATTCAAATTTACTTAACCGATTTAAAAAAATAAAATTCAACTTTATCTCCCCTTATTAAAATGTTTATTTTTTAATTTAGAATTTTAAGTATTGTGGATTTGTATCATGAAATAGTATTCAAATGTAACAATAAAAGCAAAAGCTAAGTATGGGGATAATTTTAATTATTTTTTCAAACATTTGTCCTGCTATATTACCTATCTAATCCCATGTTTAACATAAATCAATTCTTTCTAGAAGCTACATTGATTTGCATGTATCATGTCTTAATAAGTTTAAACATGGGGCAACAAATGAAAATTATAAAAATTCAATTTTTTTATGTAATTTTTTTTCACATCCTGAACACAAAAGACTAGACTTCATCTGTGGAGCATTCTGCATAAATTGGTGAGATAATGTGGAATCTTAACATATTTACGTAAAATATATTTTATCGGATTATTTTTTAAAGTATTTTTTTTATGAACTCTGAAAGTCAATTTGGAATAGAGCATTCAGATGGTCAAAATATCAATTACAAATGCCAAGCTTTGGACAGTTAAGCCATAAACTTTTTTAATATTGTTTTGTGGGTAGTTGAATTTACATCGCACTGGAGCAATCCGAGGACAACACCTAGTAATTTTGAACCACGGTCAGATGACGAGGTCAACACCTGAAAAACTAGGATGATTTAAGTGCCATTGTTAGAGCATCTGCATGTATTTTACAGAATAGCATTTTTCAAATTTTTTTGTGTATTTTTAGATGAATTGCCCCTTGAACATTATTCTTCACCCTACTGGGGCTAAACTTTCCTTGGTTAAAGTTATACCATAGAAAATCATTCTCCATTTAAAAATCTTCATGGTTTTTATTATGCATTACAATTATCAACTGAAATAAAATCATGATTTACCGTAGCCAATTGAAACTATTTAATTAAAGTTTTTGTTAGTAAAATACAAATTTTGTTCTAGTATGATACACAAACTAAAATATTAAATTATATTTTTCAGAGTACTTTTGTCTTATAAAAATGTTTTGGGGCTTAAAAAAATATTAGTATCTGGCTAAAAAATAGCAAAACGCTTGAAGTTATATTTCTTGATTCCTCCTTTGTATTATAAACTCGTTGGTAAGCGAAACAAAGAATTTGAACTGACAGGCAACGTTTTTTTTGTATATTTAAATTAGTTTAATATAGGTAAATACATATGGTGCCATAAGCTAATTGATACTACTCCAAGGATATTTTCTTTACTTCTATTAAGTACAAACAATTTTAAACATTTGATACCAAAAAATGAAAAATTGTCAATTTTGTCTGAATTAACATTTTTAAGGACTGAAGGAAAAAGTATTTGAAATTAATGCTTGTTACAGTGCTAAATGACAAAAAGATAGTTGTACTTTGGAAGTTGCCTTTATTCCCTTCAACATCAAATACTTAAGGAAATAGAACAAATTTTCTTTTTAAGGCAAAAAGGAATGGAGGAAACCCGACAATCGTATTTTTCTCGGATGCGGTTTAATTTATTTGATATTTACAATTACTAAAAGCAAACAGATCAAAAATTTCCCAGACAAAATGAAATGTTCACTGACATTTTACTAACGGATAGGACACTGGACAGCAAGAAACGAGCCATTCTAAGGAAAATTCCCGGTTGCCATCTATTGGCTTTTAAGATAAATTACAATAACTGGCCCAATTCCACTCCAGTTGAAAATATTCCAGGAATATTATAAAAGTTTACAATTTTACATTTAAAATGTTTTTTCTTTATTAAGGGTTATTGTAAGACGGTTATTAAATTACCAAGCTAGCTTATATTAACTCTTCACTAAATTATTTTCAATTTGTCTTGTTTTACAATCATTTCAAAATGCTGAGCAGTTTTGAAAATGCTTTCTACAAATATGACCACATGTACATTTTAATATACTTTTATGTTCACTAAGTATCAAAATTTGAATTTAATTAACTTTTTGTAAAAAAGTATTAAAATATTTATCATTCACCTAAAATTGTTAAGCTTGGCCAAATATTGCTCTTGTGCCATAAAACCGATCAAAATAAAAAATGTTAAAAATTGACCATTTTTATTTAATTAATTTTTGCTAAAAGGACCTTTGGATGCGGACATTTAAAAACCTTTGTGCTTTTCTGAATTTTGTTGGCAATGAAATACTGTAATCTGTCATCACAACTTTCATGCGTTAATCTGTTTCTAAATTCTCTTGGTCTACCACATGCTAGATCAAGTTCATGAAACCACTCATCTTTAAAAAGTCCAAAAACATCAAAGATTCTCAAAATGGTCATGGGAATCCAAACCGGCACACGAAAGCATGTGAACCAGGAAAGCCTATGAGTTCATGCATTTAAGGACAAACAGGAAAAATTTTATGTCCATTTTGAAATATGAGTTAGTATGGCCATTTCTGAATTTTGACAAAGCCGTCTGATTTTCGATCGCATAACACCTCCAAAGCAGCCTGGGCGAGTTCCCTTATGCCAATCATGAGTAGGGGGTTTCTCCATATATTACAACAGATCTTAGGCTTTGAAAATTTCCTGGGACGTTAATTGGTTTAATGACGTTAGTCTCCAGGGAATTTTATTTAGCTATCCCGTTCGCTATGTCATCTCCCTTAATAATGATAGGTGCATTTACATCTCTCAGATGTATTGTTAATAATGATAGGTGCATGTTTGAGTCTGAGACTTATATTTTTGAGGAGTTATTTGTCTATATTATTTTGTGAACGGTTTTGTTCCAGACCGCGATCATGGAACCAAGAAGACTTCAAGAAAAAAAACTGACTAACGTTAGAAGAAATAGCAGCGGAATTAGAACGGCAAATGAGCGAGTCTGTATGCAGTGAAACCGAAAGCATAATTGAAGAGATTTTCTCGGAAGATTTTGATGACTCAAATGTAGATCCCGATTATGAATTCTTTCGTGAAGATGACGAAATTTTGGCAAGTGTAAAGGAATCAATCCAACCTCCACCTCAATCTCGGCATTCTCGAACTACTGGGAAAGCTTCACCCTCCGTGTCTGGGCTCAATACTCAGCCAGTCGCCCCCTCGAAAGCAAATGGCAGACAAAAAAGGAAGAGAGAATAGATAACCCAAACGACAGAAACCAGACGGAGATAGTATGTTGGGTCTGGAAAGACTCACAAAGAATGTGGTGCATATAAGTAGCAAGACAAAAAACGAAGCAGTTGATGTAGTTTTTAACGTTGACGATCTGCTATATAAAATGGAGTCCGCAACAGGACTTGGAATTTGTTATTGAGAATTTGTGATTGATAAATTAATTATTTTACTTTAATTTTATGATGGAGAGTTTAAAAAAATGCGTACTCCTCTAGAATCGCTAATGCGTTATATAAATGTTTAGAAGAGGAGGAACATGATATTGATGAAATTGAAATTTTAATGGCTCAGTTAGACGAAAAATGGTTAGACCTTGAATCGAAAGAAAAAGAAATTATTGCTTTGTTATCAGATGAAGATGAGTGTTCTCAAGAAAGTTTTAATCAGGCTAACTAAGTTTTTGAAGAGTATAAGGAAATATATATAAGACTTAAAACTAAAGACTAAGTTAAGAAAAGTATTAATGATGTTAAAAGTACTAATGACGATAATAAAAGCGTGCTTAGTGAAACAATATCGAAACGAAAGTTCCAACTTCCTAAAATTGAGCTTAAGAAGTTCAATGGTGATGTTAAGGAATGGCTTGGTTTCTGGGGTCAGTTTCGGAAAATTCACAAAGACTTGGACATCGCGCCAGAGGATAAATTACAATATTTGTCCAGTCTACTGTAGAAGGATCGCGTGCCAGAGATATTGTAGATTCCTTTCCCACATCTACTGAGAATTATTAGCAAGCAGTTGAGTGTCTAAAAGCTAGATTCGGAAGAGAAGACTTACTCAGAAGTGTATGTTAGAGAATTGCTAAACTTAATTTTGAACAATTCTTTGCATCAAGCTAAAGTTACACATCTCACCAAATTGTATGATAAAATTGAAGCACGCCTCCGTGCCCTTGAAACATTACGTGTAACTTCTGATAAGTATGCTTCTATGCTGTATCCCTTAGTTGAAAGCTGTTTACCAGAAGACATGATTCGAGTATGGGAAAGAAGTATTAGTTTAACAAATGAAACTAAGAAAATGCCAAATAAACTGACCGCTCTTATGAGTTTTCTAAAATGAGAACTTGAAGGGGAAGAACGAATTTCAATAGCAAAAGAGGGGTTTGGTTTAGAGGCAAAACGTAAAGGGAAATATTCCTATTTCACATCTAATAATGACTTTTTGACAATGCTGAGATTCGTTGGAACAAACAAGCACTGTGTTCATTTTGTGAGAAAACGCATGATTCACAAGCTTGCAGAATCGCGTTAAAAATGAGTTGGGATGATAAAAGGAAAATCTTGGCAAAAAAGGGTTGCTTTTTAAGCCTAAAAATCGGTCATAGAGTTCGCGATTGCAGATGCAAGATTAATTGTGAAAAGTGTAGTAGACATTATGCTATAATGTGTAATGAAGGTATTTTTAAAGAACATAAATCGAAAACGAACGCTGGTGAAAGTGATAGTCAAAAGATGATCAATGATGCAGTTTTAAGCAATCGCACATGTTGTACAGTTCTTTTACAAACGTATGTACGATTACGAGGTGCAGGAAATAAGGGGAAAATAGTTCGTGCACTCGCGACTCTGGGAGTCAACGATCTTATTTGAGTAAACGTGTAGCAAAAGAAATGAAGTATGATTTTATTAAAGAAGAAAGTGTTATTCATAATTTATTTGGGGGCAGAGAACATCCCGAAAAACATTTTAGATACAGAGTATTCATAAGCAATTTGAAAGGTGATTATAATTGTAACTTTGAGGTCCTTGTCCAGCAAACAATTTGCTCGGCTGTACCCATTCCAACATTAAAACCATGCGCAGAGGAACTTGAATATCATTATACTACTGTAATTGATCAATTAATCTCTGAACAAGACAAATCGTTAGAAATTGGTCTATTAATCGGGGCTGATGTTGCGGGTAAACTCTTTAATGGAAAGATTATTCATCTGCCGTGTGGACTTGTTGCTGTAGGAACATTTAGGTTGGACCTTGATGGGAAAGATGCCATTTCAAACTTCTGATGCCAATTCTACGATTGTAGTTACAAATATGTTAGTTAAGGATGTAGCTATTACCGAACTCTGGAATCTTGATATCATTGGAATAATTGATCCGGCCACACAAAAGGCCAGAGAGGAAAGATATTTACAAACAAAGATGCAATTTCATCATTCTGTGTCCGTGAACAGTGAAGGGCGCTATGAAATTGTTTTGCCCTGGTCTGAAGATCACCAACCGCTACCCACCAATAAGGATTTAGCCGTGAAGCGTTTAGAAACTACAACGCAGAAACTTCGCTCACAAAACCTGCTTACATTGTACGAGGAGGTTTTCGACAGTTGGCGCGATTTAGGTATAATCGAAGAAGTTAAACAAAGCGAGGTTATTGATGATGGACACTATTTGCCACACCGACCAATTATAAAAGTAAATAGTTCTACCCCAATAAGACCAGTATTCGACGCTTGTGCGAGAGTAAAACATTCTCCGTCTCTAAATCAGTGCTTAGAATGTGGTCCAAATTTAATAGAGTTAATACCTTCCATTCTTTTAAGATTTCGGTAGGGTAAATTTTCAGCCATAGCAGACTTAGAAAAGGCATTTTTACAAATTAGTGTAAAACCCGATGATCGAGATTATCTTAAATTCTTTGGTGGAAGGATGTGAATAAAAAGGAGTTAAAATATTTCGTCATACCAGAGTAGTGTTTGGTGTGAAAAGTAGCCCTTTTCTTTTGGCAGCTGTAATAGAATTTCATTTGCAGAAATATATAGAAGATTCTCACTATGATAAAAATATGTTGCATAAACTTATTTATTTTTCTATGTAGATAACGTTGTTACCAGTTTTGAAGATGAGCTTGAAATGACACTGTTTATTGAAGAATCTCAAAAAGTAATGAATGAAGGAAAGTTTAATCTCCGAGGTTGGTTACGTACTGGGGATGACTTACAAACAGGAGTTGAGTCACCGGTATTGGGAATATTATGGGATTATCAGAAAGATCTTTTAACTGTAAACCTGACATAGTTGGAAAGCTTCAAATTGATGGAAGTAACTAAGAGGACTATTTTGTCCATAGCCCACAGAGAAATCTATCTACTATCTTAAATTATTCACCTTTTTCAAGTGCACTCCCTTCAACATTCTCCTCTTATTGCAATTTTACAATCAGTAAACTCTCTATTAATTATGATGTGGAGGTTAGCAGTAATCTGCCAGGTACTCCGTAATTGATACGTCCGTTCCGTTCCGTAGCCCACAGAGTATATGACCCGATTGGTCTTGTAAGCCCTGTTCTCTTGCTTCCTAAGCTATTGTTACGAAGCTTATGGAAAATGGGAATTTCTTGGGATACTGAAGTTGATGAAAATACGAAAGAAAAGTTTCTATTCTAAGTTGGTTCAGAGATCTGAGTCTTAAAAGAAATTTCTATACCCCGATGGATACACACTAACAGAGATAACAAAAATTTGTGTAGCATTCACACCTACGATACCAGTAGTAATGCATATGCTGCTGCAGTGTTCGCGAGAATTCAGACTTATAAAGTTGATGTTCATTTATTAGCTTCTAAGTCCAGAGTAGCTCCGGTGAAAACAATCACGATTCCACGTATTGAGTTGATAGCTGCAACGGTGGGAGCGAGACTCTGCACTTCAGTTTTAGAAGGTTTGCAATGACAAAATGTTGAATTATATTTTTGGACTGATTCAACCACTGTTTTGACCTGGATCCAAAAGGAAGAAATCTGGACTGTTTTTGTGTTGAACCGAGTACGAGAAATCAGGAAATTAACAAACCCGAATGCATGGAGACGTGTCAGGAACCGATAATCCTGCTGACCTTCCATCCAGAGGCTGTACTGCCAAACAGCTTTTGTCAGTTAGATGGTGGGAGGGACCTGCATGGTTAAAGAAAAATGAAGGTGAATGGCCAACACCAAAATTGGAATATAATCAGGAAAACATTATTCAAGAAATCAGAAAAGGTGCTGTAGCTAACGCGTATGTAAATCTAGAAACAGGAAATCTTCGTATGTCAAACTTGTTAGAATAAATGCTTGGATTTATAGATTTTTCTCTAATGCAAAATTGAAAACATCGCGTTACTTTGGGGATTTAACTTTGAAAGAAAGAAATCATGCAGAATTAGTTTTATTAAATATTATCCAACGCGAAGCATTGCCTGTTGGCGTAAACAAATAAAGCCTCTTTATCCTGTACTCGACGAAAAGGGGTTATTGAGAGTAAAAACGCGCATTTTTAACCGAAGAGACAAAAAAAACTTTAGATTACCCATAATTCAAAACATAGAATAGTGCATATGCTTATAGACAATAAGCATAAAGAAAAAAGTCTGAAAAACATAAAAATGCCGATCGTGCTGCCGCTTCGAGTTCTTCAATGCTAAACTTTTTCAAGAAATCGGACGCGCCAACATCAAAGGATTTGGATATTGCCGCGGCAGAAGTTCAATGTTAGCTTACAAGCAAAATATCCGTTTATCAAGCAAATAAATACTCCCTCAGATGTCAGATGCGAAAAGTGTCGTACAGAATTTAGTGTTTCCCACAACGGTGCCGGTGATATTGAACAGCATTTGAAGTCTGAAAAACATAAAAATGCCGATCGTGCTGCCGCTTCGAGTTCTTCAATGTTAAACTTTTTCAAGAAATCGGACGCGCCAACATCAAAGGATTTGGATATTGCCGCGGCAGAAGGCGTCTGGGCTTATCACACGATACACGATACAAGAAAACCACAGTTTTCGCTCTAATGATTGTGCTTCGAAATTAATTCAATCATGTTTTGATCCCAAATTTACATGCGCACGTACGAAATCAGAAGCTATTGTAGTAAATGTTTTGGCGCGTACAGCGATGAAAGAATTAAAAGATAACCTTGATAAGTCCAATTGTATTACGATTCTAAACGACGCTTCAAACCACGGTAACAAGAAAATATACCCTATTGTAGTACGCTTTTTTCAACCTTACGTAGGTGTGCAAGTAAAAATTTTAGACCTCCAAGACCAACCAGGTGAGACTTCTGATATCATTGTCAATTATTTAAACCAGGTGTTGACAGACAATAATTTGACAGCAAAAGTCGTGGCATTTTGTGGGGACAATGCCAACGTAAATTTCGGGGGCGCAGCTAGGCGAAGAACTAATAATGTGTTAACGAAATTACAATCATCTCTTAAAAAGCCATTAATAGGTATTGGATGTGGAGTCCATGTAATTCACAATGCAATAAAATCTGCTGCAGACGGGCTATCCTTAGATTACGAAAGCATTATTGTGAAGATATATTCATTTTTTTATATTTACACGGTTCGAGTTGAAGCTCTAAAGGAGTTTTGCGCTGAAACTGAAAAGGAATATCAACAAATGCTCGGCTATAGCAAAACCAGATGGCTTGCTCTTATGCCTGCCTTGGAAAGGGTTTTAAAAATGTATCAGCCATTAAAAAACTACTTTTTGAGCATTGAAAAATGTCCCTTATTACTAAAAAACTTTTTTGAAGATCCCACATCAGAATTGTGGCTTTATTTTTTACACGCTCAGTCATCAAGGTGTATTGAAGCTTGAAGGTCAGACTGTATTGGCAACTGTGTGTGTGTGTGTGTGTGTGAAGCTGCAAAAGAAATCAATCAACTAAAAGACAATTTGACTCAAAAACAGACCAATCAGTTTCTTCCATTTACAGTCCGTCAATTAATGGTGAAATTCAAAGATAATGGTACTGATATCGATGAAGAGTTTGTGAAAAGGACGGCTACAGAATTTTACAAAACAAGCCGTGAGTATCTAGAGCAGTGGACTTGCTTCCTTACCAAAGAAATGGAGATATTTTACTGGGCAGATTTAAAAAAAGTACCCGCATGGGAAGACATTCAAAAATCTCTGGATGTATTAATTGAAAAGGAATATATTGACTGTAATAAAGATACATAAGTTTTTGACGAATTTTCATTAATTTCTAACTACATCACGTCGCAAAAAGTAACCGAATGGAATAATCTAAATGTTTCCACAGAAACTCGTTGGGTTGAAGTATTCAAACACTTTCACTCTAACAATCTTCAGCATGAAAACTTTTGTATTTTAATTGAATATATTTTATGTTTGCCTGCTACAAATGCTCCAGTAGAAAGAGTATTTTCTATGATGAACAAATTGTGGACATCTGAAAAAACCCAGTTACAAATTCCAGTTCTAAAGGCGATGTTGATAACTAAGGTGAATATAAAAAAAACATGCCAAGAGTTTTATTCTTACTTAAAATCATCACCAGATGTATTGAAGCAAATTTGTTCCTCTGATAAATATAAATATACTAACTAAACATTTTGGATATATTTTTTAATTTGTAATAATAGCTAACTTTTTCTAAATATAACTTTAAAAAAAAATGTTTTTTTTTTTCATTGACTACCTGTTAATTGACCTAAATAAACCAATGTCCCGTTTTGAGTCAAAAAATAAATGGTCACGTTAACTATGACCCATCCAGAACCAAGAACCTCTTCCTTACCTGAAGATATAGTAAGAGAAGCTACGATATTCGAAATCTTGGGTGTAGATCTCGCCGGACGGCTGTATTTGAAAGATGGGAGAAAATCCTGGATAGTTCTGTTCACTTGTGTAGTATATCGCGCAGTTCACATGGAATTAATAACATCCCTGACAGCGGAATTATCAGATGAGACATCAGGTCTTTTCCTCAGAAGCAAAGTTCCCAAAGATAAAGATAACCCAGGTGCCACGAATATTGACTATGAACTTGTTCCAGCCAAAGAACATCAGAAGTCACCCAAATCGACAATTGTAGTGGCTCAGTTTTAGCACAAGAAAAAGTAATTATAAGATTATTTCAATTTCAACAAGTATTTTAGATTGTTAATATTTATGTATTGTTTACTTTTACATTTTGGTTAATATCGATATTGAATGTTTCTAATCGATATTAAATATTTAATCTCTTTTGTTCATTTCGTTTTGGCAACATGCTAAAAAGAATTAATGCTTTTAAAAAGGCTCGAAAAGTTTGTTGTATTTACTGTTAGACATGGAATAAAGAAGATTCAGAATAACTTGTGCATTTTTAATTTAATTTAGAAAGAGTAAAACATTTTTCGTCGTTTTCTCCTCAAGAATACAATAGCGAGCCGACACAATCACTCCGAGCGGGAGAGCAGTGAAACCTATCCAAAGACTCGGCTTGTGAGACGCGACAATTGGTTGAGTTCTTCCAAGTTACGAACTCAAGGTGGGAAGATGTCGCAACCTGACCAGACTTTTTGCTGAGAGGCCTTTCGGAGTTGATCCTACACCGTCGCCAGTGGACTGTATTTATATTTTCAGCGCCGGCGAGGCACACAAATCTGTTGCGCTTCGAAATGTATACGTTCTTCGGGAGGGGAAGGCAGACGCTCGTGTGATCGGTTCAAGTGTAGAACATTAAAAACTTTTGAGGACTATCTATGCTTTTTCGTTTGACATGTCGGGAGCCACATGTAAGTTTCTACTATTAAATTACACTGCTGGCCACCGTAAATGCAACACCCTGAAGGAAGCATGCAAATAATATGAAATTTACAACATGCATTAGCGGAGGTGAGATATGCAAATGGTTAGAATTTCAGCGCAGACGCACATCACGCGCGCCTGTGGCGCCACTTCAAAGCGCTATTTAAGGCTTGGAGATTTCAAGTACGGCAATTGTGTTTTTCTTGTGGTTTTTTCAAAAAAAACGATCAATTATGCCTCGTAGAAAACAGCGATCATCTTTTGATCAAGTATCCGAGTTCGACAGAGGAAGGATAGTGGCCTACCGAGATTGTGGATTATCTTTCAGAGAAATCGGTAGTCGTGTTGGACGAAACCAAACAACTGTAATGCGGATATGTGATCGTTGGATGCAGGAGGGTACGACGGACCGACGTGTTCGATCGCATCCACCTCAGTGCACCACTTCACGTGATGACAGGCATATTGTGCGTATGGCAGTGACGGATCGCTCAGCCACATCACGAACCATAGCACAGCACATTCAGTCTGTACCGCATCATCCAGTGTCTGCGCGTACCATTCGACGCCGTTTACAGCAGAGTGGTCTGTCCGCAAGACGTCCATTGCTGCGTCTACCCTTGACGCAGAACCACAGACGTTTCCGCCGCCAATGGTGCGATGAAAGAAGGATGTGGACGGCAGAATGGAATGAAATTGTCTTTACTGACGAGTCACGCTTCTGTCTGCAACACCACGATGGTCGGATTCGAGTCTGGAGACACCGTGGAGAGAGGATGCTGAACAGCTGCGTTATGCACCGCCACACTGGTCCTGCACCGGGTATTATGGTATGGGGCGGTATTGGATATCACTCTCGCACTCCTCTAGTACGCATTGCCGGTACTTTAAACAGCCAGCGCTACATCTCCGAGGTGTTGGAGCCAGTTGTCCTTCCTTACCTTCAGGGCTCGCCCACAGCCATATTTCAACAGGATAATGCGCGACCACACGTGGCACGCATTGTCCAAGGGTTCTTCGTCAATCTCCAGATTGAATTGCTTCCCTGGCCAGCTCGCTCTCCGGATCTTTCGTCGATAGAAAACATGTGGTTCATGGTTGCTCAACGATTGACCCAGAATACATCCCCAGCTGCCACACCAGATCAACTTTGGCAACGTGTGGAAGCTGCTTGGTCTGTTGTACCCCAAGAACATATCCAAAGTCTCTTTGAATCAATGCCGAGGCGTGTGGCAGCGGTGATCTCCAACAATGGCGGCTACTCTGGCTACTGATTTTGGCAGGAACCACACTTCACAGAAGTCTATAAATTTAATCATTTGATACTTGGTCAACATGTTATCTACAAAATAAATTTTGTTGTGATATCTCTTGTCTTTCTTGGTGTTGCAATTTGGGTGGCCAGCAGTGTATTTTTGATATAAATTAGCTGTACTTTATTCTCTCCAGGAAGTAACTATAGGAAACAAATTGCAAGATTAAGAAGCAGATAAAAAAGATTGGTAGTTTTTTAACGTTGACGATCTGCTATAAAGTTAGCACCATAAGAAATATATGGGACCAGCTGATCGACAAATGCAAATCTGTTTGAACCAAGCTCATATATAATCATCGACGAACAACTTTCCTCCTTCAGGGGCCGGGTAGGTTTTAAAATGTTCAGCCCGAATAATCCTGCAAAGTATGGGATAAAATAGTGGTCTGTGACCATGGGACTAACTGCATGATCAACGCAATCCCATATCTCGGGAAAGGTTCTCAACCAGCAGCAGCGTACTTCACCGGAAACCTAGTTGAAACGATAAAAAATACTTACAGAAACAATGATGGACAACTGGTTTATCAGCGTTCCACTAGCTCAGAAACTGTTCAAAGATTATCGGCTAACCATGGTGGGAACAGCTCGAAAAAATAAATCGGAATTCTCTGCTGAATTTGTGAATCCAAAGTTCCAAGCTGGCTCCTTTAATCTTAATTTTTTTCTCTTCCACGAAGACGTGACTGCAGTGTCATACTTGCCTCGTAAGAACAAGTTGGTCTCCCTTATACTATTAACTATGCACGATGGTGATGTGAATGAAGCAAGTCTGAGACCAGAAATTATACTGTTACAACCACACTAAAGAATCCGTTGATTCATTTGACCAGGGGTAAACTAAGAGATTGACCATGTGCATGTTCTACAATATGTTGAATATAGCTACGTATAACGCTTTTGTTGTATATCTCTACAACTTCAAGAAAAATAAGGACGGATCTAAACTTCTATCAAGATTTGATTTCCTGGTCAAACTTGCTGATGAACTCACGTTCGCTTGGATGCTTGAAAGGCTTCAACTCCCGCACATGCCTAACACAGTCCGAGACAGTATAAGAACTTTGAAAATTCCTGATGGTGGACCTGCAATTCAAGAACCACAAGAGCAAATCTTGAAGAAAAAGTACTGCAGTTACTGTTCTTACAAAAAGCGAAGATATGTCTAAGATGATATGCTATAAGTGCAAGAAATCGATCTGTGGAGAGCACAGTTCACACGTTTGTGTTACATGTAAATAGGTGGGATCGTTATGTTATCTTACAATTGTGCTTTGATAACTACCTACTTGTTTGAATGTGATATTTTATCGAGTCATATTGAATATTATTCTACAAGTTCTGAACTTATTTGCATTTGACTGTTAAACTGATTCTTTGTATTTTTCTTATCTACTCGTATGACGCATTGATCTCTTTTTATGTGATTTTGATATCAAGAGTGAAAATTTCTAGTTCCTCATGTTTATAAGTCTGAAAAATTGATAAGTACGTTGGCTAACTTATGAAAATATCACGTACTCTTCAAATGGTGCATGATAGACTGTAAAAGTGCCAATTTATTTGTAAAAGAGTTATTAAAGTTACGTTTTTTATGAATGTATTGGATATATTCAGTAACCCCTTAGCCTAATAATGAATACAATAATTTCAGGACGCATAACTGGTTTTAATGGCATGTACGTCTAAGAGACGTATAGTTAGTAACATGCAGTTTTTATTTTAGTCAGTATTCTAGGGTTAAAAAGAGAAGGGATCCACTGAAAGAGGATATTAGCATATTTCGACAAGCTTTTGAATTTAGCCAGAATTTCAAAGCTTGTTGCGTCCTTGACAGTTCTACAATTCCGCAAGTGCTGAATTGAGCTTCGACTGTCTGCCAACATCCAGATATTTTCATTTACAACTGAGATAGAGCCAAGTCTATAGAAGTCAATTCAGATCGAAATACGGAGGAAAAATCTGGGTCTCTTTTTAACCGAATAGTAATTTTCACTGGCAATAAATACAGCTCTGCCAGTGTTACCCAATTCATATATATATATTACAGCTACCATCATTGCATATCTTTATATCATGCTTTAATCTGTATAGATAAAGCAGAATTGGGTTGTCTGTCCCTTGTCTAAAATTGTCTGATTTGTAGAATTGTTTCATAATAAGAAAGTAAGATTACAAAACAAAATCTTTTAAAATAGGACGGTAATGTCTTCAGAAAGAGTGGTCGTTAAAAACTTACAACTTTTAAAATAACTTATTTTAAAGCAAACAAGTTATTTTAAAATAAGATAGTTGACGTTAAAATAATACATTGTAATTCTAAGATTAAAATTTTTTTTTGACAGGTTTCCATTACAAGACAATTAAAATCAGTAAAAACGTGTATTTGCTTTTCCATGTTTCAAATTATATTATTGGATTGCATTGAAAGCTATAGACAAAATTGAAATAGTCAAGAAAACAAATATCATTCTAAATAGGTAGTTTCCATTTAGATACCGAAATTTTGACAAAAAAAGTGCCTCAAAGAATCGATTTGAAACTGCATGCCAGTTGGAGTAAATCGAATCTTAAATAAAACTTTTGCAGATCTTGGAATAATATCACGGTTGGTTAGTAGCTAATTAACGTTGCACTCGAGCAACACAACGGGCAATTGGCGACGGTCCGCGATCAATTCCGAAAGGAAAGATCCAAGGACGTCTCGTAATTTTGAACCACTGTCAGATGGCGTGGTTCACACTTGAGCTGGCACTCCACTCACCAAACTTCCGGTTATCGCGGTTGTAAAATTTTCTAATTAAGACTTTGGAAAAGCACATAGACCCGAAGGGGCTTTAATCTCCAGTGTTGACAATAATGTGTCTTGATAATTAGACCTTGCTTGGTAGAAAATAATATTTGTAAATTTTAGGATCGTTTAATTATTTTAAGTAGTTTTAATAAATACTGGGGTTGCAGGATCTCAATTCCCTACCATTAAGGCTTTACGGGAAAGTTTTTGTCTTAAGTAACAAAAGATAGAGGTTGGGGTTTACATTACGAGTTTAAGCTATTCTTATACAACTTTGTGCAATCTCAAACATTCGTTGAAAACATTGATTTTCTTTTTTAAAAATGCTGTAAAACTGACCTTCCGTTCTTTTTGCAAAATTGTAATAGATTAACTTTGTTTCGTCTGTTCTAAAGGCATTTAATCTTAAAACAAGCTCCTTTTTCACATGTAGAATGGAATTTTCAAGAAAAAAAATGTATTTCCTTGAAAACAAATTGATCTTAAATATCGTATCAATATGATTTTTCATCTTTTCATAGTGATGGTAGAATTCGGAAACATCCCATTCTTGATGCAAGAGTGTTACAAGTAAAAAATATTGATAGGAAAATTGGCTGCAATAATACTTTGTAAGTTTGTCATTTTTACAGGAAATGTGAACTTGAAGGGTATTCACAATCACTCCCAAACTCAAAATCGATTGAATTCTGTAACAGTCATCTCACTAACACCTTTTGAAGTTTGGTCTTACACTACAGTGCGATTCATGTGAAAATGGATCATATGAATGTATAAAGCAACCACACGTATTTCGTTAAAATCTCATCTCTCTCCCTCTACATCTACACTGCTGGCCACCCAAATTGCAACACCAAGAAAGACAAGAGATATCACAACAAAATTTATTTTGTAGATAACATGTTGACCAAGTATCAAATGATTAAATTTATAGATTTCTGTGAAGTGTGGTTCCTGCCAAAATCAGTAGCCAGAGTAGCCGCCATTGTTGGAGATCACCGCTGCCACACGCCTCGGCATTGATTCAAAGAGACTTTGGATGTGTTCTTGGGGTACAGCAGACCAAGCAGCTTCCACACGTTACCAAAGTTGATCTGGTGTGGCAGCTGGGGATGTATTCTGGGTCAATCGTTGAGCAACCATGGACCACATGTTTTCTATCGGCGAAAGATCCGGAGAGCGAGCTGGCCAGGGAAGCAATTCAATCTGGCGATTGACGAAGAACCCTTGGACAATGCGTGCCACGTGTGGTCGCGCATTATCCTGTTGAAATATGGCTGTGGGCAAGCCCTGAAGGTAAGGAAGGACAACTGGCTCCAATACCTCGGAGATGTAGCGCTGGCTGTTTAAAGTACCGGCAATGCGTACTAGAGGAGTGCGAGAGTGATATCCAATACCGCCCCATATCATAATACCCGGTGCAGGACCAGTGTGGCGGTGCATAACGCAGCTGTTCAGCATCCTCTCTCCACGGTGTCTCCAGACTCGAATCCGACCATCGTGGTGTTGCAGACAGAAGCGTGACTCGTCAGTAAAGACAATTTCATTCCATTCTGCCGTCCACATCCTTCTTTCATCGCACCATTGGCGGCGGAAACGTCTGTGGTTCTGCGTCAAGGGTAGACGAAGCAATGGACGTCTTGCGGACAGACCACTCTGCTGTAAACGGCGTCGAATGGTACGCGCAGACACTGGATGATGCGGTACAGACTGAATGTGCTGTGCTATGGTTCGTGATGTGGCTGAGCGATCCGTCACTGCCATACGCACACTATGCCTGTCATCACGTGAAGTGGTGCACTGAGGTGGATGCGATCGAACACGTCGGTCCGTCGTACCCTCCTGCATCCAACGATCACATATCCGCATTACAGTTGTTTGGTTTCGTCCAACACGACTACCGATTTCCCTGAAAGATAATCCACAATCTCGGTAGGCCACTCTCCTTCCTCTGTCGAACTCGGATACTTGATCAAAAGATGATCGCTGTTTTCTACGAGGCATAATTGATCGTTTTTTTGAAAAAACCACAAGAAAAACACAATTGCCGTACTTGAAATTGTCGAAATCTCCAAGCCTTAAATAGCGCTTTGAAGTGGCGCCACAGGCGCGCGTGATGTGCGTCTGCGCTGAAATTCTAATCATTTGCATATCTCACCTCCGCTAATGCATGTTGTAAATTTCATATTATTTGCATGCTTCCTTCAGGGTGTTACATTTACGGTGGCCAGCAGTGTATATGTAGAAAGGCCATCAAACTCTAGTCATACAATTGGAAATTAATGACGAAGCAGTGGTACTCTGAAATAATTTATTTTATGCGGAGAAATTACAGTAGCAAGGGGACTAGTGGATTTTAACAAAAGAGATTTTAGTTAAATATCTAGGGACAGGGGATGATGTTAGATGGACATAATAAACGAAAACAGAAGCTCCGAAGAGCACAGCGCGTCATTTCTTTACAAGGACATTGGAGAAGCATTTTTCAAAAAGGCGGGAAAACTCCCTTATATGTTAGTCATGATGTGACGTCATAACCCGCGGTGTAGGGGCAAAACCCCTACAGATCGGCCGTCCTGACACTCGCTGACCACAGCGGCGCACCAGGAAACCAAGGTGGTTAAAGAAAGAAAACTTAGGAAAAGGTACGAACTGAGACAGCACTGGACATCGCTTACAAATTCAGCTGGTTAAAGGGTGCATCTTGGCAGATTTTCAGACATCACATTCTGAATGGTTGCCCTTAAACAAGAGAAGTATATGAGTAATCAGAAATATCAGCAAAGTTACAGTATTCAATTTAAACAATAATTTGAAAACACAGTTACAAATTATTGTACAACAGTTTTTGATACACTTAAAAAATATATTTTCTTAATTTTTGGTGTTCGAAGGGGATAACATTTCAAACAGTAAAATTATTTTCAAAAGAATGCAGAAACAATGACTTTGTTCTAGACGTGTTACATTGAGTGCAAGGAATAATATACACAAAATATAGCACATAATCTTTGTAATATGCAAAATTACACATTACACGATACCAAATATAAAATAAACAAATGTATGATACGAACAAGAATAAAATTGTATTGATACTTATAAAAAATTTTGATATAAATATTATTGATATAAAAATTATATAAATATTATTGATACTTATAAAAAAACCCAAAATCAGTCTGACAAAGCAAATGGTTTCATGAGGTCAGCCGAAGTGGTGGTTTGATTAGGACCGGCATGATACCCTACTTTGATCACTTCGTACCTGTCCTTTGAGTTAATTTTCATAACTTTATACGGGCCAAAAGATTTGTCGCAGTTTTAACCCTGTGCCGAACTGTTTTCGTTGGATTGCTACGAGATCGCCCATTTTATGCAAAGTAGCTTTCTTGCGTTTCTTGTCTCATAGTACTTCCTATTCTTATCTTGGATCTTTTTGATATTCGCCTTCGCATCTTTTCTGGGAATATTTCGATCCTCTTGATGGTTTTTCATCATTTCTTCCATAAGAATGTCTTTGACAACTAGATCTTTATTGCGCATTTTGATGTCAGTCAAGAGTTCAAATGGAGTGTACTTGGTACTCCGGCTTACTGTTCTGTTCAAAACTCTGTAGTCTTGAGACATGTCTGAACTACTTAGTAGATTCCTCTAGAGTTAGTTTTGTCAAAACAGGGATGAGAGTTCGGTGAATCCTTTCAACTTGTCCATTTCCACGAGGCACTCCAGTGGATATTTGAAGGTGTTGGATACCTTCTTTGCAGTATTCTGCGAAAGCATTGGACGTGAACGCTGAGCCTCTGTCGGATATTATTCGAACAGGATTTCCAAAGGTATTTTTTGGTGCTTCAGCTTGTCCAGGGCGTCTTCGGCTGCTGCTGACTTAACAGGATAGAGCCAGACAAATTTGATAAAGGCATCTACAACAGTTAGGATATGTTGGTAATTTTTGTTGGTGGATGGCATTGGCCCTATAAAATCCATGTAGTATGTGTTAAGCGGAGCGTCTTCCTTGGGAATTGGATTCAAAAAGCCTTCCTTCTTTCCCGCTTTCTTGTTTGCTAGAATGCATGGAACACAGTTCGTGACGACACGTTGTGTCAAGGTGTGCAGGTTTGGAACCAATAATTCCTGCTTCACTATCTCCTCTGTCTTTGCAACTGAGAAGTGACCCTATTCGTGAGTTAGTTTGATCAATTCAGACTGCATCTCTCTGGGAGCGACTGTTAATTCTCGACCGTTCTCCTATCATTCTTCGAGAAGTATTCATGTAGACCGCCATTTGCTATCAATGACTTAAGGGTAATTATATATAGGGACATCTTTACTTTGGGCAACTTTTAGTCTTGCTGAAACAGTGTCATCTCCAATGACCATCACGGGATTCCTGCTGAAAGCGTCAACGTGTCTCATTCTTTCCCCTGGCCGGTGAACAATTTCGTTGTCAAATTCCTCCAGGAGCAAAGTCCATCTCGCTATCCTGGTCACCAAGTCCTTTTTTATCCATCGTCTTCCGAAAAGCGGAGCAATCCGTTACTATTTTAAACTTGTTATCCATCAAATACACGCGCAGCTTCTTCAGTGCTTCCACACTGCGAGGACTTCCAGCTCATCTATATATATAAAATAGGATGTGTGTGTATATATGTATATTTTCTATACAAATCTACACGGTTTGACCAATCCACACCAAATTTGGTACACTTATACTTTAGAACACTGCGGTCAGCATAGGCTAACTCTTAACCCCCGTTCTATTGGCCCTAGGGGGCTAAAAACTATTCGAAATCGCCATATAAATAACATTGAGCATAGATTGATTGCTTTAGGCAGAAATGGTTGCTTTATCAGTGTTGATCGAAAAACCAATTTTTTCCGAAACAAATTAAATTACAATATTTATGTTTGAACTGATTTTTTAGTTCTTCCCATGATGTAAATAAATTATAGATATTTTATTGATGAAGAAAGAATATTTTAAAATATCTATTTTTGGCAAGGAAATTCAAGGAAAGGTTTTCAGGAGTTCAAGGATTATTTTCAAGGAAAGTTGATGTATATTTCGACCAACTTTCCTTAAATAATTTATTGAATACGTAATGATTTGTAGAATTCTGTTCCATAAGCTTTTTAGGTAAGGCGTGTAACTTATTTTAAAATGTCCGGAATAGATACATGTGAATCCTCAGTAGGGAGAAAATGGGGCTCCCACAACAGAGGGGAGCCAGGGATCAGAAAGTGACGTCATAACAGGAAGTGAAGTTGAGTTGTTTCTCCTGCTGTTACAGGAAGTGACGTCATGACAGGAAGTTGAGTTGAGTTGTTTTAACGGAAGTGACGTCGTAACAGGAAGTGGAGTTGAGTTGTTTCTGCCTACCTGTTGAGTTGTTTACCACCTGCTACACGAAATGAGGAGAGCCGAAAGTGAAGTCATCAGGAGATGAGCTGTTTACCACCTACTGTTGAGTTGTACATCTCCTACTTGTTTATGTTTTGGACTTG
This sequence comes from Meta bourneti, assembly GCA_933210815.1. Lineage (NCBI taxonomy): Eukaryota > Metazoa > Arthropoda > Arachnida > Araneae > Tetragnathidae > Meta > Meta bourneti. Next base: position 52,893,496 of record OW119928.1, read on the forward strand.
TGCTTTTCATCATGTTGGATTGTTTCGTCGTTTTGTTGGAGTTGCCATGGTAATGAATTACTGGTAGTGCCATCTAGTGGAGAAATTCGAAACCCTATTATTTTTAATAAAAAGGAATTTCTTGCATTCGAACTGGAGACCATAGGACCCGAAGTCAAGTGCGCTACCACTACTCCATTGGGACTTTGGTGTCAGTGGTGAATTAATGTAGTGTTCGATTTCTCTCTCTTTTGGACTTGTATTTTTTCTTAGTACTAGGAATGGGCTATTTTTAGAAAATGGTTTGAATAATTGCATGGCGGTTTTAATAAATGCTTTTACAAAATGACTTGTAGCGCCATCTAGTGATTTTAAAAGTAATTAATCTAAGGAACAAATTGATTTCTTAATGTTTTTTCTTTATTCATAACCAGTGACGTCAGTGTGTTTACGTTTGGGACTTGGATTTTTTTTCCTTCTGAGATTTCGATGTGACGTCACGATTATGTCCATCGAGCAAGTCTGAACTTGAAAAAGCCAAGTCTGAACTTGAAAAAGCCTACTCACAGTACATTTCCTACGCAGGTTACGCGGAGGAATACATGAAATGGACGAAAAGGAGGACAGGAATGTGACATCATTACCGTTTCGTCGAATCGGAGTAGCAATTGCTTTTAGTGAATCATAACACCGTATGATTACAACATGAATTAGAATTAATTACTGTGCTATACCAGTCAATCTATTCAGTTCTGTCGTCGAGCCCGAGTGCACGCACACATCGTGTCCATTTTAATTGTGATATTTGCTGCTTGGTTCCTTGACGTTTCGTAAAATGACCACAACTACACTACTGGCCACCCAAATTGCAACACCAAGAAAGACAAGAGATATCACAACAAAATTTACTTTGTAGATAACATGTTGAACAAGTATCAAATGATTAAATTTATAGACTTCTGTGAAGTGTGGTTCCTGCCAAAATCAGTAGCCAGAGTAGCCGCCATTGTTGGAGATCACCGCTGCCACACGCCTCGGCATTGATTCAAAGAGACTTTGGATGTGTTCTTGGGGTACAGCAGACCAAGCAGCTTCCACACGTTGCCAAAGTTGATCTGGTGTGGCAGCTGGGGATGTATTCTGGGTCAATCGTTGAGCAACCATGGACCACATGTTTTCTATCGGCGAAAGATCCGGAGAGCGAGCTGGCCAGGGAAGCAATTCAATCTGGCGATTGACGAAGAACCCTTGGACAATGCGTGCCACGTGTGGTCGCGCATTATCCTGTTGAAATATGGCTGTGGGCAAGCCCTGAAGGTAAGGAAGGACAACTGGCTCTAACACCTCGGAGATGTAGCGCTGGCTGTTTAAAGTACCGGCAATGCGTACTAGAGGAGTGCGAGAGTGATATCCAATACCGCCCCATACCATAATACCCGGTGCAGGACCAGTGTGGCGGTGCATAACGCAGCTGTTCAGCATCCTCTCTCCACGGTGTCTCCAGACTCGAATCCGACCATCGTGGTGTTGCAGACAGAAGCGTGACTCGTCAGTAAAGACAATTTCATTCCATTCTGCCGTCAACATCCTTCTTTCATCGCACCATTGGCGGCGGAAACGTCTGTGGTTCTGCGTCAAGGGTAAACGAAGCAATGGACGTCTTGCGGACAGACCACTCTGCTGTAAACGGCGTCGAATGGTACGCGCAGACACTGGATGATGCGGTACAGACTGAATGTGCTGTGCTATGGTTCGTGATGTGTGTATGATCCGTCACTGCCATACGCACAATATGCCTGTCATCACGTGAAGTGGTGCACTGAGGTGGATGCGATCGAACACGTCGGTCCGTCGTACCCTCCTGCATCCAACGATCACATATCCGCATTACAGTTGTTTGGTTTCGTCCAACACGACTACCGATTTCCCTGAAAGATAATCCACAATCTCGGTAGGCCACTATCCTTCCTCTGTCGAACTCGGATACTTGATCAAAAGATGATCGCTGTTTTCTACGAGACATAATTGATCGTTTTTTTGAAAAAACCACAAGAAAAACACAATTGCCGTACTTGAAATCGTCGAAATCTCCAAGCCTTAAATAGCGCTTTGAAGTGGCGCCACAGGCGCACGTGATGTGCGCCTGCGCTGAAATTCTAATCATTTGCATATCTCACCTCCGCTAATGCATGTTGTAAATTTCATATTATTTGCATGCTTCCTTCAGGGTGTTGCATTTACGGTGGCCAGCAGTGTAGCTATAATAAGAAGCAAAATCTTACAGAAAATATGCCGACTGAAGGAAGCCACAAGAGAATTAAGAATGTATATAAAGTAATAGTATTATTTTGATTAGTTATGATTTTAAGATTTAATCTTTATGAATTTTTACTTGTTTTACATGTAATTGATATCTTATAATTTTAATCTTATTTTTTCAGGGTGGAATCTTTACAGAAGATGGAATTCCAGAAGAGATGTTTCACATCGGAGATTCCATATTCGTTTATCCAAATACTTTCGATGTGCACCAATACGTTTGTATTGGTGCACATCAGACGGTTTACAAAGTATGGATCAACTTTCTATCCGACGAAAGAAGGTGTGACACTCTACCCTGGATGGATTGAATTCATCATGAAACCTGGTGCTTTACCACAAGAACCTCGTGATCTGAGAGGAGGTTTTTTCTTACTCGAAGATGAATTCAAAGTTGATAGTGTGGACTTCGAGAACTTTACATTCATTCGATTCCAAACTACACAAAGTGATGACACCTTGAAAAAAAGCATAACTCTCTCTTCTCAGTGGACTGAAATGAAACAGCAATATAATTTTATTGATGCGAGTGTCTTGGATCATGTTTATGGCACTATGGATCTTTTGAGTGCCTACAAGACTTTCGAACAATGTGTGAACATCGATGAAAGTTTGCCGGACTCTTTAGATGTTAGTCTTGGGACTCAATGCCTGATAGAACTGCTGAAAGATTCATTGAGCCATTGCCTGAAAGAAAGAGGTTTGAAAGAACCCGAATTATTATCTGAGGAACTATGGGCCAATAAGGTCGAGAGTTTTAATTCTGCAGCATTTTCTTTGGAAGTTACTGAAATCGTCGATTCTTTTTACCACAGATTGTGGGAACATAAAGACTTTTTGTGCTTGTCAAAACCTGCAATGTATGTTACATCACAATTTTTAAAGGACATTCGATTAAAAGATGTTCTGAGAGAGGTAAGAAATGTGCTCTGTCCTCCATATACTTTTGAATATTTTGACGATTGTAACTGATTCATTGTATTTTTTTCTGTGCACAATATGTTTAAATAAAATAATTGTACTAGCATTTCTCTTTGGTGTTTTATTTTCTCATAACTGATTGTCTTAATATTTTGTACTTGATTATTTTTTTTCAATTTTTTTTTTTCAGTTTTAACCTCTTAAAAGAAAAAACTTTATTTCCTTTTATACTTAGTAGTGGAGATTGTCGTGAGGAGTATATAAATACTGTATTTCTTAAAATTTTGACAGTCATTATGAATATCAGCATTAGGTTAGACCACAACCGCTGTTGCAATGGAAGAAATTCTGAATCAGACATATCGGAATCTCAAACTTCCCGGCAGCTTTGGTGGTATCAATGCTTTTTACAGCGTGCTTTAAAAGGTCGCGTGAAAAGAAAACAGATAAAGAATTGGCTACATACGAGATTCGTATACTTTACACAAGCCTTTACGGCACAAATTCCAGAGAAATCGTGCAATAGTAGGAGGATTAAACGATCAGTTTCAATCTGATTTAGTGAATATGCAATCTCTCGCCCCTCATAACGACGGGTATAAGTATTTACTTACTTGTATTGATATTTTGTCTAAGTTTCCAGAAAAATTTTTGACTCGATTGAAATCATTATAGGGACGCACACTGGTCGTTACGTCTCATTTGAACGCGGAAAGTTGATAGTGAAACTACATTTTCGCTTGAAACAAATCATATAAAAGAGTGTTCCTTTCTGAATTGATTCATTTTTCATTTTCGCATTCAAGAAAAGAAATAGCATAATGTTGGTGCCTTACACGTGTTGTAGTAAAAAGTTCGGAGATTATTATTCAGAGCAAATTGGAAATGGCTTGCCTTACTATAAAGGCGTTGTTTTTCAGAAAGGGCACGGAATAGGAGGATTTTTTGCAAAACCACATCTCAGAGCATTACATTTTTTGATTAGTGGTGCAAAAACGGTTGGAAAAGAAGCCTTACGGACAGGAACAATGGTTGCTAATGACGTGTTATCAGGCGAAAATTTCAAAATATCAGTTAAAACGCGTGCAAAATAAACTGGGAAGAAATTAGCGAGAAAGGTGGTTAAGAAAGTAGAATGAGATGATTGGTCATGGAAAGTTTAAAAGGAAGCGCAAACCCTCGAAACGTGTCATTTCATCTAAAGTCAGGAAGGTACAAGGACGTGATACTTTCGACTCGTAACACCATGGCTTTTCTACTAAAAGATTCTCCAGAATGTGCAAAATCAGAACTAGAATTATTCTCTTTACCTCCAACACAAACTGTCATCGAGAGAGGTCAGTGGGTTGAATGTTGAATTTCATCCCCTAGCCAATTTTTCTGGTGGAAACCCTATCGAATTCGATGTCTCTGGAAGCGGAGACGAATACCTCGATTTGTCACAGACCCAATTATATGTTAAAGTTAAAATTTTAAAAAGTGACGGCAAACCAATCACAACTGAAAGTAAAATAGGCCCTGTAAATCTCTTTCTGCATTCCATATTTTCTCAGGTGGATATCAGTCTAAACAAAAGACCCGTTTCCTCCAGTAATAACACTTATCCATACCGAGCCATGATAGAAAAATTACTGAATCATGGTTATGATACTAAAACTTCTCAATTGTCTTCAGAACTATTTTTTAAAGATACCACAGGTCGTATGAATGTTTTTGATACCGCAGATGCTCAACCTAACGGTGGATTTAATCAAAGGACAGAAAGGTTTAAGCTAGGCGAATCGGTGGATATGATTGGCCGTATGCACTTGGATATGTTTCATCAAGAGAGACTCCTTTTAAATATGGTGGATGTGAAAATTAAGCTTATACGCAGGTAAACCGGAATTTTGTTTGTTGGGAGACGGGGAATTTAAAGTTTCGTTGGAATATGCTTCCTTGTTTGTTCGTAAAGTCAGAGTGAGCCCCGATGTTGTTATAGGACATGCAAAAGATTTGGAAAAAACAGCAGCTAAATACCCCATTAGCAGAGTACTGTGTAAAGCTTATTCCATTCCGGCTGGTAATATGAGTTTTGTTTAAGATAACATTTTTACGGGACAGATGCCTAACTGCATTGTGATTGCCTGTGTCGATAACGACGCGTTCAACGGACACTATAAGAAGTCACCCTTTGAGTTCAAACATTACAATATTAATTTTATAGGAGTCTATGTGGATGGTCAGCCCGTGCCTCATAACCCACTCCAACCAAATTTTGAGAAAGATCAATTTGTAAGAGCATATAAGAATTTATTTACGAATGCAGAAAATAGAGGCCTGTACCTCTCAAGGTCAGAATTTTCGAAAGGTTATTCTTTATTTTGCTTTGATTTATCCCCAGATTTGTGTGATGATTCACATTTAAATCTTGTTCGACACAGTAACTTAAGAATAGAAATAAAATTTGGAACTACGTTACAGCAAACAGTTTCATTGTTGGTGTATGCTGAATTTGAAAATTTAATGAAATCAACAAAGCTCGAAATATACTTTATGATTTTGGGAACTAATGAATTCATCACAGATTCATAGAATCTTATCTCGTGATACTATTTCGGCGAGATATTATGGTGGTGTTTATCCCTCAGATAAAATACCAACTATTGAAAAGTTTCCCTCTGCTATAGTGCTCAATACTGATAAACATGATGAGACGGGGACTCATTGGCTTGTTGTGTACGTTCAAGATAAAAACACTGTTGAATTTTTTTTATTCCTATGGATTGCCTTCCGACGCATTTGGAAAGACATCGCAAAATTTGTCAAGAAATTTCAATACGTTCAATGGAACAAGGTTCCATTTAAAAGCTTAACGTCTAATGTATGTGGACACTATTGCATTTATTTTATTAAACGATGTCAAGGAATTTGTATGAAATTTATTATCAATCAGCTAGCAGGAAAGAAGAATGATTTTAGAATACTTCAATTTGTCAAAAAAAAGATACGGTGTAACCATGATTTTTAAAAAATAATAAAATTTGTTTTATTGCCAGATATTGACTCATTTTTATTTACTTTTTGATACTTTTTAGATGTGTTTTATTTTTTTCTGACAAATGGGTTTTTTTTTGGGGGGGGGGGTAAAATTCAAGAGTTTAAAAGGGGTGACGTAGGAAAAAGAGAACATTTTGTTAAAAATATTCACCAGAGTAAGTCCTACGAAAATGGAAAGTACAAAAAGTCAAATAATAGTTACATTATTTATTTTTTCCTATGTTTGTTTTTCTGTTTTTGTTATCTGGAGCTGTTTTTATCGGACTAAAGATCAATCACACAACTTGTTTCAGAATGAAACGACACTTGACATATGTAAAATATATCAAAGCATTGATTCAGTTGGATGCATCAAATGCAACGAATTTTCCAACCTTTACTTCAACAACTCCGATTGTGGGAAAGAAATATGTGATTGCGTTCAAAATGCTTTAAATGTCTTTGAATACCATTGTTTAGAATTTACTTAAAACATTGTTGATTCGTTCAGCGAGTGTCATCTCGTAGCAAACACAATTAAAAAGTGCACAGACATGTTCTGCAAACTATAAAAGTGGAAACCTCAGCAATAAATTTATTATTATAGAATATGGAACTCCCCAGGTTAGTTCATCCTTCGACATGCCTCCTCAGTGGGCCTACAGGATCAGGGAAAACTGTTTTTGTAAAGAAACTGATAGATCACAAAATGTTCCATCCAATGCCTACACATATTGTCTACTGCTACGGAAGTTACCAATCTATTTTTAATTCTATGAAAAATGTTAATTTTGAAGAAGGTTTGCCCTCCAACCTTAGTTCCATTTGATATGCTTTAATTATAATAGATGATTTGATGGTAGAGTTATCAAGTGATACTCGCTTAAGCAATCTTTTTACAAAAGGTCACCTTTTACATCACCGAAATCTTTCAATCATTTTTATTACGCAAAACTTTTTTCATCAAGGTAAAGAAATGAGAAATGTTCATTTGAATTCATATTACGTGGTTTTGTACAAAAATCCTAGAGATAAAAGTCAAATAATGCATCTAGCCAGACAAATGTTCCCTAGGAAAATCAAAGCTTTTCAAGAAATATTTGATGATGCTACCTCAACCCCCTTTAGTTATTTGCTCATTGACTTAAGACCGGAGACGACTGAACGATTACGGTTACGTACAGGGATATTTCCTGGTAATAAGCATTTTGTGTATGAACCTCGATAGGTCATTTCATGTTTTAGACGTTGCGTACGTAACATGTCTTCTCCTGTAGTGATTGATTTTGAAGGTTTTCAATTTAAGTCTGGGTGTTACATTATTAAAGAATTAGCTTTTTATTCCATCAACGAAGGACATCATACCTGTTGGACATTTCTTCCCCCTCACCCATGGAAGAGTTTATCGGTGTTTCAACAAAGGTGTTTCGCCTAGGTTATGTAACGACATCTCTGGGTAGCGTGGTAGATTCAAATCTACAGAGAACAGTCTAGCTTAAATAACAAACGATAATATTATTTTGAACAATTTCTTGACTATATTAGAATCTATTTACACGGCACTTTCACGAATTTCTATGCCTCTGCTAACTGGATGCGACAGGTTGTCGAAATCTCAGGTACATACGAAAGTCTCTGGGTGGGAGAAAAGTCTCTCAATTATATCTGGGTGAGATTCTATGCGTCGGGTGACGATTACAACAGATCAGCACCGGATCTTCACGGGATGACGGGTCGATTCAGGTTCCCTGCCGGACGAGAAGTCAGCACCGGATTCTTCGCAGGTCGTCGGTTCGGCACAATCAGGGGACGACACAGCTGGGGTCGTCGGGTCAGCACAAGGCGGGAACGGTATCTTTCCCAAACTCCAGTACGTTCCTTCGGTTTCTCAGGGTGAGAAAACAACTCCAAGCTATTTACTGGCTAAAGAGTTAGACCACTCGCAGGGTCGCTGGGTCGAGCCTCTCGGATGAGACCAAAGCAGGAGCTCGAGATGGGCAGCCTGCGCCAGGCTACAAGAACGCGTACTCTCAGGGTGAGAGAACCGTCTCCAAAAATAGATTAACTCCCTAAGGAGTTTGCCCGCTCAAAGGGTCGATGAGCCAAGCCGCTCGGACAAGAACACAAGCAAGACTCCCGATTCGACTCTCTTCGTTTCCCTTCAAACCTCGGAGCCTTTGTTCGCTAGTGGTTTTTGATTCGCTGTTGATCCGGCGACGACTGTCTGACGTAAAATGGGATTAGCTACTTAGCGCAGGTGGGCTTAATTATCTGGCAGGTGGACTTAATCACCTGGCAGGTGGAACCTAATCACCTGGGCATTCCGGAACGAATTCTCTTTGTCCGTTTTCGGTACAAGTCCAGACCGTCTGGTGCCAGAGAGATGGAAACACGTTGTCCGTGTTTTAACGACTCTGTCGGTGAGTTTGCCTTAGGAAGGTTAATTGAGGTGTCCATTAATGAATCCTCACAACCCCTCTCCCAAGAAAGATTTTATGGTATGGCAAAATCTATAAGGCAACGGTAGGACATGGCAACTCGTCACATCATTAGAGGCAACAATTTTAAGAATTTATATACAAAATTGTAACATAATTTCAACACTTAAATTTCAAGTTACATCTACTATTTACAATACTCTTACTTCTACTCTTGTGATACAATTATATTTTATCACATATGCTCAATCAAATACTGGGGTTTATTTGCAGTCTAAATGGTACTTTTGGTACGATTTAATTATCCGACAGCATTCTGCTCAGACAATCTGCGTGTTGGTTGTCCTTCCCAGCCCTATGGATGATCTGGTAATTGAAGGGCTGTAAAGCCAACGCCCATCTCATCAATCTCGGGTTATTCCCGGAGTTATTCTTTAGAAAGACTAACGGATTGTGGTCAGTTTCAATAGTGAAGCGTTGTCCGTCCAAGTAATGCCGCAGCTTTTTAATTGCGTAAATAATGCCTGCGCATTCTTTTTCGGTAGTGCAGAATTTCTTTTCTGTGTCGGTAAACTTCCGACTTAAATATAATATTGGGTGATCAACTTTATCTGGCCCTTTTTGTGCTATGATTACCCCGGTTCCTTGGTTGGAAGCGTCAGTTTGGAGGATAAATTCCTTTGAGAAGTCTGGGGCGTACAACACCGGCTTCTCAGTGAGTTTCGTTTTCAAGTCCCGGAAAGCTGAGTCACATTCCGCAGACCACTCTCCCTCCTCCCTCCTATTCTTTCCTTTTAATGCCCTCGTTAATGGCTCGGCTATTATGGCATACTTTGGGATATACCGGGCGTAATATCCACTCGAGCCTAAAAATTGCTTGATCTGTGTTTTATTCCTGGGTGTGGGGAAATCAACTACAGCTTGGATTTTCGCCTCAGTCGGAGTTCTACATCCACTCCCTACCATATGTTCCAAATATTTCACACAGCTCTGTGCGAAATTGCATTTGGCAGGTTTAATTGTTAATTTTGCGGACGCGATTTTCTTTAGAACCACATCGAGGTGTTTGATGTGTTCCTCCCAAGTTTGCGAAAATATAGCTACATCGTCTAAGTAGGGCACACAGAATTCATCTAAACCTTGTAAGAGTTGAGCCATGAATTTTGAGAAGCAATATGGGCGTTTTCTAGTCCGAACGGAAGAACTAGTGGTCGATATGACCCGAATGGAGTCACGAAAGCGGCCAACCTTTGTGCCCTAAGACTCAAGGGTATCTGCTAATATCCCTTGGTCAGATCTATGACCGTTATATATTTTGCGGCTGCCACTTGTTCGATTCGCTCATCCATATTAGGCAGCGGATAATATTCCGTTCTAATGATGGAATTTAATCAACGATAATCGACACAAGGGCGAGGGTCACGTCCTGGACTCTCTACCAAAATCATGCGGAAGTGCTATCTGACTCCCCGATCTCAATGATTTTTAAATCCAACATCCTCTTAATCTCTGACTTTAGGATTTCCGTTTGTCTAGGAGAGGTGCGGTAGGGTTTTGATCTAACGGGTTTGTCACTAATTAAATCTATATCATGTTCGATGAGATTCGTCCTACCGGGATTATTTGAAAATAATTTCCTATGGGATTTTAACAATTTCCCAAGTTCATTGATTTGATCCTGCGTGCATCTCTCTTCCAATTTAATATTTTTCACTACCTCTCCGAAATCAAAAATATTCGGATCTGCTACCGGATACTGAATATCTAAATCCGATTCCAAGGTTTCGTGAGAGAATACTTCGCTCATCAAAACATTTATGCTTTCCATACTCCAACCAGGTCCTCGGCGCTGTCAACGGGGGTATCATACACAAGTGACTTGATATGCCCCTTAAAAAGTAGTCAAGGCATGATAGATCCGGTGATCGAGCAGGCCAATGCACCGGACCACCACGCCCGATCCACTGTTGGCCAAATGTGGCGTCTAAGTGGTTACGAACATCACGGTTGAAATGGGCGGGGGCTCACTGTGCGGGGGCTTCAATGTGCTGGTACCACATTGAAGTTTGCATCGATGCAGAAACGTGTTCGTTGTCCAACATTTGTGGTAACATTTGCTCCAAGAGGACCAAGTAGTTTGTACTTGTCAGACGATGAGGCAACAGGTACGGTCCGATGTGGTGATCCCCGCAACGCCGGCCCAAACATTTACCATAAAACGCCACTGTGCTGCACGACTTCGTGTCGCATGGGGGTTCACCACCGACCACACATGGGCGTTATGAGGATTGAAGATTCCCTCCCTTGTGAACATCGCCTCATCTGTGGACAGCATAGAGGCTGGAAAAGGGGATTTGTAGCGCGCTTTTGCAGATACAATTGTGGAAATGCTATCCGAGGTGCATAATCACCTTCAAGTGCCTGAACGCGCTGTACGTGATAGGGATGCATGTCATTTTCACGCAGAATCCTCCAGACAGCAGAATATCCCGACAAGCTGCGTTATACCTCGCTTACTCGAACTTGGACTGTCCTGTACCAGATCTAGCACAGTCTCCGCAATTTCCGAAGTACGTACCGTTTGTTCACGACTCATAACGGCTCTCTGGAAAGAACCCCTGTCAGATAACCGTTGGTGCAGGCATCCAAACATGCTATGGCTTGGAGTACGCCTCATCGGACATCGTTGCGCGTACAAGTGCTGTGCGGCTCGCCCACTGCACTCAGCGGCACCGTATGCCAGATGCATATCCGCTAGCTCCGTGTTCATATAATCAGCCATCCTACAACCGCTGCGTCAGTGTGAAAGGAAGAGTCTCTGCAAGAGAACTAAGGATGGGCAAAAAAAAGAACAACCTGTTCTTTTCACCTGCTCTTCAAAAAGAACGGGAACAGCCTGTTCCCACTTTTCACAAAACCCCATTCTCCGTTCTTTTTGTAAAAAAGAAACATTCGAATTTTTTTCTACTTCGATTAAAACATTAGGGATTTGGGAAAGTTGCAAAGAAAGTAGTTTCTCTTTTCTCGAATTTTCTAAGTTCTCTAAAAAATTTCGTATTTTCTAAATTACGCTAAGTCCGAAACAGAGCTGTTCATCCTATAGTTCTTGACTCACTGTTTCCTGTTCATTCATTCACCCGTTCTCTGTCCATAAACTACTCCCTGCTCTGAGACTACTTCCTTTTCGGGAATTGATTCCTGCTCTCCAACCGTTCCGACCCTGTTCTCAGTTCTCGGAACCTGTTCGCAGTTGTCGGAGCTGTTCCCGACTGAACCGATGTTTGATGAATTTGTGAGATTAGCGTAATAATTGTGAAATTTTATAATTGTTAGGCAATGACATGGTGATGAATTTTTAGTTTTAAACAAATTTAAATTAAAAAAAAATATTACTCATCAAGATTTTGCTGTCCAGCTTTCTCTCTGGTGGTGTCGTTTCTGCTCGTTCTTAGGATTTGCAATGCTTTTAACTTTATTTTAAAACTAAATTTTACAAAATGAAAAGCAAAATTTCAAATATGTAGGCATATTTCACTGTGAAAGGGAGATTCGGATCGGGTGTCATACTCTCTCTATCAATTGAAAAGGGACCTCATTAGGTCATCTATTACGATTTTAAAGACATCTCGGAAACAAGCATCCCACCATAAAACTAATGTGTTGAAAAGCGAAAGCGATTTTTTACTTGTATTTTTCATGTTTTAAACGTGTTCAGATAGATTATATAATAATTAACCTGTTTTTCTAACAAATTAATTTCACTTTCCAAGTGGTAATCGCGGTATGCGGTTTTTAAGTATTTATAATCTTTTCAAGGTATTTAAAAGATTATAAATACTTTTATAATCTTTATCTAAGAAAGATATAATAAAAATTAAGAAAGATATAATAAAAATTAAGAAAGATATAATAAAATTAAAATCTTGAAAAGATATAATAAAAATTAAGAAAGATATAATAAAATTAAAATCTTGAAAAGATATAATAATTAGATTATAATATCTTTTCAAGGGCAACTCCTTATTGCATAACGTATTCAAAATTACGTGATATTGTCCTCTTCGGGATGGATCACGAACCGTCGTTTTGTTGACTTAAATGACCCTTTTGTTGACTTAAAAATATTAAAATCTAAAAAAATTATTGCTTTCGTTTGCGAATTTGTTGTCCTAGGCACCTCATATTTGTTTGGGATCAGTGGTTCAGATGTGAGACATAATTAGTTGCCACTGAGGACCCAGAGAGAATTTAAACGTTTCGATTTGCTAGAGCTTATACAAATGTACGGATATATTCTGATTTTCTTTTCTTAATTACTTATAGTTTGGCGCAGCTTGGACAGACTTGCTCCTTGCGCCATAAAAAAATCAATCAATCGATTGACAATACTAAGATTCCAATTTATCTTTCGTTTTCTTTCTGTCAAAACTAGAGAAAAACTCACCAATAAAAAAGCTAGCAGAAGAGTCATTTTTATTTTGTTTATATATGCATGCCTACATTGTACTAACAAGATATGTCAACAAAATTTGGTCTCTTTCTGTCTATCGCGAAAACTGCTGGCGCTACATAGTCTAGGAGGAGGAACAGGGCTTGCTGCTGTGGAGTACGTGGGCCGGAGAACCTAGGCCGATAGCCTTCTATCTCCTTCAGAAGTTGGCGATGAACAGAACGGTGGTGAGTTTCTCAGAACATTTATAGAATCAAGCAGGGTTTGTGATGAGGCAGAGGGGTGGAGGGGCAGAGCACCAATGAGAATGGATGGATTTCTTAGGAGCCAGTGAGTCCAGGAGAGACTGAAGTTGGTTTCAAATGACAATAATTAACTAATTTAAATTAATAGTTAAAAGATAGTAGTGATCATAACAGAGACTTTAATTAAGGATGGCTTTAGGCCTTTTGCTGTTATCAGGATGACGAAAGTCATACCTGGGGATACGCTGGATGGCACGGTTATCAACGTTTTCAAGATTGTTATAGAATTGAATGGCTGTTTTACTGAAGAATTTCTTCAGTTCTGGAATGTGCAAGTCTTCGTGAATTTTAACGTTTCTGTAAAACCAGGGATAACCACTGATAGTACGTAGGGTAGAATTTGGAATAGATTCAAGTTTATTGAGGTTAGTTTTGGCTGCATATCCTCAAACATGACTGGCGTAGCTGATTATTGGTCTGAGCATGGTTTTATATATGAGCAACTTATTATCGATAGAGTTTTGAGTTCCTAGCAATTAAGGGGTAGATAGTGGACCTAGCAGCTAGGAATTTGTTTTTAAGGGAGGAGATATGATTTTTTCCAAGTTAAATGTGAGTCCAATATGACTCCAAGGTAGGTGCAATTAGGGGACCACGGAATTTCATTACTATAAAAATAAGTGGGGGAGGAAAGTTTTTTTTCTTGGTAAAAAGCATTGCTTGGCATTTGTCAACATTAGTTTGGATTTTCCAAGCAGTAAGCCAAGGTTCAAGTATATGTAGGTAAAGTGTTAGTGTGGCCATGACCTCAGTAAGATCGTGGTTTCGAGCTAGCACAGCTGCGTCATCTGCAGACATGCAGAGCATAAAGGAGCGATTACATGGTATGCCGTTCATATACAGATTGAATAGCTTAGGTCCTAAAATTGAACCTTGTGGCGTGCCAGCCTGAATGGCACAAGTAGTAGAGAGAGTTTTGTTCACACGAACGACAAAGTGCCTACCTATTAGGTAGGAAAGTAAAAGGTGTATGAGCGAGATTGGAAAGCCTAATGTTATGAGTGTAAATAAGACCGTTAATCCAAACCCTATCAAAGGCCTTGGCAATATCAAGGAAGATCTCGGCGGTGCTTTCATCATTGTTAAAGCCATCTATTACATGTTCAGTAACTCTGAGTAACTGATGGGTGGTGGAAAGCTGTTTCCGGAAACCAAATTGTTGAGGGATCTCAAGATAGTGGCTTTCCTACAGTAAGCTTCAAGCCGATTATTAATAATATATTCGGTAGCTTTACTGAGGATTGGGAGCAGGCTAATAGGCCTGTAACTCTCTGGGTTCGAGTCTGGTTTCTTTGGTTTAAGGATAGGGACGATAACAGCGGTTTTCCAGGATTGGGGGAAATGTCGCAACAATAAAAAAATATAGCTGATAAGGTGGGTTATAATGAAGACAATCTTCAGAGGAAGTTTCTTCATCATAGTGTTAGAGATCCCATCAATACCAGGGCTCCTTTCAGTTTGATCTTCCCGATATAGCCCAGAACGTCAGAGGGTTTGGCAGGCTCAATAATGTCTGTTGGTGGAATTTTGAGAGAATTTGAGATTGAGTTATTTACAATTTGGATTGTAATTGATTGAATGTGATTTTCACTTTCTTGAAACTGACGTTCAAGACTATCTGATAGAAGTTCGGCTTTATCGGTGTCAGTGTAAGCTGTGTTAGTCAGACCTTTAAGGGGCGGAATGCGGTTGCTTGTTTTCTTGTATTTCTTCCCTGCCCTCCATAAGGAACTCTCTGGAGTCAGTGAAGTAATGTAATCAGTCCAAGTCTGGTGTGCGTGTTGTTTGATTGAACCTTTAAGCTTTTGCTGGGCTCGGTTTATGATTCGTTTGTCAGTGGGATCTCGTGTTCTTTGCCAAGTTTTTTTGGTATGGTTCTTGATTTTAATCAGTTGTCTAATTTGGGAGGGTAAGAGGCTGCCTTTAGCATCGTGCACGACACGTCCAGTCTCATGGTATGCACTTGTGATTGTGATCTCTGAAGCATTTCGAGTAGTCATTTGATAACAGTGGTTAACAGAAGAATAGGTTGAAGAACAGTTCTTTTAAAAAGAATGGAATAGAAAAGAACTGTTCGCCGAAAAGAACAGTCCATTCTTGCCAACAATGCTAGGAAATCCCGCGTCATCTACCGAGTCTGGAAAGCATTTCCAACCCAGCATTGCTATGGGATCCCGAATCGTCTATATATATATATATATATATATATATATATATAGTTGAATAATACAAAACATGGAGAAATTTAGGAATTTAAATTACAGAGTACCAAGAAAATTTCGAAAAAATGGAGAAGTGTTGGTGGATCAGGGTATATATGATAGTTCTGTTTTCTGGCTTCTATTTGACTATATTTATACCCCGGTATTTTGACTTTTTAGCCTTTTGGATTTTTGCTTGTCTGCATTTTTGGCCTTCTGGCTTTATATATATAAGCAAAGCCAAGCTACAAATGACTGATCGGACTACTGGCCCTACCATAAAAAAACGATTTTTGCATAAAAAATGAATGGCTTTGTGTTTGCAAAATGAAACTCGGCTGTACGACTTGTAGGAAAGTTGGAACTCTTGGAGTTGAAACGAAAATGGGAATGAAACTTTCCAAAGAATGGACCAACAATGAGATAACCTATTCTGGCAAAGATAAGAAGCAACAGTTGAGCTCGCTTCAAAAATATTTTTTGATCACAGAAAATTCTACTGCACGTAAAGCAACATTAAAAATAGTTGCTGAAAGCAAAAAAATGACTCTTGTGAATGTTTTTTAATGTCATTATCTCACGAAAAAATAATAACTGTAAAAGTTTTCGGACTGCATATAAAGTAGCAAAGGAAAATCAATCATTCCATCATTTTGAAACTGAATTTGATGTGCTAGAGCTGAACGGAGTTGAAATGGGTCTGCAAATGAATGTATTAACATTGTTAATCATTCAAGTGAAGAAATGAGGGAAAAACACACACTGTGGTTAAAGAAATTGTTCAATCCAATAAAATTTCATTGATAATTGATGAATCAACCACAATAAGCAAAAAAACTACTCCCATAGTTCAATGCAGTATCGAAGGTTTGGAGTATGAATTCACCAATAAATTTGTTTCTGGACTTGGTAGAACGAAAAAGTAACGACAAAAGGAATATTTTATTTTTACTCCAATCTCTTTTCTCTTATGGGATTACTAAAAAAAAATTTGGTTTCTCTTGCGTACGACGGCGCTACTGTGATGTTAGGGTGTAAAAGTGGAGTGAAAAAATTGCTGTCAGAATGTTTTCCTTCCATTATAGTTTGGCATTGTGCTAATCACAGACTAGAATTATCAGTACGTGATGCCGTCAAGGAAACTTAAGGTATTTTTTTTTTGGTATTTTCAATTAACGTCACACTGGAGCAACACAAAGGGCTATTGGGAAACTTAACGAATAAATAGATTAAAATCATTTATTGATAACCTTTACGTCATATACCATGCTTCGGCAAAGAATAGTCGAGAGTTGCATTTATGTGCAGAATTATTGGCTGAACTGCCGGGTTTGTTGAATTGCGTTTTATGGCGCAAGGGCCATATGCTGCCATGCTGATCCAAACAAAAAAGACAGAAAACATCAAGTAATGGCACAAGAAAAGTTTTACTAACACAGAAGAGAGAAATACACCTAGGGAAGAATCAAACCTGATAGGAATCAAATCTGCGCAGCCTACAACTCACAGATTAATCGAAGTTTTGTTAAGCCCATAAGTAGAAAGTCACGGAACACGTCTGAAAATATTTACAAACGAAATGTACGTTTAGTATTATAACAATTGCATCGGTTGCTGAAGCAAACTAAAACCCCCTCTATGTGCTAGGTGACTTTGAATGGGAAGGGACTGGACAAGACGAGAAAAATCTCTTATCTTCGCCTAGACATAAATAACCTAGGAAATATTTGGACAGGAAGGGTCCATTTCCACCTGGTGTATTAGCAGTGACAGGTCTCGGGGAATCCGAACTATTTTAAATATTAATCCTCTGAGCGTCATGAGATTTCTTAGTAATGTAGTGTTGCTTTTACTACACAACACATAATGACTAAGTAACCACATCTACGATGAAAACTGGTTAGAAGTCATGAGATAAGATTATACTTTTCAGAACGGAGATATGCTTGTGAGCCTCTCAGAGGGTTAAAAATAATCAAAAGTACGCACTGAAGCTCATTTACTGAGCATCAATCGAAGTTTCGTGTAGCACATAGGTAAAGTGCATGTAAATACACTACCGTCCATAAGTTTGGAAACACCCTGCACATCCCAAAAATACTCAAGTTCCGACAGTTTTAAAATATTTTTTGTATTCAAATGTCATTTCTAGGGAATACAAATGTGATTCCTAACAATGAAAAGATAATTTATTACAATAGTTAATCATATTTACTTGTCCAATACCTAAAAAGCTAAATTATTTCATAACATAGCTAGGAAAAGTTTCCGAAAAGCGCGACATAAGAGTAACAGCAAATTTTCTGCTGAATCACGTAGTTCTTCTCTTATTGCAAATTATCCAAAAATGCTAAGACTTAAATTTTGATACAATTTAATTTTTTTAATACTGTGTTTTGGAAACGTTTGTGGTGTTGTAATTTGGTGAATTTGATTCATTTCCGATGTACATACGACGCTAAAGCTTTTGGGTGGAACTTGGCAGAGTAAATATCGTTTTGGATCTAGTAGATATCGGATAACTTCAAAAGCTGAAGATAAATGTTTGATAGTCACATGCAAATGTAACCAATTCAAAACTGTTCCTGAATTACGTTCAAATCTCAATTTGTTACATAGCTCATGTGTTGACCTTGTCATCTGACCTTGGTTCAAGATTACGAGGTGTTGTCATAGACGTGAAATGTAAGTAGACTGAGCATCGCTTTGCGAAGAGCTTCAAAAGTTTCACCAACATATGGCTAGTAGTCACGCGACTGCTACGCGAAAATTCAACTTGGTTGATTGATTTGATTTTTTATCGCTTCTCTTGGCGACATAACATTTACTTGTAAAAAGTTAGCTATGCGAATGTGTATAATACTGCATATAGTTCTTGAATTTGAGTTACGTTTCAACATTATTAGACGATGTGAATGTGCATACTACTGAATATTTATTCAATTGGTGTAACTTTTTAACGTTTTTAGTAATTTGAGCTGTTATATAATTAGTTGACGTACTCGTTGGGATCAAGTTTAACTAGCATGTATACAACAAAAATCCGTACGTGTAAAATAAATACGTTGTAGTGAATAGATTGATTGCAGGCCCGGAGTTCAGATACGGCCCTCGGGACAGGTTTAACCGGCCCTCAAGCCGAATAAGCCCTTCGGATATGTTTACCCGGCTCGCAGACCAGATATGGCCCTCCAAATTTTTATCAGGACCGCAGTTCAGATACGGTCTCCGGACAGGTTTACCCGGCCTACAGTCCATATACAGTCCACCAAATAGGTTTATTAAGACAGCAGACCAGATACTGGACATGTTTAACCTGCCCGCTGTCCAGATACGGCCCTCGGGACACTTTTACCTAGCTCGCAATCCAGATACAATCCTCTAAATATTTTTTTTATCAGGCCCAGTCCTTCAATTCGGCTTAACCAGCCTGCAGTTCAGATAGGGTCCTCCACACAGATTTACCAGGCCCGCACTCGAGATCGGTCCAGTAGTGCTGGTTTGATTTATCGCTGGACTGTTTGCTACCTTTTGCAATTATATATTAAGAGAAAATGTCAAAAGGGTTAGGGGATGCTCACAAGTATATCGTCACTGGTTCAAATTTTGTACAAGATAGTTGTCCTAAACCTGACCTTTACTTAAATATATTATATATTTTTCTTTAACAACTCTATTAGGTGTTATGATAATTATCTTAAAGATTTGATAACAGAAAATCATTCAAACTTTCTTTTTTAAACTTAATAAGGTTAACACGAGTTAGAATAAATTGAAAAATAAATGCACAAGTTAAGAAATGACTGCCTCAATAAATATTTTACTGATGAATAAAATAAAAATAGTGAAAACAGATAAAGTTGCGTGCTCAAATCAAGTCCGGGTCACCACTGAAAGCCTTTCATTTATATTATGGGTTATTAATTGATTATGTTTTCATAAATGCAAATTTATTTAATTAAGGGGGGGGGGTTAGGGCAGTTACGCATAAAAATATTATTAACATGAAAAGTTATACGTATAATCTTTACAAGATGGAACCATATACTTGTAGTTTAGCTATTTTTAAAGCCCAATTTTAAATTTCTGGTTCAAAAACTAAATAAGTCCCACCCGTGTCTATATCTGGTTTTTAAATTTATCAAATTGATCATGAAAATTACTCTTGACAATTTTCATGACCTTAAGTGTGTGCAAAAGTGCAGAATTTTTAATATTAAATTTGTATTACTTATTGTGTGCGTGTGAAATCAATATTTTATAAATACGAAAGGTAAATAAGAAACATTAAACTTCTAAAATTTATTGTCAAATTCATCACATTTTAAACCACTGAATAAAACTCATAAAGAAACATGTAGCCATTTACTAGCCACCTTCTTTCTTCATCTTTGAGAAAACTAATAAATGGAACAAAATGTTTTTTAAACATAAGAACTGAATAATGAATTTTTAGCAGATACACATCTTTATAAGTTCTTATTAGAAGTATATATAAGTATAAATTGTTTTACTTATAATTCTAAAAATCAGAAATACAAAATTATGTTTATAATTTGAAGGACAATAATTTAAGAGTTTAAGTTATCACAAATTTAATGCTTTAAAAAATAATTTTTTTTAGTTTAAAATATTGTAGAAAATAAATGTTTCGCTCGATCGAGGATCATGTTTTATATGTGCAGAAATTTTCACAAATGTATTTAATTCGTTCAAATACTCTACTCAGAAAAAAATCAAAAAGTGTCCCCTTTTAGGTAGAAAACAAGAGTGAAGGATTTCATTTCGCTGTGGAATGCGTTTTTATCACCACCAAGCTTATTTATCGAGTTAAAGAACGATATAAACATTGAAATGTTCACAAATATTGTTTGAAACAACCCAAAGTTCAATATTATTTGTATCAAGATTAAAACGTGTAAGGAAGAAAGATGAATCTGGTTTAAAAGTGGAAAATAATTAGATTTTAATGTTAAGTTTATTTAAACACTAAGCAAAAAAATCAGGGTGCAAATTTTTACAAAAGGAACTTTTCCAGTTGCGCGGATTGTTTGGAATTAGTACAATAGAAGTTTCATTTCTTTCTCTAATTTTTTGCTTTCCCAATTTGCTATATCGTATGTTTCATTAACAAGAATAAAAATACGCCAAAGCAGGTACAGTATTTCAATTTCCGTTCAAGCACTGTTTTTGTCTTTCACATAAGAGAACGGCAATTTGTTTTTCGCCATTCCAGTAGAAAGTTATATGTTCAAGGAAAATTATTTGAAAGAAAAGCTCTTTTGTCAAATGGCAATCTTATAATGAAAGATTTTACATATATTTTAAAACACGAACAAAAAGGTTCCCTAAAGCGCATAAATGTGGTTCACATTTATAATACGGTTTATGAAATGATTTAATCCTATTTTAAAAAAAATCGATTTTATTTAATATATAATTCCTAAAAGTTTCAGATGGGTAGATACAAAACAATTTTGTTCAGCAAGAAATAACAATTTAAATTATTACTTTCGTTCATGTTTTCAATTCATAACCTATTTATTGTATAAGACGAAAGAATATAGTGCTCCTAGTTGGCGGCAAAAAATGATCGCCAAGACAGAGAACGATTTCACATACATTTTTAAAGTTTGGTTTATTATTTTTAATATTTTAAGCCCTTATAGATGTACAATTCACAAAAACACACTCGAGCATCAGTTATTTTTATAGAAACATTATTTTAGATATATATTGATTGCAGATACATGAAATCTTTTTTTATAGAACTGGAAATGTCCTCAGGTTGTATTAAGAATTCCAAAGTTAGAACATCTATTTTGATCATACTAGCAAATACTGAAAAACACAAAAAAACAAATGTAAAATACAAGTAAATCGCTCACCTGTGAAAGTAATGTTTCCACCTTTAATAAATTTGGAAAATATCCATATGCATAGCACGATAGAACCATGTTAGCTTTCACTTTCAATGCATTTGCTATGGAAGAAGGAATGAGCAAACCATATGCGCGTTTTAGAGAAGACTCTAAGGATCACGTGACTACTGTTTTTGGTCACATGATCATGTGGACATAAAAGGGTTGCCATAACTCACTCTACTTTTATATCTCCTCTATGGGTGTTGTCTTCGGATTTGATCCCGGACCGTCGCCAATAGTCCGTTATGTTGTTCCTATAGAGGTAGCAGTCACGTGACTACTAGCCACATGCTGGTCCCACTTTTTGAAGCTCCTCAATAGCGATGCTCAGTCTACTCATATTTCACATCTATGGTTGTTCCAGTGCGATGTTAATTCCCCTACCTACGCTTGTTACGAAGTGCATCAATTTCATTGACGACCACAATAAAGAGAAAATTGCAAGAGAACACAGTTTAAATGGATATATGGCAATAAAAAATTCTCCTCTAGAAGCTATTAACAAAAAGAAACTACTGTGGGACAGAAAGAATCAAATTGTACATTTGGAGTCTGAAAAAGGGTTCTATTCATAGATGAATCCAAATTTGAACTTTTGGCAATAAGAGAATGAAGTTTGTCCGTCTACATCCGGTGAACAGATGAAACAGTGTATATTCCCACTGCCAAGTATGGAAGTGTTTCTGTGATAGTGTGGGACTATTTAGGAGGCAATGCATTTGGCAATTTATTCAAAATCAGTGGAATTTTGAATCAGCGTGGCTACCATAACATTCTATAACGGAGAGCAATAACATGTGAGAAGCGCCTGATTGGTGGTGAATTTGTTTACCTGAAAGATAATGACCCATAACATTCTTCCAAGTTATCTTTGAATTATATTGATAAAAAAGAATCAGAGAGCTTAAAATAATGCACTGGCCATCCCAGAATCCTTATCTCAATTCGCTTGAGTTTTTGTGGGATAAACTTGACCGGAAAATCCGAAACCAAAGTCTTTCGAACATAAATCAGCTGTGGGAAGCTTTACTGGAAGGATGGATACAAATAAAACTAATAAATATCGAAAAATTGCATGTAAGAATCCCTCGAGTATGCAACAGTGTGATAAGAACGCGAGGTGGATATTTTGAAGATCAAAGATTTAGCCTAAAAATAGTACTCCCTCTTTATATTTGGTACGTAATTCAGTGAAATTACTTTTAATTTGAATAATTAAATATTCTATGTGGCATTATAGTATCGTATTTGTTGATATGGTATTGGGTTTTGAGCAAACATTTTCAAATTTGTGGACGGTAGTCGGAAAACAGTCACAAAAATCATCAAATGTAATGTACATTTAGCATTATGAATTTTCGGTTGGAATAGAAAACCGGGAGAAGATTGGGTCGAAATTATTTTCTAAATACGTGCCGGCTCATCCGTAAGTATTAAACGAGGGGGAAGATGCTTCTGTGTGTGTACTTTTCCTGTCCGTCCGGGCGGGAACCGAAGCCCAAGAGTAAGTGGAGGGGTGAGGGGTGCACGCGGTGATAATGAGAGCTCCTCGGGATCGATGCTTCTCCACCCACGCACTGACCTTTCTCTACCTCGCCCACTCCCTCTACAGACGGAGGAATGCTCCTTTTCGTCTCAAGAACACACCACTAGTCATCCTATGACAATTTTCCCTCTATGTCAACCATGGTGTAGACCTGTAACCATCCATCATATTTTAATTGCCCTGTACGTCTTTCAATGACCATCATTTTGGATTTTTCAAAAGTGCAATTCTAAATCGACAAGATTTGATCGAAGAAATCATCATTCAAAATTTTCTTACATGCCACTGGCGTTCTAATTTTGTTAACATGAGGGTTACCAGATTTTCGAATAGTGTAGTATTGCTACCCCACAACATACATAATGTCTGGATAATCACATCGATGGACTAAAAGAATTGTAAGATTCTACTGGACAAGAAGGTCGAAACTAGTTACAAGTCATGCAGGGAAGACTGCAGGTAAGTAGTTGAATTAACGTTGCACACATTAACGAGCAACACAACGAACTATCGGCGACGGTTCTCGATCAATCCCGAAGGGAGAAATCCGAGACTAACACCCCGTAATCCTGAACCACTGTCAGATGTCGAGGGAACACATGAGAGGCACACTACTCTCCAAACTTCCACACCACGTCAATGTGAGGACATCTGAGGCCACGACAGATTCAACGAGTACCAGCCCCTATATGCACGATGGTCTTCGGTCGGATTGAATTTGGAACTTGCAACCCTCCGGTTTCTAATCCGCGCTCTTCCGACCGGGCTACCACGTCCCCGGAAGACTGCAAGTTGGAGGGCAGACAGAGCTTTGCGTTTAAACCTTCTCAGAGGTTTAAAATAATAAATTCAGTATGATTTATGAATCTGCTTTTTCAAAAAATTTCAGAATCTAATTTTTCAAATTTTGAAAAAAAAAATCCAACTGTTCTCAATTTGAAAAAAAGTCGATTCGTGTCTGATTGATAATATTTTGAGAATGTTCTGCCAGGTAAGTTTACGTTCAAAAGACATGTGAAATTTCCAAACACGCGGATACATCCTAGTGCCACTATACAGAAGTAAAGGGCGAATGGGATTATGAGCGAGCGAAAACCTTTGAAAACCTGTTTTTGACTGATGAACTCTCATATTTTTCATGTCGCACCATTCTTCAAAAAGACAAGATCTTTTTTTAATATCTATTCAATTTTTATTGTTTTTATTTGGTCTTGCGCTTGGCCAACTTGACCTGCTTTTGGACCTTGCTCCAGAAAATACAGCCAATCAACCAACCAAGGGCTCCTCCAGGATTTCATTCTTAGAGAAAGAGGCTACTTGGGTAGCCTCTCTCTCTAAGAACGAAAGCTTTCTTTTTGGTATCTGAAATAATAAAAATAATTTATAAAAACAATGAGGTAAGTTATTTTCATAAGTATTTTATTAATCTTCATTATTTAATTACTGGATTATGTGCCATAACCACCTAACCAACCACCCAAACAACCATCATTATTTATTTATTCACAAAACTATAATAATTGATTCATAATTAATACTTAACTAAACCTTCGCAATATATTAATTTTGAATTTAATTTTTAGAAAATGTTTCTAATTAATTCTATTAGAAAAAGGGAGATCATGTTTGATTTTATATAAAAATATTTAAAAATAACAAAAAACACCAGCTTCAATCACATTTTCATCCAGAATATTACATACAAAATACGGCACTTTATCAAGGTGCATGAAAAAAATGAATTTCCTAAAAACAGTCTGCACTATTCAACTCGTCATTTTTATGGTTTTCCGGTTGGATCATAATATAGATTAGCGAAAAATAATTAATTGTCATAATTTTGGTAAAGCTTGGATACGTTATAATGTAATCATTCGTAATTGTAAAATCCAGGATACTGGTGCTGGCGTTCCTGTTTCCAGCAGTTATTGAAGAAATAAAGTATTAAAAAAAGATAAGAATTGTTATTTTTTTACTAGTCCAAAATAGATTTTATTATTATTTTTTTGCCTTGGTGTAAATTCTTTTACATTTTTGTATTTTTCTTGCAGTATATTCACAAACTGCACATTTTTTTGTCCGAAATTCTCTAAATTTGCTTGATTGTTCCCAAATCATAAAAGTATGTCAACATATTTGAAATAGATTAAATAGAACTAAATAGGAAAAAAATTAAAAGAATCCGGACCCTGTTTATTTGGGATAATCTCTCTTTTCGAGTGGGGTGGGAATCCTTTGAAGCCCCAGTGTTATCTGATAATAAAGTCATTTTCTATTATGATACAAGGATTAAAACTTAACCGCACTCAACACCTTAAATCAGAACTGTAATTGATAAGATTTAGTTCCAAGTGCATAATTGTTAATACACTTGTTATATAGGTCACATTCTCCTTTACAGCTCATATTTTTACCTACGAGTAGTAAATTTGCACCCGTCAGTTAAATTATAGCGAGATGATTAAGATCTTCCGTACCTGAATGCCTTCTCCTATTACTACAGGACCAAGAAAAAGAACCTCTGGTAAATAAATGTATCACAGAGAGTTGGTTGTTTTTGGGTTTAATGGTGCAAGGGCCATTTTTGGCCAAGCATCATAAAAAGAATTGCCCTTGTGGACATTCCCCGTACAAATAATCTATATTTCTTTCTAATGCCAGAAATGCTGACCCTCCCAGTGTCCCCCAGTCGATTATCCATCATATATCTCTACCTCCTTAACTAACTGTATAATGAAAAGAGCCCTATGAATATCAACATAAAGTAACTGTCTTAATTAAACCACCCTGGGAGTCAGAAATGGTTTAAGTCGTAATTTAAAAACAATTCGATGAATAAAATAAGGATGATTTAGTTTTTTCAGGTCTGGGGGCTTCCTCCCGTGGGTGCGGTCATGAATTAAGGAAATTGCTTAAAACAGGATATTGCGTTTTCAGGTCTGAGTGGTTTAAGCCCCCATGGCATCCTTTGGATTAACCCATGAATTAAAAAGAATATATTTGCATTTTCATGGGACTTGAACCCAATAGCCCATCAGTAGATGCGCCCATGAATTAAAAGAATATATTCGCTTATTTCGTGTCTAACGGACTTAATCCTCCCCACCCCGTAGATACGCCCATGAATTAAAAAGGTCGGGTCTGAGGACTTTGAGCCCCAATAGCCCTACCGTAAGTTCACCCATAAATTAAAAAAGGATCTATTTGCTTTCTTCGGATCTAAGGGGCTTAAAACCCCATAGCCCTATAGGTGCATACATTAACTAAAAAAGGATATATTTGTATATTTCCGGTCTAAGGGGCTTAAGACCTCCGTACCATAGGTGCGCCCATGATTTAAAAAATGACATATCGTCCATGAATTAAAATGAATATATTCGCTTATTTCGGGTCTATGGTGCTTGAGCTCCCGTTGGTGCACCTACGAATTAAAAAAAAGGATATATTTGCTTTTTGGGGGGCGCAAGGGGAAGGGCTTAACCCCCATAGCCCGCCGCATTTTTATCCGTGAATTTAAAAAGCACATATTTAAATCTTGATAAACTTGTTGTCTTACTGGAGAGGAACTGTAAATGAAATATAACTCTGTATGTTATAAATTATTTAATTAGATTGGAAAAACTATGTACGGGTATTTGCAGAAGTCGAAATTAAGTTCAGATAGTTCGAAAAAGTACATCCTTCCTTTTTCCTCTCACGTTGAAGAGTGTTCGTTTTCTTTTGAAGAAAAGTATGTCTGTTCCAGCTGAAGGTCACTATGGATCTCGTGATTGGTGTTTCTAAGCGCTACGTTCGCGTTGCTGGGACTCCTCGTCTCTTGACATATATTTGAGGCGTTCTTTCGGATCTAGAGAGCTTAAGCCCTAGAACATATTTGCTGTATAGGGTCTGGGGGGCTTAAGACCCCCGTGTGCACCTATGCAACTAATCAACCTTTAAAGGCAAAATAGTCTGATTTAACGTTCTTTCAGTCAGAAGTTCAGCATTTTTTCTTTTGGGTTTCATTTCATATGAGAAGGCTCTCAGCGTAAAGAAAACAATTAATTCCAGTGATAGATTTTAGCTTTAGAACGAGATCGTTTATACAATTGTTAAACACGACACAACTCAACCCTTCACCTTATTGTAGACCCGTCTGAAAAAAATGAAAGCTTGATGAGCAACCCCCATACCTGACTTTGGCTAATAAAACATTATTCAATTAAACATGTATGATTTCATACACCGACTGTACAGAGTTTTAACATTAAATTATTCCTCCGTACCACATCGTAAGTTTATTTCAGATCAATAGCGACTGCGATATGCCTGTTGTCCAGAGCATACTTAACGGTTTGGTCAAAGAGAGACATGATGGTTTGTTCTAAATTTTATAAAGCCTGCCCGTTCTTCAGCAAATGGTTCATGGGCTTCTAAAAACCAATTAAGTCTATAAACCATTCTTTCCAGTTTTACCCATTGAACTAGTCAATGATTTGAGGTGATAGTTGTGGATATCTTCGGGATTCTTGTTTTATCGTTGCATTTAAAATATATTTAAGTTTTCATTAGTTTTAAATCATGAACAGTTGTTTCATGATCATCTTGATTCAAGAATCATCCTGAATTGTAGAGGATTTAAAGATAAACTATACCACCTTTTCCTTTAAATCCGTTTCAACATTTTCAGAATTTCTACCACTACTTTAAACGCAAAAATATGTGCTTTCATTCATGTAAACCGTTTTAAATACGTCACAACCGTGACGCATTTGTCGAAAAAAGCTGATTTTGAGTGTTGGTGATGGAGAATTCTTCTGTCACCCTCTGTACTCAAATAGTAAAAATGACGGCTCTACGGCTACTATAGTGTGTTGCCCTATGGTTTCCGCCTTTTAAATGCTTCTCTAAATACGTATTACTTGACCACTCTTGCATAATTCTTAATATTAATCCAACTGTTAATAAGAAAAGGCGCAAGAGAGTGATCCACAGGTACAATAACATTAATAGAGTTGCTATTAAGATAAGGTGAATATGAGAATCAAATAAAGCGTATTTCCAGAAGCATTGTAAAAGGCTTGTAAACTGTCGGACAACACAAGTTCGAGATAGATGTCAACAGTAACAAACAAAAATGCTCGGTAGGAAATTCAATTTATACATAGATATATTTTCGTTGATATTTTCTCGTCTTGTCCAATCCCTTCCCATTCAAACACTCACCTAGTATTTATATGGATTCTTCGTTTGCTTTGGCAAGTGACCGTATTGCCATAACACAAAAAGAGCACATTTCTCGTTTGAAAATTTATTTGACTGTTTTCAAACCTGTCGACGATTTTTAATATATTTGTAACTTGGATTTACGTACATAGATTAACCTAACTTGAGCATTTATTTTTGAAATATTTCGAGTGCGCGGCTCCTATTTGAATACGTCCCTACCTGGCTGTGAAACACCCTTTATTTTTACGATCTGAAAATAGATACTGTCTACTCGAGAACTGCTTCTGCCATAAAGTCTGGGTGGTAGTGGTCGCCTTGGGAACAGGGCTCGTTCATTTTGAGTAAGGGTGACTCTGATAGAGGTCTTGATCGAATTTTGTTTGGGACGAATGTCTCGCGGTGGAAAAATGTAGTTTACTAGTTTTGATCTTGTCAATAAGTATAACAAAAATGCATCCAATTTGTCAATAAGTATTTACCAGTGTGTTAAACTCAAATACATTTTATAATTCATTCCCTACGGGAAGTGGAATAAGGTCCGTTTCCGCGGCAATAGACTGCCATAGACTTTATGGCGGAAGCAGTTCTCGTGATAGACAATACTTTGCCGATAGAAGGGAAGTCGAAAAGGGTATTTTCTGGTATTCCTGGTTGAAAATCAAATGGTGGAGTGGTTTCGGCAAAGAAACTTCGCAAAAAAAAATTCAATTTTGAATTTGTCTAGGTTCTGCGAAAGACCTAATTATCGCTAAACAGGGTTTGCACTGTAATAACAGTCGAATAAGAAAGAATTCGCTCTTCAGAATGATGGCTCACGAATCTGTTCTTCCAACCAGGTCAAACGATCTTGTGTTCTCTCTTAACTGACCTACATTCTATCTAGGGAGCGGTTGCCATGGAGACACGAAAACAGTCTCCGGCGACCTGTTCACCAGGGAACTTCTTCCACCCTCCTCTCTGATTGGCGGAAGCGACAGGACACCGGATTCCGAAGAATTTTTTTTGCCTCCAAAAAATAAATAAACAACTAAACAGTGCTGTGTGTTTGGAAACCTCTGATTTGCGAAAACACTCTGGAAAATTTTTCCGGTAAAAAAGTTCTAACTACTCTGGAATGGCTGCTCACTTTTTCCCATCTCCTTAGTTTTGATTTTCCAGTTTTTTCCCTCACCTTCTCCGATTTCCGCAGATAACAGGAAAGAAATTGAATAAAGTTTTTAAAAGGATCTCTTAGAAAGTGTCGACGAATAAAAAACAGAGGAGCTGAGAAATATTCGTCAAGAGAATAAAAACCCGATGGAGCCGAAGGGATTCGTCCGTTATGTTTAAACGTAGAACTACGAATACAGTGACTCAAAAATGTATTGGGGTTCAACAAAGTATTCAAACATTTAATTAAAAGATAACAATTACTACACCAAAAGTTTTTCATTGCATTTCTTAGAATAGTATCTTAGAATTGTTCTAAATGGGTTCTATGTAGCTTAAAATTAAACTGAGATATTAAACAAATTCAATATTTTACACTTTTTGTATTCACAGTGAAAGTAATAGTGAAAAAAGTATTGGGGCAGTCTGGGAAAAAGATTCAATAAATAGGCAAATTTCTAAAAAATATCGATTAAACTGGCTTTGGCGCAGTGAGCCGCAGCCTCACCGCCCGAAGAATACTTTAAAAGATATGTTAAATACGAAAACTTTAAAAGGTATTAAAATTAAAAGATACTTTTACGAAGAATACTTTAAAAGGTATTTTTAGTAAAAAAATGGCAATTTCTAGTTATCACAACAAATTTAGAGGTAAGGATCCGAAAAAATGGAAGATTCTGATCTTAGAAAACTTATTACTTCCCCCTGGATTGGTGGAAAATCGGAGAAATATCACTGAAATGTTGAATGCAAGTTGAATACACAAGTTGTAATATATTTTTCAAGTATCAGATGAAAATTTAATTGAAAATAGATCACCAACTGGATATTCAAAGTGTGAAGAGAGGCGTGTCACTAGGAATATTTCTTATATCCTTTAAACCAGACAAATTAATTTTTGTAGTCCAACAGATATTTAAAAAATCCTCTAATACAAAATTTGCAAGAAATTCGACTTTCATGGTTGAGTATAAAAAACGTTATAAAAAAGCGAATCAAAGGACTTTCACAGAGAAAAGAGAATTCGCTTATGGGCCTACATTAATCAATTTGGAGAATTCTGTTACTTGTTTTTATTAATAGATGAATTTAAATTCAGCATTTTTAGTAGTCAATGTTCAAGTATGGTAGCCTAATACTCGAACATACTGAACTCCCACAACAATACTTGAATTGTAAACTTACTCCCACAATAAGACATGGTGATAGTAGAAAATGTTCTTTTGCTGTATTAGTGCTTTCTTGGCGTTGGAATTGACAGTTGATTGATTGTAAAAATGTAATATCTAGGCATTTAAGTCTTTCTAAAGAAAAATTAAGAAAAAGAGCTAAAAAATGCAGTTATTCTCAAATTTCAAACGTTAGAATAAATACCCGACACATAACGCTCATATTTGTAGCTTATTAGAACGTATACTTCTGCCCAAAGTCTTAACTCATGTACAAAGTCCAGACTTCAATTCCCTTGAAAATATTTGGGATTATTTCCAATACAGGTAGGTAGTTAGTGAATTAACGGCGCATTGGAGCAACACAACGGGCTATTGGCGAAGGTCCAGGATCAATCCTGAAGAGTTTCCAATATCGAATTAAAAAATTTAAATTTTCCTATGAAAATTAACTTTGAGAAAAACTTGCAAAATCGGGAAAATACAATAGAATCAGTAATTTGTGAAAATCCTTCAAGATCAAGAACAAATGACTTGAGAAAAGTCAACAAACGTACATTATTTCTCCAAAAGGCATATAAATTTTATCATTAACTGTTTTAAAAACACTTATTCAATCCATAATGTGTGCCATACAATTTTTAATGACTTTATTTTCATTACGAACACAAGATATCCAAAATTTCATATTTCTTTATTATTATTTTTGTAATTTTTTACTTAGATCTTATTTGTCATAAATATTTTATGTAACGGTAGAGAGAGAAGAAAAACACCTTAAGAAAATTACACATCGTTTACAGAAATCATCGAAAGTTGATTGTGCCCCAATAATTTTTTGGCTCACTGTATGTCCTGTCTTATGTCTATAGGATCGTGAGTACAATACACAGTGGGTATTGATAATATCTATTTTGCCGTACATTTTTCCAATTGCAATTTTTTTCAATTCACACGACCAGTCCACTAGGGTAGGTAGTTTAATTCCCATCGCACTGAGGTAGCACAATGGGCTATAGGCGACGGTCTAGGATGAATCCCTAAGTGTAAGATCCACTTCGTATATTTGAATCGTCAGATGACGAGGTCAACACCTGATCTGACACTCCCACTGTCAAAACTTCCACATCACGCCAACGTGTGGACATTTGAGGCCAAGAAGGCGGTCTTTGGTTGGATCGAGTTTCGAACTCACAACCCTCCGGTTGCTAATCCGGGACTCTGCACTACCGCGGCGCTTGAAGAAACAGAATGAGATTTCCTGTTCGCATATAAGAATTCATTGCGGGACAAGTAAAAATGAGCGTTGTGGTTGAATAAGCGATTGATCGAGGTGCGCGATATAACAAGGGATTACTGTACTTTAATTAAAAACGGGAATAATGAATTAACGTCGCACATGAACAACACAACTGGCTATTGGCGGCGGTCCAGGATCAATTCCAAAAGGAAAGATTCGATGACACCTCTTAATTTGGAACCACGGTTAGATGACGAGGTAAACACCTGAACTGGCACGCCCCTTTCCCAACTTCCACACCACGCTAACGTGAGAATATTTGAGACGATTTAAAGTGCACCAGTCCGCACATGCAGTCCTTGATTGGATCGAGTTTTAAAAACTGGCAACTCTCCGATTGCTTATCCTCTACTCTTCCAACCGGGTTACAGTGGCCCCTATATCTATACATATAAAGCAGAGTTGACATCTGTCTGTCTGTTCTCTATAGAAATCTACACCGTTTGACTAATCTACACCAAATTTGGTACACTTATTCTTTGGAACCCTGGGGGTAACGTAGACTACACATTAATCCCTGTTCTATTTGTCTTGTATGTGCAGAGGGGAGTAACGCCCCGTCATCCTGGACGTCACGTCATCCCTTGCTAGGGGGCGCTCTCTCCCGTTCTGGCTGTACAGATGACATCAGAGTTAACAACTACAGGAGTCGCCTCTCAAGATGACCTTGGAATTTTTTTAGAACCTTTGAGTATGATGCTATCGTAGATGGATGTGTTACGCTGAAAATCGCTCAGTATCATATCGTTAATGTATCCCGTCTGTAAATTCTTAAACTATAGCTTTATTATTGGTATGTAAATATTTATAATATATTATTTTTATAGAAAGTGGTCCTTTTTATCGTCGATATGGTACAGGGGCTAAAGACAATTCGAAATCCTCACAGGAATAACATTGTGTATTTATACGGTCAATGTCAGACCAATTCACATTAAATTTGGTGCATTCATCCTGTAGAATTCTGGGGGACACAGGCTATATATTAAACACGTACGATTTGTCCTTGGTTTGCAGGGGGCTGAACACAATTCGAAATCTCCATAGGAATAATATTGAGTAATATTACGATGAATTATAAACAATTCAACCCAAGCAACGCCGGGTAATTCAACTAATATAGTATATCTATATCTATATATATAAAATAGGATGTGTGTGTATGTATATATCTATTATTTCTATACAAATCTACACCGTTTGACCAATCCACACCAAATTTGGTACACTTATACTTTGGAACACTGCGGTCAGCATAGGCTAACTCTTAACCCCCGTTCTATTGGCCCTAGGGGGCTAAAAACTATTCGAAATCGCCATAGAAATAACATTGAGCATAGATTGATTGCTTTAGGCAGCGATGGTTGCTTTACCAGTGTTGATCGAAAAACAATTTCTTCCGAAACAAATTAAATTACAATATTTATGTTTGAGCCGACTTTTTAGTTCTTCCCATGATGTAAATAAATTATAGATATTTTATTGATTGAAGAAAGAATATTTTAAAATATTTATTTTTGCAAGTAAATTCAAGGAAAGGTTTTCAGTTCAAGGATGATTTTCAAGGAAAGTTGGTGTATATTTCGACCAACTTTCCTTAAATAATTTATTGAATACGTAATGATTTGTAGAATTCTGTTTCACAAACTTTTTAGGTAAGGCGTGTAACTTATTTTAAAATGTCCGGAATAGATACATGTGAATCCTCCGTTGAAAGCAGTGATTTTCTTTCTGATAAATTCTGTAAAATCGACCTTCTGCTTTTTGAAAAATTTTTATCTATTCAGTTTAATTTGTCTACACCGATTACATTTATTTCTAACCCAAGCACCGTTATTCCGAAAAGCACTTGGCGTGGTGTGGAAGTTTGGAGAGTGGGGTGCCAGCTCAGGTGTTGCCTCGTCATCTGACCGTGGTTCAAAATTACGTGGTGCTGTCCTCGGATCTTTCCCTTTGGGATTGATCCCGGACCGTCACCAATAGCCCGTTGTGTTGCTTCAGTGTGACGTTAATTGAAATACCCCCCCCCCCCCCCGAAAAGCACAAACGAAAAACTCATTGATCATAAAAGCGTAATTTTGCTACTCGGTATCTGGCAGCACCAGAATTAATGTTTACTTTTTTTATAAAGCTTAGAACTTTCTAGTAAGTTGGGGAAACGGAAACTTCCTTGGACTCATGATGGAGAACATTCCAGCACCCACTCGTTTCTTAGCTGGTCGTATTTAAAGGAAGCTAACTCGGTAAGACTTCCAGTTTATCATCTTTCAGTGAATCTGGCAGTTTTATTTCGCTCTTTTAGTTGATTGTATAAGTGTTTCCTACTTTATTCGCGACAGTGATAGTGTACATTTTGGATTTATATTTCTAAACTGATGTAAGTACTTAATAATTTTAAATTCATTTTTTCGTTAATTTTAGCTTTTTTATTGTATTCTATAATAGATTTCATTGCTCAGTGAGAGTGTGCCTTTTGCTTAATTTTTTAAATAAGTTTAATGGGGGATCAGAATTAATGCTTTTTTTACACCAGAATAAAAGTTTATTTTTCAGTATGATTTAGAATTCTGTGTTTGAGTATTTTGTGATTGACAGCTTTTAAGTAAGGCATTAATATTTTTTATTTGTGTTAAAATTTCGATATATTCCTAAACTGATGTAAGTACTTCGCAATTTTAAATTTGTTTTACCATTCAGTTTATATTAGCTTTTTATTTTTACTGTATTCTATAATAGATTTCATTGCTCAGTGAGAGTGTGCCTTTTGCTTATTTTATGAAATAGCATTTCTTTGTATTCTTTTACAGATTTCTTTGCTGTAGCAATGCCTTCAAGGAAGCGGAAGGCGATCGGCCAAGTGCAGTTAACGGCTATAGATGATGAAAGATGAGCGTAGTCAAGAAACTTCCGAGGAGAGGAATAGAAGACTTGCGATTGCGAGAGAGCTACAACATCTAGAGCAACAGAGACGGCACAGCAGCGTGAGACCCGACTATAGGATATGAAAGAGAGGTACTACATTTAGAGCAACAGAGACAGCACAGCAGCGTGAGGCCCGACTACAGGATAAGAGAGATAGAGCCAAACGATCACGGACTGCGCACCATTTTAGCTTAGCATTGGAAGAATTCCACTACGATTCACATAAAGACTTCTCGCTGCATGCAAGTGTTACCATCGGGAAAATGGAAATGGTTTGTAGTTACTGTCAAGCCAAAACGTTTAAATCAGAGTCTACTGGTATTTGCTTCAAAAATGGAAAAATTATTCTCTGCCAACTGGAACCACCACCACAAGAACTTTTGACATACACATCAGGAGATACGTCAGAGTCGAAGCATTTTCATAGTAGCATCAGAAAATACAACTCATGTTTCCAAATGACATCACTCGGCGCCACATCAGTTGTTGGACAGCCCGGATTTCCGTCGACATTCAAGGTGTAAGGACATATTTACCATAGAGCGGGATCGTTGCTTCCGCTGCCAGATCAACCACCAAAATTTCTACAACTATATTTTATTCAAAACGAACAAATGGAAACTGATCAGAGGTGCTCCTACATCTCGGGAACAAGACGTCAGATTGTGTTAAACTTAGAGAGGATGTTTCATGAGCACAATAATCTTATTAAAACGTTTGAAACAGCATTGGAACGTATGCCAACAGATGAATATAAAGTAGTCATAAGAGCAGACCGAAAACCAGCAGGCGAACACGAGCGGCGCTTTAACTCTGCTCAAGCAGATGAAGTCGCGGTGGTTATATCAGGAGATGAGTTTCATCAACGGGATATCGTTATTCAACGACGAGGTGAATCATTGCAGCGTATTTCGGAAACACATCGATCCTGTGATGCTCTGCAGTACTCAGTGATATTCCCCCATGGTGAAGATGGATATCATTTTAATCTGAAGCAGATCAACCCAAGAACAGGTGAAACAACCAGCAAGAAAGTTTCAGCGATGGATTTCTATGCGTACCGATTAATAGTTCGAGATACTGAGCAGAACCGCGTATTGAACTGCAGGCAATTGTTTCATCAGTTCATCGTCGATATGTACGCAAAAGTCGAGAGTGAGCGTCTCCTTTACATTTGTCTAAATCAACGTAAACTGAAAGTTGATATATTCACCTGAGAGATGCTGTGTCAAATGACGGGAACGTTGAAAACCTCGGTGCCTTAGTCATACTACTAGCTACATATACAGGCAGTCCCAGACACATGCACGAATACACGCAAGATGCTATGACGTACGTGAGGACGTAAGTTAGACCAGACTTATTTATCACCTTCACCTGCAATCCGATTTGGACGGAGATCAAGGAGGTTCTTACCAATGGTCAATTACCCAGTGAGCGTCACGACTTGATTGCGAGAGTATTTAAACAGAAGCAGTTGAAATTGCACCTTCCGCATCTTTCGTGTTTTAGAATTCTGCATTTTTTCGTCGGAATTTCGTTTCAGTTTGTATTTATGTCTTAATATTTTACAGATTGCAATATATTCAGGAATTAAATGTATATATTTGCGTCCGAAGTATATGGTAGAAGCTATGAAAAAGTTGAAACGTATTTTCCGTACAACTTAAATAATTGCATGTTTCTGTGAAAGAAAAGTGATTCTTCTAATTCACTTTTCAAGCAACATTTAACCATTCCAACCCGAGCAACGCCGTGTAATTCAGCTAGTATAAAATAAAGATGACGTCTGTCTATTTGTTATCTATACAAATCTGCACCATTTGACCAATCCCCACCAAATTCGTTGCACGTATTCTTTTGAACCCTGCGGGTAACACAACCTACATATTGCCCCCGTCCTATTTGTCTTAGATGTGCGGAGGGGCTAAAAGCAATTAGAAATAGGTAGGTAGTTGAATTAACGTCGCAAGGAAGGAACACAGATAGCTATTGGCGACGGTCCGGGATCAATACCGAAGGGAAAATCCGAGGACATCTCGTAATTTTGATCCACGGTCAGATGACGTGGTCACACCTGAGCTGCCATCCCCTTTTCCAAACTTCCACACCGCGCCAACGTGAGGACATTTGAGGCCACGACAGATTTAACGTTTACCCCAGTACACGACAGTCTTTGGTTGTTTCGAGTTTCGAACACTCGATCCCCAGGTCGATAATCCGCTACTCTTCCAACCAGGCTACCGTGGCTCCAAAATACCCATAGGAATAAAATTGAGTGGTGTTACCATTGCGATACGAAACTCTAGTATTGGAATTTGAAAAACATTCAGCATTGGAGTTTGAGCCTGAGATGCTTCATGTACCGTCGCGGAAAAAAACCCGAACCACCCCTCTACATTCGAGCAAGTTTAACAGTAGAGAAAATTCAAATATGGCGTTCGACAGGAACTAACGACTATAAATTCAAATGCATAAAATCTGCCCAAGGGGCCGTCTTCATATTAAATTGAGCACCAACTTCATAATTTGCTACGAAAACTCCCTATTTCGACACAGCAATTTCGAATCTATATCAAAATTAAACTTCAGATATCAAATTCCATGTTATTACGTCTTACCGTTTCGAAGTTATGAGTACAGAAAGATTAGAGCTAGTAATGTCAAATCTGTTTCTCAGACTTTTATGAATATCTCCCTAAATAATATTTCTATAGCGCTGATAT
The DNA here is from genome assembly GCA_933210815.1 of Meta bourneti. NCBI lineage: Eukaryota > Metazoa > Arthropoda > Arachnida > Araneae > Tetragnathidae > Meta > Meta bourneti. Next base: position 52,931,071 of record OW119928.1, read on the forward strand.
TTTGTACCATGTTACTTTTAAACATCCCAAACAAAATCCACCTAATATTTTATTTAAAAAATAGTTTTTAGTGTGCAATAATAGTTATTAAAATAATGTTTGAAAAAAAATTATGAATTGGAACCTTATTTACTATATTTTGATGGGAATCGATTCGATTCAAGACTTCTAATATGACCATGCAAAATTTCAGCTTATTTGAATCGTTAGTTTTTGCGTTACATTAAATTTTCTTCATTAAGGCGATTTTAGGGGGCAACCAAAAGTTTGAAAAGCATCTGACAAACCTGGCGAATGTTTAAATTTTTAAAAAAATTATTGGAAATTTCATTTATGTTAATCTAAAATACATTGCCTTTTACCAGTTATGTGTTGTATAGATGAACTCTACTAATCAATTGAATGACATAATCTATTCACTTTTTGGATGATCGGAATATCAGTTCGATTGGTATTAAATAATTGTAGGTAGGATTTTTGGTTGCACACCGCAACCAAAAAGGCGGACAAACGCAAACTAGAAAAAAATTAACTTTTATTAAGAACACTACAGACTATACAAAATTATACAGAACATCGATCAATACTCTTTGTCTCCGTTTAGAATTATTCTCAATTAGAAAATCCTCCTTTTATCACATTTTAATCATGGTTACAATTCATATTATCGTTTGAACTTGTATAATAAATATAATAATTCTCGGATCGTTTACCACTTTCATGATAAATATAATATAGCTCACGAATTGTTTTCACTTGCATAATAAATATAACTAGGGGCTTCAGCCCCCTGCTCGCTAACGTAGTTCCTTTCGGAACGCTCCGCGATCCAAGCTCTCTTCGCTCGTTCACCGTGTACTAAACCATTTTAGTCTAGTAAGTGAGTAGTTTTTCTGTTTGTGGCAGATTCTTGACAATATAAATATGCAGCATGAAAAATAAATTGTCTAAGAGATGCAAATTTCAATAAATTACCATGCAAAGCAGTATATAATTTTTTACACAAATTATCATGCAATAAGTATGGATGACCAACTCCCTAATTTCAGGAAACCTCTACATTTTCAACCTCTAATGCATCTGGACATGACATGGATTGTTGATAACATAAAAAAAGGAATTGTCTAAAACCATGAATTTGTATACTTAAAATATAGCAAAAAACACCTGTCAATCAATCACAGAAAATTTCATAAACACAATTAAATATTTCACATTTGGGAGCTACTACAGAAACTGATTCAAAAGATCGTGTTCTTGATAAACCAACATCAAGTTGTCCATGACTAAAGACAGGTTCATTGAGCACCAAACATAACTTTTCAAAAGTTTGGCCTTGCGACTTATTAATTTTTATGGAAAAGGCTAAACGATTGGGAAATTGCATACGTTTAAATTTGAAAGGCATGTTAGTGTGAGATGGAATCAAAGGGATTCGAGGAATGAGAAATGTCTCTGTACCATCAATGGATTTTGCCTGAAAAATGTTTTGCTGAAATTTTGTGACAATTAGACGTGTGCCATTGCATAATCCTTTAGAGGGAGCTACATTTCTCAATAGCATTATAATTCAACCCGTTTTGAACTTTAACTCATATGGATGCATACCTGTTGGTGTCAAAGAATTTAAAAATTCTTCAGGAAATGTCAATTGATCTTGAGGATCTTCACTGATGACCATATCAACCGCTTTGTAAACAGTTTCATTTCCCGGCATACATTCCAGCACTTTATTGTTGATTTCCATGGATCGCTCATTGGTAACAGTAAGGATGGCTCGACCTTTAATCTCCTGTTGGGTCACACTGGATAAATCTATGTTGCTGTACACTTGCTATATAGGGTAGCATTGCAAAGGTAACTTAATCGTTGAGCCACTTTTTTTCTCTCCAATGTACAACAACCAAGCACCAAAATCCCTTTCAGATTCAAGGGCACGCATATTTTTTGTCAGATATGGAATTTCAACTAAAGAGAGTGTTTTTTTAAGGAGCTGGCAACAGTCAATGTTCTTGAACCTCTTAAAATAACAGGTAGAACTTGGCGCAAATCTCCACTCAAAAGCATGACTTTACCCCCAAAAGGTTCTTTACACTTTATGAGATCTTGTAAAAGTCTGTCAAAAGTTAAGAAAGCATGGGCATGTGTCATGGATGCTTCATCCCACACAATTAACTTGGTTTTCAGCAACATGTCTGCTTCTTTTGTATTTGGCTTCAAATTGCAAGTAGATGTTGCATTTTAATCAATTGGAATTTTAAAAACAGAATGAGCTGTTCTTCCCCCTATTAATAGAGTTGCAGCAATACCTGTAGATGCAACAGGAATAACATCATCACCTCTACTACGTATTGTGTGAAGCAAAGTTGAATAAACGAAATTTTTTCCAGTTCCGGCAGGACAATCTAAAAATTAATACTTGAGTATATCTGGAGAGTTGTTATACACTGCACTTAATATGATTTCAACAACATTCCGCTGTTCACTATTTAACTTTGCAGTATAACTGTTAGCTTTAGTTTGCTCCTCCACATCAAAGTTCGCTTTTATCAAAACACTTGCAGGTAAATCTACAGTTGGTAGATGCAGTTTTTGGAGATTTAAATTGTAGGATGTAAGCAGTTCCTCAATATCTTCAGAATAACGATGCACAAAGTCATCACAAAGTGAAACACTTGATGCTGCACCCATTCCTGGCTCCGTTCAGTTTGTTCTTTGTTGATTTCCGATAAAATATCCGAAAGTACGATTTAAATTCATTATTTTTCCTAATTTCCAACTGATAATAATAATAATAATATATATATATATATATATTATATATATATATTATACATATATATTATATATATATATTATATATATATATATATATATATATATATATATATATATATATATATATATATATATATATATATATATATATATATATATATATATATATATATATATATATATATAATCTCGATCCACGAATAGCCATTTTCAATGTGGAGATGATCCCTGAAATTGACAACAACTTTAACATTGAATATCTCGATATAAAAGTAGTAAAGACATGAAATTTCATATTTAGACTAATTTAACGATGCAGAATCTGATTAAAGCATCAAAACATGGTATTTCCATTGGAAATTTTGTTGTTTATGCAAAATTTGATATGAAGACGGCCCCTAATGTATTTTTTGCATTTGAATTTGAAGAGGGTGTTATTCCGCATTGAATGATATCTTTGAATAGCGCTCGAAATAAAGGTGGTGGTTCATTTTTTTTCTCCGACTGTACAAAGACTAATATCTTATTAAGGTTTGTACATCAATTCGTTTTTCTTAAATCACTGAAAATATTGAACCAACTTTTTCTATGTTTGGAATCTAAAAACAGGTATTCCGCTGTCCATTAGGATATACTGGACTTTATATTGATTATACACATATCTAAACTGTTTATAATAATGACAGTTTATATCGGAATGCATTTGGTGGGAATAATTTAAATTTCAGCGATCTGATTTCAATAAAATATACTGAAGCCCGGAGGATCCATAAACTTCAGCTCTAATACGAAAGTTGTTTTGTATAGGAAGGACACACGTCAAACCCTCTCCCCAAAGAATTTAATCTGGTAAAAAACAATAAAAAATTATAGGTTGAAACTAATTTTTAAGTAGTTTACATCAATGTTTCTTCTATAATACAAGTAAAATATTCATTGATATGTCTGAAAACAGTTATTAAACGCAATGTTCATTTAGTATTACGGCCTTTTGATTGGAACAGAAAACCGGGAGAAAACATTGCCTCTCCCTCCCAAAAAATTTATTTATGAATATATGATTTCCTGACAACAAATAGCGATTTCCTTTTTTCTGTCTATTAGACGCGGTTAGTTAATTAACATTGCACTGGAGCAACACAACAGGTTATGGCTGATCTGGGATCAATCCCGAAGAGAAGATCAAAGGACAACGCCTCGTAATGTTGAACCACGGTCAGATGACGAGGTAACGCCTGAGCTGGCACCCCACTCTCCAAACTTCCACACCACGCCAACGTAAGGACATTTGAAACCACGACAGATTAAACGTGCACTACCCCCCGTGTACACGACGGTCTTTGCTGGTTCGAGTTTCGAACTGGCAATTCTCCTATTGCTAACCCCTTCCAAATGGGCTACCGCGGCCCTCTATTAGATTCGGAGATACAAGCTTCCTAAGTGTTGCCATTTTCGTAAACTAAATGTCGTCATTTTTCGGAACCTCGAACATAGACATACACATTAAAAGAATTCAATTTTGTGTCAAATGTTTCAAAATGTCAGCTCCCCTCGAGTGAGAATTAAAATAAAAACCGCGGCTTAAAACGATTCAAAAAAGCTTTCATCTCAAAAAGTCGAAAAGAAGTCCCCCTAATGCAATAAATTCGAGTGCCTTTTGAAATAATTCGATCAAAAACTCGAGATGGAGAAAAAGGAAAAATTCCGATCCTGTCCCTATTTTTAGCAGGAAAATCCCTTCGCACCCAATGGCCCAGGAAACTGCGCTTCGGGAAAGTTCACCCGGAACCTCCTGGTTGCCATGGCTACGCACTGTCAATAGAAGGACCGAGAAACAATTTTCCCAGTTAAGGCTACCAGTTATTGTTTAATTTTAAAAATTTCTCTTCATCGTTTCGCTTATTTTCTAATCCAAACAGGAGTATTTCTTGTTTTAGCTTAAGAAGGGAATCCCTTCTCTAGACTGCGACATTTTAAAGTCCATTTTGACGTCAATTTAATATTTTTTGTTTGTATTTTGTTATAGAGCGACTTCCAAGATAAAATTGCGATTAAAAACTGACTTTCATCTCTTGGTGCGTGTGATAAATAAATCCCCCCCTAGGTGGCGGATCATCCACTCTGTGAGAAACTATGTTATTTTTAAAGGGGTCACAATTGCGCAAAAGTTCTATGATATCCATAATCTGAATTTTTTTAGATTTAGAGTTATCAATATGTCATAAGATTATCCCTAGAACAAAATGACTGTCAAAATGATGCATTTCTGAATTCTTGTTTTGAATTACGGAAACTACACTGTTGGCCACCGTAAATGCAACACCCTGAAGGAAGCATGCAAATAATATGAAATTTACAACACGCATTAGCGGAGGTGAGATATGCAAATGATTAGAATTTCAGCGCAGACGCACATCACGCGCGCCTGTGGCGCCACTTCAAAGCGCTATTTAAGGCTTGGAGATTTCGACGATTTCAAGTACGGCAATTGTGTTTTTCTTGTGTTTTTTTCAAAAAAACGATCAATTATGCCTCGTAGAAAACAGTGATCATCTTTTGATCAAGTATCCGAGTTCGACAGAGGAAGGATAGTGGCCTACCGAGATTGTGGATTATCTTTCAGGGAAATCGGTAGTCGTGTTGGACGAAACCAAACAACTGTAATGCGGATATGTGATCGTTGGATGCAGGAGGGTACGACGGACCGACGTGTTCGATCGCATCCACCTCAGTGCACCACTTTACGTGATGACAGGCATATTGTGCGTATGGCAGTGACGGATCGCTCAGCCACATCACGAACCATAGCACAGCACATTCAGTCTGTACCGCATCATCCAGTGTCTGTGCGTACCATTCGACGCCGTTTACAGCAGAGTGGTCTGTCCGCAAGACGTCCATTGCTTCGTCTACCCTTGACGCAGAAACACAGACGTTTCCGCCGCCAATGGTGCGATGAAAGAAGGATGTGGACGGCAGAATGGAATGAAATTGTCTTTACTGACGAGTCACGCTTCTGTCTGCAACACCACGATGGTCGGATTCGAGTCTGGAGATACCGTGGAGAGAGGATGCTGAACAGCTGCGTTATGCACCGCCACACTGGTCCTGCACCGGGTATTATGGTATGGGGCGGTATTGGATATCACTCTCGCACTCCTCTAGTACGCATTGCCGGTACTTTAAACAGCCAGCGCTACATCTCCGAGGTGTTGGAGCCAGTTGTCCTTCCTTACCTTCAGGGCTTGCCCACAGCCATATTTCAACAGGATAATGCGCGACCACACGTGGCACGCATTGTCCAAGGGTTCTTCGTCAATCGCCAGATTGAATTGCTTCCCTGGCCAGCTCGCTCTCCGGATCTTTCGCCGATAGAAAACATGTGGTCCATGGTTGCTCAACGATTGACCCAGAATACATCCCCAGCTGCCACACCAGATCAACTTTGGCAACGTGTGGAAGCTGCTTGGTCTGCTGTACCCCAAGAACACATCCAAAGTCTCTTTGAATCAATGCCGAGGCGTGTGGCAGCGGTGATCTCCAACAATGGCGGCTACTCTGGCTACTGATTTTGACAGGAACCACACTTCACAGAAGTCTATAAATTTAATCATTTGATACTTGGTCAACATGTTATCTACAAAATAATTTTTGTTGTGACATCTCTTGTCTTTCTTGGTGTTGCAATTTGGGTGGCCAGCAGTGTAAATTCACGAACCGTCAGTACGGGAACTTTTAGAACACTCTGTAGTTCGTAAATGCTATCAGAACTGGTGAAAGGAGGTCACTTGACGTATTATTTTCCGGTTTGCACTTTTTCAGAGAGTTGTTTATGAACGCGGCCTTTGTATTCAATGTGACTTGTGGAAAATGCACACGCAATCTATTTACAGGAAATTGTCTGAATAGTTTCATTTTAAGAATGAAAAAGTAAGTGTGAAATACATTAAAAATTTTGTAACTGAACCTCTTAACGAATTATTCAAAAATTAAAGAATTTAAAAATGCTAGGTAGGAAATTTGATGGATGTTTAATAAACAAAACGTTTTTTAAGCATCCATCAAATTGACCGCGTTCGTAAATAACTGAAAAAAGTGCGAACCAAAAAATAATCCGTCACATGACCTCCGTTTCACCAGTTCTAAGTTGAATTTATGAACGATTAGATTTGTTTAGTCTCATTCGCCATGTAATTGGCAATTTGTTTTGATAAATTCAATTGGAAAATGAGCCTAAATCATGAGTAGAGATGTATTACAACATTTACATCTACCTTTTCGGTCGCCAGCTTCTGAAGTGACAAAACCTAGCACAATCACAATTCGTTTCAACCGATTTTTTTCGTTTACAGTGACTTATGAAACAGCTTGTTTTTTCACACTAGAAAATCTGACTCTCGGAACTCTCGGTTCGAATAGCTTGTACAACCGGTGTGATTTATTCGCGTTTACAAACGAGCCCTCAGTATACATTCAGCAGGATGATTGTTCTAGTGTTGAAATTAAAGCAATTAATTTTTTTTCACTTCTGAAACAGATTGAAAATTCGCTAGGACTAACAAAAATTTTTAATTTTCGAGAGTAATTGAAAATTTTATAACACATAGTAAAACATTAAAAAAAATAAGCGATTATTTTATCAGAGAATTTTAATAATTGGTGTTTCTTGATATGCTTTCTAATTAATTTAATATTCATAAGTATTGTTGTTAAAAGTATTTATTGATAATTATGACAATCCCATTTATATTGTTTTACAAAAATGTAGAGATGTATTTGGATCATCTAATCTGAGAATAATTAAGGACAAATAACCTCATGAATTAGTGATGAATACCTGTCAACCTACCCTTAATAATGAATGAATTTGGAAAGATCGCATTCCTGGTGAAAGAGTGCCACAAGTAAAAATATAGAAAAACTGGGAACAAGACGATTCACTGTAGATTCGTCGTTTTTGCGATTTGAGTGGCGACAATTTTATAGGAAACCAACTAAAGAAGGGGCAATCACAATCACTTCAAAACTCATAATCCACTTTTGTAGTAGTCACCTTAGTATCGCCTTTTGTAGTTTTGTCTAACACCAAGGGTGCAAAATATGTTAAACTGATTATATCAATGGATATAGAGCAATTATACGTATTTGCATCCAAAGTAAATAGTACAATTTTTTTAAATGTCGAAACGATGTTAAAAAATTATGTTCTGTATACAAAATATTTGCATTTTCTATGAAAGAAAAGCGAAGTTCTATCAAAGAATCTATAGTTTACGAATTCAATCCGAGCAACTCCGAGTAATTCTCCGCTAGTATATTCATAAATATGTAATATATTTTATCTAATTTATTTCTATAATCTTCACTGTAAATTTCATGTTTCCCTTATTATCGATACGTTTAAAGTTAAAAAGATCCAATTTATATAAAAAAAACTCAACTTTTTTTATTAAAAAATTTATAATTCTTTTATGAACTGATGGTGGCAATTCTTGTTCTAAGATGAATATTCTTGTTTTCTGACTCTATCAAGAACAGTAAGAGTAATTCAGTACTGTTATAACGATTTTTGTTTTGAGGTAACGGGTTAATAACCTTGTTACGAAAGAATATTTTACTCTGTCATACCAGGGGGCTCTGTTTCATCTTGTTCTGTTATTGCAGTTTTAGTCTTAATAGTTATTTTGCACATTAAGAGCAATTTTAATGCACAAATATTAATTTTTATAATACAAATTCGTATAATGTGATAGTAATGTGCTTCAGTAACTGAAATTATTATTCTAGGATGCAGTAATAAGTATCTTATTCTGGGGAATATTGTATGATGATAAAAATCTAATACAATACAGATATTTCTTATTCTAAGAGCAATTTTAATTTAATTATATAAGAACATCAGTTATAGTAATTCTTATAGAAGTATTTGTTTAGTATTCTAGGTAAAGAATTTTTAATTCTATATCAATGTATCACATGATTGGTTTTGGTTTGTCTCTACGGTGATGCTATGCTACACGAACGTAGTACAATGAAAGTAATCCTTGTTAAGTGTTACCTTCTGCTACTGACGAAACATTGTGGTTCGGTTATTAAAATTCTAACGCAGTGATAGCAATTTAAACAGCTGTTAAAATTCTAGTTCAATGATAGCAATATTTTTGGGGTAGATTTCTTATGTTATAATAATATATTTTATAACAGGATTCATTCTTATTTTATGAATGAATCCTGTAATGCCAGATATACCATTTATACAGTATATAATTATAAAAGCTTCGTTAGGTAATGATAGTTCTTAGAGCTGTTATTCCAATAGCAGCTACAATATTAGCGTTCTTGCAAAATAATACTTAACAAAAGTTATCGAAATACCGAAAACGAAAATGAATGTCGGCAAAAACCTAACCTCAAAATTATTTATTAAACATTTTTAAATATTCAAATTTATTTTTCAAAAATTATGTATAAATGTGAAAATTACAAAAATTTGAGCAGTTATTAACATTTAAAATTATTCGTTAACTTACAGTTAATGATAAATTTTATTCCTTAATTGTTAGTAATAGTTATTGGCTGTTAATATTAGCAGTTAAAAGCAGTTGCCATCAAAAATGAGCAATAACGGTTAACACTATTATCGTATAATAATAGTTTCCACCTCTATCTCTAAGGCAATTGTTCTTATCTGTGAAACGAGTATTCTGATAGCAGTGTAAAACGGTGATTGACTCTCGTTATTGTTTTGAGATACCTATCTAGTTTAACAGGTATGATTTTTGCATTCTGTAGCATAAAGTATAGTGATAATTCTGTGTGTTGCTGTCATAGCAGAGTGATAGTAATTCTTGTTCTGTTCTTACACAGTGGTAGCAGTTGTAGCCTTAATTTAAATCCCGAGCCATTCCAAAGCAATGGTAGAAATTCCTTTGATACAGAACTATTATCCTGAGGCTGCTTATTATTATGAGAGGCATTTTTCTATAAAGTTAAATGTAGATGGAGCTGAAGTTTTAGTGGGAAAACATGCGAATCCTGTACTAATTCCGTATTTCGTAACCGGAAGTAAAATCTACGTCTTCCGGTGGTTTGTTTGTTTACCTTGAAAATTCCTCTCACAGGAATCTAGTACACCCACAGTGTTAGCCGGGGCAGAACTAGCTATTCAATTCCAATCAATAGCCTTATGACAAGTAAGATACAGCATTAACAGTAGAGAGTGATAATAGATCGATTCAAATCACCCAGATCATGACAAAAATCTGGTATACGATGCTCATAGAATTACTGCGTAGTCAATGATATTCTATAGCAATGACAGTTCTTCTATGGTAGAAGTTAACCGATAAGAATACTAGTAATTCAGTTTAAATCTCACCTGTAGGGTGATAATAATTTATTTCAGTTGTAGTATTAGCCCTGGAGAATAATACCCCTATTCCAATAACCAGTGAAATGGCAATTTGAAACAATGATTATCTTATGTATGTAGTCATTACAGTTCTAGTAGTCTACTTCTGTACCGATTAAATTCTAATCACGATTATGACAGAAATATGGTGCTGTAGTAAACTGTCATACAACCAGATTGTTGTCATTACACTGGTGATTTGATTTGAGACGGTATAGTTGTGTGTGTGTGTGCGTGTGTGTGTAGACTATCATTGAGCCAGATTGCTTTCGTTACACTGATAATTGGAACTGAGCTGGTTATTATAACTGTAGTGGACTATACCAGTACACTGAGGATTTGAATTGAGCTATCAGTACTCTCCACGGCTAACGCTAATTACTCAATTCCAATCACCAGTGTAATGACAACAACTTGAAAAGCCAGTGGAAGAGCTTGAGTAAGAGAGATGTGTACGTAAATAAAAAATACTTTATTGATAAGTGTACAGTGGAAAATTGGCCGAGTCCAGTTTCGCGGACACACACGTTATGTACAGCTTCTCTTTACACTTCCTACGAGACACAGACGCTATTTATATATACACATAGAGGGGGATCCATCTGCAGACATCGACAATGGAGTTGTGCTTCCCGGCTTGGAAATCCATAACAAGGATACGAGGAACTGCTATATTGAACTTGAATCAGTTTCAGCCCCATTTGTTATCTCAAAACATTTTAGTTGAATATACTCATCACAACAGTTGAGCTGGCTCCGGCGATTTGGCATTTGAGTCACGTGATTTTGGACGAGTCTATTTGTTAAATCAGGTTGCAGGTTAAACGTAAACAATGCATTTCCCAATGGGGCCTCTAGCGTTCTTTGTCTTCTAGTTTATAGTTCGATGTTGGAAACTTACCAACGATGACGAGTTGGCGAAACAAATAATCACTTATGGTGATCGCCATACATGATTTTGAGTACGGTAATCCCCTGGCAAACTCAACTACCTTTGTAAGAATGAACTTCCCCAACGTAATCTGCCTTCTCACCGGAACCACACCATAAAGTACAGTGTTACAGACAGAAAGTAGCTGATGTCAATCATTGAGTACTTTTTGGTTGTTCTCTATCTTACATTGTCACGCTACATTAGTGCGCAAAGTATTAAAGACAACTGTTTTCCAATTTGTTAAAATGTATTGATTTCTTTGATATCCATGACCAATATCACTACAACTTTTTGCTTTATACTTGTATTTAAAAAAAAAGCATTTGTGTTGGAAAAATGCGTCTCGAAGCGGGAAGCACAACTCTGAACGGAAGAAAGGATATTCTATATGAACACACACACACACAGAAAAAATTGTGACGTTTGCAATTTTGAGCTAGGAGGACATCTCAACTCTCACAGAACAGCGACACATGCGCGTTTATACTACGGGTGGTGCGAGAACAATGACTCAAATATTCCAAGGGAAAGAATGAATCAGATAAGATAACAATGTTCTGTAAAATTGAACAAGTATATTTTAAGGAAAGAGCTACCTTATATATTCACTCATGAAATACAATCTACCTTTTGCCGTGTGTTCATTTTGAAAACTAGATTTCCTCTTTTGAAAAATTAAAATATTTCGTGCGATTTCATGTTCCTGGCATTCTTTCCATCTCAGAGTAGGAAACATTACGTATCATAAAGAATAAAATTTATTCAAGAATAAATTAGTTTTCTGCCATTTCATTTACCTTAGAATTTATTCAGATGTATATATAAATGCATAAAACTCAGTAAATAGATGATGCTAACAATTTAAAAAATATTCAAATATACTTATAAAATAACATTACATTTAAACATGTTGAATCGATACAGATTGAGATTAAATGAATACTGAAACTGCTTTAAATGAAATGGTTGGTTGTGTTTTATAGCGCAAGGGTCATATTTTGGCCATGCTGCTCCAAACACAAGGCAAATAACATCAAATTAAATTAAATGGTTTACTATGCATTGAATTTGATTGGAACATTTTAAATTTTGAGAACATAGTTACCTAGATGACTTAAAATATTTACAGAAGTTTCTGTGTTCGAATATTAACGAGGAGAAATTTCGGCTGTTTGCAAACCTTAAAGGCAATTTTGAAGTGTATCGTGACAATTACAGAAAAATATTCGGAAATTTTAAAAAATATCTCAACCTAAAGAAACAATACAATACAAAACACCGTTGATCTTCGAAAGAGATCACGTGACAGCTATGTGTCTAGTGCACATGCTTTATCGGTAACGTGACGTCATCTACTGATTCATTTTCACACCAGAAATATTTTGTTATGGATTCCATTTGAACTAAATGAACTGAACTTTTTGAACGCTGATGTATTTGTATAGAATCCTACATCACTGTTCTTTATGGACCCTCTAGAAAGAGACATCTCCTATTCGAGTGGTAATACCCATCCATCTAAGAAAGCCCAAGCATTTTAACAATCAAGTGAACAGACGACCACCCTATCACAATCTCCTTCATTAGAAAACTTTCCAATCGGTTTTGTTGCGCTTTCATATACTAATAGATAAATTACCATATCATTTCTATTGCATATGCAACATCTCAATTTTCGAAATGTGTTTCTAGTTCCTATCGAATTGTAAGCGGGACGTTTCCAAACTTTTGGGAATTGCGATCCGCTTGCATAGTGCAAGGCGAATGCCTAATGTTTCATGTACGGACAAGTCCTGACAGGTTTTCTCAACGATGCTAGTCAATGCCGATCAGTATGATTTAGTCGTTTGTCGAATACAGATGTGTTTTTCACGTGTTCATTTTGCACGGAATTTCAAGCATTTTTTTCCATGGAAGACTTAGAGCCATTATTTTCTTTATATGGGAAGAGGGTATTAAGAGGTGCACCGAGTGACTATTACCTCTGATTACAGAATTAGAAAAATTTCTACGTGGTGTGGGATTTCGGGACTTAAAAGACTTAAACGAGTAAACCAGTGGATAAAGGAGAACTCTAAAATTATGGCCTAAAAACAGTTTCGCTATGAGAAGTCCATACATATAAGCGGAAATGGTATTGAAAATTGTAATGTAATACAGACAAAAGTTAGGCAAAAAATTCACACATTTCTCAGAACTTTGGAAACATTCCTCGTATAATTTAGGTATAATCTACCTTAGATTTATATTTAGCAAAATTCTGCCTTTAAACATTACAGAATATTAATGAATTTTAAATTTTCATGTATAAAGTGGTATTGGTATATTATGTACAACCTGTAGAATACTACAACAATTTTGATTGCATATGCAATACCTCAATTTTCAAATAAGCTTCTAGTACCCTGTCATTGTTGGAAGGGGAATTTATATAATTTAGAAACCACCTGCCTTCAATTTATACCGAACACAATTCTCCTATCTCCAAACGAAGAACGTTAATTTGATATTACAGATTTCATTATCTACTAGGTAGAAATAGAAAATATTTAATGGTATTTTAAATAAAAAAGATTTGCTAATAATGAGGATAATATTTTTAATGCAACATTATATTCCTAAGATTCAAATTGAATTGCTTAACTTTTTGTATGAAAATTTGAAGTGCTCTACTGATTTGGTAAAACCTACGAATAGAAGTAAATTCCTATGGAAATATCAAAAAAGTTATATTTTCTCTGAATATAATGCATTCGGAAGTGATGCAAATTCAATTTATAGTGTTTAGAGATATGTAATATTATTCATCTTACTATAGAAACTTGGAAAGTACCCCTTTCAAATATTTTTCCATAATCATTCACTGAAAATAGACAAGTTGGAGAGGTAAGTTAGCAAGTTGTTTTAGGTAGAAGTCACAATTTTAAAAATGAGCTTTTGGTATTTAAAAACGATGAGGATGATTAAAACTTTCGCGACAATTTCAGATTGGCTCTTGAAAGAAAGTAATTAGAAAGAACGAATTTAGCTTTACTTAAGATATATTTGTTCAAACTCAATTTTCTAGAGGTTTTAAATGAACAATCATTCATTGTTTAATCTTTATTTCAACGTTTAAGGGGCAAGCAGCAAAAACGTGAGTTCTCAGTCATTGGAATAGTACAAACTCAACAATATCTCCACGCGTAAAAAAATGTTACAGAAAATACATTAGTAAACTGAATGAATTTAGTTTATTAATTCCAACAATATTTCACTCTACCTGGGACTATTTTTAAAGCTTCTGTATAAGAAAATATGCTACCTGATATGCTTAAAATAAAATGTTTCTATTAAACACTTTTTAAAATAAAGAACAATTTATATTTAAAACATTCAATGCGAAAGAGCAAGCCGATAACGTTTCATAAATATGTTGGTGCTCTTAATATTTTATAAGGCAAGCCACACACTGGACATACATTGATTTTATGACACGCTGATACGTGCGTGCTTACCCTACCTATGCATGAAAACATGATGTCGCTTGATTACAAATGGCAGCACAACGTTTGTCTTGACGTATAAAAGAAAGTATCTTTTACGTGCTTTTAGCTCACGCAATTTCTACTACATTGCTTCTTTTATACTTATTCAATAAGGTCTCGAATTGGTTTAAATGGGGAAAAGCATAATTTAAAAGAAATTCCAGCTGAACTCCTAAAACAATTTGCTGTTGTTCCTTGTACAAATTTACATTGGGTACGAAATGTTTGCCTGATCGAAACATACCATTTAATTTTTTTTCAAAATCAACGCCATGCCTACGATGATTGGATGAGCATGCACGTGTCGTCGTTGATCCAATGTGTGGCTTTTCTAAGGAACTACTCTACGTGACAAGTCCTTCCAAGAGCCAATCAGTACGCTTTCGACGATTCGTGTGTTCACTTGAAATATAGAAAACAAAATCTCCACATTACATATATGGAAGTCTAAGACCAAAAATTTTCGGTATTACTACATCAGCGGTGCGTCAACACAGAGAGCCCGCTTTCCCATGGGTGGGAACGGATTCAAATAAACCACGTGATCGAATCCAGCCAATCGAATACCTCGTGCGTCATGAAAGGAACGAAAAAGCGGGTACAATTGAGATTTTCCTTTCGCAATCTGGTTTCATATTTTTAAACTGCTTTTGGATTTTATTATCATTATTTCACGTGCCCATATCGTCCACAGACAAGGGGTAGATGGAACAAAGAGGGTGTGCTTGAGGCATTATTAGAGCGACTTCTTGAGGCTACTCAGCTCCTCCATGAGGGGATCTTCCTCTGTCTTCACTTCGCGTCCGCTCTGGATCATTTGCTTCAGGAGGGGGATGGGAGTCTGCAAGAAAGGGAGAAAAAGATTTTCAAATCAAAGTATCACGAGCAAACTGAAACTTTTATAAGAGGGTAACTTCGAAGTTCTCACGAATTGAGACGATATAAAAAATGACTCCCAGCAGTATCTCTATTAGCCCTCTGAGGGTATATATGTTGTACTACCATTCTTCTACATGATTTCTAACCAGTTTTGACCTTCTTCACCAATAGAATGCTTCCTAGGATTCTTTCAGCCTAGGATTCTTCAGCTTTGATGTGGTCATTTAGTCATTGAATGTGATGTAAGGTAAAAGCAATACTACGCTACTCGTAACAAAGGTTTAATACTTTTCGACAACAGCCATTGTGAATCTGAATGTTGCGCATGGAGCACGTTTAAATTAACACTTTGATCGTCAAGATATTTCTGAGTAGTGTAGTATTGTTTTACCTTATATCACATTTAATGATTAAATAATAACATCGAGAGATTCGTTGGAAGAAGCCTAAGAAACATTCCATTGGTGGAGAAGGTCAAAACTGGTTAGAAGTCATGAAGGGAAGACTGTAGGTTGCCGATCGTATACTGGGTAATTTCCCAGAGGGTTAAGGAGAATTGGAAAGTCCAATACCGACAATGTTCACTTAGCTAATATTTTGTATCTTTGCTCAGAATGTACTGAAGATATCCGTTTGAAATCTTTCATAATCTCAATAGACTTTTACTTATACAAGGTGGTCCGAAACTGAGCATCAGTCACGTCAAAAATAAGCTAAATCAGCAAACTAAGCATAGCTTTCAATTCCTTGTCAAAAATCGACCTTAAAAGTGTATGTTTTTCAATGTCATTCCGGAGATATTCGCTTCGAAAGTTGGGTTGGTGTTAAGCAGCTGGTTTCTATATCGAAAGATTCCTGGTTTGTGTTCGGGGTAAGGCATGGATGTTTGCCGTATGGAGTGAATGTGTGCCCTCTCTATAAACAGGTTGTGTCTTGAATGTATGTGAGGTGGAACGCGAACCCCCTGGTGCATCAGTGTAATGCCAAAGCGGTTCACGATTCGGCCCTTATAGTGCTATGATGACTAACATTCAGTTGGCCGGGTATTGAACAAAAGTTTTATGTCGTCCCTTCCGATCATTCAACATTTAAACACTCAAAACATCACACACACTATTCTTTTAGAGTCCCCTGTACCCGAGAATCAATCGAGATGAAAATAAAGCACCCGATGGATATGCAGATCCTAATGTGCACGTTCAACTATCAAGTAAAGGTGCGCATCTCTGGAATGCCACGTCCAATCGACAAACGGACGACGTTTTATTCGGTTTGGTTTTCGAAAAGGAATTATGTGCTATGATTAGTGTACGGTTAATTCCTAACATCCTGTATAAAATGTTTTAAGAATACTTCTACAATGAAATCGTAGATTTTCATCGAGGTTATACCCTTGCAGTCTGATAGAATATCTCAAACCTAAGACCCAATAACTTACCATACCGACACATTTTCCTAAGAGTTTGTCTTTCAGTTTCTCAAGTTAAAGAGTCGAATTATACTTGACACTAGCGAAAGCGTTTTAATAATGAACGAATATCTGTCGAATGTTTACGGGTTCAGACGCTGTCATAAACAAATCTTAGCAGTAATTGCATTCTGATAAAGGAGGAAATATCTGGACAAAATGCCTCTGTTGTTCCTCACTGTAACCGTGACAACCGCAACAAAATAATACCCCGTCATTACAGAAAACTCATTACTGGGCACAAAAGAAGAGCACTGCTGGCCTCCCCTGGCGTCACTCTGACGTCACAAGGGGTGCAGCGTTGACCACGGGGCAGGCTATTTTTAGCTCCCACGTCATGGATTTTGCCGCATTCTGCTATTTTTGGGGGGCGAGCGGATTTCATGAATGGGACCCTAAAGTTCTGAATGAGAGGATATCGATCCGCCGCTCCGTCCAATGGGAAAGATGGCCCCGCCCCTTGACGTCACGGGTGTAGAAGTTGGGGATGCAGTCTATGGATTATCCATTCATTCCTTTTTCGATGTCCCCGAGGGGAAATGAGAAGCTTACTTCGTCAACGGGGAAAATACACAAACCCCTCGATGTATCACAATTCTTTAGGGAGAAGAAAAAAGCATGATGAACAGAGGAAGTGATAGAGCAAGGATCAAGAAAAACATCTTGCTTCTTAGAAATAAAAAGGCAACAGCGAATTACACGTTGTTTAATGAAAATTATGTAAAACTGCACGTTAAATACGAAATCGGTGGAAGCTTTTAATATATTAAAATAGGGTAGAATATTTAAAAAAATAAATTAATCGTTCCCGCTTTCGCGACACCCACATATTTTATACCGACACTCAGTGTAGAAAATGCTCGACAATTGGCCTTTGAACTCACAAGTCTAAAGAAACAGATTGAGATTTCTCCTATCATTCGCAAATCGAAATTTCATCGGGGGACAAGTAAAAGAGAGCTACATGAGAGGGATTTTCAGTGCAAACAGACAAACCAAACGGTCTGCGAAGATTTTGTTCTGTTGTTCAATCCTCTCGTAGGATATACGTCGGGGTTACCTTAAAATGTAGTTTATCATTGTTCTGGCAGTGTTTTTTCGTTTAATAAAACTGGTGCTGACCTATTAAGTATCATATATCAATTTGAAATTTATTCTTTGGAATTTTTATTGTCGAAATGCTAAAATCGCATTTAAAAAACAAGCCAATTGACACCACGTTCAGAATAAGAACGCGAAGCACGTATCGCCACATAAAGACTACCCTGACCTATTTTAACCTGACAAAAATGCCCCTCATAGACCGAATACATGATATAACGAGGAGTTGCCGTATTATTAGGAACTACTGAGTATTTTGCGTCTTTGAACATCAATGAAAAAAAGACTAGATATTTTTCAGTATACTGATTGTGGATGAGGATAACTATGTAATTTAAGTTTTTATTTCAAGCATCATTTCAATTGGACGTCAGGGTTGTATTCAGGGGAGGTTTTCCACCTCCTGAAATGCCTTTTGATGTTACTAAAATAAATTCTGAAGTCAGCTCAATGCACTTTAACTGAAGTTTTATAAAGTTCAGAAGTTGAAAAATCGTGGATAGGTCTGGAAGTAGTCAAATATATCTGCAGATGAAATGTTCATTTAGTATTCGGTAGTTAATGCTAGCGGATAATCCGTCTACGTGATAGGGAAATGCCTGAATGGGAAGGAATTTGGACAAGATGAGAAAAACCTCTCCTGTCTCTTCGCCTAGACATGAAAGATCAAGCACGTATTCATAGGAAGGGCTCACATAACTCGTTCCCTCTCCGATATATTTTAAGCAGACCCGCGCATATAATCTGTTAAACTTTCTTAGTTGTTTATATTTATTGATGGCAGCGTCATTACCCACAGTTGAATATAATTAATATTAGCATCGATATGCACAGTTCATAGTCCAAATGAAATAAAATTAATCAAAAAGTAAAGCAGCATTTCGTGCTCTTACTGGTGTTAATTATTGCTTACTGCTTACAGCAAAGTTTGTGGCAAAAACTGCAATCTCACAAATAGTTTCTGAACCTCCTCTTTATCTACATCCCGTTCTCTTGTTCAAAAGCGATTAGGAATTTCCGGAAGTTTAAATCGCATCGAGTCACATTTTTCTTTTCTGCGCTGATGATATATCAATACTATATTCCAGATTTATTACTGCCATCAGATTAGCAGATTATTTCTACTGCTAAAGAATTTCGAGTTCTTCCGGATACTTTTATAAATATAGTACAGCTCCATAGGTCAAATAAACATTTTAAAACTGCGATAAAGCTGGTGAATAAAACTCGTAGCTGTTGATTTTATATTGTGTGTACACCTGTTTCCATTCGCCATGAAAAAAATTTGTGCCAATTTGTGTAGTTAAAAAAACTGTCAAAGATACACGTTGGAGCTGATGTAATCAACTTCAATCCAAGTTTCATTTATCACACAGTAAAATGCACATTGATACAAATCGATGCGAGAGATAAGACAGGTATGACAATGCTGACAGACTTTTGGTTGTAATGCTAGTCTCCCTGCGACAAACCGACCCGATAGGAAAAACAACTTTTACAGATTCTTCCCCACAGAATTCCCTTAATTCTAGATTCATGTCAACTTCATCCATTCTCATGTCCATCTCATCCTCTTAAAGAGATTTTTTGACTATATAGATTAATAATAACAAAAAATATTAACTCACAGACACTATGGAAAGTCTTGTTAAGTGACAGGATATGCCCTATTCCAGATAAATTATTTTGCCTGACTAACATTTTCAGTCCCGTTCCACGTTTTCTATGGGGCAGTACGAAACTCAACGGATGACTTTTTCTGTGATTTCATGAAAAAACGTTGATTGAAAACACTTTTCTAGTTTCTCATACGGAGGAAATTCCCCAGTTGACGATTGCGATTCGTTCTTTTTCACACACGTTTCTAACGTGAATTTTCTTGTATTTCATTGATAATTAAAAAGGATAATTTTATTTTGAGACATTATGAACACCTTAATGAGAAGGAATTTTAGTGTAAACACAAACAAACAAGATGGTCTGCGAATATTTTACCGCTGCTGTTGAAATGCTCTCGCATGATACATATCGGGGCTATCATATAATTTAGTTTATCGCCTTTCTAGCACCGTTTGGCGTTTAATCTAGTTGGTGTTGACTAATAAACTATGAAATATCAATTCAAAATTTATTCTTTTTAATGCCGAAATCTAATTTAACAAACAAACCAACTGACTCCACGTTCAAAATACGTTCTGGATACACGTATTTGAGGAAATTCTAAAGTCGTTAAATTTAATCTATGTGATCGTGGAAATCTTAGTTGTAAATTTTAAGTTATGCCGTATTAACATTTTGTTTTCAATTAAAGTTTTGTGCTTCACTTATGCTTCTGATGGAAACTTATATTTATGTAGTTAAATGCCATATGTAGTTAAATGCATCAAGCAAGTGGTGATCCTGGCCATTTGAACATTTTGCATTCAAGTATGGAAGCCACTTTTTTGTGTCAAACTCAAAAGAGCACTTATTCCTCACTACTGGAATTTCGGACTGTCTTTTGTGTATTTCTCTGGATACTGATGGATATTCTCCCTTTTCGTATAAGAATTTAGTATTGATATTTCTGAAGTTTTTTACGCCTTTCAGTTTACTTTCAGTTTTAAGCTGACGTGTTACTGATCTCAAAACGCGTAACTTATTGTAGTGTTACATCTTGACAATGCGACCACATACTATTTTTATATTTACAAATTTTAGTTCCGCCATTTCGCAGTGTTACCGGCAGTAAAAGATGTCGTATCACCCCTCCCCATTTCGCGACTTTGCGAAAACGCAGACGATCACGTCTTCCTAGAATCCGAAAGCATAGAATCGATTTTGAGGCTCTATTTCGAGACAGATCGCCTCGAAGGATATATTTGGCAACGGGCGTGGGCCCCGTCTCGGAATAGAAGATAATTGGAGGAAGTTTCTTCCGAAGCAGACACTGCCCTTCTTTGGAACAACGTTCCTTATTCGAGAGGTGCTTTGCACGAGAAACTGTTGAAAGTGAAATACGACGTCGAAGAACGTATCACGCAAGTTGATTATCATTCCAACGAGTCTTCGTATATTTACAATAAAGTATAGAGTCGAGTGGTTTGCGAAGGATGACCAGCCAAAATAAAATTAAGGGCATTATTAATCGTATAAACAATTTTGCACTGTTTACATTGGTATTTTTAGAAATAAGAGAACTTTAGATTTCAATCTATAGAATATAATATAGGAACTTGGAATACTACGTAAGATTTTTTTCATTCTCGACTAGGCGTATAAAGGTATAGCTAAAAAGAAAGATTGGAACTCCTTGTTAAGGTCTCAGTTGCCACAGGATCTACCGAGAGCTATCGGAATAGCTTGTTTTGGGGTTCTCACTGAACACGAGTACCTACATAATCATCTATACCGAATCGACTTGTAAAACTCTCCAAATTGTCTTCTGATTGACTCGTGAAATATGGCAAAAACCCACCTCAATAGTTATCCTGATTTTACTGACGTCACAGTGAATAATACTGCTGATAGAGTAACATATTTTATTGCTGTTTCTAGACTATTTTGGGCTGTTAGACAGTGACATGGCGAAGAGGCTGAGATCTGGAATAGGTTAAAAAAAGAAACTTCGGTCCTTCGAGCGCGATTCCAGATGTTGAAGATCACTCAAACGACTGACAACTGCGCGTCAAAAATCTCCATTATTTTCTAGAGCAAGAAGTCTTCCCTTTAGTTCCTCTTGTTCACAAAGGCCCTTGGTTCAACAAATTCTAGATTCAAATTTCGGTCTGGGCATGGATGTTTTTAGTGGTTTGGAATCCACTTTAAGCCGTAGTACCTATCTAATTATCCCTCCTGTAGCAAAAAATGACCGTGGAGTGACAAATAAAAGCAAACGTGTTCACCGAGGAACAGTTA
Source organism: Meta bourneti (assembly GCA_933210815.1). NCBI lineage: Eukaryota > Metazoa > Arthropoda > Arachnida > Araneae > Tetragnathidae > Meta > Meta bourneti. The sequence continues at coordinate 52,953,066 of OW119928.1, forward strand.
ATTAAAAAGGGAGTCGTTGTTCACCCTTTAAAACCACTTAGACTGGAAGATCTTGCAGATGGACAGTTTACAGACTTACGACCGGCGGTCAGTGAAAGAGAGTTCTCATGGCAGGCAGACAGTACATTATTTGAATCAGCATTCAATTGGAGGTTTGATTACTTAACAGATATTTAAAAATATAATAAATAACCTAAGCTAATCATTCTGAGTCTCCCTATATCCTTTAATACTTTGAATAAAAACGTTCATTTTTTTTACTTGGGCACTTGAATATTATTTTAATGAAAGGAAGATGACTTATGTGAATCTCAAATGAAGCACAACCTACAAATATACACACCTAAATATTTCGATGTACTAAAATTCAAGTTTACAGAAAGAAAACATCATTTTGCTGTACACTTTGAATGAATGAGAGAGATGTTACCTCTAGTTACATCTTTTTTCAAACAGATTTACTTTCTGTCCCATTTCGATTCTCGATTTTTCGTCCTAGTTTCGAAAGTAACTGTACATTTTACCCAGTGCTCTAGCACCGCAACTTTACTCGTAAATCATGCTTTAAGGGGACAGTGGACTTTAAACTTCTGAAGTTATTCAATTGTTAAAAAATTTAGACTTTTTTCTCACTAAAATTCAAAATTACCCAGCAATGTTAGGTTGTGAGGAAGTAATTGTATATTGCGTGGTCAAAAACTTCTTGATAAATTGGCAAAAAATGGTAGGTCCCACGTGTATTAATTTTTCATGTGTTCTCATTTTAATTCACATATAATAGTTTATATACATATACATAAAATTGACTCCCCCATGTGTCAAGTGTATCATTCATCATAAAGCGAAAAAATTGTACTAGAATACCCAAAATTGTGCCCAAAAGCTTAGGTTAAGCACCATTTTTAAACCAGCATTTCAGAATTAGGAAGCAGGATGAACTTCTAATTTAAAAATTATATATATATATATCAGACTGCAAGGATAGTAAAAATCAAGAAAACAGTTCAAATTCGTAAAAATGTTAAAAATCTCAATCTAAGATAAACGTGTTTTTGTAGATAGATCGACTATAATTGGATAATATATATTTTTATGTCCTTGTTCCTATGACTCCGTCCAAAATTATCATAACTGTAAAATTTTTTGTTATCTATAGCGCCCATATTTATCATTCTGCATACACAATATAAAATAACAGGCAATACAGGTTAGACCAAAACAACTAAATTCGTGTTAATCCAAAACTTCTAGCAAATTTGAGTTAACCTTAAACCTCTAGCCCCTAACTTCTAACCAATTCTTTATTAACTCTTTATAGCAATGGTTTCCAAACTTTTCAATCCAAAGATTCTTTTGAAAATTAAAAATTTCACTGACCCCTTGAGATTATAAAATTAAATGGGGCACATAAGACCTTGGTAATTTTTATTTCCCACCATAATATTGGTAGTAAAATATTTAAATCTATGTTAAATAGATTATCAAACTTTAAAATTTCCAATTAAGGACTAGTGATGGCAATTTAATTCTAAAACAGAAAAACTTAAACAAATAAATAGTTAATATTATGCAAATTCATTTATTAATTACAAAATTAATTAAAATCATTATTGAAATTAATTAAAAACATTATTAAAATTAATTAAAATCAAAGAGCTCTTAACGTATAAAATCATCATACAAACATCAAAATATATACTTTAATCTTAAAGTGAACAATGAAGATGCTCTTTAGCAGTTAGCTCTGAAATGTTGGGTTTAAAAAATGATAATTTTAATATTAACTCATTCTCAACTCTTCAAGTCTATTTCAAATCGATGAATACCGAATCTCTTACTAAATGTGTTTTAGATTCTAAAATTTATATTTTAGAAAATAATGGAATATCGTTTTCTTGGAAGATTTTCTATTTTGGCTAGCGAAATATTGCATGCTTTAGCTGCCCCCTGAAACATTGTCGCATTGAGCGAGAACGGCCCGCGAACCACACTTATGGAAGAACTGCTTTATAGATCAGAGCATACTGCACGTTGAAAAATCTTCATTGATTTCTATTAACGAACTTTCTGTTTTGTTAATTTTCTGTCTCGATCCCGAGGTGCTAGGAAAAAACGAACTTCGACAGGACCAATGTCTTGAGATTTCAATGATATCTCGAAATGTGTAGTATAAGGGATCAACTTGCATTGCCTGTAAAAGAAGCTCTCGAGAGCCTACCTTGTGCATCGCGTTCTTCGCCCTCGAGAGTGGGGACCCCTCGCTCCAGGTGGTCCTCTGGCTGCTCTGCAGGGGCCGGAAGAGGGGCTCCTCCTTCTGACCCGCAGCGCCCCCACCCACTTCCGATTCCGTGGCGGGGTCGGGAACCACCAGCGACTTGACGTTCTTCTTCTCGGGGGAAGCGGGCACCGCCGTCATCTGCACCTGCTGAACAGAGACACACTTCAGCACCAGAATTACTCCCGCCTCCCTGATGCCAACACCATTTGGTCAACCCTCCATGTGTTTCAAGGAGATATCTCGTTCCAAGATCTGGCCAGTTTTGCTAATGATGAGGTACCTCGTTGAGACAAAACTGCCCCATTACTCTAAGGGGAATGAAGATCCAAGTAGTAAAAACACATTGTCCCTTGCCCAGAACTAGTGACTGGAAAAGATTCGTGAACCAGAGACTGCACTACAGGGTAGTTTTCAACACGAAGATAAGCTACCAGGAGGGTTAATAATCAAACTGACTGGGAAAATAAGATAAATTGTTCATATCAATACCATTTTGTTGATCGTCAAAATGATTGGTACAGTTGCGATATTTATCTCTTACATTGGGGCTCCAACCATAAAAATATTGGCGGACCAAGGGCCTCGGGTCCCTAGAACTTGGCAAACATGACTTCTGATATAGTGGATTTGGCCAAATATAGCCTAATAAAACAATAAAATCCAACCAACTAACAATCCTGATTTAGTGGTCACACCATCTAATGAGTGAGATTGCATATTTGGTTACCCATATTACCTGTGCATTTCTAATATGTATCCTTCGTGTTTGGAGGAGACGAAGGTCTCGGCCCTATAGGAGGTGCTAGATTTAACGACAACACTCGATTTGTGTCACGTTTTGAAACGGTTTCCTTAAGAGTAGCCTGGTAATCAAGTTCAACAGGCTCTAGGTTCGTATCCCGGTCCAGCATTAATGTTCGTAGGGGTTTGAAATCCACTTTACTAACTCGAATGATAACAGTACCAAATCGAAACACGAGTCCCTTTCCATTATGTGCCTTAAAACGCGGTTTCGGAGCAATTACAAATACTGCAAACAGTGTTTTAGAACCATATTTAACATCTTCACACTCCTACTGGGTTGCTCATCAATTGATGGCAGTGTACGGGTGTAGGGTTAAAAAGGTTTCGGAGCAGCAGAAAGACTCACCGGTGTGGGTGGCAGGACCGTGGATGTCAGCGTGGTGGTGTTGGTGGAGGTGTTGCGCACCACCGGCTCTTCGCTGCGCCTCTGAATGTTCTCGAACACCTGTGGTCGCTCTTGGGCCCCCATCAAGTAGCTCTCCATGAGGTCGTTGTACTCGGCGCTTTCAGGGTCCTGCGGAGATATTTTAAAATCAAGTGAGTTCACCAGCGAAACAATGCCACATTTTTAAAAGCGGACAGACTATTAAGGGCATCCTTAACTGTAGAAGAAACAGAATTCGTAAAAACTTAACTGCACTGTTTTCTTGTCCCCAAGACACGTGATACATCGAAGGGTCACTGTTTTATTTTACAATATTTTTCCATCAAATTTGTTTTAGTAAATGAAAAACGCTTAATTTAATATAAAATTTCTGCACTTTCTCCCCAATAATCACATTTTATTTACTCTCACTATACCCTTTGGTATATCGCACTGCTTTCTTGTTCCCAAAAGAGCGATACATCGCTATGATCATTGCAAATTTCTTTGGTAAGATTCAGAAGTGGGCACACCAAAAGTATGTTTTTCGAACCAGGTAGGACTTTTCCATCTTGCTACTGTACTGCCTCTGTTGATACTCCCTCTTATAGCATTGACTGCATCGGTGCCTCTTTGAATTTACTAGTGGAAGACTAAGAGGAGGCAAGCTTCTCTCTTGCTCAGGTGTCAAGATCTTAAGGACCAGGTCTAGCATTTTCTAGACCAGGGGGATAAGCAACAATACTTCTCGACTGTGAACTGGGCGTTTAAACTATCGATTTTAGTTAGACTTTCCGTGAGAAGTCTGTAAGACTTGTTTTCCTGTCGGGTTGGTGTGTTGTCAAAAAACCAGCATTCATCACGAGGCTAACTCTCCCAGCCTTTCTTCTTGAAGTACTCACCTTTCACACCGCTCCTTTGTTTGCCGCTCATTACCTGTTCCCAATGAATATCTGGTTTGCGAACAGCAAAGAAAGGTATTGTCCCATGTGATGTAGTAGATTCAGATTAGTGGATTGCATAGTTAAAAAACATTTATTTACAAAATTCTTTTTACATTAACAAAGGCCGTGAAAATGCTTTATAATGCTGAAATAATGATTCCGTGCTTCTATGCGTCCGTACAAAATTTACGCTAGGGCATAAATATCGACGTACACAGCTAGCCGAAGAATTCTTGACTCGAGAAGGTCTAACGATAACAAGAGCAAAAATTCTATACATCTGTTTAAATGCTGCCACAACTTGCGTCTAAAGATAAAACCAAAAAATAATTAAACTCCAAACGATTCTTAATTCTTCACGAGCCAAAATATCGATGCGCACGGTCAAACGATAATCACTTTGTATTCTTTCAAATGAATTATCTGGCTCGCGCGAATAGATATCTATCTTTTTTAGAATTAGGAGCTCCTTGCTTCAGTCATCCTAAAGTGAATTAATTTTTAAGATTTGAGCGGGAAAATGAGGGTCATGGAAGAGAAGGAATTTTATTTTTTCAAATATTTATCATCATTTTGAAAGGTTTCAGTAGCAATTTTGTGTTCACCTTCAAGTTGTAACAGAATTTTAAACAAAAACCGCATAATTCAATGGGTGATGTAGGTCCTTTGGTTTATATATCAGTGTTTCTCGACATCTGATTTACCACTCCTCTCGGTATGTCGCGCTTTTTTTCTTGCCCGTCAAGAAGTACTATACCATCGAAGAGTTACTGTACTTCACTAATCATCCCAAAACGGGGAAATGACTTGTAACAGAAATGTATTTATTTATTTAGACATACTAAATCGTTTACATGAAAAAAAGATCAGAAGTAGATAATGTGCAACAAACAAAAAAATTACTGACCGATGAAAACTGAAATTTTAACTGTTTTTTTTTTATTTCAATCAAGATTTTCTTTTGCAGTAATTTTTTTCGATGAAATTTATAAAATTGTGCCGTGTTTTGTTTATTTTTTTCTCTGCTGCATGTTCTGAAATTGTGATCTTTTCTCGCTGTAGTGAAATTGTATTGATGTGTTTGATATGTCTGAATAAATAAATTGAAATGTGATACACGCGTTCCAATCAATTTCACTGTGGGTTCTTGAGATAAGCGTTCAGAGATCTACCCTTACGGGTTTCACTACAATGTAACTGCTTAAAGCAGAAATCATTAACTGATAGCAAAAATTTATAGCACAGCCGATTAAAGAATAAATATTACTTTTTAGGTCAAAAATAAGAATTGTAAACATTTTGATAGTATTATATTTTCTTTCAAATTGAATTAAATATGACAATTTATTTTTCATCATCATAAAAATGATCATTTAGTGTCAAAATATGTTTTTACTAAAAATGCCAGTTAATGAATTTCTGCTCTAAGCCGATGATATGAGCAAAATCGTAAGTTAAATTCAAATGTGTGTGCTAAGTTCCCGAACTTTCAAGACAGATCTAAAAGTCTGCGTTCTAAACGTAGAGTGCCGCTCACCTGTGGGTAGATTTCCTCCGCATAGGCAGGGGCCTGCTGTTGTCTATATACGGGGTTGTAGGTCTCGTACTCGTAGTTGCCGTATTCCGCCTCTTCGTCAACTGGTTGGGCGAACTCCTCCGCCCACTGGGGCGGAAGGGCGTACAGGTCTCCCCCAGGGTAGCCCACGGGCTCCACCGGGTAGGGGGCCGACGCCACTTGTGTGTCCACCTGCGAAACACGAGTACACTATGAGGTCCTGATCAACACAAAAATACATCTGTAGAACCATTGTCTCGTCGAAAATGGGCTTAAATATTGGACGCTATCAGGAAAACCGAATTACATTGCAAGTTTAGGTATCCATTCAAGCTGAGAATTAGAACTCGTGTATTTACATCGAACAATAATTTGGAAAATACGTTCAGTGGAAAACAATCAAAATTGCAGACTCGGGTTTTCGTGCCAACCGACTTGTTTCCACTACTTCATTCACAAAGCCTCGCAGGTTTGTTACCTGGTTCACGAGGAGCTTTTAGACACTGATTTCATAAATTACTTTAAGACGAACGTTTGTATAAAATTTCATCTAGTTCAGTCAAACACGACGCGAGTTTAGGCTTATTCCCGATTGCCCCTTTAATTTTTATTGGTATGGTGTGGAAGTTTGGAGAGTGGAGTGTCAGCTCAGGTATTGACCTCGTCCCCGTGTGAACTTTATATGTAAAAGGTTTACTGTAATTTTGTCCCTATCTACCCATGTAAGGGAACATTTGCACATATTACACCATCTTGCACAACAGTTGCAACATGGTATTCAGAATCCACCGCGCGCATCTATCTTTACCATGCTATTCCTTGCCGAAAATCTATCCCAAAAAGGGTTATCCTTTTTTCAATTGGACGCCTCATTATGCACATCTACAACAGATAGTTTAACGCTCGGATTTGCATACCATCGGGGGATTATTTTCTTCTAGATTGACTTTTAGGTACCAGCACCCCCCAAAAATAATTTGTTGGGTGGTTTTAGCTCTGAAATTTTAAATGACCGGGAAAGGGACGCTCATAAATGTTTCTAAGGGAATATCTCCAGAATGCCACGTCCAATCTAAAAACGGACACATTTTAGGGTTTTTTTTCTACTAGGAAATGCACGGGATTATTAGTGTACTGTCGATTCTGATTACCCTGCATTATCTAATGCGGTATCTGTTATGCATCTCCGAAAAAGTTCTTATTTGTATTTGTTGTTTGACAACGACTTGATCAATCATTCAATTCGAATCATATCTCCTAATTAAAGAAAAAATCAAACGTGATGAGTACAATATAAAATTAGTATTTAAAAAATAAATTTAAGTAGTACTGTCAAGTGTTGCATTCATAACGATCTGGTAAATGAATCCTTAATAGAAGCAGTTTCCCAAAGTGTTACACCCCCCCGTGAGTTCTGAAGAAATCTTGGGCAATGATAGCTCCCAAGGATCGTTGAGTAGCAAGAGTAAGAAGACGCTCAAAAATTTGTCACAAAATTTTAAGCCAACACTTAGTCACTTGACCTGTCACTCTCACAATTGAATACTCAATTGAATTTTTGTTATTTTATTTTAATAAATAGCTTTATAATTATAAGTTTTTTATTTCTAAACTAGCCTTTTGAAATTCTAAAATTACACACAGCTACATACATATTTTGATGAAATTAAAAAATTATAGACACGTTTACACTTGAAAATTTATTATTAGTTGAGATGGTTTTCCAGAGGGGGCGCCGAAAAGAATTATCTTTGAAAAGGAGGCGCTGAGCCAAAAAGGTTTAGGAAACTAAGTTATAGAGGAAGGCTATAAAAAGTGACAATAACGGCCCAAGGCACTGAAATGATCGGTGTCGAGGGGGAGTTGGTAGACTAGGCAGGGGCATACCTGAGGGAAGTAACGGGCGACGGGCAGGCGGAGGCGCTCCAGGGCCTCGATGGCGGAACGTCTTACGGGCGGCGGGCGGCGCAAGGCGTAGGCGGGTGGTTCGTAGGGCAGCAAGCCGCTGTAGGCGTACTGGGAGCGGCACGAATCAGAGCTCACACTCAGTAGGAAAAGCAGAAGAAGCATCTTAGTCACCTGAAAGACATCAAGACACATCTAATACTGAAAATATCGACGAAATTGTGTGGTTCTTTTTAAGAAAAATATCGTTTTAGTACAGTGTACGTTCGTTCAACGCGGGATTCGGTTCGTGTTATGACAGTTTTTCGCCGGAAGACGAGGAAGATACTTCTGTCTACCACGAGAATTTCGACCGTCACAGTCTAGATGAATATTTAAAGGCGTTTGTCTTTGAATATCGAACAAAATACTGCAATTCTACTGTAATTTCTATTTGAGGTCCATTTGATCATCTCCAGATCCATCTAGATTTTAGTGCATTAATTTTTCCCCCGAAAACAAATTAAATTTCAGTCATCACTGTTTGAAGGAAATGCTTCCTACTATATACTTATTTTTCTAAAATGAAATTCTTGAAATACATTTCTATTACAAAAAGAACCAGAACAGCTTATTAAAAAAAATTTTGTTTGGAAAACATTCCACGTAGAGAAACGGTTTAGTATGAAATGAGATCCAGCAATCCTTCGATGTATAAACAATTACCTTTTACAAAAAGAATAAAATTGAGTATTCTGAGTTTGAAAATAACCAAACGCCAAAACCCTCCGTTCTTTTCGAGAGCTAGAAGTCTTCTCCCTCCTGTTGACATCGTAGATCATTTAATTAACCCTCTAAGAGGTTCATACGTATCTATCCATTCTGCAGCCTGCAGCCTTCCCTGCATGACTTCTAGCCAATTTCGACTTCTCAATGAAATCTTTTTTAGGATTCATTTAACCAGTAAATGTGGTTATTTAGTCATTATTTGGTGTTATGGGGAATAAGTAAACCTTCACTACTTGCAAATATCGCGACGCTCAGGAGGTTAAAAGGACCACCGTAACCTCAGACGGTTCTCCCGCTACGCTAGTAACCTGCGAGCTGTAGGCTTCTCAAGTTCGATTCCTCCTTGGATGAATCTCTCTTCTGCGTCAATAAAACTTCCCATGTGTTTCCATTACTTGACGTCGTCTGTTTTGTGTTTGATGCAGCTTGGCCAAACAGGGTCCTTGTGCAATACCTCCTCAATAAAACGAAGCTAACCAACTATAGGTTTAAATGGAGCTCCAGTTCACCCCTTAAAGCCACATGGATGAAAAGGTAATATTTCAGATGGCTAGGTTGGCATTTTTACGACCAGCGGTCAGTGGAAGACCTGCGATATTGACTCCTGATCCCAGCTGTTGCTATGTGTGCGTGTGGTCGTTATAGTACCTTCAAAAATCCATAAGATATTGACACTACGGTATTAGAAATAAAACACTTTTATCTGGTTGGTAATATCTTATGAACAAAACAAAAATGCTTTAACTAACCAATAAAAACTTTCCACAGCAAAAAGTGGACGAATGCTTAAAAAAAAGCCAGCAATCACTAATTATCGATAACGAAAAGAGTCATTTCGGCGGAACTATAAAGCCCACCAGTGACATAGGTAACGGAGGGAAGATATATATATATATATATATATATATATATATATATATATATATCCTATTTAAAGTGTTTACATCATGTACAACTAGTTTTTACATATGTTGTAAAGCAATGAAGAGAATCCTGTAGCCATATATTTACAACGGCATTTAAATAGGTCTTGAGCAAATATCAAAATCTTGTCTGAATTCACTTTGTATTTTTGTGTTACTTTTGATGCGATAAGCTGGTACGCGAATATACGAGGTGGTTATGCGCTAGTGAAGAAAAATAAATGCAAGATCTTCCTTCTCTTATATTTCAAATGAATGATTAATTTGATAAATGGTTGATTAATTCAATATAACTGCTATTTTATTTTACATTTTTCCGAGAGGGGACGACCACCTCCTTGTGATGATTAAGTCTAGACATAAATATTCTATGTATTCACTCTGAACTGTGACGATATTTCCGAGTAGCGTTGCTTTTACCCTACAACACACATCATGAATAAATAACCCCATCTATTGGTTGGAAGAATCGGAGGGAAGATTCTATTGGTGAATTTCAAAACTGGTTAGAAGTCACGTAGAGAATACTGCAAGTTGCAAAACGGATATGTGTATGTGAATCCCTTAGAGGGTTAAGACTGTGAAGGTCTGACTTCTAAAAGGGCTCTTGATGGGCGGTGAGACAAAAACCCTTTATGTAAACACTCCCCTCAAAACAAAATTTACCACTCCGTTAAATGCAAAATGCCTTCATATAAAATGATAGGTTGGTTGGTTTAGGGGTTTTATGGCGCAAGGACCATATTTGGCCATACTGCACCAGACACAAGACATACAATATCAAGGAATAGACACAATATACATACAATATCAAGGAATAGACATACATACACAATGAAGGTTTTACTGACACAAAAGAGAGAAATATACCCAGGGAGGAATGCACCTGCTAGGAATCGAACCTTCGCCTCCTACAACTCGTAGGCTGTTAGCACAATGGGCATACCCACTGAGCCACGACTGCCCCCATAAAGTTATAATAAGCATTCATTCAAACAAAAAGGTAAATTAGACAATGGCGTATCGCCCAGTCTGAGAGGGTTTTGATACAAAGGGTCTCAAAACGGAAAAAAAATTGATGTAAAATAATTTAAAATTTTACCGAAAATTTCTAAATAAGTTCATATACAGGGCTGTTCCTGAGTGTTGAGCTGGACGTGCAATTACACATTGTCAGAAAAATTGGTTTATAAACAATTCGCATATAGTTTTAATGTGATTTATTAAACTACCATATTCTGTTCTTCATTTCCAGTAGACTATTCCAAGACTGTTCAATTCCAAGGGAAATCAAATATGAGAGAGGGGGTGGCTTTTGATGTTTGAGCATGGGAAGCTAATACCTCAGAAACGGTCTTTGCCATATAGTAATTAATTTAGCATTATTGTTTTTATAGTTAAGTACTATTGTTAATTATATAATTTGTTAAATTATAGAAATTTAGTCAACAAATGTTTAATAAACTCATTGAAAAAAGTGTGGTCAACAAATCCTAGAATAATCATAAGGAGAGATATATGAGCTCATGGACTCAATCACTTGACCCGCCACTGGAAATAAAGATTTCAAAGAACCTTCATATTATGTTGCGTTCTTTAAAGACTTGAGAAATATTACAAAAGAATTCCAAGCATTTTCAATATTAAATCAAAGGAGAATAAGAAATCTATATTTTTTTGGAGGGGTGCTGAGTCTTCCCCACCGAGTATGTCCAACTATGAAAAGATTAATCGATATTTTAGGATGTGAATCGATGGCAGGGACTCACCTGGAGTGATCGGAACGAGTCGAGTTACCAACTGTTGAGCGGGAGAGAATCGGGTAAGGGCGGCGGTCGCCCGCTTTTATAGCCACGCGCTGCACGCCCACGCACTCGCCGATCGATGCCCGCCCCCGCACGCGCACGCGCACCGCCCCCTACCCCCGGGTGACATTTGCAGTCTCCGATCGGAATCTACCACGAGTCTACGACTGCAGCAGAACACTCTTGACCAGGCCCCGATAGTTCTGCGAGCCGGGTAAATAGTATTTACAAATAGAGTGACCACTAGTTTTATTGCTCTTCGATACATCACGTATTCGACAACCTCGCTCTTTTTTAATAGTCCTCAGATGGATTTCAAGTTCGCGGACAGTAGATTCACATTTAAAGATTCTAACATAGACTGGTTGGGTTTGATTCTAACATAGACTGGTTGGGTTTATTGGCACAAGGGCCAAATTTGGACAAGTTGTGCCGAGCAACGTCAAGTAAATGGACATACACACACACAAGGAAAGCTTTACTAACGCAGAAGAGAAAAATACACCAAGAGTGGAATCTAAACAGTAAAAGAACCTGCACCGCCTACAACTTGCAGATTGAGTTGGTAGGTAGTTTAATTTACGTCGCACTGGAGCAACAGAATGAGCTATTAGCGACAGTCCTGGTTCAATCTCGAAGGGAAAGATCTAAGGACAATAAATCGTAATTTTGAACTCATATGATGAGGTCAGCACGTGAGTTGGCACCCCACTCTCCATACTTCCACACCAAGCCAACTTGAGGACATTTGAGGCCAAGACAGATTTAACAAGCATGAGCCCCCACGTACGCGACGCTCTTTGGTTGAATCCAGTTTCGAACTCGCAACCCTCCTATTACTAATCTGCTACTCTTCCAACCGGGCTACCGCGACCCCGATAGTTGATTGGTCAACAGCAATTATATTAAATTCCAACGTTGCCAAAACGGCAATGAACTACATTTTAAGGTAACCCCGATATGTATCCTGCTAGTTATTGTTATTGTTATTTCAATTAACGTCACACTGGAGCAACACAACGGGCTATTGGTGACGGTCCGGGATCAATCCCAAAGGGAAAGATCCGAGGACAACACCACGTAATTTTGAACCACGGTCAGATGACGAGGCAACACCTGAGCTGGCACCCCACTCTCCAAACTTCCACACCACGCCAACGTGAGGACATTTGAGGCCACGACAGATTTAACGTGCACCAGCCCCCTTGTATCCTGCTAGAGCATTTGGGAAGTTAGGTAGGTAGTTGCTTTTATGTCGCACTGGAGCAACACAGCAAGCTATTGCGAGAGCATTTGGACAGCAGAAGTAAAATCTTTGTAGACCGCCTGGTTTTGTTTACACTGAAAATCCCTCTCCCATTTAGGTTTACAGAAAAACTCTCTCAATTAACTCTATCTCTCAACACAAGGAACCACAGACATGAAAAAAAGTATACTGAGGTAGGTATTACTTAACGACGCACCGGGGCAACACAGCGGGCTATTGGTGACGGTCCGGGATCAAATCCGAAAGGAAAGATTCGTGGACAACACCACGTAATTTTGAACCATGGTCAAATGACGAGGTCGCACCTGAGCTGGCATCCCACTCTCTATACTTCCACACCATGCCAACGTGAGGACATTTAAGGCCACGACGGATTTAACGTTCACCAGCACCCTTTGTACATGCCGGTCTTTGGCTGGATTCGAACTCGCAACCCTGCGGTTGCTAATCCGTTTCTTTTCCAATCAGGCTACCGCGGCCCCCAAAAGTAGACTAAGAGTTGTTATTGAGAGGAGCGAATAGTGTGATTAACTTGGCGATTATTAGTCATGTGACTACTATGTGAAAAATTTATTTGTTTGGCCGATTTGGCATTTTATCGCCTCGATTGGTGATCTAACATCTTGTGACAGGGTAGATGTGTGAATGCGCATTTCAGTTTCGACAAAAATGGTGAAATTGCCAGTCTTCTACTATGTCACGCGGACCAATCAGATGACGAATCAAAGGATGATTCCCTTGTCCCGTTCCGTGAGGGCCGCGGTAGCCCGGTTGAAAGAGTAACGGACTAGCAACCAAGGGTTGCGAGTTCGAATCTGACCCAAGACCGTCGTGTACAAAGGAGGCTGGTGCACAAATCTGTCGTGGCCTCAAATGTCATCACGTTGGCGGGGTGTGGAAGTTTAGAGAGCGGGGTGCCAGATCAGGTGCGACCTCGTCATCTGACCGTGGTTCAAAATTATATGCTGTTGTCCTCGATCTTTCCCTTCGGTGGTTGATCCCAGACCGTAGTAATAGCCCGTTGTGTTGCTCCAGAGTGACATTAATTAAAAACCTACCTACCCGCTCCGTGAATCAGATGATGGATTTTCTTTTCCTCCCATCAGACGAAAGTAGTCTAAGTGTCGCGTTTCTATTAGTTTTAGTCACAAGGTCCTGGGCACATTAAAAGGTTACCATTACTTTAATATCTGCTCTATGCAAGGAATGCTTTACTGGCACAGGAGAGACAAATAAACCCAGTGAGTTCAGGAATCGTACCTAGGACAGCGCGCAGCTGATGAAACCTTAAAAGCAATCCTTTCGTAAGTGGCATTGGGCGTGCTTCTATTATGCAACAGCCAAAACAAGCTCTGATAACTCGAAAGTCGACTTCTAATTATACATGCTTCGATCCATAACAGTTTTCCCTCGACTCAGGCGCTTCGTTTTTAGCAGCATTTTCTGTCTGAGCTTCTATTTTTGATATGGCGTGTAATATTATAAAGCTCAAGCAGGATGCTTAAGCGCAAAATACGGGTACGTGTCACTTTTTGACACTAGTTTACTATCGTTTATATTCGATAGAAACGTGCACGTTAGTTTTTATCAATGTCGGAATCACGTAGAAGGAGAGTGGATCTGCAAGAATACATACTTTGAATATGAAATTGGATGAAACAATTTGCCTGATTTATAAAACATCTAGCAATATTTTTAGTCTTGCTCGTGTTCCCTAGAGTTCAGTCTTATTCAGTGGAGTTCAATTCTTGCTGTCCATCGTGGCTCTGGCTATATCCACTGCGCTAGCAACCTGCGAATTGTAGGCAGAGCAGGTTCAATTCCTGTTAGGTACGACACCTCCCTGGGATTATCTCTTCTATGTCAGTAAAAGTCATTATGTATGTCCATTGCTTGATGTTGTCTATCTTGTATTTGGAGCAACATGTCCAAATATGGCCCTTGCGCTATAAAGCCAAAAACCAACCAAATCCAATTCTTTCTGGCCTGATCACCAAGTGGTTAGCGCTCTGACCTTGGGCTCAACAGTCTGGGCCCGAATCCCTGTGTAGGAATGGATGTTTGTAGTGGTTTCGAATCCACTTGAAACATTAGATGACCATCGTCTAATTGACCTTGTAGCAAATTACCGAAGAGTGACAAACTAATGAAAATTCTAGAGAACGTAAGCTGAAACTGCTATCTGACAGTGTACCCCATAACACACGTAATGACTGAATATTGGTTCGAATCCATTGATACAAAGAAAGCTAAAAAACATTCTTCTGGTGAAGTTCAAAACTGATTTGAAGTCGTAAAGAAAACTAGTTTGCCGAATGGATATGAGTGTGAACTCCTTAGAGGGCTTAAAAGCTGGTTTTGAACGTTTGTATTTTATTCATACACGTATTTGTTACTTCTGTTATAAATAGCGACAAGCTAAAACAAAAATCTTAACTGGCTCGCACCCAAAACTTGTCTTTGGTAGGGCTGAGAAAGTGGTCATAATCACAAGAGTATTGATGTAGCCATTTAGGGGTTTCTTAATTCCGATAAACTTTACAATAGCTTCCCAGATTAGGCCTCGGTAACCCAGTTGGAAGAGCAACAGATTAACAACCGGAGGGTTGCGAGTTCGAAATTCGATCTAGCCAGACCGTCGTGTACACGAGAGCTGGTGCACGTTAAATCTGTCAAATCTGCACGTTAAATCTCAAATGTCCTCACATTGGCGTGTTGTGGAAGTTTGGAGAGTGGGTGCCAGCTCAGGTGTTGACCTCGTCATATGACCGTGTTTCAAAATTTCGAGGTGTTATTCTTGGATCTCTCGCTTCGGGATTGATCCCGGATCGTCGCCAATATCCCGTTGTGTTGCTCCAGTGCGACGTTAATTAACTGCTACCAGATTAAATAGCCCTCGTTTAGGGAGTCATGACTGAGTGGGTATTCCCACTGATCTTGCAGCTTGCAAGTTGGCGGCGATTTGATTCCTCGGATGTATTCTGTCAGAAAAACTTTCCTTGTGCATGTCCATTTACTTGACGGCCGCGATAGAATCATAAATGAACAACCGGAGGGTTGTAAGTTCAAAACTTGATCCAAAGACAGTTGTGTACTGGGGGATAGGGCAACTTAAATCTGTCGTGGCCCCAATGACCTGACGTGGAAGTTTGGAGAGTGGTGTGCCAGCTTAGGTAATGACCTCGTCATCTCACCGAGATTCAAAATTACGAGGTGCTGTCCTCGGATCTTTCCCTTCGGGTTCGATCCCTCACCGTTGACAATAGCCCTTTGTGTGCCAGTGCGACGTAAATTCAAGTACCTACATGCCATTTACTTGACGTTTTTTGGAGTTGTTTGGCCAAATGTGGCCCTTGATCCATAGAACCCAACTGACCTCTCTTTTAGGGTACGATGGGTGGATTAGGAATTTTTTTATAAATAACTGGTTTATTCCTGAAACTCGTACAAATTTTGGGGAGAACGTTGAAACATCCACTCCTTATTTAAAATTACGTGGTATTGTCCTCGGATCTTTCCCTTTGGGATTGATCCCGGACCGTCACCAATAGCCCATTGTGTTGCTCCAGTGTGACGTTAATTGAAATACCCCCCCCCCCCTTATTTAAGACTGATGAGGCAGCCTAGTATAGTTGTTAGAGTTCAGTACCTTGGTTCAGCAGACTCTGGGTTCGAATCCGGGTCTAAGCATTGATGATTCGAGTGGTTCAGAATCGAATCCAATTTTAAGTCTTCGGTCTTGGGCTAATTTACTTCGCGTAGGAAGTCTTATGCCTGTCTCGTATGGTAGCGTATTTAGATTCTATTTAGATTTAAAGTGCTATGCATTTAAAAGTGCAGCATGTCAAGTTGAAAACGGGTTTTTAAGAATAGAAGATAGTTTAATGGGGTTAAAGTTTTGAGACATTTGATCGCCTAAAGGCTCTTGAATCTCAATTGCTTTAGCGTCTTTAGTCGCTAAGTTTAGACATCAGAATTTCCCAACTTTCAATTTTTTTTTCATTTTTATCACCAAGAAATATTTTAACATTTTTATTACCAAGTTGAGATAGGGTTATCTGAAAAGTTTCAAATAACTTGTAAAAGGATTTGGGAAAACATTGGATTTTTGAAGAGTTCAATCTTCCAAAAAATTGAATTATTGCTTTAGTTTTACTATGAGCGTGTTTTCATTGAAATCAAATGGTATTTTAAAAGAAAATTAGAGAATTGTAGTTCAAAGCTTTATTCATTTTAGGTTTTCTCTTATTAGATTGTACTTTCAACACGTTAACATAAAGGAATAAATATTTGAAATTTTGCAGGTTGAACAGACATTGGGTGATTCTGTGAGCTGGACTCAAGTCGGTGATTTTGTGCGAGCTCGAGTCTGGTATCGGCTTTTCGGTTACTTGAGATGAATTTGGTTAGGCTGAATACTGGTTAAATGGGAAAATTGGTTACAAATTTGTTTTGAACCAAAAGTTCTTGATTTTTTGCTTCTTAAGGTAAATAATTTTAGGAACAATACAATTTTGAATGAAGTTCCCTGTAAGTGCTAAATTCACTAATGGATTGCTCAATGCAAAATGAACAAATCAGCTGGCTGGCATCACCGATTTTAATGAAAAACCAGTTTTTAAATAGTTCACACAATGCGCGACTACAAAATATTAGATTTCAGAAATGTATATTTTGTAATTTATTGGCATTAAAAGTTCAAGGTCACACAAATGTAATTCTTTAGTACTAAAAAGTAGCATGTTTGCGACACTATATTTCAATAAGTTATTGACCTATATGCAAAATTTTTATACCGTTGCATTCTCTAGAAAAATATCTTAGAAAAACCCAATAAAATTTAAAAGCTCATTGCTGAATCTGAGAGATCGACGAAAGCAGAAATTTGGCCAATTTGGCTACAAATTCCACATCGTTTTGGTATCTCAAGAAATGGAAAGATAATATTAACACTCAAAACCAAACCAAACCAAGCGACCAGTAGGTCGCGTGTTCGAATCCTGGTTTGAAAGCCTATGGTTGTTAGTGATTAACCTTGTTAGGAGTAGCGGCGGTTCATCCATTGGGTGCTCCTTTACAAATAGCCGTCAGTTCGGCCCTGGTAGTGCTGAAGGCCGAGAGGTTACTGGTCGGGCTTGGGAAAAAGTTAGCGATTGTGTTTTGATTCCTTAGTAAAGAGGGTTGGGTATTTCAATTAACGTCACACTGGAGCAACACAATGGGCTATTGGTGACGGTCCGGGATCAATCCCAAAGGGAAAGATCCGAGGACAACACCACGTAATTTTGAACCACGGTCAGATGACGAGGCAACACCTGAGCTGGCACCCCACTCTCCAAACTTCCACACCACGCCAACGTGAGGACATTTGAGGCCACGACAGATTTAACGTGCACCAGCCCCCTTTGTACACGACGGTGTTTGGCTGGATTCGAACTCGCAACCCTTCGGTTGCTAGTTCGTTACTCTTCCAACCGGGCCACCGCGGCCCTACCTTAGTAAAGAAAAAACCATTTGAAAAGTAAAAAATTATGGAAAACTACCATCCTTTTTCAATTTTTTAAAATATGTATTTAGTTGTGAAAGAAAACATCACAACTTAACATTACACCAACTGAACACCATCATTACACCAACTTAACACCATCATTACACCACATCTCAACATTATACAAAGATGTCTATTTATGTCCCCAAGTTTTCATTATTGTCTTTTGCTTATTTTTGCCCCAGGAATATTTTTAACTAGATAGGGGTTTGACTTTTATCGTAGCTAATGAGTTAAGCTTCGAAAAAATGCGATATAAGAATGAAATAATTATTATGCACATGCAAAATTTCACATTAAATTGTAAACTGTTTTTTCTTGCTTTTAATGCTAGAAATGTGCCATCAGTGAAATATCATTTTGTCGGTGGAAATTTCACTTTCAGTGAAGTCTTTATTTGTTTAAGAATATATACTATATTAAATGTTTTGTAAATATTGAATATTAGACATGTAAATGGCAATATTTTATTTTGAGAGTAAAAAAGAATTTAATATTCCTGATTTTTAAACTTTGAAGTGGGGAGATATTTTGCCTTTTTGAGAAGCTGCGACAAGAGATCTATTGTGTAAAAACAACCTGATTAAGAGGACTTTGACTTTATAAACTCGGATAAAGAACTGTTTAATTTGAGATTGGATAGGAAGTTTGAAAATTTTGTCTTATGAAATGGAAATATTAGAAGTGCGAGTGATGGCAAATTTCAATTTCAGCGAATGCTACAAAATTGAACAAAAGATCTTTATCTGATTGAAAGTGAATTTGGAAAGATAATAAAGTAAAAGTTGCAATGTCATCGATGCATAAATTTAAATTTTTAAGCCTTTTTCAATTGCAATTTGATCTGCTAATCCTTTTCGAGCTTATCCGTTTCCAGACTTTGCACCCCTTCTTGCCCTCCCCAATTAAAGAACCATCGCCAATTGGCGATAATTTTGGAACATGGTAACCGTCGTGGATCTATCCAAATAGTTCATCGATGAAACAGTCTAATTTGGTGATGGGTTGACACCGTGTTCTTAAGTGTTACCGATTTTGCTACTGCTGCTTTGGGACTCAAGACAATCCATGATTTTTTCCAAGGACGTTAAACTTTCTCTAAAATATCGTCTTCGTCAACTTTCCTTAATTTTCTTTAATTTGAGTGCTTATTTGGAGTGGAAAATCACCATTTTGTAATTTTTCTTGGCTATTTTGAAGGTTAAGGAAATAAAGGCCAAATTCCAAACTTCAGCAATAACTTTATAATACCCAGCACTAACTGGCATGAATTTCAACGATGCCTTTAAACTCTTTTAGCCCATTGAAAAATTTTACTTCTGTCAAAATTCATTTTTGCAACTAATTTTTAGAATAAATATGGTGTTGCAATTGTTTTTCCAAATAAATAGAAAGACTTTCAGTTTACAAAAAATATCAAACATTGTCTACGTTTAGTAGGTTTTGGGAAACAAATAATCAAACATGTAACATTAAACGATTTCACAGCTGATCGTCAAAGTTGCTAGTCCTTGAAATGCCTGAAGCTTTCAAAACATTAATTTTAACAAAAGTATTTTTGATATCGTTACATAAGAATAAACTAAACTCCAATACCAAATTTCATGAAACTTCACGCGGACACAGGTTTTTCTTATTTTTGCTGCCTTCAGGGACACGTCTTTAGGCGTGTACGGGCATCACAACCACGAGGTACCCGAGTGATCTTTCCTCCCTTTCATATTTACCTTCGCCTACATTCTGCTTTTTACTTTTTCTTCCCCCATTGTCTTATGTTTGGCGCAGCTTGGACAAATATGGCCCATGCGCCATAAAAACCCGAAAACAATCGGATTAAGTTTCAAAATTCAATCTTTCCTTTGAAGATCTAAAGTAGTAGTTTAAAGGAGATCTTTAAATTTCGCACTTTATTTAATCAATGTCAACCCAAGTTCCTGGTGTAATTTTAGTTTGGGTTTATTTTTCTGCTTTGTTGATGTCCGTTCTGTTGCAAGTGTGGTTCTGAATGCACTAAGTCGAAGGTCCATTGATTAGCCATTTGTAGCAGAAATGATTAGCCATTGGTAGCAGAAAATGACATCGTCAATCCAAATCATCTACGACTTCTTATCCCATCTTAGCTTTTCTACCAGGCCCGTATTTTGTTGACATGTCTTGTTTCGCATTTCATAGATAATTCCTTTTCAGTTTGCAATCTCTAGTACGTTTAGTGCAGCTTGTGCGCTATCGGACCTTGTGCTATGAAACTCAAACCAACCGTTTGCAATATTCCTATTCTAGAAATGTAGTTTTTTATGTTATATTTTGTCACGTTTCGATAGTATTGATTATTAGGTCATTTGTTGAGATTTAGCAGAATGTTCGTTTTCTCCTGGGTGTAAAAATGTTTGAAGCTTCCCCAAGTCTCCCATCTTTCGTCCGGGATTTCATTTTTACTATACAACTCCATAGAAATAACTCGCCTACCACCTTTTGACGCCAAAATAATCCTTCACCGCAAAACAGAACCTTTATGCGCTTTTCTACTGGTGGGTGAATCATTGGAAAGGATAGGAGAGAGTTTAGCTGTAACTGATCACATTTTATTTTTGTATCTTCGAATTTTTAATTAAAATACTAAATGAAAAACTTTAGGTCATATTTTCAAGTTTCAGGTTATTTTTATATATTTTTACGTCAACAAAATCCAGGTCCTGACATCCCTGTTTTCTTATTGGACTCATTCAGTCAGGGCCCGAGGGTAGATAGCCAGAACTAACGACTACAATGACCACTTGTTGAGCTGGCCGAGAGTACTTAATTCATATGCTGTTTTCCTTAAAGTATTCTCGTATATCGAATCAACAATCCTTGGTTCGTATAGCTTCCGTTTGTCTGTGCAGCCCTACCCTCTGCTGAACACTGAGGACTTACCTAAGAGGAAGAGGGCTCCAAGGCCAATGGTAGTATCACTTTCTCTCCCTGTGCCTCCACCAGCACAGGCCACCCCACCACCACCTCGGTTGTTGACGAATCCAATTGATTATCATCATTTCCGTTTGTCTTCGGTTTTCTGGATCTTGCATCATTAAACTCAAATCAACAAACCATTTGTCTTTGGAGCCCTACCCTCTACTAAACCATGAAGACCTATCCCAGAGGAAGAGGGCCTAAAGGCCAGCGGTGGAATCACCTCCACCCCCGGTGTCGCCACCAGTGCAGACCACCTCAGATGTTAAAGAGTCCAATACCAGTAAGTATGCTCCACATTTCACTCGAGTTCCTTTAAATGTCAGTTACTATTAGTTGAAGATTGAGTACAGTAACCCTTCGTTATACAGCACTGGGCTATATCGCTCATTTTTACCTGTCCAACAAATTTTAAGTGTGAAAACAGTCGAAATCAATCTGTTCCTTTAGAATTGGAAGTGCAAAGGTCACTCGTTTAGCACTTAACCTTAGCCTCCTTTATCCGTGGACTCTTCTGCCACAATATGACGTCTACAGTCATCGTCAAGTTCGGAGGTTGAGGTTTTTCATTCTTCAGACTCCGAAAAGAAGATAGAAAAATCGCGAATGATCTATCGTATATCTAAAAATATTTTTGGCGCAGCTTTGCCAAATATAGTCCTTGTACCATAAAACCCCAAAACAGTCAACCAAGGCTACTCAAGTTTAAAAAAACACTGCACCGTACTGACGCTAAGAAGACTCCTGAATCAGAACGCTAAAAGGTCTTTTTCAAGACCCCAAATACTTCTGAGCTACTACTTACTGCTGGACCCTGACTATCTAACTCAGCCTCCACCATGACTGAATCTCGGAAAACGACACCTAACCAACCAAATTCCCAGGAAGAATTCTGCACTTATATGAACTGTGAGAAGAAAACTATCATCCAGAAAGCTCTCCAATCAGCCATCAAAAACGTTGAAATCTGCACCTTTACCGTCGAACAATGCACAGATGAAACTGACTTCAAAACCCAGATGATGGACAACCTCAAGAAAGCCTGTCAACTATCAAGCCATTCAAAGTCAGAAATCTTATCTCCCATTTGACTTGCCCTGAACATTGCAAAACACAAACTTAGAAAGACACAAAAGGACCAACTCTAATTCCAACCCTAAAACTCGGAACAAAAACCAGGCACTGAAGACGCTGAGTTTAAACAACCACCAAAACATCTAAGACAAAAATATTCTTGAAATCTGCCCCAGCAGAGACTACAGCTTTAAATTCCTCCGATAATCTCGATGAAGTTCCTGACGACCCCCACCCAGAAAATACCATCTATAATATCCGATACGCTGAAAACCATAAAACCCACCTTGCAAGCATTGAGGAAAATTTATCTGCCTCCTTTCTGGCGAATTCCTAAAAGTTCAAACCAGTAATGAAACTGAATATCGTAAATTATCTGCTTATCTTACTGAAAAACAAACTGAATACTTTACCCTCACCCCCCGCCCAAAAAAAAAAGACAAGCCGGCAAAAGTCGTGCTTAAAGGTCACCAAGAAACACAAAGGGATGAATCAAAACTGAACTTGAAAATCTTGGATATTCAATTGAAAGAATCGCGCAACTCAAACTTCTACAAAACGGCCTCTGCCCATGTTTTTAATCACTCTTAACATAACTGAAAACTGAAATCGAATCTATAAAATTAATAGATTTCTCTGTGACAGTTGAAAATTTTAAAAACCGAAAAGGCCCAACAGTGTTTCACTTGCAACTTATTTGGTCATAGCAGTGCCAACTGCTATCTAAAAACCCGCTGCCTTAAATGCGGATTAAATCAGAACCAAAAGCTGTCCCGACCCCCTCCCAGAAAAATCCTAAATGTATTAACTAACGAAAATGGACATGTTGCATCTTGGCGGGGATGCAAGAAATTCGCCGAACTTTACAAAAGTAAATCTCAAATCCAAGCAAAACAATACCCACGCGCTCTTTCGTAACCAATGAAAAGCGCGAAGGCATTTCGTATGCTAACGCCCTAAACCCAAACTTTACTCCACCCACACCCCAGAAATTTTCCACCAACCATACCCCTCTAACGCTACACGAAAATACCAACTTCAAACTTTAAAGAAGCTCTTGAACTGCTAAAAAGCTCTCCACACTATTCAGAAGCATTGGCGGTAACTCCGGCTTACTCCAAAAACTTAGGAACACGACCAATCCGGTAGAAAAACTCCAAATCATAGCCCAGAATGCCTATCCAAATAAACAAATTCTCACATTTCAATTTACTCAGACAAGCAAACTTTTTAGTTTGCCACCCACACCCAAATATCACTAACTATTCTAAACATAATTTTAATTCAGTGCAAGTCAATTTGTGTAATTTCTCACCACCACATTCCAAACTGGAGGTTAAGGCCACTTCGTGGCCATGCATTCCGTGCTACGCACGCCCAACCAGTGAACCGAAGATACTCTACTGATTACTGAATAATTTAGAAGTTATATTTTAAGCTTTTTCTCGGCCCTCAGTATATCAAGGTTTTTCTTGTGCCCCTAGAAAAACTATATCTAGGGATTGCTGTATTACGGTCACCGAAACACGAGTACAGTAAAACCTTGATAATCCGAGCTCCGAATGTCCATGTTATCTGAGCCAAATTTTCCCCTCAGGGACACATCTTTAGGTGTTGACTGGCTTTACGAACCCGAGATACTTATTGATTGTAAGTTGGTAACATATTTACATGGTCCGAATTGTATTTATCTGAAAATGAATAAAACTATACCTTAGATTAGAAAAATGTTTTCTTTTCCTAATTGCTTGTAAGTAAAAATATTTTTGCATTTATCTCTGAATATCATGTAATTTACTTACTGACCAGAAGTAACCACCCAAACAGGCAAATCTTTCACGGGATACATAGGGTGCGATCTAGTGGACAATCCACTGTAATCAATATCGCATGTACATTTTTAGCGAGATTTTATACGGTGTCAAGTCCCTAACAGCGCAGTATTAGAGGTCAGCATCACTGACCTCCGGCGAAAATTCCCGAAACATCTGTCTCAGCCGTCCAGATGGTTTTTAGAGGTGCAGGTGATTCACCTGTTTTCCCTGAAAAATCTGGCGACAAAAAGAGAACGGCTAAAAAGCTCGAGCTGAGCAGAGGTTTGTTTTTGTGGTTCTCGGTTTTGGGGCCACGGCCGTTGAGGAGATCTTTATGTCTGTTTTACAACACCCATGATCTAGGGATACAAATCCCTATTGTAAAATATTGTACATATCGTATTTATACACTACCTGACATTAAAAATGCAACACCCAGAAGGAGTGCCCAGAACTGGATGAAATTTACAGGGTAGACGCAGCTCACCGAGATATGTAAATGATGCAAACTGCGCAGCTGTCCCGCGCACGGCGAGTGAAAAACCAGGGAAGGAACCTGCAAAAGTGGTCAGTTTCGCGCCGCTCTGTTTGCCAGGTAAATCAAGTTACAATTTGCTTTTGTGTCTCAGAGGAAACGTCTAGTAGCGGAGAATGCCAGGACGCCGCCAATTAAGACAGTTCCAGCAAACAGACGACTTCACGAGGGGTATGGTGATTGGCCTCAGAAGGGCAGGTTGGTCCATACGTCAAATCTCAGCAGATACCCACCTACACACGTCCACGGTGCACCGGTTGTGGCACAGATGGTTGGACCAAGGGAATGTGGCACGTTTGAGGGGTTCCTGTGCAGCCAGAGTGACGTCAGCACGCGTGGACCGACGCATCTGCCGGCAAGCATCTAGTCCCCCAAGCCACGTCTGGTGCCCTTTTGCAGCATGTGCAAGACACCCTTGATGCTCCCATATCGTCCAGGACCATTAGCCGTCGATTGATCGCTGGCGGCCTGCACTCATGGCACCCGTTGAGACGACTACCATTGACCCAACAGCACAGACGTCTCCGTTTGCAATGGTGTCGGGATAGAGCCACGTGGACGACGGAATGGCACAGGGTGGTGTTCTCAGACGAGTCACGCTTCTGTTTTAGCAATGACAGTCGCCGTGCACGAGTCTGGCGCCGACGTGGTGACAGGGCCAATCCGGCCGCATCTGTGGAACGCCATACCGCGAGACAACGCGGTATAATGGTTTGGGGCGCCATCGCCTACGATAGCAGGTCACCTCTGGTCCGTATTCAGGGCACTATTACGGCCCAACGATACGTGGATGACGTGCTGCAGCCGGTGACACTACCTTTCCCGATGCCATTTTACAGCAGGATAACGCCCGGCCGCACACGGCACGCATCAGCCAACATGCCCTGCAAGGTACCCAGGTGCTTCCCTGGCCAGCTGTCTCCCCTGATCTCTCACCTATCGAACATTTCTGGGAAGTCATTGGACGTCGCTTGCATGCGTTGCCACCGGCACGTTCAGAAGACGAACTCTGGCAAATGGTTGACAGGGAATGGGCAGCCATCCCTCAGGACACCATCCGCACGCTCATTGCGTCTGTACCTAGACGTGTTGCTGCCTGTATCGCCGCTCGCGGTGGTCCTACAACCTACTGATCAGACGTTCTTGCTGCTCAGTGGCAAGGTGTATAATGTTGCAATAAAAATCACTTATTGCTCGTTGCTGTCTCTGTGTTTGCCAAATTTCATCACTTTCTGCCAACTCCTTCTTGGTGTTGCATTTTCAATGTCAGGTAGTGTAAAATAAACCTAAGTTTTTATTTGTAATTTGGGCTGTTTCGTTGTGTTCATTGGCACACCACTCGGCCCACTACGTTACAGCCTAATTAATTTGGAGCCAGCGGTTGGATGTAAGCTGCAATCGGGGGATAACTCACGGCAGATTTTTTGCTTCGCAATCATTGCTATTTCCGAAGAGGGAAATAGTGGTCAACCTAGACCGATTCCCTGTTAACAGGACGTATTTACCTGTTGCGCACTCTCGGGCGGAGAGTTGCTTTGTTGTCCCGTTTAGTGAATACTGGTTCATTGTTTTTTCAACGAGAGAACGTGTGTCGTGTGCTTGGAGATTTCTACAAGTTAACAAAAGGGCTGAGAGCTGCGGTTACGGTGGAAGAATAGAGCTGAGATTTTCGAGATCTGAAAATAGCAGTCCTGAAGATTTTTACGTCACCAAAAGGGGTGAGTACATTTCGTATAACTTTAAGTTGTGACTGTTTTGATTTTTAACATAGTGCATTTATTTGTGAAGGGATTTAAGTGTTTAATTCTCTCTCTTGTCATCACATAATTATATTATGTTTTGATGTGTAGCGTTTTGAGTGTACTTAATTGTTGTTGTATTACATTAGTATTACTTAAAGTATAGAATAGGGAGTATTTTTTATTAAAAAAAATGATATTTTTATTAAAGATGAAAAAAGTTGATTTATATACGCTTGCTTCTGAATTGGGAGAGCACGTTACGGGGGACATGACGATTGTGAAACTAAGAGCTATCACTTTGAAAAGCCTCGAACATGACGAAGAATTAGTGAAGGGTTTGCTAGAAAGTGTTATTTCCTGGAGAGTAGAGAGAAAGGGGAGAGAGAAAGGGGAGAGAGAAAGGAGAGAGAGAAAGGGAAGAGAGAAAGGGAAGAGAGAAAGGGAAGAGAGAAAAAGGGGAGGAGAGAAAGGGGAGAGAGAAAAAGGGGAGGAGAGAAAGAGAAGAGAGAGAAAGGGAAGAGAGAGAAAGGGGAGAGAGAAAGGGAAGAGAGAGAAAGGGAAGAGAGAGAAAGGGAAGAGAGAGAAAGAGAAGAGAGAGAAAGAGAAGAGAGAGAAAGAGAAGAGAGAAAAAGGGGAGGAGAGAAAGGGGAGAGAGAAAGGGGAGAGAGAAAGGGAAGAGAGAAAGGGAAGAGAGAGAAAGGGGAGAGAGAGAAAGGGGAGAGAGAAAGGGGAGAGAGAAAGGGAAGAGAGAAAGGGAAGAGAGAAAGGGAAGAGAGAAAAAGGGGAGGAGAGAAAGGGGAGAGAGAAAAAGGGGAGGAGAGAAAGAGAAGAGAGAGAAAGGGGAGAGAGAAAGGGAAGAGAGAGAAAGGGGAGAGAGAAAGGGAAGAGAGAAAGGGAAGAGAGAGAAAGGGAAGAGAGAGAAAGAGAAGAGAGAGAAAGAGAAGAGAGAGAAAGAGAAGAGAGAAAAAGGGGAGGAGAGAAAGGGGAGAGAGAAAGGGGAGAGAGAAAGGGAAGAGAGAAAGGGAAGAGAGAGAAAGGGGAGAGAGAGAAAGGGGAGAGAGAAAGGGGAGAGAGAAAGGGGAGAGAGAAAGGAGAGAGAGAAAGGGAAGAGAGAAAGGGAAGAGAGAAAGGGAAGAGAGAAAGGGAAGAGAGAAAAAGGGGAGGAGAGAAAGGGGAGAGAGAAAGGGAAGAGAGAAAGGGAAGAGAGAGAAAGGGAAGAGAGAGAAAGAGAAGAGAGAGAAAGAGAAGAGAGAAAAAGGGGAGGAGAGAAAGGGGAGAGAGAAAGGGGAGAGAGAAAGGGAAGAGAGAAAGGGAAGAGAGAGAAAGGGGAGAGAGAGAAAGGGGAGAGAGAAAGGGGAGAGAGAAAGGGGAGAGAGAAAGGAGAGAGAGAAAGGGAAGAGAGAAAGGGAAGAGAGAAAGGGAAGAGAGAAAGGGAAGAGAGAAAAAGGGGAGGAGAGAAAGGGGAGAGAGAAAAAGGGGAGGAGAGAAAGAGAAGAGAGAGAAAGGGGAGAGAGAAAGGGAAGAGAGAGAAAGGGGAGAGAGAAAGGGAAGAGAGAAAGGGAAGAGAGAGAAAGGGAAGAGAGAGAAAGAGAAGAGAGAGAAAGAGAAGAGAGAAAAAGGGGAGGAGAGAAAGGGGAGAGAGAAAGGGGAGAGAGAAAGGGAAGAGAGAAAGGGAAGAGAGAGAAAGGGGAGAGAGAAAGGGGAGAGAGAAAGGGGAGAGAGAGAAGGGGGTGGAGAGAAAGGGGAGGAGAGAAAGGGGAGAGAGAGAAAGGGGAGAGAGAGAAAGGGAAGAGAGAGAGAAAGGGAAGAGAGAGAAAGAGAGCAGGAGAGAAAGAAAGAAGCGGGAAAGAGAAAGGGAAGATAAAGAAAAGGAAAGGTAATATAATTTGGAAAAATTAAGGATTGAGGCCAATGAATAATGGAGGATTGTCAGGGTCTCAAAATGGAAGCAAACATTTTGATTTCAAGATTCAAAAATTGATGCAAAATTTTGATCCAAATCTCGGAGATATAAGTTTATACTTAGTGATGTTTGAACGACAGGCTAAGAGACTGGCTATTGAAAAATCCGATTGGGTATTTATTGGCTTTTGCTTGTAGACATTGTTTAATTAATCTTTCGAGAGCCCGATGATAAGTCAGATGATTACGACTACGTAAAAACATTACTGTATAAGCGATTTAAGTTATGCCCAGAGAAATTCCGTTCAAAATTTTTTGGAAATCAGAGACGAGCGGATTCGACTTGGAAAGATTTTCACTTCGAGTTACAAAATTATTTAGAGGAATGGGTGTCGGGGTTGGACATAAAAGGTTTTGAACAACTGAAGGATCTTATGGTAACGGATCAATTAAAAAAGAGAGCTAGCTACGATGCAAAGAATAATTTCTTAAACGATTGGGGGAAAATTACGTCGGCTTCTAAACTAGCTGAGATGTTTGGCACAGGTTGAAATCCAAACGAAAGAGTTTGGTACATTCAACATTAAGGCTGCGGTCATACCAGATGAATTAGACGGGAATTTATATTCTGAGAAACCAAACTTGCTGAAAGGATTGGAGAACTTCCATTCCCTCATTTCGTTAACGCTGTCCAGACGCGCTCCCAAAGAAACGCAGTAGAACCTAACCACCCACCCAGCATGAGGGAAACCGAGGAGTTTAAAGATAAAAAGTTTGCTGAACAAAACGTAGGGTCGAATGCAGGAACGGATGGTGTCTTGGGAACAAGTGAGGACAGTTTAGAGTTACAACCCTGTAACGAAATCGAAAATATTGAGTTGGCGGAGAGAGCTGATAACGGGAGAATTAGAGCTGTTAAGAGTAAAGGGTGTAGATCTTGTAAGAGCTCAGAAGTGTTGTCCGACTTTGAGAGAAATTTATGACAGTGCATTGAATAGGTCAGGGAGGATTCGACCCCCAAAGATAAATATAGCATCGACAACGAGTTGCTATTTCGGCTTCAGGAAGACCATTTGGGAATGAAAAGAAAACGTTAGTTGTTCCTGAGGAATATAGAACGAAAATAAAGGATTTGTGTCACGAAAGCACATCCTCTCATTTAGGAATGACTAAGTCCAAAGATAGTTGAGACATTTTTTCAGGCCCTGGTGTTATAAGGAAATGGAAAGTTATATTAGAACGGTGTGACCAATGTCAGAAAGCAGGAAAACCCAATGAGAAAAAGAAAGCTCCAATGAAATTGGTTCCTGTAATAAAAGAAATCTTCTCAAAATTGAGCGTTGATGAGGTCGGTCCACTCCCTATAAGTGAATCTGGAAAACGTTATTAAATAACAGTTATGTGCTTATCATCAAAATATCCTGATGCTATCCCTGTGACGAACATAAGTTCAGTTTCAGCGACAGGAGCACTGTTAGTCGCGCGCCTGTTCAGTGTAGAGGGTTGTCCTTTGTAAGTGCCTTACAACAGAATTTTTTGATAAATTTGGAATTAAGGTGAGTCATAGTTCCTTTCACCATCCTCAATCCAATCCAATCCAGTAAAGAGATTCTATGGAACAATGAAGCGGCTTTTGCTGGCATTGTGCTTGGAAGCAGGTACCGATTGGGAAAAACATCTCCCCTCGGCACTTTTTGCTTTGAGAACCGCAAACCACAAAAGTACTGGATATTCAACCGCAGAACTTGTGCACGGGAAAAATTTAAGATCTCCTGAAACCTTCTTTATGAACACCGGACTGAATAGCAAGATGAGAACTACCCCGTAACGGAATATGTTTTTGATTTAATCAATCGACTGAAGAGATGCCAGGAATTAGTGGTGAAGAAAATGGAGGAATCACAAATTAAACGGAAAACCTGGTACGGCAAAAATGCAGCGAAACGGGAATTCAAAGAGAGAGATCTCGTACTTGTTTTGTGACTTCTAGACCAAATTAGCAGCTCAGTGGATAGGGCCCGGGGTAATTGAAAACAATTATCAGAAACAAATTGTATTGTAAAAATACCAGGGAAAATAGATCAATCATCTGTTTACCACGTAAATATGCTAAAATCCTACTATAAGATAGTCGAAATAATTAATTACATAGCTTGTGAAAGTGTTTACAAGGGTTTGGAAGATGAAGACTTAGATATTTTCCTTACATAGACTCGAATCCAAACACTTACGATTTCGAGGATATAATGCAGCAAAGCCAGTTAAAAATCATCTGGAACTCAAACAAATTTACCAACTGCAAAATTTGTCGAGTAAACTTCTGAAAATGTTTTCGCAAGATCCAGATGTAACCGATTTAGTAGTGCATGATATTGAATTAACTAACGATAAACTAATTCGATCAAAACCTTATAGGACCTCTCTTAGGCAAAACGAGATTTTAAAAATGGAAATTCAGAAAATGTTAGATTTACTTATCATAGAGATAGGGGAATCTGATTATACTTCCCCAATGATCTTGGCTGAAGCGCCAGGGAAAGATCCAAGAAAGACCTTGTATAGACTATCGTCGATTAAGTGAAGTAATACGAACTAAATGTTTTCCTCTTCCAAATATAGACGAGCGTATAGAGCAAGTTTCATCTCCAAAGAATATAACAGTTTTGTGTGGATTTAGCAAAAGGGTATTGGCAAATTCCCCTAAGTCCCAAGGCTCAAAGGCTAGCATCTTTCGTTGCCAGTTTTGGTACATATGGGCCCTTGCGTATGCCTTTCGGGTTAAAGAATGCTCCATTCTTTTTCAGTAGATTAATGGCGGAAGTATTAAAAGGGTGTGAATGTTTTGCTGTTCCCTATTAAGATGATATTGCTATATTTTCCAATACCTGGGAGAGCCATCTCACACATCTCAATACTGGTTTAGGGCAAATAGCAAGAGCTAAACTGACTTTGAAACCTACTAAGTGCCATTTCGCTCAAAATCATGTGAAGTATCTGGGACATGTAGTGGGCCAGGGTTTCCCTTCGCCGGCACAAGCTAAAGTGCAATGCATCCAGGGCTTCCCAACCCCCGAAACAAAACACAAATTCGGGCGTTTGGTCGACTTGCGGGCTACTACAGTAAGTACATACATATATACTCTGTTATAGCAGCTCCCCTGACAGATGCTCTGAAGGGTAAGGAAAAACAGGGAGGAGTTGTATGGACTGATGAATGCGAGAAAGCTTTTCAAGAGTTAAAAGGAAATTGATAAACCAGTTCTCCATTTACCTAATTTTAATCAAGGTTTTATAGTGCAAACGGACTAATCGGATTTGGGAATGGGGGTTGTGCTCTCCCAATTAAATGAGAAGGGCGAGGAACGCCCTATTTTATATTCTTTTCAAATGTAGAAAAAAATACTGTACCACTGAAAAAGAATACGCCAGCATTATAACTGCTATAAAAAAGTTGCATTATTATTTGGATGGACAAAAATTTACGATCATGACGGATCACAATCCGCTCATATGGTTGAAATCCAATGCTAGATGAACGCAAGAATAATGCGTTGGGCTTTGGGATTACAACCATACAATTTCGAAATCATTCACAGATCCGGAAGGGATAACAAAAATGCAGATGGCCTCAGCAGGTCAGAAATTGAGGACTAACCAGTTAAAATAATGTTTTAACCATGATTATGCTGTACCAATAGTTGTGAATTATGATTATGTTATGTGAGATGGTTTAATTGTGAATTATGACTATTTTTCTAATTGATTGTAATATGTGAAATGGTTATTGTGTTGATAATAGTAATTCGTTTGAATTATAGAAATAATTATCTGAATTGTGTTGGTTCAAGGGTTATACTAAATGTTATTGTTGATTTTTTAAAACTACTTGCCTATATAGATTGCTGATTGCTAGAAAAAAAATTGATTTCAATGCGTCAAAATATGTTATGTTTTTGTGATGAAAAATATGAGTTTTAAAATATGAATTTGTTCAACAATTGATTATGTTGTATGTATATCCCTTACAAGTAACTGCACTATAGTCTAAATTATAATTTAATTAAATTTGGATATGAAATTTACTCAATATAATGTTCTTTACTTAGGTTACTTTTAGTAGAAATTTGTGTGAAATGGTTAACTTTTTGCCAAAAGTCACAACTCTGGTATATGGGTTTGGTATATCTAACCTTAAATCTGTACCTCAACCAGACGAACGTAAGTCCAAAAATGACGATTTTCAGGTTATTACAGTTTTGCATGTAGAATCTGATTTTGCATCAAGCCATAACAACGTAAGTCTGTAAAATATTCTCCTTTTATGATTTACTAGGGTTATAAGAGCGTAAGTCCTAAACTTTGAGCAAGACAAACGTGAGTCCATCCACTCAAAAAGACAATTTATACTTTCATGTATAAAAACTAAGCCTGTTAGGGGACAAAGGAAAAGAGACGGCGCAAGAAACAAAACCGAGAGCCATACATTTATTTTTAACTTTAATAATAAGGTTGAAGTTATTTGCAAAACTTTTTTCCTGAATACACTTTCTATTTCCGAAGCCTTCATGAGATTTTCAACCTTCATCATGGCTTTAAAAAATCCAGTGAGTCTAGTTTGGTAACGCCAGACCTTAGGGGAAAACATTCCAGCAAATAAATTACCTAGTGATAGCTTAGAACAAATCAAAAAACATATTTCAAAGTTCCCGGTGTATGAAAGTCATTACAGCAGGGAAAGATCCAAACGTAAATATTTGGGCAATCACCTGAACATTTCCACAATGTACTCACTGCATGTAGATGAGTGCGAAAAAGAAAAATTAAACCAGAGAAAAATGGGTTTATTCCAAAGTTTTCAATGAAGATTTCAACTCGTCTTTCCACTCAGCAGATAATGACAGTTGTGATGTTTGCGACAAACTAGACTGCGAAATTAAAAATGAAAAAATGATTAAAAACTCAATGAACTTAAATCACAAAAAGAAAATCACTTGGAAGAAGCTTCACTTAGGTATGAATTAAAAAGGGAAGATTAAAGTGAAAGGCCATGCTAATCAAGGTTTGGGAGTCGTTATGTCTGATCTCCAAAAATGTCTTCCAACGCCAGACTTGAAGAACTCAAAGTTTTTACTCAAGAAAACTCTGGACATTAGATATTGCAATTTATAACACAATCGTTGACAAAACTTGGTGTATGATCTGGGATGAAGTTACAGCCGGTCGAGGAGGTAACGAAATAGCACATGTTTATTCAAATGGGCGAATGAAGAGCTTCGAAATCCTGATAGGCCTACTGAAAACTTAGCAGTGTGACAGATAATTGCAGTGGCCAAAACAGGAATATTGATGATTTTCATGTACCTAGGGATATTGGAAAAAGTTTCTACTCTAAAAGAAGTCAACCATAAGTTTCTACTGCTGGATACACCCACATAGAAGTAGATGGCAAGCATAGTGTGATAGAGAGAGCGAAAAAGCAACTAAAAAACCACACTATTTTTACCACAAATGATTGGGCCAATTGTATTGCTTCATGTTCAAAAAGAACCCCTTTGTTGTGAGAAGGATGTGCCTTGAAGACTTTCTTGATTTTCTCTACTTGAATAGCTAAGAAGCTCCATTTGCTTCAAGGAAGAAAAACACAAAGAACCATTTTTGATATTCAATGCAGTGTGCTTACAGCTTCGCAAAGGGGACAGTAAGTTCTACTATAAGACCAGTTTCGCAGATACCTTTAAAACTGTTGAATTTAAGAGATCAGAGAACAAAGGGTTGTTATGGCCAGCGACGATCCCAAAATTGAGAGCAACCAAAAACAAGATAAATAATGAGAAGTACAGAGACCTCATGAATTTAACGCATTGGGTCCCTGAAGAGTATGAAACTCTTCTTTGAAAACCTTCCACATGGAAGGAAACTTTCCTGAGGATGACTCAACCGCTCTAGAGTAATGTTTTTACTTAATCTGTAGCTTTTAAGCCATTTACAACGTTACAACACTCAGACTGTACAATATTAAATATTTTTAGTACAATATTATATTTTATACAATATTAAATATTTTTGTACTTTCTCCATGATTTTTATAGTATTAAAGACATTGTTACTATGATTGCTCGTATAGTTTACTTGAAACACCTTTTTAAAGTGCTATGTAAGTCCTAAAACAGGTTTTTGATGTAGTACCACAATAACGTAAGTCCAATACTGTCTTAATAAGCTATAAAAATACATAAAAATTAACCAACAATGGATAAAGCATGTATATTTTCATTGTTAACAATAAATTTTTGCAGGGTTTGTTTTTGTGGTTCTCGGTTTTGGGGCCACGGCCGTTGAGGAGATCTATTTATGCCTGTTTTGCAGCACCCATGACCTAGGGATACAAATCCCTATTGTAAAATATTGTACACATCGTATTTGTAAAATAAACGTAAGTTTATTTTTAATTTGGGCTGTTTCGTTGTGTTCATTGGCTTACCACTCGGCTCAATAAGTTACAACGATCTAATATTTTCAGCGTTGGTGTGGTGTGGAAGTTTGAAGATTGGTGTGCCAGCTCAGGTGTTGATCTCATCATCTGATTGATTCAAAATTTCGAAGTGTCCACGGATTTTTCCCATCGGGATTGATGCTCCAGTGCACCTTAAATTCAACTAACATGTAATATTCTCAGATTACCTGTTTCTATTGTCTTAGAAACCGGAGGAGGCCCGAGAATCACCGTTCAGGAAATCATGTTTTCACTGGTTCACATCTTTATTAACCATCTCAATTAACAACTCAAAGATTCAGAAATGTGATCATCCAACAAGACTAAAGAAAACTCCCTCCCTCTCGGGCCGCGGTAGCCCGGTCGGAAGAGTAGCGGGTTAGCAACCGGAGGATTGCGAGTTCAAAACTAGATCCAACCAGTTCGTCGTGTACGTGGGGCTGGTGCACGTTGAATCTGTAGTGGCCTCAAATGTCCTCATGTTGGCACGGTGTGGAAGTTTGGAAAGTGGGGTGCCAGCTCAGGTGCTGACCTCGGTCATCTGACCGTGGTTTAAAATTACGAGGTGGTCTCGGATCTTTCTTTTCGGGATTGATCCGGGATCGTCGCCAATTGCCCTTTGTGTTGCTCCATTGCGACGTTAATTAAACTATCTACCATTCATACCTCATTCTTTCCAGTGTCGTGATTCACCCAACCATAAAAAAAATCGTAGAAAGTATCTGTTTTACCCTCAAGGGGATTATTTTGGGTGCCAGAAGCTAGGCAGATGAGTCATTTCTAATGTGTTTTAAAGTAAATATGAAACTGCGGATGGTAGGTAATTGAGAGAGATTTAACGTCGCACTGTAACAACACAACGGGCTATTGGCGGAGGTCCGGGATCAATCCCAAGGGAAATTGCAGATGGAACATTGCGTCTTGGGGATGTTTCAACAAACTTATTAAAATCAGGGACACACAAAACTAAAGCCATATGCTAAAAACTTGAAAAATGAACAAAAAAATGCTGTAAAAATATCAAATTATCTTAAATTCTTAATTTCTGGAATCAGTAGATTGCATTTATAATGTGTCCATACGTCTACGAAGCACTGACAAAACGATTACAAAGGATTTCGTACTCGTATCAAGCAATCCATGCTCTAAGCAGGGTCTACACTCAAGTGTAAGAATAATTGTATTTTAGTGGTGCTGCTATCTAGTGACTTTAAATAAACATACAAATTAGAAGACTGAGTTTGGCTGAAATCGATAGTATCAAACCATATAGTTGTGTTTAAGTTTTCCTGTAAAATAAAAAACTTGTCCCACATTTCTAACTCATACGTGTATTAATGCTTAATGTATTTAAATTCTGTCTAGAAACTACATTAGTGGCATGGCTAACCTCTAATAAGTTTAAAATAAAAGGCTAACTAAATCGTAAAAATCTGATTTAAATAAAATATCACATTTTCTTTTTTTTTACCCCATTCACTCTGATTTTATACTTTTATACACAAAAGATTTACCTGTTTAGGTTGTCACTTCTGGTCAGCAAGTCGATTATATTGCATTTATTTATGTATAAAGATTGAAGTTCAAAAACATTTATTCACAGGCAATTGCTCACACATTTATTCACAGGAAAAATGCTGATCCACAGGATTTAATTTAATTTTCTTTTTCTTTGACAGTTTCTTTAGGGAAACTTGGTTCTTTCAAATCTAAATCATCGTTTTCTTGTGTCGCTGTTTTAGTTGTCTCGTCATCAAAATGGCTGGTTGTTTCTTTGTTAATGACATACTTTTCCAGAAATCGTAATTGAGTGAAGTACATGTAGGAATTTTGGGGTCAGCTCCTGATCCCGAGGGAAGATTCTTCTGTTTTTCAACTCTCTGATAAAGTTATCCCTGAGGCTTTTCCATTTCTTTTGCAATTGTAAACCTGAAAATATAACAATTGTCTTGGAAAAAAAGGTACCAAAAGAATTCATTACAATATCTGATATATGTTTTTTTTGTAGTTTTCAAACGGGATGCCGCGGCCCACCTAGTGAAATAGCTATTTCAAAGAACTTATCCCATGCATTGAAAATTTTCGAGAAGCACAGTGGATGACTAAATAAGAAACGTATTCGACACATTAAAATTAATATA
This sequence comes from Meta bourneti, assembly GCA_933210815.1. NCBI lineage: Eukaryota > Metazoa > Arthropoda > Arachnida > Araneae > Tetragnathidae > Meta > Meta bourneti. The sequence goes on from OW119928.1 coordinate 52,989,877, forward strand.
TGCCGATGGAAAATTCAAGAATATATAGACCCAAGAACTTCGATGAAATTTTCACAGAAGATTATAATTTGTTCTCTTGTCTTAACAATTCCATCTACAAGTGTATCAGTGGAAAGGAGTTTTTCCTGCCTTAAAAAATAAAAATAAATCAAGAAATACTATTTCGCAAGAGAGACTTTCTTTAGCAAATATTTCTCTTCAAAAAGACGTATTAGTGACGCTTATGAAGAAACAGCCATTTTGCGATGAGATATCAGACAGATTTGCAGCATTAAAGGACAGAATTAATTTAATTTATAGAAAATATGTAAATCCTCATTAACTAATTTTCGGAACTGCTATCTCTTCATATCACTGGCATGGCCAGGATTTAATTTCGGGGGGAGGGGGTGATTCCGTGGAGGCCCTTCCCCTATTTTTCCAACCACGAGCCGCCGCTGCTCCACACTATTCATTGAATTTATCAAAGGGAGTGATATCTGAACCGGAATTGCTATACACACCAGAAGAGATCCTGAAGAATCTCCGAGGCGAGCATGTGTGTTATGTTAAAAACATCACTCTTAATCGAGATGGATTCCAATGAAACATCTTATTCTAACTTTTAACATACCCACATTGCCCTCCCGAATTAAAGCTGGATACCTTAGTTGTCCAGTTCACTCCTTTATTCCGAACCCTGTTCGTTGTTTTACTTGTCAGGGTTTGGACATGCCAAAACATCATGTAGCCCTACGAAATGCGCTTGCTGTGGAGAAATGGGCCACGAGACAAATACTTGTACAACAACGCCCCACTGTATTAATTGCGGAGGAGACCACCCAGCCTTTTCTCGATCTCGCTATAAATGGTTTTTTGAAAAGGAAGTACAATCTGTTAAAACAAAATCTGTCATTCCCAGAAGCTCGAAGGCTTGTGGAATCCCGAACTTCTAGAATAGGGATTTCATATACCTCAGTAACAATTAAATCAACGAATGCAATAATAACAGTCAAATCAAGTAATACAATAGCCACTCAAACAGACCCTCCTTTCGGAATCGATATTCCATCTCCAAATTTTTCTTTACCTGTAACACAAAAACTTACAACTTCCATAAATAAGCAGTCTAATAAAAACGCTGCCACATCTACTTCTAATACCTCCTCTGAAAGTCGCGAGACACCCGCCTCAGATTCCAAATCCATCATCACGCCCAGAATTCAAAGGTAAAAGTAAACTGAAAAATAAAAAAGTGGTACTTCCTACAAAAAAAGACGTTACAAGTTCTCATACACAAACATAAAATTCTTTGGCATATTGCTAAGGGTCCTGTACTCCACCTTCACACCTCGGGACTTTCAGAGGACGAATTGGATATTGACATGAAGGTCCCAAACCCTAAAGAGCGGTCTCAAGCTGCTCCTACAGATTAATCAAAAATAGCTTTTATTTCTTGGAACTGTCGTGGCTACATAAATAAGCTGGAAAGTTAAAACCTTGATTTCAGTGTACCATCCAGCCTGTCGCACACTGAAGTCAGCTGACCAGGCGAAGATCCGTCGTTATGCCTGTGTGTCCGAAATGATAATATCAGTAATGACGGACGGACGAGCATCGGGAGGTGTTGCTCTCTTCACTTCTGATGCATATCCCTCTCTTATTGTATCACTCAGTACGCCGTTATAGGCAGTTGCTGTAAGAATGCAAGTACGTCGGTTGATTACGATCTGTACTCTGTATTTATCACCCAATACCCCCATCCAGCAACAGAACCTTGAGAACTTGGTGGATCATCTACCGGAACCTTTCATCATACTCGGTGACTTTAAAGCTCACAGTGAGTTTGGGGAAGTATGGATACTAATTCCCGTGGGCGACAGATCGAACAGCTGATCACTGATCACTGTCTGTCTGCTCATTAACGGTGAAGTTACCTACTTCCACGAACCATCACTCACCTTCCATGCTCTCGACTTCTCTATCAATTCACCTTCTATCCTACCTTTTCTCTCTTTTTTGTCAGCAGTGACCTACGTAACGGCGATCATTTTCCAATATTTTTTACTCAAATTGGTGGAAGTGATCCTGTTAGTCCGGAAGTCCCCGTCACGATATATCTGAGGCAGCCGACTGGCCTGTTTTAACATCTCAGGACATTATATCAGAGCAGATGGTAGAATGCAGCATTGACGCGGTAATCAAAGATCACTAATGTTATGATCAAAGCTGCTAATGCAGCGATCCCCAAAAAAGCTTCCTCTTTTCATGAGCATAGTAAACCTTGGTGGACTCCAGAATGCACTGTAGCCATCAAGATCCAAAAGAAGTCCGATACCCCACAACTGAAAATCTTCTGGCCTTGAAGCGTGCAAAAGCTAACGCCCGCCGAGTGCTACGTCGTAGTCAAAGGGAATCGCGGATAAAGTATGTTTCAGGCATTACATCTGCCACTCCCTCGAAATAGTTATGGGACCGAGTTCGAAAAGCGATGGGATTGTATTCCGAACATAAGATCTCGTTCGTGGAAGAGAATGGCCGATATGTCTCTGAAGCTGTCGAGATAGCCAATGCTATTGCGCGAGCTTTCTCTGCAGCTTCCTCTACCACCAATTACCCAGACATTCCAACGCGCAAAACATCGCGCTGAATCCCGTCATCTTAATTTCCATACTCCCACCGAACTCGCCTATAACTGCCGATTTAGAGTTGAAACGATGCCTTCAGAAAACCAAGATGGCAACACCTGGTCCTGATGGCATCACTTATATAATGCTCCAACATCTGCAAACTGACTCCTTTCACAACCTGTTACGTCCGTTTAATCGAATATAGGAACATACTTTCCCTTTGACTTGGCACAATGCTATAGTTATACATTCCTCCAAACCTGAAAAAGATTCCACCAGCCCGTATAACTATTGGCCTAACGCACTTACTAGCTGCATGTGTAAGCTTTTTGAAAAGATAGTGAACTCTCGTCTGACTTAAATCTTAGAAACGACTCAGGCTCTGTCACCATATCAAAGCGATTTCAGGGTTGGCCGCTCTACGGTATATAACATCTTGTCCCTTGAAACTCAAGTATGTCGTGCTTTCCTACGCCGAAACCATCTCGTTTCCATCTTTTTTGGTATGAAAAAGGCGTACGATCGCACTTGGCGATATGGTATACTCCGTGATTTACATTTCCTTGGTTTTCGAGGACACCTACCAATTTTCATACGGAATTTTCTTGCCATCAGACAGTTTCAAATGCGTATAGGCTCTACCCATTCGGATGCTTATAACCAAGGAGTACCTCAGCGTGCGTAACCCTTTTTTTCATCAAAATAAATAGCATTCTGAACCAATTGCCTCCAACCATCCAGGATAATTTGTACGTGGATGTCTTGAACATTCACTGCCAGGATGAAGACATGCGGTATGTCGAGCGACAACTTCAGATAGCTCTATCGCTCGACGCGGTAAAGTGTGGAAAACGGTTTCGGCTTTTCAGCTCAAAAGACATCCTGCGTTCATTTCTGCCGACGTCGGGACCTGCATCCTGACCCAAAGATCTTCCTGGATGGTATCAGTATTGCAGTGGTGGATAGTGAGGTTTCTTGGTGTTATATTCGACTAGAAACTTACCTTCCTCCCCCATGTCGCGCAGCTGCGGATGTCTTGCGAGAGAAAGCTCAATCTTTTGAAAGTATTTTCCAATACATCTTGGGAGGCGGAACCATCCTCCATGTTTAATATCTATCGAGCTGTGATTCGATCCAGACTAGATTATGGCTGTGCAGCTTATGGCTCTGACCGTCAGTCTTACGAAGGCTCGATACTGTGCATCACACCGCACTGAGGATCTATTCAGGAGCCTTTCGCACTTCACCCGTCACTAGACTCTCTCAACGTGGTTTTTCAAGAACCATCTTTGGCTTCGACACGTCTTTTGCTATCATTACGAACATATTACTGTCTCTTGAGCCACATAAATCATCCACTACAAAATTCACTCCTGGACATTTCGTATAATCGTCTGTTCAGGAATCGACCTTGTATATCGTTTTTCGAGTTACGCATGAGGAATATCAGATAACACAACCTCTATTGTACAGAATTGGCCGAACGACCACTCTTTCTTATTTCGCCGTAGCGACCTCTGAATTTTACTTTAATTTTTTCTGGCTACGAGACATCAAGTACCAATCCATTATTAATCAACCTTTTGTTTTTCATCATCATAATTTTAAAGATCACACAGCCCTATACACTGGATCAAAATAATCCAAACATCAGGTGCGCCTTTGTTTGCGGCCAAGACATTTTTATTTTTTCATTACCATCAATCATTTCTGTTTATGGCTGAATTTTTAGCTTTGTTTACAGCTTTAAGATATATTTCACACCTTGGGATGGGCAATTTTATTCTTTACACAGATTCTAAAAGTGTTTTGAAGTGTTCAATGTCTGATTTTTTAAACCACCCTTTGGCGTATGATATTTTTAAACTTAATAACAAGCTCATCCGACGTGGTTTCGGTATCACATTTTGTTGGATACAGGAACACGTCGGAATTATTGACAATGAATTGGCCGATGTCGCAGCAAAAAATGCCACGAACTTTCCAAACATTCGTGTTCCATACGATGATATCCGTCATTTTATTCGGGGCATCGTGTGGAACAAATGGCACGAAGACTGGAATGAGCAGATGAACAATAAACTGAACAATATATTTTCAACCATATCATTACAATCTAGACGGTTTGATGTTCTTATTACACGTCTTCGCATCGGCCATTCAAGATTCATACATAAGCATTTATTTATGAATGAAACCGCCCCATCGTACCATCAACCTTTGTTGGATCTCCCACCTCATCCATCATTTTTTACCTTCCTACATCATTCAAGATTTTTAATACATCTATAATTGATAAGATTTTAAATTGAATTTCATAAAGTTTTATCTAAGATGGGGACACCACTCTTAGTAATCATTTAAAAAATAATTTTTACACTTCTCAATTACTTTTACGTTTATATTTAAATTTTATGCAACTAGTTAGTTTTTATTCCTTGCATTTCTCCTTTTAATGTTGGTCTGATTATTCTATCAATCTATTTTCTCATTTCTTGTGTTTTATTCTTTTCTGGATCTTGTGCTTAAAATTCAAATCAACCAACCTTTTCATGAAACACTCAATAATAGCACAACGTATTCGATTTAAAGCCGCATGTAATTTGGAATAAAGCAATTTTTTTAAGAGGAATTTTACCGTTAGTGAAAAAATATTAATGTTAAAAATCCAAACTAAGACTTGCGAAATATTAAAAATTATTTTTCATATTAACAGAAGGTAAAGGTGGCTTATTTTACGAGTTGAAGCTATATTAAAGCAACTTATTAAATATGTTCTTTAAAATAATTTTCTACATAAAAACGCTGATAAGGCGATTTAGCATTTTTTTAAAACGGTAATGGGTTACCTTTGCTTTGTCTCTACTGAAGACATTCAATATTAAAACAAGTTCTTTTATTATTGGCAAGTGCCACAAAATTGAATTTTCAAGGAAAAATTTATTCACTTAAAAAACTTAGTGATTGATTTCTTATCAAACTAATTTGTCATCTTAAGTTGAGATATTTTTAATCAGTTGTAGAGATTATAAAAATGTCGAAAAGGTGTTAAAAATTATTTTACTCGTACTTAGATGATTCCACATTTTTCTACGAATGAGAAAAGTGATTATTCTGATCACTTTCAATCTAGTTAACCAATTCAACCCGAGTAAGGTCGAGTAATTCTGCTAGTAATAAAAGCGTTATACGTGATATGGGTGAGCCCCCCACCCATCTTAAGCATTGGAATCAAGCTTGACAACGTCACCTTCACTTCCACGGGGGTTGCGGATTGGCAACCGGAGGGTTGCGAGTTCGTAACTTGATTTAACCAAAGACCGTCGTGTACGTGGGGTCTAGTGCACGTTAAATCTATGGTGGCCTCAGATGTCCTCATGTTGGCATGGTATGGAAATTTGGGAAGTGGAATGAAAGGCTCAGGTGTTACCTCCTCGTCTGACAGTGGTAAAAAATAACGGTGTCCTCGGATATTTCCTTTCGGGATTGACCCTGAACCGAAATTCCACTACCTTCCACAACGACCTCCAAAAACCCAGCTTTACAAAAAAAAGCACGTCTCAAAGGAAACTGGCTCGTTGAACTTTATCATTATATTCATCTTACTGATATCCAGAAGTCAGTCAGTTCTATGGTGCCAAATTTTGCCTTCAATGTAGCTTTGCAAGACTGCTTATTAAGATCTGAACAAAATTTAGATGGAGCTTTACTCCTAATTGGGTCTTGAACCTACGTGCGGACTTGTCGATAACATCTCGAAAGTGTTTTTCAAACCAATTGACAAGGCTGTGATAGATACCTCTTTAAAAACAGATTTTGTCCTGAAGGTGTCTTCGATCAACGCAAAAACACATCGATGGTCAAATTCTGAAAGCTTTGCCTGGCGCATCTTGTCCAGTCGGAATTTGCTAACTCAATAAATGAAACAGGTAGTCAACGTCGCACTGGAGCAACACAACGGTTATTGGCGACGGCCCAGGATCAATACCGAAGGGTAAGATCCGAGAACAAGTAATTTTGAATCACGGTGACATGACTAAAACTGTAGGATCCGCTTATAAGTCGACGTTAATGTGGTAGTGGAATTTATGTCGCATTGGAGTAACATCGGACTTGGGCATTAGTCCGAAAACAATCCCGAAGGAAAAGCTTTGGGATTAATCCCGGACCGTCACCAATAGCCCGTTGTGTTGCTCCAGTGTGACGTTAATTGAAATACCCCCCCCCCCGAAGGAAAAGATCCGAGGTAGGTGAATTAACGTTGCACTGAAGCAACATAATGGACTATTGGCGAAGGTCCGGGATCAACTCTGAAGGGAAAGGTTCCAGGATACCATAATTTTAAACCCCTATTCAGATGATGAGACCATGCCTGAGCTGGCACTTTACTTTCCAAACTTCCACATTGCGCCAACATGAGAGCACGACTGATTTAACGTTCTCTCTAGATCCATACAAACACGGTCTTTGAATCGAGTTTCGAAGTCGTAACCCTTCAGTTGCTAATCCGCTACTTGGTGTTGCTTCGTCATCTAACCGTGATTCAAAATTAAATGGTGTTCTCGAATCTTTCCCTTTGGGATTGATCCCGGACTGTCACCAATATCCCGTTGTGTTGCTCCAGTGTGACGTTAAATAAAATACATGCTAATCCGCTACTCTTCCAACCGGGCTACCGTGGCCTGAAAGATCGAGAATACTTCGTAATTTTGAACCACTGTCAAATGACGAGGTCAATCTTCCACACTAAGGTCATGTAAGGGTAGGTAGATAGGTATTTAATTAACGTCGCACTGGAACAACACAATGGGCTATTGGGGACGATCCGAGGTCAGCACCGCGTAATTTTAAACCACGGTCAGATGACGAGGTCACACCTGAGCTGAACTAGTATTACAGGAGAAATTAAAGGAATTGAACCTGTACCTCCTACATCGTGCAGGCTGCTAAAGCCCGGCTCCGTAAGTAGTCAATTAACGTAGCACTGGCCCAACACGATGGGCTACTGGCGACGGTCCGGATCAATCCAAAAGGGAAAATCCAAGTTGTCAAACCGCGGTTCACAATTACGTATCGTCCTCGGAACTTGCCCTTGGGGATTGATCCCGGACCGTCAATAGCCTGTCGTGTTGCACTAGTACGACGTTAATTAAAATACTTACCAACCAGACATTGCCTCGTAATTTTGAATCATGGTCGATGATTCAAAATTACCTTCAATTATACCTGAGCTAACACCACGCCGCCACGACAGGTTTAACGTACACGAATAGCGCGGCTCGGTAAAAAGGCAGGTGACCACAGGAAAGTTAGTTCGCCAAGGGATTCTCCTGATTCCGACGACCTCACCCCCTCCCCCATCTAACTCTTCGATATCCGTAGGAATCTGAAAATTTCTCATCGCGGGTAAAAAAGAAGCAAATGAGTCGTCTGCGAATTCTGCTTGTATAAACCAAAAATTCAAGGTAGGACTAGTAAAAAAGCCGAAAGCGGGATATAACGAGTTATTTCAAAAAATATCTGCTGCAACTCTTCCTGAAACGAGTGGTTTGAGAAGAAAAGTTGGCAATAACTTAAGATAATAATTTATTAAACAAAGAATATTCAATTTAAGAAGTAATTGCACTTTTAAAGGGATTAAGTAAGGTTAGAAGTGTTGGAGATATCCAACAGGAGACCGCGAGCCAAAATCCTGCTTGCGGTTCGAGAGATCGAAGTCTCGTTCCCGCTATCAGTCAATTAAAGTGGTCACCGTGCTCCTAAAACCATCTAGGCAGGAAGGTTGGTTTGGGTTTTTTTGACGCAAGGACAATATTTGGATAAGCTGAGCCAAAAAAAGACGTCAAGTAAATGGACATACACACACAAGGGAAATTCCAGACATTGAGAATACACGCACGGAGGAATCGAATCTGAGCCGCCTGTAACTCACAGGTTACTAGTGCAGAGGGCAAACCTACCGAATCACCTAGGTGGGGAGATCTCCCAGATGGATAGGATGAGGTACAAGGAAAGGTGGAAGACTTGCCGGTATTGATTTGACTCCAAGCTTTTTCGACCCGATCTATATCGTATTTCAACATCCAAATGGTCGAGTTTGGGGACCACTAGTCTGATATATCGTATGTTGTGATGTAATTAGCCTTTGTACAACAAAAAATGAAAGCGATAAACCAGACCTAAAATATCGTTTTTCACAATTAGGGTGCTTCTTCAGCAGTTTTAGTGCTGCCATCTACTGGATATCGTCGGAACTTTTATATTGTGGAGTTAACTACAATATAACTTTTTAATTCCATCCACATTCTTGTAACATTCTCTACCAATTGAAAATCATTACATATTTTTGCTATGACTGGATCCCCAGTGCAGCTTGGCGGCAGTTTTTTTAGTTCAAAGCTTTCCATTTTGAAGAATGTGACATTCAACAAAAACAGATCATCTCATCATTTAAGAGCTGATTCCAAAAATTTTAACTTGTCTGAAATATGAACAGACGATTTCTCTATTATTGGATTTTTAAAAATTAATGTTTTATCGACTTCTGTACCAGTAGCGATTTAAATACAGAAAAGTATTTACATAAATTAAGGTAATTTTTATTCAATTTTAGATTCCTTGAGTTGAATTTCTTTCATGGACGATATCAAGTGCAGGAGATACTAGTAGTGGTTCAAAGAAAAATGTTAAATTTCTTACAATGTTAGAAAACTTATCATTTTTCACTCGAAAGGTGAAATATTTGAAAGGAATCAGTGTATGTAAGAAAACACAATGCACAATATAATAAATTCAAGTATCAGAAGAGAAACCAAATTAAAATCAAACCATGAACTAGATATCCAAGGTGTTTCACAGAAATTGTTTCATGCTCTTTTATCGCGAAGCTGTAAAAGAAAACCATTTGGTTCATTGACTTTCGTTAGGGCAGAATATTTCGTTTCATTAACTTTGATCCTTGAAAAATGAAAAATAGGCTTAATGCCCTAAATTTTCTATTGTTTGAAGAGAATCTGACTGGTTTAAGTCATATTCAGTCACATGCTGGGATTGTCAACAATCATTACTGGAAGTTGATTACAATCTCCTATCTAAGAACATTAATCAACTTTAATTGAAGCACTAGTGATTGTTGGTAGTTACTGAAGAAGTAATTCTTTCCATAACACATCAAACCAAAAAATAATTTCTACAATTGAAAACAAATTTCTGATACTGATTTATTGCTAAATGACTCATATATATTACAATATACATTTGACTGCATCAGAGTGCCTTGCCCACGGAAGTAGTGTCTTGAAATAAAACTTCCGAATCACTCGTTTTTCACCAAAATATGACTTTCAAGTACTTTTGATTTGTGTCAATATTCATACTTTACAGCAAATTTGAAAACAAATTGTAGCATTCAAGTCTTTAGACTCATTTTACCATAAAAGATAATAGACACATATATGCTTAAAGCTTATTTCCGAGATCTTTCATTGGTAGAAAATTCCTGGAACTTATAAATAATGTACAATTTCACAAGTTCAAAAATTGCATTTGTGAACAGTAGTTTAAATGAAAAATAGTCTGTTATCACAACCATTAGGTTTTATAGAATGGAAAAAAAAAAATTTAACCCCTCACTGTGCAAATTTCATACATATGTAGTTAGGTCCAAAAGTTTCCAGTCCTAATATGAACAAGGTTTGACTGGTGTTTAACTTCGTCAAACCCCACAATTCTTGTTTTCAAAATCAGTCAGATCTGAGAAAAAATTGACAAGCGACGAAGCAGTTATTCCTGCAGTTTTAAACCATTTCAAGGACAAATATTCAGATTATTTGTTTAGATGTACAGAAAATTTAATAACTTTTAAAAATGCATTTAAATAAAGGGTGAATATATTGAAAAATAAAAATTGTTTGATTCTATTCTTGGGCTGGAAACATTTGGACCTTATTAAAGTTATTTTGATTCAATTTAAATTTTGTTCCTTGTACTAGTACACATATTGTATGAGTTTTGAGAAGCTATAATTATTTTTCATAAAAAATATAAATACTATCAAATTCACCTATATGAATCCTTAAAAAACTATTGACAGCACGGTTAATAAGAAGCCTACCTCTTTCTCGCTCAACTAACTGCATGGAAACAATATCTAGTAAAAGTGTGACAAAGTTTAGGAAAATAACTTTTTAAAACAAAATGAGCACATGACCCTTAAAAGGGTTTAATTTCAATCTGAATATTACAAACTAAAGGTAAACTGACATGTAGTGAATATCTATAAGTAACCTTTGCTGTCTGTCTCGTTTTTTGGGAGAAAGAATGATGTATTGAGGGGAGTGATGTAGTGAGGGTCAAGAAAAAATTATTTGAATTACAAGACATAAATTATAAATTTGATATAATATACCTTTGAATTTACTGCTTATTAAATTTGAAACTGTTGCTTAAACATTATAAAATACTGAATATGGTAGAATATTTTTAAAAACAAATTCCTTCACATTAGACCCTTAAATATTTTTACCAATTTAGTTTAACTTTCTCACAGGAATATACGTGCTGCAACTTCTAACTCAGGGAATTTTAACTCTTTTAATTAGGGGAAAGTAATTCTTTAATCTATAGTCTGAGAAATCCTCCACTTCTGAAAAATGAAAATTCATCAGAGATAAGGAGAAAACAGCATTGCCAATTGCACAATATAACAAGGGGTTAATGTATATATATGTAATATTCTTTTGCAAAAAAGGGACTGATGCAGTAAAAATGCCCCTTTCAGAACATCCGCAGGCTAGGCACCCTCTAACGAGTCTGACAAAGAATGATGAAAATGAAGTGCTACGTCTCAATGAAATGGGCGAGAAGAGACGAAGCCCCAAAATCTGAAAAAAAATTAACTAAATATACTTTATGAACACTAAATTAGGCTTTGTACATCTTTCAGGAAAGAAAATTTGGGAAGTAAATATTTTTCTCTGTACTTTTGTAACTTCCAGGAGTATATTTCAATTGTCCAGCTATACGAACAATGCTGAATGTAAATAATGAAGAAACATGCCATTCTGTCTTAAAAATTGTGATGAAGCACCACATTGTTTTAAAAGTCCCTCATCCTTTGACTATTTACACAAGAACTTTTTCTTCCAGATGATAGTAGTAATAAAAAATCTGCTTGACAGTTCATATATAATAATTAAAAACAGTTTTTCTTTTTACAGGAAAGTACATTCTTAGGAGCAGCTGGGTCCATCTTCCGACTGAAGGGATGGGTTCCCACTGATGCCCGCTGAAACACAAAAAAAGACAATTAGAAATTATTACACTCTAAATAAATTCCATAAATAAAAACACAGTAACAAAATAAGTGTCACATTTGCACATTTTTGCTTCTAAATTAATAGTTTTTTCAATTCTGAAGTGAACTAAGGAGAGCAGCATTTCTTAATGGTATAAGGAAACCTAAGAGAATACCACTTGACAGTCTTTTCATACAAAAAAAAAAGGCCAGTAAGAAATTTTTTTTTAAAGGAATTTTCTTCAATATTCAAGGAAAAAAGTGGAAATGGAAAATGTAATCATCTGGAAGTAATGTCTACAAAAGTGTACACATTAAGAAAAGATGAGATACAAAAATCGCCTTGCAAGTAATTGTGATCCTGAAGCTATATTAAAAGCCAAATCTTTCTTAATGTTAATATTTAACCATGTTAGAAAAATAAACTTTTAAATTAAATATTAAATCTTTTTTTCTTTTCCATCTTTTTAACAGATGTGACAACTATTTTTGAACAAAATTCAAGTGTTAAACATGACTCTTATTTTGGTAGAGGGAGTGTGACATTTCAATGAATATTAAGGATGCTCAGTACAGTTATACTGAATTATGTTGCTCTTTTTTGCTATATACTCTGCTTTAGGGCAGTATTTTAAGGCATAATATAACTTTTCTATAAAAGTTAAAATATTTTGCAATCATTTTTAAAGCATGTAGTTTTTTTACTTATTTTTTAGATGTAATATTGCATACAAATATTTTTGATGACAGAAAGTGAAAATTTTTAAATCACTTATTTTTATAATGGATGCAAAAAGACTGCAAATCTATCCAGTGAGATTTTCTGTGATGATTTCATTACTCTAATAAAATCCAGTACAGTTGGCATCAGATATTGCCAAAAGTAAACAAACAAAACAGAAAGGTGAAGGAATATATTTATCTCGAAAATTCAATATATACCTTTGGCCGCACTGACTGCCTTGATTTTCTAGGCATACAATCCTTTCCAGCAGAAACAGGCCGAGATCATTACAGATCCCCCACCAAATTTCACGGCAAATACTATACCCAAGTACATCTATCCAATTGGAAGCGAGAGTCATCACTCCAAATACCCTTTTCTCATTCTTCTCTGGTCTATGAGTGACAAGCTAGATGCCACTACATTCATTTTGGCATTAAATTAAGCTGCTTGTGCAACGTGATTCCAATGTTTATGCAGTTTCCAATGAATTGGTATGGGTACTGGATAACAGTTCCTAAGGTTTGGGATACCTCTACAGCTAAGTCTGATGCAGAGGAACAAATTCTTCACTAAGAAACTCTTGTGGTTTATTTGCGCAGCCTCCCAGATCAGGGAGTGGCATCAGCCATGCATCCTTGAACGATATCTGCCAAGTTGATTTTGGGATTCCAGAAGGCCATCAATTAGGCTGTTTGATCAAGTAACATCCTACGACAATACCTCTTAAGTTTATTGGTGCAAGCCAAAGCAGGTTTCAATGACATTTTGACTTAAGCTAGGATAACTTGTACTATATGTACTACCTTATACTCACTGAGCATCACCATTTGTGTACATAATATAATTTGGGTGAAAAAAATGTATTCTGTGAAGCAAATTAAAAGAGGAACTTACCAGCCTCCTTCACTTTCTTGCGTGCTTTCCTCCTTTTGTGGTCGATGGCTATGACTTCCGCCCTCAAGGCCATATACCGCTTACGGAGGGCAGCCATCTTGTCCTGCAGTACAGAGATGCGTTTTTCAGGGTCTTTCTCATCTATTACAAAGAAAAATTACAAGATCAATGCATTCTAATTAAACACTGAAAGAATTCTGACAAATGCTTTAAAAACAATTCATTTAAAAAATAAAAACCACATTAGTTATAATTGCCAAATAAAGCTTCATGGCAGTGATTAACACCAGAGAAAGTAGATTGACTTGATGCTGTTGCCATTTGCCTGGCTGAAGTTTGTACCTGATTTTACAATATTTGAAGACAAAATACTGCCAAATATGGCAGTTTTCACCTTAAAGATATTTGTCCTTTGAACAAGTTACTTTTAAAAGTGAGCACAAATGAATATACAAGTTTCCAAAGTTGAGGGTATAGTGTTTAAACTTTTTATTTTTGTGTATATTTCATTGTTATTTTTCAATATCATTTTCCATTATAACTGTATGCACTTGTCCCAGTATGAAATTAGTTTTTGGGTCATAAAATTTTTTTTTGTATGGAAGTCTATTATCTACTGGTTTATAGCTCTTTTACGTCCTGAAATTGTACACCCCTGAGATTTTTCAATTCTGGAAACAGACGATAGTCGCTGAGTGCCCCTCTTTCAATAAAGAAATAGATGGCTCTTTGAGAATTCATGTCTTTCATAGTTGCAAAACTAACATATCTGTATTTGCCAAGCAGTTAAATCATGCTGATGGGCATTGATTGATGTCATTGGGTCACCTTTCCAGGAAAACATGTCTCTACTTGTAAGCATTAGCCCTGTATTATTTTCAGCTGGATTGTAATTCCCAGAACTTTAGAAACATCACTTGTAACCACCTATTTCTTTCAAGATGTATTGCTTGATTTATTTTTGAAACTAACTCTGCATGAGTATATTGCTAAAAACATTGGGAGGCTTTTAGAATTGTTTGCTTTGAGGCCTGATGAATATTCTTCAAAATAAACTTGCAAGTATAGCAATAGTTACAATCATTTTTGAACAAGGAAACAAAACTAGGAATACTGACTAAATGAAATTTGGTAATGTTTCAAGAACAGAGAAAAAGCGAATCATATCATTACATACGTAGAGGAACGTAGGAGTATCTGGAGGAGGATCCTTCTACAAGTCGGTTGGGCAGTGACCTAGAGAAGCTGGGGGAGGAGATGCTGCCATAGGGTGGAGAGCTGGAGGTGGCAGGGGAGGTGCCAGAAGAGTCTTCACAATAGTTCTCCACTGAAAGGGAAAAAAAAGTTAATAGCAGAAATTTTTCTCCACTTCCTACAACATACACTTGCAGGGATATATTCAGAACATTCCCTGAAATCTTCTTGATGTTGCAAAAATACATGCTGAAATTAGTTTAATAGTTTATAATTTTAATAATTTTTAAAGTTATATTTCTATAATGCTCATTCAGTATTCAGAAAATGTAGATGGTGCTAGTGTCTAAGTGGTAGAACATGTTTCATGCACATATTCTGGAAATGATGCCTCTTGGCTGCATTTTCAGGTTCTATTCTTATCTACCTGGTGAGAGCATTGGATAACTGGAAGTAAAATCCTCGTCTTCCTATCATTCGTTTACACTGAAAACCTCTTGCAGTAATTGGTCAGTTGCTAAAACAAGTGAAGAATGCATCCACGTGTTAGGTGACTGTCTGAATGGGAAGGATTTCGACAAGACAAGAAAAATCACTTGCTCATTTGTCTAGTCCTGGAAGACAAAGAATGTATTTAGAGGAAATGTCCATGGGGTTTGAGCCTTTCCCAAAATATTTTAAATGTTTAAAATCAACTGCAAATACACACTGAGATAATTTAATCAGTATAAATTGAGTTTCATTTATCAGTGGAAAAATAAACATAAACATGTTTGAAAAAAGTCAAAAATCATTTAGCAATCAACTTTTGAAATCCCAATTCTAAAGAAACAGATTGAAATATCTTCTACTGTTTGCACAATTAAAATTCAGAGGACAAATAGAGTTTGATATAGCTGAATGTGTAATGCATGGGGCGAGACCTGGTTAAGTTTGTTTCACAACCTGTCAACAAACAGGATGGTGCTGTTCCCTACTGACACCCTCAGAAACTACTATAATTCTCCGCCATCCCATATCACTTTAAAACTTGATTTTGGATGAAGCAACTTACCTTTAGCTACCCGAGGATACACAGATTTGTGCTTGGGAGACTTGGTCGCCTCGGGGTACCTCTGCACCCTCTTCTTCTTCCTCTTGCAGGGAGCGGCATCTGCACCCTTTGGCCTCTTCCCGAACACACCTTCCTTGGAGGGCTCTGACACAGATTTACAGACAGCAAAGGCGAGAGTTGTTGCTGCTCGATACTCTTCACTTCCCCTTGCCGCCATCATACGATTGGAACCGCAGTGGAAGAGCTGTTCCGACTCTCCGGACTGCGTGCTCTCTGGGTAATTGACTGGGAAGGGGTCACGATCATGGGATGGGGAACTAGACAGGAGGGACTCTGTGCTGGAGGGCGTGGTTGGGGGAGTATTATCCAGGACATTGTCGATGCTGTGTTTGTGCAGGCTGGACTCCTGTGTGCCGCCTCTGCTGCAGCTAGGATAGACGCTTGGTAACAAGTCTATCCGCCGGTTCTCTTCACCGCTTGAAGACCCAGACGTGTCGTCCACTAAGTCTCCCGCTGGACTTGCAGGGACCTTCTCCTCACAGAGTAGGAACGACATGTCCGGGTCATCGCTCTTGGAGTCCTGTCGCAACAGCTCCTTGTTCTTCTCCTTAAAGAGCTTCTCGGGGGCTTCGTCTGAAGAGGAGCAGTCCTTGACTTTGAACTTCTTCCTTTTGCGCTTCTTGCCATCGAGTGCTTTGCATAGGGATTCTTTGTCTGAATCAGTGTCTTGGTTGTCCTCGAGGTGGGGCTTGCGCTTTTTCTTCGTTTTCTTCTCAAAGAAATCCTTCTTGTCACCTGTGAACTTTTCACGGTTTTTCTTGTTCTTCTTCTTCTTGGTGAGCTCGTTTCCTGGCATATCTTCATTCTTGGGGCCACTCTTCAGGAACTTCTTGTCACTGCGTTTCTTCTCCCTTCTCTTGATCTTGTCGAAATCACGGTGATCGTCATCCCGGAAATCAGTCTTCTTTGTGTGGTCGCCAAAGTGGTCTTCATGCCGGAGGAAGCGTTTTTTGTTCTTGCTCTTCTTTAGTTTTTTCGACTTGGACTTCAAGTCTGAACCTTTAACCTTATCCCAGTCACTACTTTCAAGTTTCAGTCGCTTTTTGGATTTCAGCTTGGACTCTTTTGCTTTTGTTTCGTCTTTTTCGAAATTCTCGGAACTGAGGAATTTCTTGCCCACTTTTTTACCTAGTTTTTTCTTTTTGATGTCCTTTTTATTTGAGAAGACAGTATCTTCTTCATGGACTGCTATTCCAGCTCTGGTGTCTGTTTCAACAGCAACTACATCAAAATTTGGAGTCTTTTCGTCTTCCTCAGCAGTTAAAGTAGAGTCCAAATCACAAACTTCTTGAAGCACTGAATTTTCTTCCTGCTTCACCTCAGGCAACACATCTTTTTGCTCTTTGCTCTCATCTTCTTCCTTGATGATAGTATCCGATGTGAACTTAATGACACTGTTCTGACTAAAGTTGCAATTGGGGGATATTACAGGTTCCTCTGCCTTGACCTTGAGGTCCAAAGTCACTTTTTCAGATTCATTCTCTGGCACACTCGGCTCAACTGCACTGCTCAAAGATGGCAACAGCTCAGATGACAATGCTGCTGCAACAGATAGAGTGTCCAGAGATGGAGATTCTGATTCAAGGGCAGCATTGGCAGGACAATGCTTTGTTTGGAAGTCATCCTTCTGAACCAAGTTTTCTTCCGGTAAAGCTGGTGGTTCCTTCAGTGAGTCTGGTGGCAATGAAACAACTTCTTTCTCCGCACTAACAGGAACCAGATGATCCATATCTGGTGCAGCAGCCACATCCAAAATTATCTGTGAATCATCAGCAGCATCTTCTTTCTGAGCATCATGCTCGTTATTGGTAGAAGATTGAATCTCCAGATTAACATCAGAAACAACACTAAAAACTTTGCAGGTAGATTTTTCATCATGACAGACAGGGGCATCCAAGGACATCTCTACTCGATCACTAACCAATGAATCTTTGGACTCTAGATTTGAGTCGTTAGTGTCACTTTCGCAAATCCTCAAGGAATTGGATGAGTCTGATCGTGAAAGGCATTTGGAAACGCTCTGAGACCCTCGCAGGAAATCAAAATTTAATTCTTCTTTAGGGGGAGGTGGAGAATCAGACACATCTGCCACAACATCCTTCTTCAGTCGCTCGAGTATGCCAGGTATCATCTTGCTGACGTCGACTGTCTCTGAAGGTTTGCGGTATAAGGAATCCTCTGAGGGAGGATTACCATAAGGCTGGTCGGAAACAATATTGTCTTTTGAGGCATTGTGGGGGCTAAAAGTGAAAGAGAAGATGTCGTCTTTTGAATCGGACCTCTTCGGAGGCTCAGGACAGTAGCTACTGTTCTGTTGCAGCAAAATATCGAAGTTGTCTTTCGGTTTGTTGTCGACAGAATCATCAAGTTTACAGGGAGGACTTGCAGCTTTGCTTTCACTTGTCCCATCTGCATTTTTGGAGCTTTCCAAAGAATACAGGTTTTCTGAGCTTGTGTTTGGAATGCCCTTTTCACTGTCCTCTGATGTTGTAGGGGCTTTCATTTTGCAGGATTCTAAGTTGCTAGACTTTGAGACATCATTGCTATCATTTTCTGGTTGCTTCAGAATGCTATCAAAAAGGGTACTGATGCTTTTTGAATCAAACTTCTCTTTGCTTGTGCTTGCCGATTCAGAATTCTGAGGCGAGTTCAAGTCATCATCAAATATCGATGAGCTTTTGAAAGGGTTGATGGCCACTGGCTTGCGGTCAAAATTAACTTTTTCACTCTCCATCATAGTCATAAATGAATTTTCTGCATGCAGAGGCTTTGGAGAAATGTCTGCCTTCTCAAAAGGAGTCTTTTTGATTAGACCTGCAAAACTAAGAGCCGACTTATTTTCCACTTCGTCCGAGACGGGCGCAGGAACAAACCTCCCAAGGTTGACACTGCAGACAGACACTGATGGCGAGTTGCTTGATGTCAGGGACAGGTCAGGAATCCCTTCCTTTGTCTCTGGCACAGACACTGAGGGAAACAAGGGTGTGGACGACTTCAATCCATCCAACTGGCTCACTAGAGAGCTTTCTGGCAAAACCTCACTCTTCTCGTTTTCCATCTTGACAGCAGATAGCTTGACGCCACTTGTATTAGAGTCAGAGAGCATATTGCTCTCTTCCTCTGATGGAATGCCCACTTTGGAAGGAGGATTCTCCATCTTAATGGCACTCTCTTCCAGTGGGGCATTTGCTTCAGTCCTGACAAAGCTGTCATTGCTCTCTTCAACACAGATCGCCTTTTCTAGTTCTGTGATGTCTCCACGCTTGACATCCTCCTGCTTCTCTTTCTCCTCGTCATCACTGAAGAGTTCCTCCTTGAAAAGAGGAGCAGTGCAGCTGTCGTCGTCGGACATGCCATCGGTGTCTGACTCTTGGGAGACATCCGTGGCTGTGGCAGATTTCTTGCGGGAGCGGCGCTTGGGCTCCAGGCCTTGACAAAGTGGTGGTGTTGCTTGGCTTTTCTTCTCAGAGCGAGTGGCTCGTGACGGGATACTGCCAGTGGAGTTCTTCCGATCTGGTCTGGTGTTTGCCAAAACACCAGGAGGTCGGCCGCGATCCATTTTCTTCATGCTGGTTGGAGATAAGCTCTGCAAAATAAATGTTTATAATGATGCTTCTGGTGACTTCCTTTCAACATTGGATTCATTATACCCTATCCAAATTTACATGCTACAATTCACTATTTGGTGCTTAGTTTGACCTATTTTGGAATATTTGGGGTGCCCACTTCAAACATGGCAACATCTCTCGTAAAACAATATTATATTTACTGGTACAGAGTTAGAAGGAAATCATGATTTTTTCAAATAAAAAAATCAAATTTATTTGATTAAAAAGATTTTTTTATTTAAATTCTTCTTATAATTTCAATTAATTCCTTCACCCATACAAGTTTTCATTTGTTGGACATGAGACAAAAATCAGTGGGTTCTAGATAGTTTTGATTTATGGTAAACATTAATATATAAGATGTATAACATTCATGTATTAGGAAATACAGCTGTGTAAATTTTTGAAAGATTGAAACATGACAGGAACTATCAAAGTAAATCACGTGATAAAGTAAATAGAACAGCGTAACAAATGCCATGTATAAATAATGTTTTTCCATGATTCTTAAGTGGTTTAGATTACTTTGATTTTAACCCTTAACCAGTGACATGAAATTTTCAGAACTAGATAAATAAGATTGCAGAATCCCACTGACACTATATTATTAATTTTTGTATAATTATTCAAAAATTAGAATGTTTTGTATTATATATTAATTATATATGAATAAAATGAAGATCAGTTCTATTATTTTTATAATATTAATTGGTTTAAGACTTGCTTTTGAGAAAAAAATGTCATCAATAGAAAATATAAAAAAGAACTTGCATCATGAAAAAATTCTAGCTTCTCATTAATATTTAACTTGCAAAAAAACTTATGTGAAAAATTGTTATTTGTACATAAACAGGGGCAAATGAGACCAGAAAATACATAAAACGAAATAAAAAAGCCTACTTTTCAAATTTGTGAACATTGACAAGTATTGCATGGTATGTTCCGAGCACACAAAGGATTTATACATAACATACAGGAAAATGAAGATTTTTCCTATGAGCGGCATAGAACAAGAGTAATAGCATACCCCAGACCATGCCACTTCATTGCAATTAATAAAAAAATGATCATTGCAATCATAACCATTCAAGTAGTTTTTCACTTGAATCTTTTTCTCAACATACTCAATTTCAGGTGAGTATTAAATTTTACATTCCAAATTTCAATTCTATAAATACAGAATAGTTATGCTAGCAGTGCAAAGGCAGTATTTTATGCATTGATGCAAGGGAGCAATGCATAAAATTTCACAATAAAATTTATCAACATATTATACAAAACAAAATGAAAATATTAAAATTGCCAATGATAAAGATATATGTAAAAAATTGGAATGCTTTTGTTATACTGCAAAAAACCTTGTTTTTATTTTATACATGAACAGACTACAATACGAAATAAATAGAACATCTAAAAAAGAATGCAAGTTGCCACAATTTTAATAATTTGAGTGCATACATTTGAGCATTGAGCATCCATTGGAGAAGAAAAAAAACATTCAAAATTATGTGTGATTAAGTCACATGGAATGTTTAAAGCAAAACCCATGCTGATGAACAGGCTTGTGAGGGACACCAGTCGGTCAATGGCCCAAGAGGGAAATACATACTTGTCTGGTAATTATGATCCTAATTCAACCAATAGTTATTTAGTGTCTTCAAAGGGAGGAGGCTTTTCAGTATAATTTTGGTGTGAGCAGAGTGAAAAACATCTTATTCATAGTTATTTCATTTTCAATACTGTTAAACATAATATAGGAAGGAACATGAAATTTAAAATTTTGATTTAAATCAGCATATCCTGACTGGTAGTGATAATTGTAAGAAAATGTGGTAATTGGAAATGATACATAAGAATAAAGAATATGAAAGGATTGCAGGACTGCCATGGACAAGCACTTGTAAAATATTGTCATACATTTTAAAACGTAGTAGCGAAAACACACCTGCTCTTAAACTCTATTTTTGGTACCAATTCCAGTTGCAGATACAATATGAATCAGCTAAAGCTTAAAATGTGCTAAGTATGTAACAGATTGAAGATCTGGCCAAGAAATTTTAAAATTAAAATTACATATTTCTTTAATAAGGTTTCCATGACAATCTAGTAACCATATTCCAAAGTTTTTCTTTTATGGTTGCCATGGCTTGGCATCAAATCTTCTAAATTGGTGTTCCTTGGAAAATTTTCATGCTAAAGAAAAATATTTTTTCTGTTCACAATTAGTTTTAAAAAGGGACTACTTTTCATTGACCTTTATAAATTTTCAAGAGCAAACAATTGAAAAGCTTTTGAGACGATTTTACTAAATCGTTTGAAAGATACCCTAGTCACCAAGGTAAAAAAATAGTAGCAAAAAGTTGCCTTTTAGTCACCTGTGGTAGCCCTGGGATTGCAAATCTATATAGCAAAATTTTTCATAATACTTTCACTATTTGCCATGATGAAAGATGAAAATCCAGAATATCTGCAGATGCAATTTGAAAAAGAAAAGGGGAACTCACCTTCACATTATCCTTCTGCTTACCGCTAACATTAGCCACAATGTAACTTTTGCGAACCCATTCATCATACCTAAAAGAAATTAATGATAATGTGTACAAAAATAATACATACTATATCCCCATTCACCAACACAAAAGATTGCTTCGTTGTTTCTAGGTGCGACCTATGCTTGTCAAAAGGTGGAATTCATTGTGCCCTATCAACAATTTATTACTAGTTATTTTGTCAAATAAAAAGTATAAGAAATATAATTTAACTAGAAAGTAAATTATAAATAGATTTAGAACTTTGAGACAGTCTCATATTTTTGCTGGATAATCTGACCTTATATATACACTGACGAGCCAAAACATTATGACCATCCCCACATTTTTCAATGAACTCGTCTGGATGACGTGGAGGGCACGTGATTAAGTGAGAATGGTATTTAACTGCTGCTGGAGAAGGTAAGTAATCATTCTTGCACTTACTTTTGTGAGTGATGGGAAAGGCTGCTGATCTATGCGAATTTGATAGAGGGCAGATCGTAATGGCCCGAAGACTCGGAACAAGTATCACCGAAACTGCACGACTGGTAGGGTGTTCACGATCTGCCATTGTTAGTATTCATGCAAACTGGATAAATGACGGTGACACCAGCAGTAGACGCCAAGGTGTTGGTCATCCACGCGTCATCAAAGAAAAAGGACGTCGGAGACTGTCCCGCTTGGTAAAGCAAAATCGCGCGAGACAGTGGCTCAGCTGACAGTCCAATACAACGCAGGTCCAAGTGCAAGTGTTTCAGAACACAGTTCAGCGGACTCTGTTGGATATATGGGGCTTGTGCAGCAGACGTCCCACTCATGTGCCTCTGTTGACCAAGCGTCATCGTCAACTACGCCTACAGTGGGCCCGGGAACATCGAGACTGGACCATGGATGAGTGGAAGAGAGTTGCCTGGTCAGATGAATCCCGATTTCTCATTCATCACGTCGATGGTCGTGTCAGGGTACGCAGTCTGCCAAGCGAACAGTTGCTCTCCTCTTGTACAGCAGGTCATACACAGGCTGGTGGTGGCGGTATTATGCTTTGGGGGACGTTCTCATGGGCGACTCTGGGACCCGTAGTTGTGGTATAACAGACCATGAACGCTGCAAACTATCTGAACATCATTGAGGATCAGTTGCACCCTTACATGGCATCTGTCTTCCTAACTAGAAATGGAATCTTCCAGCAGGACAACGCCCCATGTCACAAGGCTCGGATTGTGTTGGAGTGGTTCGAGGAGCATACTGATGAATTCCACTTAATGTCCTGGCCACCTAATTTGCCGGATATTAATCCGATAGAGCACATTTGGGATGTCATGGAGAGGCAGCTCAGAGCTCAATGTCTGAATATCTCGACTTTGCGTGACCGCTGCTTAGACATTTGGTACAACCTGTCTCCAGTCATGTACCAAGAACTTGTGGTATCTATGCCCCTGCGAGTTGCAGCTGTTTTGCAGGCCAAAGGAGGCACAACGCGTTATTGAGTAGGTGGTCATAATGTTTTGGCTCTTCAGTGAATGTCATAATAGCAGAGATCAAATCAAAGTTGTAGGAGTGGCAAAGGCATTCAATTAAGTTATTTATTAGGTGTGTGCAGCATTGAATAAGTTGAGAATTCTCAAGTTGAATTGCTGAAGCAGAGGAATATTTTGAAATCTCATTTAACAAAATTTAGCTGAATGAAATGGTTCTACTATCATGGAAGAATGAGTAGTTAAAGTTAAAAATTAATCAGTCGGGGAGTTAAGGATTTGGAGAAAGATAATTGGATTAGGGGACCTATTAAGTTTATTGGAAGAAAAGGTGAGATTTTTATAAAGGTCACACTTGCATCTCCAAGTATAATGGTAGAATACACAAAGTAATTATAGAGGAGAGAAGTGAGCAATGCTATTTGATACCATGGGACAGTTCAGAGGGCTAAAAATGTGTAAACATGCATTGGGAATGAGACTAGTGGGTGAAAAGAATGAAAAAGATGTTACTCTGGAATATTGAGACCTGTGGTGAATACAATTTTTATGGGTTTAAATTTGATTGTTTCATGAAGAGAGTGTCCCGACACCAGATCAAAACATTTCGAGTCCTGAAGTTTCAATGAACTTTAATTATTAAAGCATCAGGATATTTTTATTTTAGAAATGTTTTGCCATCATGCCAGTATTTTGTGTAATTTTAGAAAAATTCTTTAAAAACAAACAGCAAGTCTGAAAAATTCAAATCATAATTGGTTGGTTGAGGTTTTATGGTGCAAGGGCCATATTTGGCCACAAACCATAATTGGGATCTTCACTATTCATCTTCACTATTGTGATGTACATGCGTATTGCCTAATTAACTTTTATTACCATACCTTTCACTTCTAAGGAATCATTTGCTCATTGATTATGCATTTTTTTAATATAATACTTCACTACTAGATTTTATAAAATAAGAATTTGAAACCATTTGTTTTTATTTAAATCCAGCGAAAAAGTTTGTTTACTACGTATAGTGCTGCTCTCATGAGAAGGCAACTGACCTCGGGAAATCCATTTGTAAGATTGTTAAAGCTCACAGCAGAAAGGACTGCCACACTCAAAATCATGTATGGCAATTGACATAGGTAATTATATGATTTGCCAACTCTTATCCACTGATGTGGCTTCTGGCATCAAATACAGTCAGAAACTGCACTAAAGACACCAACTGTGAGAACACATTGTTTCATACCTCTCTCTAATCTAATAGACTCATCCAAGACTATATGATTCAAATGCCAACATGGTGGAACCAGACTATAATTGCATCATGCAATTATAGTATGGCCACAACGAGCTAACTCCATTAAGTGCACTATAATTGCATCTTGCATATATTAAATTTTGAAAATAAATTTGTTCCATCAGAAACATGTCAGTCATTGAAATCTCAATTGGGATGACCCAAGGAAACCTTGAAAAGAGAAGACTTCAGCTGATAAAATTCTATATTAATGGGTGAAAGCATAATTAGAATTCCTGTTCCAGAATAATAAAAGAAATCGAGTCAGTGCTTCATAGTTCATTTGTTTAGACAGAACAGATCTCAACTTCTTTTTGCTCTAGTCCTATAACTTCTAGGAGAGCTGAAATGTGGATTAATTATAAAATGTTGTCAAAAGTTGATTTTCATCAAATATGCTATTCGTATTTTAACAATATGGGTTTCACTATTTACAGTACTCATAAAATTTTAAAAAAAGGGTGGACCAAATGACTTAGTGTCCAGGATAAATTTTGGAATTTGGCATCAAAATTGAATGTTGCTTTTGGAAATTATGAAGTTTGCAAAATTTGATATTAAGATGGCCCTCTTTGTGCAAATTTTAAGTATATGAATTTATAAAAGACATTGATCTATTTAATGGTAATTTTAAATTTACTCTACCATGAACAATGCACACCGAGAGGAGTGGTATGTTTGTTTCCTGCAGCCCTACATGGGTATTCGGATTCGAGAAAACTGGTACTTAAATTAAACTAATACTAGTTATGAGAAGGTATATAAATACCAGAACTTAAAAAAATACCTTTTTATAAAGAGTTAATTTAAAATTTTCATTTCCATTTTCTCACTTCTTTAATACGTACGCATACAAAACTAGTATTCAATACTAACGACGTCCCATGAGTAAGTTCCATTCGAGAAAAATTTGCAATTAAAAGCTGGTGTTGCGAATCTTGGTAATTTATGATGTATACTCCTTTTCAACCTTCGCAGGACATCCTAATGTGCCCTCTGCTATATATATTTAGGAACCTCTGCATGGATGTATTCAGAGAGGAGAGCTGGAGTGCCCCTCTCTCCCAAAATGTTATTGATATTACAAAAGTGAATACTGAGTTAGCTTAATCAATGTAAATAGAAGTTTTGTTAATCCTAGGCTAGGTCATCTGAATGGTAAGGGATGAGAAACCCATCCGTTCCCGACACATTCAAAGGAAGGGCCCACAGGGCTCGAGTCCTCCTCAATATATTTTAAATGTTAAAACCCATTTAAAATAAACACGGCGGCTAATTTAATCAGTGACAATCGAAGATTCATTCAGCACACAAAATGCACTAAGATATGAAAACGGTCAAAAAAATCATTAAGCATTATGTTATGTTAAAGTAAGACTTTTGATTGGAATAGAAAACCAGGAAAGATCGTGCTCAAATTGTTTTCTGAATATGTGCCTAATCCTCTGCTCCATATAAAACAGAAATTGAGCAAAGCAAGACACACCTGGTGTTCCATCCAGCGTAGTGGACATAGTAGCGCTTCTCGGTGCCGTCCGGCTCGACCTTCAGGACCTTTGCCTCGTACACCTTCTGGAGGCGCCCACGTCCATACTTCACCTTTACTCGGTCCCCAATCTCCACCTCTCGGTTGCTGTCCAGCTTCTCGGAGTCGTTTGTGAAGCTTCTGCGGATGGAAAGAGTTTGTCTTTTTCAGTTGTCTCCCATTTTTACTTACGCCTCAAATTTACTCTAAATTCCTGAAGACTCTTGTGTTATAGATGTGGGTTGGTGACCCAATCCATACGAAACCCAAATGCATTGACCAAAACTGAAGTTTTATTTTTATACTTTTTATCATTTGTGTTACTTGCCTTCGTATCAGCACAAAATGAAGAATCCTCATTACTTAATAAAAAACTTACATTTTGGAACAATGGCTGTTTACTAACATTGCTGTTTTGCATTAGTTACCAGATAAGTGCTGCTTTGGCAATGAAACAAGAAAATTACAGAAGCTGGAACGTACAGTAACCGCTTGTTACATAGTGCCTTAATATATTATAAATTCTGCTACATTACTCTTTTTTACTACTAAGGAGGAGGGCACATGAACTTTTTCCTGCAACATTAAAAATAGTTACTAAATAACTAACAAGCTTATTCCCATTGGAAGTGTTTTATAATGGTATGTTCATGTGACAAAGTCTGCCTCTGATCATACACAAAAATCCGATCTCCAAGTATTGTGACATAAGAGTGCAACTTTTCAAGAATCCAAGAGTAGTGACAGTAAGTTATTTATCAATTGCATAGGTAAAGTCCGAGCTCGAAATGGTCATTTATTGAAATATCTGTTGAATGCTTTTTGAGTTCTATGTGGCAGAAAGGACAGATTAAACACTTTCACCGAATTTTAATGAATATCACAACTTATTTTATCAGTGTAACTAATATTCAAATTTGCAACTTTTGCTTATAGTTTTAAAAAAATAGCAATTAATATTATTTTCTCCGCTATAGTAAAAAATACTGAGCTTCCACATTTTTCTTAACTATGTAGTTTTAAAAATATTTTGAGAATTTATAGATACTATGTTTTGTATTAGTTTCAATACTGTCCAAATATGTTTTAATAGTTATAGGAATTTATTAATATTGGTAAAGTATTTTTATATGTAAGTATCACTTTGTATTAAATGTTTAAAAACAATTTGATGCGAGGTGAGCAATAAAATTCTGATTTGTTTATGAAATTCTGTGTACATGTTCATATATAATTTTGTACTTAATAATTTATTCAAATACAGTAAATAATTATTCAAATTATTATTTGTTATTCAGTTAGCGTAATGTAAAAAAGTATTTTTAAACAAATACTGAAAGCCTATTTCCTACTGGAAGCTGAATGGAAATTAGATGTGATTTATTTTTTAAAATATCACTATAAAATTTAAGGACTTCAAGAACCTTTTTGTCCTTTTACAGGGAATTTGACATACACATAAGGATTTTTTGTACTTTGAAAGGGATTTTGATGGTATTTCATTATTTTCCGTTCACACTGAGTTTTCTGATCTGGGTGATTGATTGCACAGCAAAATTTATTTGAGCTTAACTATTCAAAAATTGCAAAAAGTGCTCATATACTGATAACATATTTATGTAGGAGCTTAGAAAAATAATCAGATTAAAAAAAAGGTTATTTTAGGAAAAATGAATATAAAAAAATGATCAAATTAAAAAATCCACTTTTAATACAATTCAAGTTCTACACATAAAAATAGTATCAATATTATCAAGTTTTATAATTGCTCTGAAAAAAATTGGATTATCTCAAATACTTTAAGATATGCGATTTTTAAGTAGGTGATGTACACACTAAGAAAAAATAATTTTTCATTTGTGGCATAACTTTCAGACCTAATATTGTTTTATCGAGATTATAAGAAATATGTTGATTCAAGGTGGCCCAAAAGTGCCTGTGTGCAAAATATCATTAGATTTGATGAGTACAACCATGCCTGGATTTAAATGGATTTATTCCTCGATTCCTTTTGCTCAGTGACTAGATTTTATTGGAGTGATTTTACAAAGACGTTGCATTGATTCCCATTTGTTTCAGTGAATGTGAGTTCATTAATTGCAAATGTTGTTTGTGACAAGTATAACATAAACAAATTGTTCATGGTATGAAGCAGAGAGCAAGATCAACATAACACATACCCATCGTCAGAATCACTCAATCCACAAAGAGACTCCTTCTCATCTTTGTCGTCCATCTTCAGAGATCTTCTTTTACCCTGAGAAAGAACAGTTCGGAACTAAGTCACTAGGAAATAAAAACACATAAAAACAAAACTAAATCATACTTGTCCAGAAAAACTTTGGGGATTTGAATAGAACATGCAAACTTGAAATTGGTAACTCTTTTCAGCATGGGTTGTTAAACTAGAATCTGCTGTTTTGTACATATAGAAAATTTATTCCTACTCTGATTAACAAAGGGTTTGTACACATTTTGGAAAAGGAAATTTCATTGGAGACAACATAAGCTGTAAACATATGCAAAAAATAGCCCATTCACTAAAAAAAATTTCAAGTTAAAAAACAAGTTAAAATATTCATTAATGTCATTAAAGTGTACCATTTGATGTCATAATTTCACTTCCACAAACATCTCTCATTCATCACAGCAGTTTTCGTTTCAAGTCTTGTTGATATGAGCATGAGGAAATTCATTTATAGAAATATAGTATAAAGCTCTCCAGGGGAAAGGGTTATCATATGCAAAAATCAAATATGGTGACTGTTTCGATAACTCGCAATCACTACTGATACCAAACAATTAACTCGAATTTGCTAAAAATCCCAATCATGGGAACGCATTGTTTACACTTAGTGCAAGTTTTCCTGTTTCTTCATTTCTTTATTTGATGTGTTGTGAATCTGATTTGGAAATTTAAATTAATAATTTTCTTGCATTATAAGTAACTTGAATTGAAATAATATAGTATCCAGGATTATATTTTAGTTTTCCAAGTTTTCTATGGTCTTAGAAAAACAAATTTTTTCATCAGTTTTAAAGGAATCATACAAAATCTGGTTGTTATTGGCATGTGTTAACCAATCAAGAGCACAGCACTATATTCTGAGTACAAGGAAATGGCTTTTATAAATAATAAAGAACAAATGATTAATTAAAGATAATTGTTTACTTTATTTGGAGGTTCTTCTCCATCATCCCCTCTTGGTTTTCCTGGAGACGTTTTCTTTTCCGATTCGTCCTGTGATGATACATCTTTCCCCTCGTCTGCGTCTTCCATGCTCTCCAAGACACCCTCATCCTCACTGAGCGGGGCATCTTCTTTCCGCTCCCTTAACTTTGGCCGCAGCTTGTCCTCCTTCTTGACATCTGGCTCTACCTTCATAGGCCGTTCATCCCTGCAGATTGCCTCCTCTGGAGGGTGACGCTTGGGTGTCTCTGGGAGTGGGGGCTTTTCCTCACTGCGGCTCCTCACTTCCTTCTTCTCCTTGGTCAACCGTTCCAGCTTTCGCTTGGGGGACTTCTCCTCTGTCCTCTTGGGCTCCTCCTTCTTGGGCTTTGGCTTGTCCTCTTTTGGAGGCTCCCTGGGGGACTCTGCCTTCTCCTTCACGGACTTGTCCTCCTTCTTCTCCCGAGGCGGCACCTCCCGCTTCTCCTTCACTGCGACAGGTTTCTCCTCTACTTTTTTCTCCTTTGTCAGCTTGCGTTCGCGAGGTGCCTTCTCCTCTTTCTTCTGTCCCTTTGTCTTGTCCTCCAGCTTCTCCTCCTTCTTAGGCTCTTTCTCCTTGGGGGAGGGCTTGGGCTCCTTTTTTGGCTCTTCCTTCTCCCTCTTGATAGGCTCTGTCTTGGAGCTGGAGCGTGTTCCCTTCTTCTCTGGGCTCTCGTTCTTCTCCTTGCGGGCATCCTCCCGTGTCCGTGCCCTCTCTACAACCTCTTTCTCCTTGCCCTTCGGGGAGTCCTTCTTCTCCTTGGTGACAGACTGAGAGCGGACCAGCCTCGGCTTGTCCTCCTTTTTGCGTTCTTTGTCCTCGGTGCGCGGCTTCTCAGCCCTCTTCTTCTCGGGGGTCTTGGGTAGCTTTTCCTCTACTTTTGTGCCCTCTTCGGCCTTTGCTTCTTTTTTATCCGGTACAGATGCTTTGGGCTTTTCTTCGTTCTTTTTTTCAACAGGAGCCTGAAAGTAAAGGAAATTAAATATACCTTTAAAGAATCAATTCAGCAATCTCTGGAATTTGTATGATCCATGACCAAGGCCAAGATGTGTTCTTTCCATCCTTAATTAAAATTAAATTAATAAACCTAAAATTTAGAAGTATTCTGGTATAAATTATTATGCAAATTCTCATGAAAACGAAACTGTTGAAAGCAACCATTTGATTATTGATCGTTAATTGGCTGTCCAAATTCTTACATCATACATGCAAACTCTATTGAAACTGAAGATGTGTAGTGATATTTTCTGTGTAGTCGATCTATACTTAGTTTTGATTGTCTGTTTCATGCTCACTGATTGGATGTTTGACTGGGAATGAGTGCAGTGTGAATTCATTCTATTCAATACATTAAGCAAGTATAATGTGTTTCAAACACAAATTATGAGCTTTTAATTTGGAGAGATGCTGACCTTCAGTTGACTGTATCAGTAATATGATTGATTTTCAGTAATGTTTCAGATATGATATCCAGAATCTTAGTAACCATTAGGTAAAATTTTGGTAAGACCATTTTTTAAACTAACATTTAAACTTAAATAAAAGTTAATTGAGCCTTAACAGACATTGTGATCGTCAAATGGGTGACGAAAATATTGCACTCATTCAAGAATACCCCTTTTTGCAATCAGTCTTTGATGTATATTTACATTACAAAAGTTTCAATAAATATGATTTATCATTGACATAAACAATAGTTTCAATAATTTATGCTTTGTAAGTAAGCTACCTTTCCCTTGACATAAATCAAAATGCAAAAAACATAATGCAAAGATGCCAACCTCTAATTTGATGGTTCAGAAAATCGTAAACGATTTTCAGAAGTGTTTCCATATTATTGCATTATTAAACATTTTAATAAATGTCACCTTTTAACCCGCGGAGACGCGCGCTACTTGTTGTTACATGAAGACGCGCGCCGGGCTTCGTAGGCCCGAAGCAATATTTTCTTAACAAAACATAAACAAAATTTATTTTACCGTTAAAAATTAATTTAGTTAATCAAAACACAATATGAAAAATAAAAAAAGTATTTTTCAGATAAATATAGCTTTTAAAATTCTACATTTAAAATGCATTTTAAATTTATAATTATGTCACATTGATACTGAAAAACGAAATTTAAGAAACCAAATTAGAAATAGTATTCATTTATGAAAAATTAAATTATTGTTACATTAATAAATTGAAAATAAAATTTACATTTCACTGACATTTATTGCAGAGAACATTGCTATGTTCTCCACATACATTTTTTCCACACTTAGCACAACAAATTTGTGATTTCCTGTCCTTTGAACTGGGGCATACACGGCACCTTTTTCTTGAAGAGTTCTTTTGTTTTTTTGTCGGGGGTGCTTCACAATATTCACTCTGGCTACAGTTTAGTTTTTCTCGCATTTCACATGGAAGCATTGGTTGCAAACTTCTTTCTTGTAGGTGGTCCTTCAAAAGTTCTAACGAAAGTTCTTTGATAAACAAACTTCGTTTTCTGTATTGAATCGCCGGTGTTTTAGTTGACAACAGCAGTACTCGGGCATTTATTGCTGCAATATTTAATATACTGAAAAATACAACCATGGGCCATCTTTTGCTTATTCTAGCAGTAGAATATGTAGATGACATTTCATCCACTACATCTACAGCACCCTTTGTTAGATTATAAAATGTTATAATCTCTGGTTTCTTGGCTTCTTCTGTCGATTTATCAATGGCATTATCATTATGCATTGTAGATAACAGGACGACGCATTTGTTTTTCTTTGGCACATAGGAAACCAAAGTCATGTTTTTTTGAAATCCAAATAATGATGAATGCACTTCTCGATACTTTCCACAAATAAATTCTTTTGGTAGCTTTTTTTTATTTTTTCTAACTGTTCCAACAAGTGTAATTTTCTTCTCTAAGAGATCCTTTGCCAAACTGTAACTGGTATACCAGTTGTCAACAGTAAGGTTTCGCCCTGAATTGAAGATGGGTTTCACTAATCTCTTGACAATTTTATCGGGACCATTTTCTGTCCTGTACGGACCTGTAGGTTGAGCTCCTGCATAAATTTCAAGGTTCCAAGTATAAAATGTTCTTGCATCCACTAGAGCAAAACTTTTGAGTCCATATTTTGCAGGTTTACTAGGGATATACTGACAAAACGAGCATCTTCCTCGAAATGGCTCTAACTTTTCATCAATTGTTACATATTCGCCAAGACTATACAGTTTTTTGCAATTTGCAAGAAATCTTTCGAAAATATTTCTGATGGGAGCAAGTTTATCCAATTCTCTTCTAGAAGAACGGTTTCTAACATCATCAAATCTCAAACACCTCATTAGAAATAAAAAACGTTTACATGACATAGTTCTGTGAAAAATGTCAAACCCAGTACCATCAGTAGCCCAAAGATCACGAACATTTACATGAGAAGCTTTGTAGAGTCCTCCAAAATAAAGAAGTCCGATGAATGCCTTTATTTCCGAGGTACTTGTGGGGCGAGCATCTCTTTCCCGTTCAAAATTACCAGCAATCGATTGAATATAAATATTCGTACACTCCACAATAGTTGATATTATTGTTTCGTCGATAAGCAATTGCCAAGAATTTACAGGCGAGGATACAGCTTTCGCTTCTCCAACATTTTCGGGCAATTTTGTCATGATGTTGTGAGCCAGAGTTCTCACATTTTTTCTTGGTTCTTTTTTATTCCATTTTGTTAATTTATCTTTACCAAGATAGTGATCCATAGATTCAAAAATATCTGATTCATTGCTTGAATCAATATCTTCTTCCGAATTTGACTGATGATCACTAAACTCCTCTTCATCAACAATTTCTTCATCTTCTTCATTAATGGATTCTTCATCAGTTGACACTTCAGCTAATAGCGTCCGTAATCTCTTCATTTCATCATCATAGCTCAAATAGCGAGACATTTTCAATCCGTCTGTTCTCCTTCGCGATCTTAACGAAAACGCCAGCGCGCGCGCTGGGCCTCAAAAGCCCGAACACCGTTTTTCTGAGAAAACAAGTGGGGGAAAATTCTTGAAATGCCTGTGGTTGTGACCTACATGACCTTGAATGCAGCTACTGTGAAACTGGATTTATTCCATTGAGGGGCTGATTTTCTGTGCCAAGTTTTTGTAATGCTCGGGCCTGATAGGCCCGGCGCGCGTCTTCGCGGGTTAATAACGGATTCAAGATAGCTAAGTAAACAATACACACAAATATATTTTTAGTTTTGTTACTCTCTTGGCTGTATTAATTATCCAAAAGAGAACTGTCTCATAATGTAATTCAACTATTGTAAAAAATTTTTAATGTACTTCAACTACAGTAAGCTTTTTCAATGCAGATTTTCCCTGGAACAGCTTTCTTAAATAAATGTAACATCACGAAGACTCTTGCGTCAGCCATGTGACGCAACCAGAGAGCATCATCCAGACCCCCAGCAGCAACGTTGCAGCCAGCCATTGGATGAAATCAACCAATGATGATCAGCCAACGCCCAAGTCGCAAACACCTACGCAGAGAAGGAGCAGAGCTAGTAAAAGATGAAGACGGTTAAGATGTAGCTCAGGAACTGGCTAATTTGCAATCACCCAATAGCTTTAATTTTCATCTGTATATAGTTTCACATGTAAATGCTTATATCCCAATTAAATTGCTTAAAATGATGAGAACTCCCGCCTCCAATCCATTAAAACCAAAGGACGAAGCAACCCGTCCATAATACATGGGGGCTCGGACCACTCCATAATAAATGAGAGCTCGGACTAACTCCATAATACCGATGCCAACCACGACAGATGATGCCTGAACCACCTAAGACGATGCCAGCCACCAAAGATAATGCCTGAACCAACACGGAAGATGCCGGAAACCACAACGATTGCTTAAGATTGAAGGAAGACGACGGCGGAGACACGACAGTTACACGACGAAACTTCAAGCCAGTACGGCCAGGTCACCACAAGACGGATTTGAAGACGATACAACATCGATGTCCTGGACCAGAAAACGCCTCTGACGAAACTGCCTTCCTGTCGAAATATCTAGTGGGCTATCAGCCGAAAAATTTGGATTACCATCAGATATAATCTTCGTCACATCTGTGAGTACAACCTCATTTTTTTGTTTGGAATTTTAGTATTCACCACAATGACGACTCTCACTCTCAATGAAATTCCATTTATCTCCAAGGGCTTAACGAATGCCAAAACAAAAGTAATTAAGATGTTGCATTTCGTAATTTTTAACTCTTTTGGCGACCGAATGAATCGGAAAAACTTACGACTGTTTTCTGGATTTGACCCTGAATTTACGAGATCAGAGGAATCCGAGAAGGAAATTTTAACATCTTTAAAGCATACCGATTTAATTCTCGTATGTGATTTTTTGGGTTTGAATTGTAACGGCTCACCCAAACAGCTGTTAAATGCAATTGACGACAGTCTAAAGGATTTCGAGCTGCTCAAATCAACAACAGAAATTGAGTCGGATTTTGAAGAGCAGGAAACGGGTCCGATAGACTCTCATCTCTTTCCTCCCTCTCGTGTTGAAACCAGAAGTATACAAGACGATCTAGCTCAGAATGCATCAACATACATCGGTCAGCCGAACGATCCAAATCAACGCGTTAATTCTCCAATCGTGAGAAACGAAACAATAGCTGAAGACCATGATTCACCACACAACGTCTATCACCGAAATTTGTTTTCCTCAGCTGCTTCTGAAGGTCACATCCCAGATCCTTTTTTCTCGCCCGCAGAGACTAAACAAACTTTCGCACCAACTCCTTTCGCTGGTGCCAGTGGATTCGTTCATATAGGATTTCAGGACTTGGCTAATTCCATTCCAAAGTTCCACGGAACATCCGATGCATTTGGAATTGAATTATGGCTCAACGACCTTGAGGAAATATTTTTTCTGAACGGAATTGTCAATAATTCTCACCGAATAATTTTTTGCAAAAGATGTCTTTCTTCTTCAGCCCTTAAATATGTTCAATCCTTACATGGTATTGTGACATGGAATTCTTTAAAACAGAGTTTACTCGAGGAATTTTCAACAAAACTTAATAGCGCAGATGTCCATAAAATGTTGCAACAAAGGCGTTTAAAGTATAATGAGTCATTAAGTGATTATTTAATTGATATGAGAGAAATTGGCTCACGTGCAAATATTGATGCATCTTCTATTTTTGATTATGTTATTAATGGAATTCCTAGTTCTGCAAATAACAAAATAATACTTTATGGGTGTAAGACATTTCCCGAATTCAAAGAAAAGTTACGAATATTTGAAAGACTTTACCAACAAGATAAGAGTTACAATAAGAATTTTTCTTGCATTTCAAATGAACGCCATAGAGATGTCAGACAATTGCAAGATAATAAACGAAATTTTGAGAAGGGTAACCAAAATTTTGAGCATAAACCACACAGTACTCGAAATCAGATAATCTGCTTTAACTGTGGCCGTCGGAACCACAAATCAAGTGCTTGTCCATCTAGATCTCCGAAATGCTTTAGTTGTAATTCTTGGGGACATAAAAGTGACGCTTGCCCAAAAAACACATTCTCAGCTTCATCGAAATCTAAACCTCCAGCTGACCACACCGTTAACTCAGTTACTCTTAACGTGGGTCCAACATTGAACTCTATGCAAATTGAAGTTAAAATTAACGATGTTCTCTTAGATGCCCTTGTAGATACAGGTTCGCAAGCCACTATTTTACAGGAAACGTGGTATAAAAAAATTGCATCCCCATCGCTATACCCTTCGCAAATAACTTTCACTGGTATTGGAAAACAAAGAATTTACCCTATTGGATTTTTTCAAGGTTCAATCATAATTGACAACACTTCATTTCAGTCACACATACACGTTGTTCGTGATGACTGTATACCTTTTCCACTTATTTTCGGAAATGACTGTATTCAGCAAGCTAACTTTTCAATTGGGAAGACTGGAGTTAAATTGATCAAAGATGAACCAAATCTGCTCATTAATTTGGTCAACACTGAACTCATTGATTTGAGTCATGTTCTCAACGCTGAGCACAAGATTGAGTTACACAATATGATTAAGGACTACACTCCACACAAAGTAAAAAGCACTGATATCAAGATGAGCATTGTTCTCTCTGATGACATTCCTGTATGCCATCGTCCGAGACGTTTACCCTTCACTGAACAACAAATCGTTCGTGAACAAATACAAGAATGGTTAAAAGATGGTATAATTAAACATAGTTATTCAGAATATGCTTCAAATGTTGTTCTATGTAAGAAGAAATCTGGTTCTTATCGTTTATGTATTGATTACAGACAACTTAACAAAAAGATTATTAGAGATAGGTATCCACTCCCTGTCATTTGTGATGTGTTAGACAGACTTGAACAGTCACACGTTTTCACAAATTTAGATCTTAAAAATGCTTTCTTCCATGTAGATGTAGACCCTTCGAGCTCTAAATACACATCCTTTGTCACGTCAGATGGACAGTTTGAATTTTTAAAATGTCCATTTGGTTTGAGTTCAAGTCCTGGAATTTTCCAACGCTTTATTAACACTGTTTTCCGAGATTTATTAAATGACAACACACTCGTCATTTACCTTGACGACATCATCATTCCATCGAAAGACGAGGTTGAAGGTATCGCCAAACTCAAACGTGTTTTGACAGTTGCCTCTGAATATGGCCTTAAGCTCAATCTAAAAAAGTGCAACTTCTTGCAAAGAAAAATTGAATTTTTAGGACACGTCCTTGAGAAAGGAACAATTCAACCTTCACCTTCTAAGACTCAAGCTGTCCAGAATTTTCCTGTGCCTAACACCGAAAAACAAGTGCAAAGTTTTCTAGGCCTAACCGGCTATTTCAGGAAATTCATTCAAAATTATTCTATAATCGCCAAACCACTGAGTGATTTGTTAAGAAAATCCACTCCTTTTCACTTTGGTTCCCAACAAAACGAAGCGTTCCAGACTCTCAAACAAAAACTTTCGCAAAACCCAGTTCTACACATTTACAACCGCGATTCTACTCTAGAATTACACACTGATGCTAGCTCACATGGATTTGGAGGTGTTCTCTTACAGCAATCTGATGACGGAAACTTTTATCCCATCCACTATATGAGTAAAAAAACTACACCACAACAAGCCAAATATTCAAGCTATGAACTTGAAGTACTTGCAGTTATAGAAGCGCTTAAGAAGTTTAGGACTTATCTCCTTGGAACAAAGTTCAAAATCATCACTGACTGTGCTGCATTCCAAAAAACGATGCACAAGAAAGATTTAACACCAAAAATCGCCAGATGGGTCATTTTTCTCCAAGATTTTGATTATGAAGTCGTTCACCGACCCGCTACACAAATGAAACATGTTGACGCACTAAGTCGTTATCCAGTCATGATCCTTTCACAAGACTCCATCACACCAAAGATCGCTGATGCACAAAATCAAGACGCGTTCATTTCAAGCATCAAGAAAGTCTTGCCACACACACCAATGAATGATTATATTGTAAAAAACGACGTGCTTTACAAAATTGTAGACGACCAAGAACTTATAGTTCTACCACAGTCTATGCAACATGAGATAGTGCAAACCACGCACTCACAAGGACACTTCGCTATCAACAAAACAGAGACACTCGTTAAAAAAGATTTTTTTATTCCTAATTTAA
Organism: Meta bourneti; assembly: GCA_933210815.1. NCBI lineage: Eukaryota > Metazoa > Arthropoda > Arachnida > Araneae > Tetragnathidae > Meta > Meta bourneti. Next base: position 53,028,036 of record OW119928.1, read on the forward strand.
GGAAAATAGTTGAAAATGTAATTTCCAACTGCATACCGTGTATTCTTTCCTCAAAAAAGAAGGGAAAATCTGAAGGATTTTTTCATCCCATCCCCAAAGGTAACGTTCCTTTGGACACGTACCATATAGATTTTCTTGGACCTCTCCCGTCCACCAACAAACAATATCAATACCTTTTCACCGTAGTAGACGCCTTTACAAAATTTCTTTGGATCTATCCAGTTAAGACGACATCAGCTAAAACAGCCATCGAAAAATTAACTGTGCAACAAACCAATTTCGGCAACCCTTCACGTATTATCACCGATAGAGGAAGTGCTTTTACTTCAAATGACTTTGAAACGTATTGCCGTGACGAAAACATTGAACTAAAACACATAACCACTGGTGTTCCCCGCGGAAATGGTCAAATTGAACGTATGCACCAAACGTTAATCCCTGTTCTTTCCAAGCTTAGTATCGATGATCCAACTAAATGGTACACACATGTTCCACACGTTCAACGCATTATAAACAGTACCACTTCAACAACAACTCAATACACTCCATTCGAGTTACTTATTGGCATAAAAATGAAGAATAAAACTGATCATAAAATCAAACAAATTCTAGAACAAGAATACTTACAAACTACTATTGACGACAAAAACGAACTACGTAACACAGCCAAGAAAAACATTTTGAAAGTACAAGAAACTAACAAGAAGCACTACAATAAACGCAGAAAACAACCCACATCGTATAAAATTGGTGACCGTATTGCTATACAACGAACCCAATTTGGGACAGGCCTGAAACTAAGACCTAAATTTTACGGCCCGTATGAAATTACACATGTTCTACCAAACGATCGGTACGACGTACGAAAAATCGGTTCCCACGAAGGACCAAACACAACATCCACTTCTGCTGACCTCATCAAATTTTGGTCAAGCAACTGAACTGAATTGACATTTTTACTTCTTCATTTGAATTTCAATTTTCATCATTATTCATTTTGTATTCTTACTTAATGCTAGTTCCTCGCTACTTCCATCGTTTCCATTTTCAACAAACTTCTTCAACCCTCATGATGAGATCTTCTCCCCAAAGACGAATAGGATGCGACAGGACGAGAGGGAAAATTGAGAGGAAAAGACGCCTAAGACGCATCTTTCTTTAAGACGACTGCAAAGACGAAAGAAGATCAAAATATAAGACGACACCTTCCAAAGACGAGAAAAGTACGCAGCTTTGAAGTAAAGTTGCAAAAGACGACTTTTCTGAAGACGAACTTTCTAGATGTGCCAGAGCATCCCAAATATGCTCACTGCTGCATTTCTTTTGTTATTCCTTTCCGTTTCTTTTTGAATTTTCAGACACCTAGCTGTGCAGGAGGTCCTGCAGGGTCGATGGCCGAGTGTAACATCACGAAGACTCTTGCGTCAGCCATGTGACGCAACCAGAGAGCATCATCCAGACCCCCAGCAGCAACGTTGCAGCTAGCCATTGGATGAAATCAACCAATGATGATCAGCCAACGCCCAAGTCGCAAACACCTACGCAGAGAAGGAGCAGAGCTAGTAAAAGATGAAGACGGTTAAGATGTAGCTCAGGAACTGGCTAATTTGCAATCACCCAATAGCTTTAATTTTCATCTGTATATAGTTTCACATGTAAATGCTTATATCCCAATTAAATTGCTTAAAATGATGAGAACTCCCGCCTCCAATCCATTAAAACCAAAGGACGAAGCAACCCGTCCATAATACATAAATAACCAATAACATCAATATCCATTTCGGTTTGAATACTTTTCTGAGAAATATATTTCATTAGTCTCCAATATTTTTAATATAGAAAAACTGCCGACTGGATGCTCAGACTGCATAAGTTAAAAATCATTCAAATATAGGTTAAGTTGGAAATAAAGGATTTTTAAAAAATAAAGAATGTATAAAAAGAGGTTTTTCTGCAATGGTGACTATTTTGATATGCTAACTTTTAAAAGCACTTTATGCTAGTCAACTATTTGTGTCAGGAATTGGACAAATACTTTCACAAATTTAAGTGCTTTAATTGGTATATAACTGCAAAGCTTGACTTTTTTGAGGGTTCAGTTGTTTGAGTTGGTATCTGATTAGGTAGTTTTTTTACTTACTGACTTATCCTTATGCAATACTAAATTATTATAAAATTGGGGAAGATTTTTCATTTGATCTGAGATAGAATACTGGGAAAAAAATCGAAGAAATAAACATTTGGCACAAGTCCAGCACCTTCTCTTTTGGTTCTTTGGAGTTCTTTCGCCCCTTTGGGGACTCCCGGTCTCTGGTCCTAGTAACAATGAAGTTTCGATCAGATCGGTGACGACCCCTGGTGGAACGACTGTTGCTCACCATAGTACAGCCTAACTTGCGATAGAAATCTTCAAAGCTTTGCAGGAATCTGAAAATAAAAATAATGCAATTTATTAATGACTGACACATAAATGATTCAACATGATACAGGGGCTTTGTTCAACACATATGAAGCCAGTTCACATAAAATTTCAAACCCTAACAATTAAGGGTTTGCTTTGTCTAATAAAGGAAACAATCAAACATTTTTTCATTATGCAGATTCCAACCTTTGGTTGATCGTGTCAGGAATATGACAATTGATTTTTAGTAATGATGTGTAGAATTTCAGTAATGATTATGTTTAAACATAGTTAATGTGTTACAGAGCCTTAACAAATGGATGACAAAAATATTGCACCCATTCAAGAAATCTATCAGCCTCTGTGACTTATATTGGCAGTACAAGATTCAGTAAAAACATAATTTACATTTACAATGCCATACACACAATAATTTCAATCATCCATGCTTATGTAAGCTACCTTGTCCCTGACTAACCAATATGCAAAAAAAAACATAATGCAGAGATAACAACTTCCTACTTGATATTTCAGGAAACTAATGCGACTTGCAAGAATGTTTCCAGCAATGTTGCATTATTAACTTTTTTCATAAATATGAAATTTTTATCAAGAGTACAAGATAGCCATGTAAGCAATGCACAATTATTTTTCTAGTTTCGTTACTTTCTTGACTGCATTAAGTCGTTTAAAGAGAAATCTTCACATAACACAATTCAACTGTTATCAAAATAAATTTCAATTTTCTTCCACTACTGTAAGCTTTTTCTCTCAATGCAGGTTTCACTCACAAGTAAAAAATAGTAAACATCAATATCATTTTTATTTAAACATGCTCTTCATAAGAATTGTGTTTCATTATAGTTCAAATGGTTTTAATAATACAGCAAGTGATAAGTCGCTTAGACTAGCTGCTTTGACTGCAAAAATTAATAGTCCGAATAACACGAATACGAAAAATATGAATACATTTTTTAATTTAGAAATAAAAATAAGGCAGCATTAGGTTTAATGGCTCTTGCAATGAAGGTAGGTAATTAATGTTGCACTAGAGCAACACAGCAGGCTATTGCTGATGGTTCTGGATCAATCCCTAAGGGCATCCAAGACAACTTTTATCTTGCAATGAAATACAGCAACTTGAAAAATAATCATTTGCATAAGATGCAAAGACTGAGAATGAAAATTTTTTACATTAAAATTGTAAGTTTCAATATGTAACTTTCATCTGAACACTAACGTCATTTCTAGCCATAAGCACTACCGCATTATTTTTAGGGTTTTTTTTTTTATTCGACCCCTGCTTTTCCGTTTTTTAAGTTATAATTTTGGTAAAATCCTATTTACTGTTGTGACCTTGGCACAGTTTCATTCATTGTCGTACAGCCACTTCCAAATGATAACAGGCCGAAAAGAATGCCACATTGTAATGTGAATAAAATGTGAACTGGAATAATCAGTTTGTTTTTGGATGCCTAATTGGCAACCAAAAATAATCCTAACCTACAAACAAAACCTATTTGAATAAAAAAACCAGCAGCAGGTTTGCAATTTAGCGAGTTTTGGTGACCACCCTGTTTTATCATGAAATGAGTTTCCATAAAAAATAACTTTTTGCTTAAATACCATAATAAAAGGTGAAAAACTAGTGATTGGCATCTGGTTTTGGGAAGTAGCATTTAATAAATTTCACACAAATATGACTATGAAAATAAATACTATTTTTCCAATTATATTTACAAATTAAATCGGGTTCAAATTATAATTATCTTAGTTCTAAACTCATCATTCTGTTAATCCCAGCTTTATGATATTTACAAAGAATGTTCATAGTGAAGTGTTAACTTGAAAAAAGCAAACTAAGGGGATGCTTAAAAACAGAAATCTAACGTTAAAAGATGAAAGGTTCTGATCTGGTGTTGAAAAACCATCAGAGAAGGTTTGACTGCACTGCAAATGCAAGCACTTGATGCGAGTTGGGACTCACCTTTTGTAGGCAAATTTGATCTGGTTCGGCCCATTAGGATTGGAGGCGGGCAAACCCATTTTCATGTACACTGCTTTCCACTTGTTCTTGTTGGTAACCTGAAACAAACACATACACTTTAAAAGGACATTTGAAAGACATGTAAAATACTTAATGCTGTAAACGGGAGGTTCAAAAACTATTACATTATAAATTAGTTCAAATTTAAGTAAAATAAATAAAATATTAAATCAGAAAAAAGAAGTCTGATAACAGTGCAGTGTTGACATGGAGCTTGTACCACTAAGCACCATTTGACCTAAGGTTTTAAGATCCAAAAAATAATGGATGAACTAATTCAAATGATTGGGGGTGCAAATGAAAAAAGTGTCAACAAGAAGCATTGTACCCCCCACCTAGGTACTTATTTTCTTGATTAACCTACAAATAAACTTCTAAAGCACTCAAGAATCTGATTTAATAATTCACTTTTGTACCATTTTGTGATAAAATATCGCCCAATCAGTTATACCAAATTCGAACTGCTCTCAATCATAACAGTAGAGAACAGGGAAACTATCTCTGTTTTAAATTGCTTTCACGTCGCCCAATCAGCATATCGCTATTTGGCACTTCAAATTTGTTTTATCTTAAAAATTATTATTTAAGATAAAAACAAATCCTCTTCCCTGTCAGATGAGGAGGTAAGCAACACTCCCGTAAGTCATCATCTTCAGGGCACGAAAATTCATCTGGGGTCGGAATGTCCGAAGCAAGAAACTCAGGGCCCGTCCTCCGAAGCTCCCACACTTCGTGTTGCCAAATATAGCCCATGCGCCATTAACCCCCCCCCCCCAAAAAAAAACACATTTTGTGAAGTGAGGTCGACAGGATTGTCCTTTGATGAGACATGCCTCCACTCGCAGTTTGAACACAACGCATTGATTGGAGATGAACTGCTTCAGCTTTTCATGGGGAGTTTGAATCCATGCTAGCGTTATTGTAGAATCTGTCCACATATGTAGATGCGATCGAGTTTAAGTTGAAGAGTAGGGATTAGCCTTGAAACTAGTCATGCCAGGAGTAGTGCTGCTGACAATTCTAGACAAGGAATGGTCAATACTTTCAGCGGGATCACTCTGGATTTGTCACATAGCAATGCCATCTGTGCTTGTCCATCGGTGTTTGTTAACCACAAGTAGACAGCAGCGCCAAAGGCCTTTTCCGAGGTATCGGAAAAGCCATGTAGCCCGATTTGGACTGCTTGGACGACGAGCATGTGTCTTGGAATCTTCAAACTATCGATTTCAGGAAGTCTTTTCCAAAACTTGGTCCCTTCCTTTAGCTCCTTCTGTGGAATGGGATCTGACCAGTCTAATTTTAGTGCCCTAAGTCCTTGAAGGAAAATTTTGGCTTTGGTAATTATTAGGCATGAGGCCTAGTGAGTCAGTCTTTCAATTGATGAAAGAACATCGTATTTTGAGTAGGAAATGTTCTCACTTAATTCCACTTTGAAGTAGAGAGGAGTCACTGTTTGGGTTCCAGCAGATGCCTAGAACTTTTGATTTTTCGGAAAGTGAAAAATTGTCACTCACACTGATCGCGAGATCAGGGTGATTTCCGCACCATTTATGAAGGCTGCAGGAGGGAAAAGCAAGTGGGAAATGCAAACCCTCATTAAAAGCTATTTGCTTCATGGTGAGCATCATGAGATAAGATGCACTAACTGTTCCGTAAGTGACGGTGGAGTCCATAGGTTTTTATTGGATCATCGGATTCTTCTTTTCACAGGATTCTTCGTAAGCTCCTTTGTTCATGATTATAATGTTTATCATCCAAAACATTTGACTGATATTAACTGTGAATGCATAGCTATGTTTGCGGAACCTCAACATGATAGAGGAAAGATCCCCTTGGATTAACCCCACTATTATATTGGAGCAAATTCAATGAATTTTTGTTTTTGTAAGGCTGGAAGCATTAAAAACAACTCTCAATTTTGTTGTACTCTTGACTGGTAGGTACACACTGTGGTTGGGCATGTAATACACTATATTCTAATTCCCTATTCTAAATTATTTCCCGCATATGACCTTGTTCTTCATATTCGTTTAGAAATTCCCGATAGAGTCAAAAATCAGGGTTCGTTTTCAAGCCTCTTCCAGAGAGCTTAATCGCTTTTATACTATACTTCTTGACTCGCCTAATACAATGGGATCATCTTTTAAGGCCATTTTTGCAGTATATCTTGTTCCGTCGTGTGTGGGTTTCGGTAAAATGATCCTCGTAAATTTCGGTTTCCTTTGTTTTACAGCGAGCTCAGATTGTTTATTGAAGTCACTGGGAAATGATTCTAATTCAAAAAATGTCTGAACAGTATTTTCCAGATTATCACATTCAGAAATTAATCCTGAAAACGTAATAATTCCAATAATTTAACAAGAGAGGATTTCCTTTCAAATTAATTGCAGTCAAAAGTTTTTCTTGTTTCTTTGTCAAGTTTTTGTAAAATCACTGAAACTAGCATTGCATCTGAAAGTTTATCACTTTGGAATTTTAAAGATTTTTTTTGACAATGTCTGTCAGTTGTCTCAAATGCCAGGATGGTTCGTATAGTATTTTTCGAAGCTAAAAATAGCTTGAATGTGTGTGAACAATTGATCTTTTGTTTTCAAAACATATTGCAAGGAGGAAAACAGCAAATTGAGAGTATCATCCATGGTTTCTATTTGTTTTGCGACACCACAGAGCAAAGCACATAGAAAATACAATTTTTGAGTGTCACTTAATGCCTTTTGGCCATTAATTGGGTCTTAAAATTCGACCAATCTTCGAATTTTCCCCAGAATTGAGGAATAGGAATTTCCGGTTAGCGGAATTCCACTGCTTTCGATTCCAAATGAATCTGTTCATATTCAGATTTACAATTCTCAATTTTGTTATGACTAGAAAGAAAGGTATTAAGACTAACCTCTATCGCTTCTACTTGGTCCTAGAGTTGCTGAGGATGTCATCGAAATTTACTTCTTCTGAAAGTTCACAATATTTCAAAATTAGCCCTTGAATCTTGTTTTTGATGTTGTCCACACTTTCAATTTTTGCATCGAATTGTACTTTGATGTTCGTGGAATCATCGATGCTTTCTTCAAAACTGTTCACAAATGCTTGTAGTTTTGCTATGCGATCTTTAACATAGGCCGTTCTTAGATCTAGCATGGTAAATTTCTCCATAGTAGCTGCTTCTTCTCCATCCTCACACAGACCAAACTGTTGAGGGTTTGTGTGTATTTTGGAAGAAAATACGAGACCAGTCCTTTTATGGACAAATATGTTTATTGAAACAGAAGATGGCCTTGTCAGCGCTTGGTCAATTGACTGTACAACAGAAAGTACAACTTGAAGCGCACGATAGGGGGCACTTTACATGAAATGACGTAAGTGTTCATGCTCGTATATCGCAAATAAGGAATAATTCCATAACTTTGAAAAAAGAATTCAAGTTTATTATGAACACAAAACAAACACAACCCGATTGGAATCACAGATGCATGAAGAAAAAGAACAGCTTTTAAAATTTATGCATACATATATATTGCCATTCAGGGAGAAAGAAACTAACTAGAAACATAAATCTCCCTTACGGCACAAGTAATATGGAATGCGATACCGATTGATCTACGAGTCCAATAATAAAATCAGTTAAAGAGTTCTTGATATGAAATGTTATGAATAAGAACAGAAATTCTGAAAACCAACAGCGAGCACTGTGCAACAGGAGGTGCGTAACAGTGCATGTTCATTTAAAAATAATTTTCTTCGTAAGTCACAAGTGATTCTGACAGCACTGTGTACAATTGTTTTTTGTGCAAAAGATTTGTGTACTAATACTGAGTAGTGGTCACTTTTTATGTCAAAAATCTTGGTTTTCTTGGAGGTTGGTTGATTGGGTTTTATGGCATAAGGTTAAGCTGCGCCAAACACAAGTCAAAAAGAATCTTAGAGGTTGACAGATATGGTATTGCAATACATTTGCAGAGTCCCCTAGATTCAAGAGCCCAATCACCAATTTATCCTAAGTTGATTAACATAACAATCATCAATTTAAAATCTACCAATAAAATAATTAGAATTGCAGTCTAAAAATGTATAATTGAAGTTTTCAATGCAATGAAACACTTATACTGTCCACAACACTTTCCCACAAGAACTGCTCCGTCACGAAGTCTATAGTAACAGAGCTAGTTCATTTTGAATGGGATGACTGGTGGATGTCTTAATTTTTGGCAAATGTTGGAACTCAGCGGAAAGAGGGAACTTATAAGATCTCAGAAACAAGTAAAATTCATAACAATATTTCCAATGTGTTATTAAATGCTCGAATGTGATAACTCAAATACATCTCTTAAAGCATTCCCAATGGAAAATGAGATTAGGTCCACTTCTATGGCAACAGTGAAGTAGACATTGTGGCAGAAGCAATTCTCAAGGTAGAGACTCCCTGTTAGTCAAGCAATTCTCCCCAGTTTTGTTTTACCACATAAGTCCCTTAACAGTTTAAACCTAAATAAAATATGGAGGGATCACATGGAGGGACGTCTCCAAGACCTTCAATTTCTAGTTAATTGTGTTAATCTAGTTAATTAATAGTTGTGTTAACTCTTTAATATATATATATATATATATATATATAAAAAGCAGTGTACTCATTACTAAACTGTAGTATCAGATGTGGATGGTACGTCCAGTCACCTAGTCCTTTTGAACATGCTCACTAACATAATCGAACAGGAGTCAGAGGAACTATCCACCACTTTAAAATTAACTTGAAATAAAGTAGTAAAAACAGTGCAACCAATCCCTGTCAATGAAGTACATTTTAATTGACTGATGTTGCAATGCTTTCCCATGCATTGCCACATGGATGGAGTGTGCAGAAAGGAAAATAAACACTTTGTGGCAATGCATTCACTATCGAAAACCAATAAAAGGGTCTCTTATCTTATTGAAGTTCTCATTTGGGTCATTCTATGTAAAATGAGCAAAAAAAAACAAAAACTGGCTGTAGGGTAACGGATTTTCATGAAATTTGCTACAGGGGTTAAGTTTATGCATTAATAACAATATCCAAAATATTTTGGCTCAAAATTAAATAGTTTGGAAGTTTAAGGCATTTTAAGGACTTACAACTTTGAAGAGCAGTTGTGAAATTGCTTGATGTTGCATGTTTGAAGATCTTTCTCAAAAACTACTTAACGTAGACAACAATATCTCATATTTTTGTAATCTATGAAGAATTTCTTTTTCCTCTATTGGGAAACAACAATTTGAAACATCGTATTTAAGCTAAAAATTAGTAGCAAAAATGGAAAATTCTCAATTTTGATAGAATTAAAAAGGTTTCTATGGGCTAAAAGAATTTAAAGGCATCATTGAAATTCTTGCCAGATACAGTGCTAGGTATGATAAAACTAATGCTGAAGTTTGGAAGTCACCTTTTATTTCCTTAATCTTCCAAACAGCAAAGGAAAATGATAAAATTACAGTTTTCCAATTAAAATAGGCTAACAAAATCACAAGGTAAGCTCTGACGAAAACTATATTTTGGAGGAATAGTTTAATATGTCTATAGAAAAAATTCAGGATTGCATTGAGTCCCAAAGCAATAGTAACAAAATTAGTAATACGCAAAAACACGTTCTTGCCCATTGATCAATTGGAGACTGAAAGTTTCGTCACCAAATGGTTATACTATTTGGATATGCCTATGATGGTTTACCATATTCCATCATTACTGCCATAATTAGCAATGTTTATTATCGCCAATCATAGCATTTCCTTCCCATTCTATGCATATTACTCATTTCAAATGACAATGAAACCTAAAATCAGCAATGAAATACCAAATTATTTTTAACTTTTGAAGCAAATTATAAAAGCAGGACATCAAATCACAATTGGAAAAGCTTAAACATTTCAAACTTTTACTTGATTTTCCTTTCAAATTCACTTTAAATCTGATAAAGGTCTCTTATTCAATTTTGTAGTTGCTTAAATTGAAATTTTTCCTCATGTCGTCGAATTCTTGAAATCTTTACTTATTTCACTAGTTATAAATATAGAACAAGAATTCGCGAGTTATATACATTTAGGAGAATCGGGTATAACAATGATGTTTAAATTCCTTTTTTTTATTCTCAAAATTAGTGTTTACCTGACTAATAATGCTTAATATTTACAATATGTATTTAATATTCACAAGTAGTAGTATTTAATACTTAGGTTTCCAAAGGTAAAAGAAATCGGACACTTCTTGGATTAAGCAAAGACTTTAAAAAGAAATTTCATATGAAATTTTGCATGTGCATTGTAACAATAGTTATTTCATTCGTATAAGACAATGTTTGTATTATCGAAGCTTATAACTCATTATAAGCTCCGATAAAATAAGTAAAATTTACGTTAAGTTAAAAATGTTCCAGAAACAAAAATAATCAAATTACAATTATGAAAATTTCAGGACATATAATAGACATCTTGCTCTTTTATGTTGAAAAGTTTTTATGTTTTTGGAGCTTTCCCTCAGAGTGAAATATGCATTTTTAAAAATTGAAAAATCGTATTTTTCCATAATTTCTTACTTTTAAATGTTTTTCTTTATAGAGGTTATTTTTGTCTCAGGAAATACAATCACCAAATTACGCCACGCTATTTGTTAAGAAAGGCTCTTCATTAAGAATAATTTTTAATATTGTCTTTCCATTTCTAGAGATACCAGAGCAATTTAAAATTTGTAGCAAATTGGCAAAATTTCTATTTTTGTCGATCTCTCAGATTCAGCAATGACAGCTATTCAATTACATTCTAACACTTCTAAGAGACCTTTTTCTGAAGAGGGGGGGGGGTATTTCAATTAACGTCACACTGGAGCAACACAATGGGCTATTGGTGACGGTCCGGGATCAATCCCAAAGGGAAAGATCGAGGACAACACCACGTAATTTTGAACCATGGTCAGATGACGACCTTTTTCTGAAGAATGCAACGATATAAAAAATTTTAATTTGTGTCAATAACTTATTGAAGTATAGGGTCGCAAACAGGCCACTTTTAGTACTAGAAAATCTAAATTTGTGACTTTGAACTTTAAATGTCAATAATTAATAAAATTTAGATTTCTGAAACCTAATATTTTGCAGTTTCTCATTATTATGTGGCCTATTTAAAAACTTGTTTTCATTAAAATGGGTGATATGTCAGCCACAGCAGATTTGCTAATTATAGAATGAGCCATTTGTGTTCGGCAAAGATATTTAACAATTGGAAATATTTGTACTAAAAAGTAATACATAGGAATCATTTGTTAAGTGAGTGCATACCTTATTGTATCCACCCAGCTTGTGCATGATTTTGAAGAGCTTGTACAAGTTCAAGTCCCTGTTGCTGACAGTGGGTGCTTTGTTGATGGGTGTGCCTGGAACACAATATTTGGACATGAAAAATGATAAAAAAAAGAGAGAAATGCATCATGTTTACTGCACAAAAATGACCTTAAGAATCAAAACATTTACTTTAAATGTGATGGAAAAATTTGCTAAATAATAGTTTACATTTATTGGTTTCATGCAAAAGTTCGTTTTTTGACAAAAATTGAAGCAAAATTTTATTTACTAAAAATTACATTTAATCAATATAGTATGTGCCGTTCTGTTCGATGATCTTTCTCCATCTCTCCTGTAGCTGCATAATCCAGTACTCATAGAAGTTCTGAGGTTTCTGGCTAAACTGATTCAGGTGACGAAACTTTATGAACCACTTACGGCACGTGGAATGGTCACCGGCACCATCACCATACACAACACATCTTTTTTGTGTCTGCGAAGCATTCTTGCCTTTTTGGAAATAAAAAGCATAATAGCTCGAAAATGCTCCTTATTTTCTACCATTTTTAATGCGCAACAAAATTTTAAAAACCATGAAATAGCACAATTTTTTTTCCAAGTACTGGCTGAAATTCCTTCTTTCAAACAAAAACTTTACACATGTGAAGTAGTTAACACTTCGGTTTCGCAATGCAATGCCATCTAGTGCCAAAAACAGGACGAACTTATGCTTTAACCCAATACTTCTTACAAAAACTATGAATCCATTAACTTTATAAATTACACAAAAAATTATAAATAACTTTAATTTCACAGACACTCTGAAAGGTATGTTACTCCATCAGTAGCAAAATATATTTTTTGATTCTGAGACTAGTTTCCCTAAATGGCAAAAATTCCTTTTAAAGAAAGAATTTCGGTTGTCGATTTTTATTCTGCACAACTCAGTGAAGGAAAGGAAATATAAATTATCATTCCTTTTATCACAACTAGTACATTGGTGTTGTGATTTCTAACAGTAAATACACTCAAATCATTTTAATTATCTTTCAATTTGATAAACAGAAATTAAATATGAAATGCTTTTTGCTGTTCTATAACTGATCCTTTTAGAATCAGGAGTAATAACGTATTACATAATCCATGTAATAATTAGTAGTAGTAAATGTAATAATTAATATTAGTCCATATTCTATATAGTTGGGGCTAAACTGTCCAGCTGCTAACAACGTAAATACTGACATTCTATAGAAGCTGGCAGGTATGTTATATGGCAAAACTGTTTTTTTTTATTTAAAAACATTATTCAAATGAAAGTTTTAATTTTTTCAAATAAATTAAATTTTTTAAAACATTATGCAAAAAAAATCAAAACTAAAGCCTGCCAAAAATTAGTGTCAACCTCCAAAAATTACTTTAAAAAGGAACCCAAAAATACACTAGTCTAGAGCTTGTGATGACAACAAAGGAATTATTACCTCTCTCATCCATAAACTTGTAGAGCTGAGCAACGAATCTGTCCTTTTCTTCACTGGGTTCATCATCAGAAGTCTGGAAGACAAATTTTGAGTCAAATGATAACAAGACAGTGATACAACTCAATTCTGAAATGTTTTACATTTTTGTTAAAGCAATGTCATTTTCATTATTTTTTCTAGATTTTTCGACTTGCCAAACCTAAAATCCAATAGCCAGGCTTCTCACTCATTCATCGAGGGAACTTAGGGACTTTTCAATGCTATTTTATGTATTTTTAAGGCTAGATATAACAAAGATTGAAGAAAATTAACCCATGAATGCTTACGTGATGGTTTAATTGGACATGGTTTTATGGTGCAAGGGCCATATTTGGCCAGCTGCGCCAAATGCAAGACAGACACATCAAGAAATGGACATACACACACATAGGGAAAGTTTTACTAACAAAGAAGAGAGAAATGCACCAGGGAGAATGCACAGGTGAAGTAACCTTCCCAAGTGCTTGGGTTGAATCTCTATTTATTATTATCATGTTGGATTTCAGAATTTGTGTTCTCATTCAGAACTGTTCATAACAAGAATTCTTTGACTTTATTATTTCATATTAGATCAATCGGTATAGCATTCTGTATTATTTGTGCCATAAGGGAGATTTAGGTTTGATTCAAATTAATTTCTTTCTCTCTGAATGGCAATAGATATACATACGCATAAATTTTAAAAGTCGTACCTTTTTCTCAATGCATCGGTGATTCCAATCAGGTTGTGTTTGTTTCGTGTTTGCAATAAATTTGACTTTTCTTTTTTAATACACTGCTGGCCACCGTAAATGCAACACCCTGAAGGAAGCATGCAAATAATATGAAATTTACAACATGCATTAGCGGAGGTGAGATATGCAAATGATTAGAATTTCGGCGCAGACGCACATCACGCGCGCCTGTGGCGCCACTTCAAAGCGCTATTTAAGGCTTGGAGATTTCGACGATTTCAAGTACGGCAATTGTGTTTTTCTTGTGTTTTTTTTCAAAAAAACGATCAATTATGCCTCGTAGAAAACAGCGATCATCTTTTGATCAAGTATCCGAGTTCGACAGAGGAAGGATAGTGGCCTACCGAGATTGTGGATTATCTTTCAGGGAAATCGGTAGTCGTGTTGGACGAAACCAAACAACTGTAATGTGGATATGTGATCGTTGGATGCAGGAGGGTACGACGGACCGACGTGTTCGATCACATCCACCTCAGTGCACCACTTCACGTGATGACAGGCATATTGTGCGTATGGCAGTGACGGATCGCTCAGCCACATCACGAACCATAGCACAGCACATTCAGTGTCTGTACCGCATCATCCAGTGTCTGCGCGTACCATTCGACGCCGTTTACAGCAGAGTGGTCTGTCCGCAAGACGTCCATTGCTTCGTCTACCCTTGACGCAGAACCACAGACGTTTCCACCGCCAATGGTGCGATGAAAGAAGGATGTGGACGGCAGAATGGAATGAAATTGTCTTTACTGACGAGTCACGCTTCTGTCTGCAACACCACGATGGTCGGATTCGAGTCTGGAGACACCGTGGAGAGAGGATGCTGAACAGCTGCGTTATGCACAGCCTATTAAAACGCAAAACTGAAACTTCTGATTCAAAACAATATACGTACTTTAACATGTTTATTTAACATTAACTATCTACACATGACCTATTATAAGGCGGTCTGCCTACAAAATGGATTATGGCTATTGTTAGGGGCCAGACCCTTCAAAAGGAGAACCAGATCGTTCTCAACCGATTACAAAGAACGTATTAGCTCGAACGCCTGCCACGCATTTTATCGCACATAGTTAACCAGAATCCTTTGCGTGGAAGATTACACAACAGCGCCATCTGGTGTGACCACTCACTTTTCAACACTCCCCACCTGTGAACTTGTACAATAGTTCACACAAAAATTAGTAAATATTCAAAGACAACATTTGATTACGGAAATTACATAATATAATGTAATGAAATTAAACAATACCAAATACAATACAAATTTTAAAAAATCGCAAGTTAACACTGTTTAACTAATAAATTTAAAAAAAGAACATTTTCAAATACAGTTCACATATACAAAATATATCCAGTAATAAGTAAAGTAAATAACAGTTCAATTAATTATCATGCACTTCCAGATTGTATAAAAGCTGGACAGGTCTTCTCAGCTGACCTGTGGCTGTCTGAATGAGACAGGAACGAATTTTTCCATCTCTCCCTGGAAATATGTTCACAATCTTTCTCAGTCTCCACATGTTGCGAGGGTATTTGTCCTCGTGAATCAATACCACATCATTCACCTGGAAATTACCTGAAACTTTGATAGAACATAAATTAAATTATCTTAATGCCAGTAGGCAATTTTTCTGCCATCGCCTCCAAAAATGAGTTAACAAAGTTTGCTGATGTTTATACCTTTTGACAATGGAACTTTTAGAACCTGTCAGGTCCGTGTTAGATATTTTAGAGACAGGAAGAGAAGACAAACGCTTTCAGAGCAAAAAATGTGCAGGAGTAAGTGGTGAGGGATCATCATATATGTACGTTATAGGCCTCGAATTAATCATAGCCTCAATTTCTACAAAGACTGTTTCTAATTCATTTAAAGTTAACGAAGATTTTCCCACAATTTTCCTTAAACAAGTTTTGATTGTACGAAAGTGCCTCTCCCAGAACCCTCCCCACCATGCTCCCTTCTCAACAATATATTTCCATTGTATTTCATTGGAGGAAAACAAATCATGTACAGCTTTGTCCTTGATGCAATTCCATATTTTTTTTAATTCCAGTTCGGCTCTTTTAAAAGTTTTAGCATTGTCCGAGTATATCGTTCCACAAAGTCCTCGCCGTGAGATAAATCTGCGGAAAGCAAGTAGAAAGTTTTCTGTGCTTAAGGAGGGGACAAGTTCAAGATGCAATGCTCTCGTTGTTGCACAAGTGAACAGGAGCAAATAGTGTTTCTCAGTACTTCCTTTAGTGTAAAAAGGTCCTGTAAAGTCCAAACCGGTCACAGAGAACGGAGCAGTCTCTATCACCCTGTCCGGAGGCAAAGGAGCAATTTCCTGTGCCCCTGGTCGCACTTTGTACCGTTTACACACATTGCATTTGGCTAATACGGATTTGACCAATTGTCGACCTTTAATGATCCAAAAGCACTCTCTCGTTTGGGCAAGAGTAGCATCTACTCCCGCATGGAGAACTTTGTCATGAGAATCCCAAATGACAAGTTCAGAAAACAGTTCCTTGTAGGGCAACAACAAGGGATGTTTTTCACCAAAGTTTAATTCAGAAAAATGAAGACGACCCTTCAATCTTAATAAGCCGTGCTCATCAAGTTCTGGGTTTAATTGATTGATTTTCGAATTTTTATCTAACAACTTTCTGTTAGAAAGGGCCAAAATTTCAGTTCCAAAATGTTTTTTCTGAACAAATTTAATCCAATGTGTTTTTGCAGAAGATATTTCATTAGCGGACAAAGGGCAGTTAAGTTTTTCCGCATTGGATTTGGTGTTTTTAATGAATCTCAAAACATATGCAGTGATGCGATATACTTTGTTCAACTTACTAAATTTTGTCATGTCCAATAAAGGAGCACAAGAATGATCGACAGAGAGAAGAGAACTAACTGATTTTTGTTTTCTCTCTACCATTAGATTCTCCTCATCAATTGGTTTCTCACTATTTATAGGCCAAGAATCCTCGGGCTCAATAAGCCAACTTGGACCATGTAGCCAAAGAGAATTAGTAACAACTTTGTGGGCACTCTCCCCTCGAGTTAAAAGGTCTGCAGGATCTTGCATTCCACTGCAATAACGAAAATTCTCAGGATCAGCGAGAGATTGAATGTCTGACACCCTGTTAGCCACGAATGGCTTCCAATCTCTAGCGGAACCCTTGATCCACCAAAGAGTTATTTCACTGTCACTCCATAAATACAGACGTTGACATAGTTCAGGAAACAAATTTGTCAAATACTTTGCAAGTCTAGCTGCCAATAAAGCAGCAGTCAACTCCAAACGCGGTACAGTTAACAACTTCAGTGGTGCCACGCGACTTTTCGCAGTGACAAAACTGGTTTGATATTTTCCATGGGCATTCTTGTACCGGAAAAAACTGACTGCACCGAAACCTTTCGGACTTGCGTCTGCGAACACATGAAGACTAATTTCAGTTTTTTCGCAAGTTTCAAAATATTTTCGAGGGATTTCAAAGTCTCGAAGTGAATTTAGTTCAGCACACCACTTAGTGAATTCTTTAGCAATTTCTTGACTGAGATGTGTATCCCAATCGATTCCAAGAGCCCATATAGACTGCAATAATATCTTCATTTTCATTAAGATAGGTTGGACAATTCCCGTGGGGTCATACACCGAAGCAACAGCTTTCAAAATTATTCTCTTTGTGATTTCAGTATCACCAAATTTTAACAAGTTGAAATCGGGAATGTTGATTCTTATCATGTCCATATTGGGGGACCAGATCAGACCCAAACATTTAGTCTCGTCCGAAGATCCCACATTATGAATAAAACCCCTTTCATTCCATAAAGAATGAAGTCCACACGAATTTGACTTTAATTTTCTCAAATGAAAACCACCCTCATTGAATATATTAATTGCACTGGTGGATAACCGGTATGCATCTTCGATCGTGTCTGCGCCATAATACAGGTCATCCACATACAATGAAGTATTTAACATCTCGAAACTGTCTGGATCACTCGTTTCATACTTTTTCAAGTGATATTTTATTACTAGTGCTAGAATCGCAGGTGAACATCTTAACCCAAACGGAAGACGTTTAAAATTAAAAACTTTAAAATCTCTTTTATCGCCAAACCAAAGAAATTTCAAGTATTCCCTATCCTTTTCCAAAATTCCCACATTTAAGAATGCTTTGGCTAAATCGCCACTGAAACATATTTCGTATTTGCGAAATTTCAAAATTACATCCAAAACAACCGGATTTATATTTGATGGTCCAATATCAAAATGATCGTTAAGAGATTTCACGCCTTTGCCACTAGAACTAGAAAAATCATAAACAATCCGAAATTTACTTGTATCACTACGTTTAATTATTTCTCGATAAGGCGAAAAATACCCGGTATTCATAATTTCTTTTCCCGAAATTTCAATTATACTGTCGTTAATTTGTTTTTCAATGGTATTTTTATACTGTTCTAATATCTCGGGAGATCTGATTAATCGACGTTTTAAGCTCTCAAACCGTCTCAAAGCTTCCTCGAAGTTAGTTTTTAACAAACACTGTTCATATTTCCATAAAAGGCTAACAGAATATCTTTTCCCGTCGAAGTTAATTTCGTTCTCAAAACTTTCTATCACCTGCCGTTCTGGTTCGGAAATCGTTTTGTTTTGTAAACCCATCCAGTCAAGAGACCATAAACTTCTCAAAGATTGACAAGATTCTTCATTAATGCAGCAAGCAAAGCTAATTAATTCCGATTTGTTGGGTTCACTCAGACATACTCCTTCCCACACAAAATGTATCCAAAGATCGTCTTAATAGCAAACAAATGTGGCTCGATCCGCAACATTTCCCCTTCAACGAATGAGTAATAAAAATCAATACCTACTAATACTTGACAAGACAAATTGCTCTGTTTATATCAGCGATTTCTAATTTAAGACTACTCAACCTTTTCAGTGATGTTATATCGGGAGATGAAATCCTAGCATTGCTAATGAGATCCGAAACTAAAGCGGTGATTTTTATTTTTTCTTTACCTTTTTTATCCAAAAGGAATAATTCGACCACTGGGAATGATTTTGAAACAGGTTTTTCCGTTCCAAACGAAAAGACAGAGTTTTTCATATTTGAGAGGTTTTAAATCTAATTTTTTGACTAAATTTGCATGTACAAAAGTTCGCGTACTACCAGTGTCCAAACATATATTTATTAATTCACTTTTATCTCCCGCAGAAGCTACAACAGTACATGTTTGTAACAAAGTATTTTCTTCACATAAATTATTTCCTTTCGGAGAAATAACTAAGGCTTGCTCATTAGTTTCCGAATTTAAATTTTCACTAATAGAATTTTCCTGAAACGAAACCGTTTTTTCAGGGGGATTTTGGTTTTGAGATTGATTCGAAACAAACCGTGGTTTGTTTTTACTAGGATCATATACACAAACAGATGTGTGATGGAAGAAGCGTGCTTTGTGGAGTGGGTGCTGAAACTCGAGTTTTCTTGAAGTGCAAACACTTTACGAACCAGATATTTGAAATTGGAATTACACCGCTAGAAGATATCCTATTACAATATTGAAGAATGAACTTATAGAACATCTTCACGAATTTCTTTATTTTTGCTGTCGGACTTAGCAGCATAGTACGGACGACATTTTTTTTCCCTTTAAGCAGCGAAAGTATCGTTCATTTTTCATATACAACTTTTCCTCATTTCTCACTTTCCTGAAGAGAAGGTAAGTGACTTTACATTACCTAATTTCGAAAAAAAAGGGTCTAGACCCGAATACAACATTAAACAGATGTAGCAAGATGACGTCTTCAATATTTAGATTTACCGAAGAAATGAGTAACCTTATGGAGGAACCAGACGTAGATCCGACAATATCGTTCAACCCTAAATTCCTCAAAACAAACGATAAAATTGAAAACTCAATAAATTATGCATTTCAAAAAGGAGCCACCTCCTGCAAACTATTTCTCAACCCATCTAACACCAATACTATCCCAAGAAAAAATCCAAAAAAAATCATAGAGATTATTTACAAAACTTCAAATTATAAAAAAATAAGACTTAAATTTCACAAGATCCAGAAAATTATTCATTTCAACCAACGATCCCACAGTAGCAAGTAACCTTGTTAACATAACAGAAATACAAGGAGTACCGGTAATCCCCCAAGTTATTTGGGAAAGCCTAACTACGAAATTCTTAATATTTGATATTCACACCTCAACCACATTAGAAGAAATTGCAGAAGAACTCACTACTGAAAATGACATCAGCATTTTGGAACTAAGAAGATTTCAAAAAGGCTCCAAAGAAGGAGTATACCCAATCCTTATAACTTGCCTGGGAACAATTATTCCCAAAACGATTAAACTATTTCTAACAAATCAAAAAATCAATCAATTTATAGACAAACCAAGACAATGCACAACCTGTTTTAAATTCTCCCACAACTCTACCCATTGCAAAACCGAAAATATATGCGTAACCTGTGGAGAAACGAAACATACGGACCCATGTCAAAAACCAATTAAATGCGTAAACTGTGGCCAAAACCACAGAGCCAATTATAACAACTGCTCTTACAAACTGAGAGAAGCAGATTTCCTTGAATACAAATCAACAAACAGACTAACTTACAGCGAAGCCAGAAGACAATATTTCACCAAAAAAAACACATACTCAACAAAAATAACATCATCAAATCAAAACAATGAAATAAGCCATATTGAAAAATCCCTTGATCAGCTGGCAAGAAAGCTTTATGAAACTTTCTCAGATAAATTAGACCAAATGCTAGAAAAAATGTCTGATATGTTCATGTCAATGGCAGAAATGAACATTAGCAACTTGAAATCTCAAACCAATGATAAAACAGATACAACCCCACCAAGGGAGAAAAAAAAGAAAACGGATAATGGAATAAAAAATAAATCAATTACACCCCCAACGATTCTTAACAATGATAATTCCCTGAACTTTAGCAACAAGGAGGGTCGAATAGATAAATCAAAAAGAAAAAGCTAAAAAAAATTTTAAAAAAAAGCATGCACATCATACAATGGAATGCAAAGGGGATTCAAAATAAAAAATGGGTCCTGGACACAGAAATCTTTAAGACAGCTCAAATAGTAGTAATTCAGGAAACCTTTCTAAAACCACATAAAAATTTCCATATTCCACATAAAATAATTTACAGAAGAGATAGACCACACAAAATTGGAGGAGGCCTAATAATTGCAATATCTGAGAACATTCAATCAAAAATAATTGACATTGACAATTCAACTGATAACAATGAAAATGAAATAATGGCTGTCCAATACATGCAAAAAAATAGACCTTTTATGATCATTAATTTCTACTCCTCTAATGGCAAAATTAAATATAAAACTTTAAACAATATTTCAAATAACATAAAAAATAATAGTTTCCTCCTCGGAGACTTCAACATAAAACATGACCTCTGGGGAGGCAATTCACACTCCACTGCAGGCCAAACCTTGTTCAATTGGGCATTGGAAAAAACCTTTGCCTTATCAATCACAATAAACCAACCCACATTGCCCCAAACGGAACCTTTACTCTTATCGATCTATCTTTTTGCTCTTCTGAAATATTTCCTATCTGCAATTTACATATCGAAGATGACAATTATGAAAGTGATCACTTCCCAATCATAATAAACATCGAAAATGAAACTTACTCACCATTTAAAAAAATTTTCTACAGATGGAACAGTCATAGAACAACTTAATACTAACATTACCAAAGAAAACTGTAACAACTATGATCAACTACAAAATCTGATAGAAGAGGCCAAATCAAGAAATAGATTCACGAAACTAAATTGCGAAAAGATAACAACACCATGGTGGAACACTAAATGCAATCAATTACTTTTCTTAAAAAAGCATTATCTAAAAAAGGCTAGAATCTCTCTCAAGGATGACCATTGGATCAAATACAAAAAG
The DNA here is from genome assembly GCA_933210815.1 of Meta bourneti. Taxonomy (NCBI): domain Eukaryota; kingdom Metazoa; phylum Arthropoda; class Arachnida; order Araneae; family Tetragnathidae; genus Meta; species Meta bourneti. The sequence goes on from OW119928.1 coordinate 53,049,997, forward strand.
TTCTCTGCAAAACTCAAACAAGCTATTCGAGACAGCAAAAAAAAATACTGGGATGACGTCTGCAGAATGCAGCAAAACCCTTACTTTCTCTTTCGTATCTTCAACATATTAAATCGAAGAAAGAATGAAAATCAGAAATCCAACATCATTCTACAACTCAACGGCAAAGAAATCTTGTCAATAAAAGACCAAAGTAATACCTTCGCCAAATTCTTTGCTACAAACGACAATCACAACCCTATTCCTATCGACTATAATAATATAGAAAATTTTGATTTAAACAAATCAATAACATCAACAGAACTAAATAATGCAATAAAAAATACTCGCATTTCAACACCAGGAGAAGATGGCATCTCAGCACAACTTTTCAAAGGATTAAACCAAGAATCAACTACAATAATAAAATCTATTTTTAATGATATCTGGCTTAACTTCAAAATACCAAATAGCTGGAAAACAGCACTAATAATTCCTAATATAAACCACAGAAACCAAAGAATAATGTCACTTCTTATCGTCCCATATCTCTTACTTCAGTACCTGCAAAAATCTTCGAAAGAATTTTATCCCGAAGAATCTCCTCTTTCTTAATCAAACATAATAAAATTGAACCTACTCATCTTGGCTTCTTACCTTTTAGAGATAGTCAAACTGCAATCCAAACACTACACTGTTTTCGACAATAAAAAACGCCCATTCTAAAAAAAAATTCTTAATTGCAATATCTCTTGACATAAAATCTGCATATGACTCAATTTATAGACGGCCTAATAATGAAATGTCTCAATATAGGACTCTCAGGAAATATCTCCAAATGGCTTCATAACTTCCTTCAAGATCGGACAATAAGGGTAAAATGAGAAAACACTATATCAAACCCAATTGAAATGAGAAGAGGAGTTCCTCAGGGTAGTGTTCTCTCCCCAATTCTTTTCACAATATTCATGGCAGATTTTCATGAAACTATACCAATAGGTATTAACTACATAATCTATGCGGACGATATCCTTTTTTATTGCACCCACGACAATCCAGATTACATAAAAAAGAAATTACAAAACACAATAGAAAATATCAGTAGATGGTGCAACTATTGGAATCTCAAAATATCCCATAATAAATGTTCAATTATAAACCTATCAAAAAAAAAGAACTACTTTTGACTGGTGCTTTTCTATGAATGGCAACGTGATCGAATGGACAGATAAACTAAAGTTCCTCGGCATCACAATCTCCAAATATGGTAATCTTAATTACTTCATCAAACAATTAAAAATAAAAGCATATAAACGCATAAATATCCTTAAAGCCCTAGCAAATAAAAATTACGGTGCTCGCACACACCACTTAATACATCTAGCAAAAACATCTATTTGTAATCTCTTCCATTATAGCAGTACAATTTTATACTCATGCAAAAAAACAAACAAATCATTTAGAAATATGTCAAAACATGGCATTGAGAACTGCATGCGGACTCCCCAATTATATTCTCAAATTATATTATTAATTATATAAATTAAATCAAATATTATTCTCCGCAAAATCACAGACACAATCCAAATTAAAACCCAAATAAAAAAAATAAGTAATAAATTCTGGATAAAGCACATTTCTTTGGGAACTTTCTCCCCCTTGCATTCCATTATTCAAGATAATATTAATTTACTCGAACAAAATAGTTCGTCGATTATCTCTTGTTTTGAATTACTTGAAGAAGACTTCAAGACAGATCATCTCATCATGTTCATCTTTCCAGTGGAATCATTCCCACCTAACATCTCGTTTTTTATCGAAAATTTGGATTTCCAAACAAAATCCCTACCAAATAATTGCATCCAGGCTCTCTTTAAAAATGTGACTGATCAACTACTCTTTAGTTATCACCTAATAGCAACAGATGCATCTAAAACAAGCAATATTACAGCAATTGCAGGATATTCAAACAAATTAATAATCAAATACAGAATCAGCAACATCAACTCTATCTTTACTGCGGAAGCCTTAGCCCTATGCCAAGCATTAGATGAGCTTATTGACTTTAACACTAATAACTGTATCTTCACCGATAATAAATCTGTATTACTGGCTCTACAAAACTGTTTCATCAAATCATCGAAAGTAATCCTACGACTTAAAAACAAACTAATCAACACCGCAAAACTCGTTACAAATTTAAAATTAATCTGGGTTCCAGAACATAAAGACATTGAAATAAACGAAAAAGCAGATCAACTCGCCAAATCAGTGAGAGAAGACATCTTTCTTGAATGGTTATCACCGGAAGATACGACAAAATACATAGGAAACAAGTTGGACCTCACTGATCGATCAATATTCAATCATAGCAAATACTACCAAATCTCATGCAACCTTCCAAACATATATGATGTAAAAAACACTCTGATGTCAAGAAAAGATGTTTATTTTTCAAGATTTTTATCCCGAATGTTAATCACTCCAGATCTCCTCTTTAGATTCCAACTGGCAGACACAAATCTCTGTGACAGCTGTAAAGTTATCGACTCATTTCAACACATCATCTTCGTCTGCAAAAAGTATTCACGCCATAGAAAAAAACTCATCGAAAAAATAAAATTCCAATCTCAAAACTTCACCTTTAAAAATCTCATAAAAAGCATCATAAATACACCACAACAAGCTAGAGTAATAACTAGATTTCTCATATCAATCGAAAAATTTTAATCTCTTCATACTTTTCTCTTAAATTTAGATCATTTAGGAAGATTGGAGACAAAAGCCTGACTCTGCAGCTAAAAGTCTCAAGAAAAACCAACCAACCAACAGATGTGTGATGCCAAGATCTTTTACATTTCCTACACGTATTATTCTTATTTTTACAAAATTTAGAATTATTTGTATGAAACTTAAAGAAACAAATAAAACATCTTTTTTCTTTCTTCAGTTTATCAAATTTTTCCTGAGCACTTTTATCACAAAAAAATGAATCGTGCAATTTATTACAAAAGATGCATGATCGGCCATCCACCGTGGAAAAGCTTGAAGCAGTGGGTATACTTTTTAAAACCCTTTTATCAAATTTTGAATGTTCAAAATGAGGATGCAAAGTTGATTTATTTTCTTGAATTAGAAAATTGGATGCTTCGCGACATTCAATTTCAGTTTGAATGAAAGCCAATAAATTTGAAATACTTGTTTCCTCATTTACTTTTTTCGTTCGATTGAAATTAAGGGCAAATTCACCCCGGAATAGCCTTTAATAAAATTGGAATTAAAAGCTGACCAAATGAACCTTTCTCTATACCTTGAGCCTCCAGATTCCTTATACACACGGTAATGTCGTCAAATAAACGTCTCAATGCTCTAACATTCGTGGCATTTTTGACGGGTTCTAATGTCAATAATTTATTCATGAACTGACTCACAATTAATTGTTTATTTCCAAATCGAGATTTAAGAGTTTCCAAAGATTGGTCGTAATTCTGTTCATTCAATTCTAACGAAGCCACGACGCTACTAGCAGTGCCTGTCAACAATGTTTTTAAGTATGCAAATTTTTCTACTTTGGAAAGGTATGCATTCAGATCAATTGTACTAATAAAAGTATTCATAAATTCAGTGTACTTTTTAGGGTTACCATCCCATTTTTCCAAAAGTAATTTTGGAAAGCGAACTGAATTTTGTGTACTTTGCGGGGTGACATTAAACTGTCCTCTATTATCATTAAGATTAACTTTGTCTTCGACTAAAATCCGACTAATTTTTTTTTGATCTAGCGCATTTTTCCTGATATTCTTCCGATAATACTACATCAGCTTCTAATAACTCAACATCAATTAAATTGTGTATTTCATCATCCAATTCTTTTAAACTATTTCTTTTCTCAACTATTAATTCATACGAATCACTTAAATCATCTTTGTCCTCTGCAATGAGGCTTTCATCAATTTTTTTTTAAAGTTCCGAAACAACCGTTCTTAACGCAGTTCTTTTCTTTTTTGCTCTATCCAGTTTCTTTATATCTTTCGACATTATTTCTAGTTCATATAAACAGAAATAAACAATAAGAAAAACATATATTCGAATTTACACAATAAGGAAAACAGTATAGTATACCCAGAGCTCCAACAATGGCAGCTACTCTGGCTACTGATTTTGGCAGGAACCACACTTCACAGAAGTCTATAAATTTAATCATTTGATACTTGGTCAACATGTTATCTACAAAATAAATTTTGTTGTGATATCTCTCGTCTTTCTTGGTGTTGCAATTTGGGTGGCCAGCAGTGTATTATGGAATTGTTTCTTATTTATATGATATACGAACATAATACAAGTGACACAAGGATCTAAAAAGTAGGGTTGGGTGTCACAGAAAAAGTTTTTAAAAAACCTCTCTTTAGTTAACCTATATATACATTATGTCTTTAATTTTTGTTTATTTTACAAAAAAAATGTAAAATATGAAAACATCTTACCAAATGTTTTGTAATCTATATTTTAATTGTCACTTGTTTCAATGCATTGCAATGACTTTTGTTAACAGCAAAATATGACTATGGCAAAAATAACAATCAACACATAAAACATACACACTATTTTAAAATTTAAGTCTAAGAGAATGACTCCTACTTTTTAAAGCTGACTCCTCTCTGAGTTTTTAAGACTAAAGTTCAGAGTCCTGTTTTAAATGTTCAAATTATATTTTTTTTTAGGTAAAATTTATAAAAACACATTATAAAACAAAAATCACAAATAATTATTCTAATTCTTTTATTTGTCAAATTTAGGTTAAAAAAATTATGATACGGAAAACACAACTTAAAAACTAATCAATTCATTTTAATACCTTAAATAAGAGATATGGACTTTCCAATCATGAGATATAGGGAATAATGTAAAAAAAAAATTGAAATTTTTCCTTATGCCACAACACTGAAATATCTCTAAAGTTTTCCTGATATCCTAGTTCAGGCCCTTGAAAACAAATGATATCAGTATATCAAATTTCATACAAAAATATACAGAGACATTTAGTTATCACCAGGGTATAAAAAAAATCATGATTTTTTTAAAACAAAAAACTTTGAATTTATTTTATTTAAATCAGATTTTTTAAGATTTTAATTAATTCCTTACCCGAAAAAGTTTAAATTTGTTGGTAATGAGACACGCAAATTACAGTGTAGTTTCTAGATAGTTTTGATTTATCTAAACATTAATATTTTTATGTAAAACATTAATGTGTTAAGAAATATAGCAGAGTAAATTTTTGAAAGATTAAAACACAACATAAAATTTAGCAAAGTAAATCAAATAATAGAGTAAATAGAGCAGTGCCCCAAATGCCAAGATGAGCAATGTTTTTTCATCTGGTTCTCAAGCGGTTTAGATTACTTTGAGTTGAACCCATAACCAGTGACATGAATTTTTTGGACACAGATAAATAAGATTGCTGGATCCCCGGACACCATATAATAAATTTTTTCAATCATGCAAATTTCAGAATTTTTTTGCATTAAATATTTATCATATACTAGCAGTACCCGCACAGCGTTGCCCGTATTCTTGTTGTCCTCACTGATACTGAAAACATTAAAAAGAAAAAACAATTTTAAGAATGAGTCCCACTATCACCCAACAAGACACAGGCATGTCGCCTCATTCTTTCCACCTTACTGATCCTTGCTTAGAGAGCTTCATGATACATTATGTTCAATGTTCTTCCATTTGGAGCTAGCATGTAAAGATTCTCGGCTTTTCCAACTCTTGAACAACCCACATACAGTTGACCATGGGAGAAACACTGTTTAATGAGATAGTCTTACAACTTTCAGCGATTGTCCTTGTCTTGTTGATGCTCATAGCAAACCTTAAACGAATACACACATACGCTATCTTGTTTCTCTTTCTGGGGTGGATTCAGCTTCTCTGAGATCTTTCTGTTCTCTCACTGTTTTGTTCAAAGACATTACTTTTTCTGGGAGGCTATGGCATCTTTATATATAACGCTAAACCAAAATAATATAGTTATTAAAATTGCAGAAATTATACAAATTCAAAAGAAAGTTATGAAATAACCACTACTGAAATAAAAATGTGATTCAATCTTTAAATATAACGCTATACTTTTAAAAAGTCATAACGCTAAACGTCACTGATTCCGACAAACAACCTAAATGAATCACAATGTCAGCGAAATCAAAACCAAATTATAAACAGTAATAAACAAAATTGCATAAATGATACAAATTCAAAAGTAAATTATGAAATAACAACTATATGTATACTATTTGCGAAAAATACCCAAACAAAAACAGAAAGCAATACAAAAAATGAACAAAATTAATAAAGAGCGCTTTAAATACACTGGATGGTCCGCAGTTACATACAGATATTTACACGGTTGCCTATCAGACATCCTTTTAGAAACTAAACAGAAAGCCTTGCCAAGAGCAGAAGCTGTGTAATCTCTCTCACACTGTTGCCATACTTAGGAAACCAAATATAAAACTATGCCAATAAATAAATTTAAAAATTTTCTAGATTAAATTTTAAAATTCGGGCTTCAAGGTACATTCAGTCACCTTTAGGACTACCTGTGTGCCAAATTTCATGGCTGTAAGCGCTATAGATTCGTCTGGACACAGCGCACATACACACTTCCTTTTATAATAGTAGAGATGAATAAAATGTTTTTAATTACTTCAGTTATTTTGATATACAATAACTAATTGGTTCAAGACCTGCTTTTGAGAAAAAAATCGTCGCCAATAAAAAATAATAAAAGGAACTTGCATCTTGAAAATTTTCTACCTCTCATTAATTTTTAGCTTGAAAAGTAACTTATTGGTGAAAATTTTTTATATTTTTTTGAAGTTAACAATAAAAAATGAGACATCAAAATATATAAATTTGAAATCAAATGTCCATTTTTTATTAAATTCTTTGAGCATTGACCAGTGTTTCATATATATCAAATGATGCGTTCACCTTTTTAAAAATGCATAAATAAAGTTCGACGGACCACAGCTGCCTTTTATGAACAGCATAGAACAAGTGTAATAGCATTCCCCAAATAATGCCAATTCAGTGGAATTTTGAACTTGCAATAAAAAATGTATCAATTCTACGAGGCTATTCCAGAAAGTAGTACCCGTTTACATATAATTAAAAGAAAAATTAAGGGAAGTAAATAATGATTTTAATTAAATGAAAGTAATACATTTACTCATTTTTCAATGTAGTCGCCGCCGTTGTTGAGGCATTTGTCTTATCTTGAAACCAGTTTGTTTATGCCTTCCTCGTAAACCTCTACCGCCAAATTAGCCAGCCAATGCTGTACACCTTCTCGTAAGTCATCATCACTTTGGAAACGTTCTCCTGACAAGAAATCCTTGAGTTTAGTGAACAAATGAAAGTCGCACTTGGAGTCAAGTCGGGGCTATACGGAGGGTGGTCAAAAACCTCCCACTTGAACTTCCGAAGAAGGTCATTGGTCTTTCGAGCTGTGTGAGGACGAGCATTGTCATGCAGAAGAACAATACCACGTGTCAGCATTCCCCGCCTCTTGTTTTGGATGGTCCTATGCAGCCTCTGAAGTGTTTCACAGTATGCATCTGCATTGATGGTCGTCCCTTGGGGCATGAAATCAACCAACAACAAACCTTTTCAGTCCCAGAAGACTGAGGCCATAACCTTTTTCGTGGAAAACAACTGCTTAAACTTGCGCTGCCTTGTTGGAGATTGTGGATGGTGCCACTCCATGGACTTGCGTTTGGTCTCAGGTGTGAAATGGCACACCCAGGTTTCATCCCCAGTAACAAGTTGGTCAAGGAATGCATCGTCCTTGCTCATAACGAGTCAAAAACGATAATGCTGAACCCATGCGATTGGTCTTGTGCTGGTTAGTAAGCATTTTGGGCACCCATCTTGAACAAATTTTTCTGTAATTAAGATGGTCTGTCACGATTTCATGGAGCAATGATCGTGAAATTTCAGGAAGTTGCTTACTCGTTTCATTAAGTTTTACGCGCCGATCTTCCCTGATGAAATCGACACGTTTCTTCAGATCGTCTGTGATAAGGGATGGGCGACCTGACCGCTCTTCATCATGCACATTATCTCTTCCCCGTTTGAAATTTCAGACCCAGCGCCTTATAGATGACTCATCCATTGTTCCCGTACAATACACTTCAGTAATCCTGCGATGAATTTCGCTTGCATGGACATTTTCAGCATTAAAAAAAAATGGTTCACGGATCGCACTTCACATGTGGCGGGATTTTCTATCTTATGCGCCATTGTAAACAGTCACAAAACTCACACTGCGCACCGGAAGAACTCGCACTCACATAACCGCAAAGCTACGATGTTACTTTAGACACCTGCGCTGCTTTGCTTTTAATTGGATCAGTAGCGCCATCTGTATGAGTAAACTGATACTATTTTCTGGAATGCCCTCGTAATAGCTTTCTGCTTCAACACATAATCTTTTCTCAACATACTCAATTATCAGATGACTGAATTAACTTTTACATTCCAAATTTCAATTCCATAAAGATTGAATAGTTATTCTAGAAGGATAAAGAATTCTAAGGATTAATGCATAAAATTTTCCAATAAATTGAAATAAAAATTAACGAATATATATTACACAAAACAAAATGAAACTTAAAATTGCCAATTATAAAGATTTATGTGCAAAATTGGAATCCTTTTGCAGCGGAATATCTTTTTCATTTTTTATGAAGACTACAGTACTGAATAAATAACTAAAACATCCTAAAAGAAAGCAAGTTACTACAATTGTAATAATTTGAATGGATATTTTTTGAGCATCTTCACTCAACACATAGTGAATGGTTTAAAATTGGCCATGTGCGATTTATTGTCACACGGAATGTTTAAAACAAAACCAACACTGATGAGCAGGCTTGAGAATGACACCTATTGGTCAAAGGCCCAAGATGAAAATACTTGTCTGGTAACTATGATCCCAATCAACAAATATTGTTAGTGCCTTCAAAGAGAGGATGATTTTTAATTATCATTTTGGGGTGAACTCGGTACGAGAAAGGTTCTTTACTAAATTTGAATAAAATAGCATGCATCTTGTTCAGTATTTCATTCTCAATATTATTAAACATAACAGAAAGAAAAATTAAAATTTTGATTTAAATCAATGATTTTTTTAATAAAATTCACTTCATTTAAATCAAGCTGATTTAAAACGGCATACCCTGGTTATCATGTTACTCGTGCAAACAATTTTCTGAAAATCACATAAAAACCAAATTTATTAAAATACATTACAACTTGATCACTTCAAAATTCCCATTTTATGCATTACACCCTCCTCTATTTCCTTAATGTCTATTTTTTATCTTTTGATGTATAAACACAAATCATTATTAGTCCTAAACCATTTAACACTTTTGCTACAGCGTTAAATTGTATAATTGCTATATATCCTGCAAGTCTGACAGCTTTAGTTATATAAAAATTTCCTTCAGGGTAATGCTCCACAAAACTTTATTGAATGACTCATTTTGATTTTGGGTTTTCCCATGAAGGCACTCTTGTAATAGTCACATCTATAATCTATCACATAAATTCGTATAAATTAATTTTTAATATTTATATTTTATTAGGGAAGCCAGGGGATTTTCCTTTCAAGCTTTGTAACAAAATTAGGCCTATACATATTTTGTATTTCCAGAAAAAAGCTTTGGAATTGGCCTAGCTGCACGAAACATAAGACAGACAACATCAAGTAATTGACTAATAGAAAGGATAAGTACTTAAATATAAAGATCGAATGAAAAATGGCAATGAATCAGAGGTAAACAAGATCATGAGTAAGATAGAATTATATTATGCTGTTGCCATTACATTGGGAAAATTTATAAAAGTTGAAAAAATAACTATTGGCTGAAATGTAGCATTGCGTAAAATCTCGGTTTTACGAATCTGCTGATTAAATTTATGAAACAGCAAAGTAATCAAAACTTCGTACAGCTTCGGTTTAAAGACATCTATCTCCAATTCTATTCATCACAGACAAAATAAACAGTTTCAGAAAGAAAAAAATTCTAAATATTAAGAACATTGAATTAAAAACAACACAAAATTTTCAACGTAGTGAGATACCTTAAAATGGCAAACAGTTGGCAGATGGAAATGAGGCGGTCATAAGCTGAAACAAGATGTCACCCCTTACATTCAATCCGACGGAAGATAAAGGTTGATATTACAATTTATTTTCCATTATTAAGACTTTTTTTATATTTTTTAAAAACACTTGTCATTTTCACATCAAATATGGTTTTACGAAAAAAAAATCAATTTTTTTCCAAACATGCACATAGCGTCACATACAATAATTTTTGTCTTATCTAAACATAAACCAAATTTTGCATTCCTATCTAGTTTCTATAACAAATTGTAGCATAAAATCATTTGTACCTTTATTTTTGAAGGGCAGTGTATTAAAAAGTCATAACTACTAACACTTAATATCACATTAAAATATGAAATCAATTGAACATATATTCTTTTAACTGTATTATTTGGAAACTTAAGATTTAACTTCCAATAATAAAGAAATTCCAACAGTTCATACTTTTGCATTACCATATATTTCAAGAGATTGGAGAATGAATTGGAATTGCAGGTCTAATATGAAAGGAAAACATCTTAGAAAACTGAAATACATCATTGCCTGAAAACATAATTATGAGTGTATTAGCATTTAATTTATTTTAAGCATGTACACAACACTTGTCATGATTAGGGTTGTTACAACATCAAGCTGAATAATAGACCTAGATCAATCCAAGACCTAAGTGTGTTGGTTTCTATTAAACAGGGTTGGTCGTTTTCAGCCCAATATGCATTATAGTTTGTGCCGTCTGGTGTCATTCTTTTTCAGACAGTTTTCCTTCCACCAGTTCCTATTGGCTGTGGTGATTGTGAATGTATATATATATAGTATATATCTTACTGTCTCTTACTATCTGAACTTCCCTTTCTTCTTATGTACTTGTCTGTGCTCTCTCTATTCGAGAGATTGGTTGGTTAGACCAAATGTTTCTTAATTTATTATCATCTTAACCAAGTGGGTTGGATGATTGTTTTTTGTGTTCAATAAATAATTCTCATAAAAGAATTCTTTGTTGCGTCAACAAACACAAACGATGTGGATGCCAGTCATTAACCAGACCACCCTAAACACTTTCCCATAAATTGATAAAATAACCTTAATTTTTTTCCAAGCCTGACCACTGACTTAAAGCCTTTGGTACAAGGGGCAAATTGACAGCTATTTATGAAGGAGCACCTAATGGGTACAATCACTTACATCCATGCGCTTACAAACCAGGATTCGAATCCCATGACCTGCTGGGTTGTAGACAAGCACTAAGACCACTGTACCAGTTAGGGAGCAGAATAAACTAAAATGTAACTTGCTTTACAATCAATTACTAATTTGTCTTAAATTTAATGACATTTTATAAGATGATTCATAGAGGTTACATGACAAGAGTTTCTATTTTTGAGTAAATTTATCAAAATATCAATCGATCTGTATCTGTAGAGAGTGCTTCTTATTTCCCTTTTCATTCTTGAATGTGTGTTTTCTTGACAGAAAAAGAGTTATTAATGCCCTATTTCAACTGTGGCCTAAAAATTCAGAGGCAAAACTTACATCTGAATCAGAGTCGTGGCTGTCCTCGTCTGCAGATTGCGAGTCCAGAGAGGCAAACAAAGCCTTCTCCCAGTGTGGAGGCAGTTCATCCTTCTCCAGGTAGCTGATGGCTTTTTCCACCGCTGCAATGAAACAGTGTCAACCATACAGACTTCATCTCATTTTGCTGTTCAATTGGTATTTTAATGATGCTTTTATTATGGTAGAAAATATACAGAAATATGTTAACAAAAGCAAATTGATAAAATAATAAGAAACCATAAAAAATAACTCTTTTTAATTAAATCTTTAGAAATATCTAACTAAATTTATTTCATGCGATTACATTGCATACATCACATTTTCTAATATAAGATTAGAAATATAGCTTGTTTTAGCAATAGTTGTAACATATTGCTGAATGGCAATTTCATGCAAAAACTAACATGTGTCTGGTTTCCCCCTGAAAGAATATTGAAATGTAAAAATCTAAATAAATTTCAACTTCATTAGTACATCTTCAGGATTCTCACTTTTCATGCAATTAGGGCCTTTAAAAGGTTATTTTTCATTCTCAGAACTTTGGAAACATCTCTTGTAATTTGTCCACAAATGAGTCATTCCTCATAATTTTTAAGAACCCAAATTAGCCTTCAGATTGCAACTCACAAGTCAGATACAGATAAAACACACTTCAAAAACGAATCACAAATACATACACCTAAACACTACATCAATTACCTAATCTCAATGCATTGTTGTCCACTTTTTGAATGGATTCTCGATTGAACTCACGGGTGTCTTTCTTGGGAACTTGGTAACTGAAGGAATAAAAAAAAACAATTAGAATCACAAATTTCTAAAAGGAAACCTAACTTTAGGTACAGAATAGAACAACTCTGCCAAATGACCTTGGAGAATTTAATTTTTACATAGGTGGTAAGGTCGACAGAGAAAAGGACTTCTGTATGCACAATCACTTATGGCTATCACCATAAATGATTGTTTCGAAAACTCGTAATCATTGATATTGTTCCAGTGCCAACTGACAAACTCAGAACCCACACTAAAGAAGCCAATTGCAGAAATGCATGATTTACATTTGTTATTTTCAGTGAATCTCATTCATATTTATGAAACATTTTCTTTGTAAAACTTTCATTACATATCATGGTTGCCACTCTTCCAGAAAAAGAAAAGCTAAACCACATTTCAGGTAGTTGAAAGCTGTAGTCTATTTTTCATTTTTTAAGGAAATGTTTCATAGATTGCAATAGTGAGTGCACAGGTAAGAAGTTTTCATGTTTTCATATGTGCATGCTAGGTTTGAATATCATGGATCCAGCTTTAAAAACATGAATTTTTAGTTAACCTATAAATATTACACCCTTGATGTTTGATGACACGTGACCTTGAACAAGTATTGTAAATCTTGCTTTTTAAATAGATGTAATAAAACATGCAGTGATCTTGTTCAAATAAGTTTTATAATTTTTAAGTACTTTCAGCAAAAATTAAGAACCCTTAGACACTTAAATGAAAAATCAGGTCTTTTTAAGGTCCCTGGAAAACTAGAAATAATCATAACTGAAATTTTAAAAATTCCATGACTTTTCAAGGACACACTGTTTTCAGAGCGTGAAAGAGTGAAGGAACACGTACTACTTGCCGTCCTTAAAGGAGCGCACGAGGTGCTCTTCCTTGAGGATCTTGATGTTGGACTGATTGGGGTGGAGCATGATGAGACCAGGGTACCAGTTGTCTTTCTTCCTGCGATCCCCAAAATCCACACACACCACACGCCCCAAGTCAGGGTTGTGTTCTTTATCACGTATTGCCTTCACCTTACGCGGCACGCTTTCATCGTCACTGCTCTCAAAGTCCCTGAAACATAGATGGTGTGCTTAGTGTTATCTGATAGGATTTGTGCCCAACTCCTAATAAACAGATAGTTTGTATCAAAAGGCTTTGAAAGTAAACATATACAAAATAAGATCACAATCACAGAATAAATAAGACTACTTTAATCCTTCAAAAGCAAATTAAAAGCATATAATGCATAAAATCAAAATTAGTGCAAAAACTGCACTGTCCACCAGACCTTTTTTAATCAACATATATGAAGCAAGTAATCAAAGCTTAGTAGACAATACAGAGAGAAAGATCGTAACAGATAAGTTTAAATATACTTTATGTGTGTGACATAAGGATTTGCTTACATCACACATGCAAATAATAGATCACGCAGCCAACCACCAATCAAATAGTTAGTCAACAGTTGAGATTTTCATGAGAATTAGCATAACATGTCTATCTCGAGAATTGCTCCTGCCACTAAGTTTGAAACTGTACCAATTTTCATAATGGATGTTTGAACAGAAACATCTAAATTTACCATATTAGCATATTTATAAACAAAAAGGAAATGTGATTATGATTTTTGAATGTTATTGAGAATATGAATAGTAAACTGTCTGCCATCAGAATTGTTCCTACCACTACGTCTGTGGTGGTGGTCGCTACAAAAGAACAGGACTTGTTTATTTTGAATAGGAAAGACTAGTGGATGTAATAATTTTATTTTGATTTTAGTAAATGTTGTCAGCAGAGAGAGATAGTTTACTAGTTTTGATCTTGGAAACACAAGTAAAAATCATTATTTTCAACAAATATTTATTTTCAATTTGTCATTCAGTGTGCTATGTGACCAACTTAAATGCATTTCTTCAGGCATTCCCCGTGGCATGGGATAAGGTCTGTTTCTATGGCAATAGATAGGTACAAATTTATAGGTGACAGCAGCTCTTGTAGTAGGAAAACAGTACCTCTATCCACAACCAACATTTGTCAAAACTAAAATTAAATTAAAATATTTCTACCACTCCTCCCTACCATCATAAGTATACAAGCCCTGTTGCTACAGTAATGGACACCACCCAGACATAGCAGTGGGAGTAGTTCTCATAGTACCCATAACTTCATATAGTTGAAAAATCTCTCAATATCACATGCTCACACATTATCAAGACACGCATTTGTTATTGAAGTACTTTAAAAATGGTCGATTTTTCAAAGTCATCATGTAGAAAACTCTTTAATGGGATTTCTTATCAAACTGTTTTAGAAAGTGCTGATAAGAAAATTTCTAATAAGCTAACATTTTTCAAATTAGCAATAAAAGGGAAATTTTAAATGATGCATTGCAATTATGGGTTGATAACATAAGCCTCCTGTTTACTACGCTGTTCGGCTACTTAAAACTAAATTTAATTAAAACTTTTTATTTGAAACAAAAACTGCCACAAGTAAAATGCTTTTATTTTCTTTTATAGGATGTATTTCTGTTTTTAAGAAATACAATGTTTAGTATGGCATAGAAATTTCAAAAAGTTCAATTGCATTTTAGAGTTTTTATCAGACATGTTTTGAAAACAATTTTAAATTTTTTTAGATTTTGAGGCTTGTTATTTATTTATACCACTTTGTTTCATATGCCACATATTAGTTAGTAAAATAAAGAATTTCAGTCCTCAAATCAAGTCAACAATTATAATTTTCAGATTATTTTTGCTTTGTTTCCTGCATTTCTCTCAATTTTATTTTTTGATGCCTGTCATATTGCATCCTCTAGGCCAGTGGTGCGCAAACTATTTTCATTTCCGGCCCCCAATTTTGTGTACTATTTTGTCACGACCCCTTGATAGACAATAGACGTTTTTTAATCATCAAAGTAGTTAAAGTAGAATTCTTTTTGGGATTTGCGCTTATGTTTGTGCCTTATTAGAGGTTTCAATAAAACACGTAATTTTATGAAGCAATGGTTTTATTTATGCATATATGGGTATAAATATTTTTTTAATGGAAAATACTATAAAAAAACTTACAACATAAGAATTCAATGTGAGGTATGCGCTTGCAAAGAGCTCATGATTGCTTCTATGTTCGGGGGTATTTCAATTAACGTCACACTAGAGCAACACAACGGGCTATTGGTGACGGTCCAGGATCAATCCCAAAGGGAAAGATCCGAGGACAATACCACGTAATTTTGAACCACGGTTTCTATGTTCGGATCTGTACTGGAAATCGCAAGCCGTAAGTCATCCTCTGGATCCAATCGAGATCGATATTTTGTTTTAATGGCAACTAATTTTGAAAAGCCGGTTTCACATAAGTAGGTCGATGCAAACTGAATCAAAATATTAATTGCCTTTTTCTTCAAATCGGCATATTCGTTTCCAATCGATAACCAAAATTTTTGGCAAGTCAGACTTAAATTGAATGCGCAGTGTTTCGTCGCTTGAAACATCAATTAACTGTTCTTTTTCATTTAAAGAGATTGGATTAAAAAATGTCAAACGAAAATGGATCTCGTATCCGTCCTAATTCATTATCTGGAAATTTTTCGAATCTTTTCGAAAAGTTTTCTCCCAATTTTATCATGACGGGTAATGGTGTTTTTAAATATCAAGAAATCTATATTATTTTCTTTAGTAAATTCTGAAAAGCACGGGAACATGTCTGTTTTTGTTCAATTCTTCTTGCCAAAGTATCAGCTTATTCTTAAAAGCTTCAATTTTACTGCTCGATGTTAAAATGTTTGTATTCTCTCCCTGTATACTTAAATTCAAACGTTAAGTTTTTCGAAAATGTCAACCATGTGAGTCTTCCAAGCCAATCTTCATTAATGAATGAACTTGCCAATATATGTTTCTTTTCTACCAAAGAAATGTAAACTTCGTTTCTCAAATCGAAATACGTCGCAGTCTTTTGCCGCGTGAGAGCCATCTGACTTCGGTATGTAGTAATAATGTCTCATACACAGAAACCATCTCATAACAGTATTGAAAAGAGACGACTGTTTAGGGCACTGTTGCTTTTAATGTAATTAATTACAATAACAACATCCTGTAATATCTTGTGCAATTCTTCACCAATGTCTTTTGTAACAAGAGCTTGTCTATGTATCATGCAATGGTTGAATACTATATGGGGAGCAATTTTCTTTATTAACCCTCTTAGCCCTTTATTACTACCTGTTGATGCTGCAGCACCATCAGTTTAAACCGCGACACAGTGTGTCCAGGTAAGGTCATTTGTTTCAAAATATCTATTAATAATTTCGAATATTTTCTCTCCATTTGTTTTTCCTTCCAATTTTTTACAATATAAAAAATCTTCTGATATGTCTCCATAAAAATAACTCTCAAAAACAATTAATTGAGACAGTTTAGAAATGCCAGTAGTTTCGTCACGTTGTCGAGCAAATACAGGAGAGTTTTGTAATCGATTTAACAGAACTGATTCTATATTACGTAATATGGCGGAAATTCGGCGAGACACGGTATCTCTTGATAATGGTATCGTTTTTAAATCGTTACCATATTTTTCTCCATGCTTAATTGATGTCATTTTAATTGCTGAAGGAAGAATGAGTGATTCACACCAATTGTATGTGGTTTCAAATTTTCCCATATTAAATATGAAACTTCTTAAACCGTAAAGCCTTCTCAGTAATTGTGTAATTTTTCAAAAATACATTTTAATTTTTCATACTTTCAGCTTGTTTTTTAAAAAATGTTTCAGATTTATTTGCTAATTATTTGTTTAGTTTCCAAATGTCTTTTTAATTTAGCAGGTTTCATACTTTCCCTAATACTTTCATACTAATTTATCCCTGTAATTAACACACAACGAATGTTCTTTCCCATTAACAACGCAATATGTAAATCCATATTTAATATAAACTCTTGATATTTTCTCAATTTTTTATTAGATAGCACATTTCGTTCGATATTTTTTTATGTAGAAACAGTGCCATTGGATTCATTCACAGTTTTTCTAAGTTCATTGGATGTTGGTCCATTATTCTCATTTGTATTGTCATTCTTTTCATTTTCTGAACGTTGGTTACCTATTTTTAGCCATTTATCCATCACGAGGGAGCTAAAACTAAAACAAAATTATAAATGTACAATATTTCATTTCTTTGCGTTTGTTCAATCACATGCGGCTACCACGTGGGAAGAAAATAAAGTCCGGGATTACTCTGTATAAATCATGTTTATTTGTAGCTTATTCAGACGAGAATGAAAGAAAAGAAAACCTAATTATAAAGGAAACATCTCTTTATACCAATTGCACATGCTCGCTCCTTAAAATAAAAATACAACCCTAAAGTAAAAATTTGCACATGGTAATCCAGGCAAGTAAATATCTCAACTGGTGTTGCCAGTCGAGCACACATCTACATTGTACAGAGGTTAGTGAATCATAACATACAAATATTGGAGCTTACTTAAAAATACAAAACGAGTACAAAATTTATTATAGTGATTTTATACAATTATGCTTGACATTACTTACTCCTAAGAGGTAAAATATATATTTAAAAATTACAATTAGCGTTTATTTTTCAAAATTCATCTTACTATGATCTTAAATTTGTATTCGCACTTAAACTGCAAAAGCAGGCTTTGTTTAGTGTTCCGCCATCTGTAATCCAAAAACAGAACTAACTGTTCCCTTACACGTTTTAAAATAGTAACTACCCTGGTAGCGTTTCCAACGAAATATCAGTTGAGGATAATTGATTTTCGAAAAAATCAAAAACGAAAATAATAATACAAAATATTTTTAAAAAAAAACAGTTTTTCTTTATAAAGATTTTTATATGTATATTGATTTTTTAATTGTTTATTATTGCCCTCCGAGCACGCTACTGAACTGTCCTATACTTAAAAAAATATGTTATGTACATACCCGATTGAAAATTTTACTTAAAATTAGCAAAAGCAGTAAATAAAAAGAACTGCAGAATGCACTTGAATGAAAGTAAGAGGCAGCAAAACCGAACTACTGAGGCAAAGACGGAAAGAACTGCACAGTCCTAGCTGTGATCACAGTATAAAGACTAAATAGCAGGGGTGCACATCTAGATTGAAAAAGCTGTAGTATAGATGGCCACTGCTAAACGTCAGACTGACCCAAGTTGCATATGAATCCCACCGGAGAGCAGGTAAAGGGCATCCCAAATTGACAATTATCTTTTATCACTATGTCTGTTCACCTGCCGGTTGCCGAAGTATAGATATTATATACTAATAGACAATTGTATTCGTAAAAAAATATAGTTCTTTTTTTATAAATATTACCTCATTTCACTATTTTACTGGAACCTGATACTGGTTGAAGAAAATCCTTGTACTTTTTATTGTCAAATAAATTTCTTTGAATTTGGCGACCCACAAAAATTTTCAAGCAACCCCCAGAGGGGTCGCGACCCACGGTTTGCGCACCACTGCTCTAGGCTACTTTCGGCATTTGAATTCAAACACTGACACCTTGCATGACTCAGCAAACACCTGGTGTTCTTCCTTCACTCTCTAATAAACCGCAATCTGCTATCAAACATTATAAAAATTGATGTTCATGGGAGGAAATCGTAAATTTTTGAACCCATTTCTACTGGTACCAAACGATACAGCACCGCTTTCCCGAGTTAAAAAACAAACCCACACTTATGAACAGGTTTGTCTGGTAATTATGATCCCAATCAACCAATAGTGGTGTTTAGTATCTTCAAAGGGAGGATGATTTTCATTAAGGTGAATTGAGTACTACTTAACTTATTTGAATAAAATAACCTGCATCTTGTTGAGTTATCTCATTTTCATTATTAAACTTAATACAGAAAAAATGTTGATTTAAATCAACGATTTTTATAATAAAAATCACTTGATTTAAATCGGCATATCCTAATAAAAAATACTTCACATCAGTTCTATTAAAATGCATTCGATTTTTTTGAATCCCTAAATTTTGTATTTACAAGTGAAATGTATGCAATCAACGAAAATGATTTTTCAATTGTTTGTGTGAATGCTGTTATTCATACAAGTAGAGACAACATGTACTTACAGAGAAGAATTCATTGTGGAGCGTCTTTTGCGTTTGAATTTGCTTGTTCCAATGACAGGAGAGCTGAAATGTTCTGGATTAGTGAGAGGGAACTGATCCAACGTCTGAAAATGGACAAAAATATTAGATCAAGATATGACAAACATGTACAAACTAAGCAGAGTTCAACAGTACTTCAATCCATTCTCTAAAACACCTTTAATGTTAAAACAAGTTCATCAAAATGATATTTCAGATTTGGTGGAATGCATTGGATACATGAGATACCTAAATACACCAAAATCATCAATAGGATTGGCTTAATTATTTCATAGTTTACTGCATTAAATTTCGATAACAGTTCAGAAAATCATATTTCATTGCCAGTGCTATAACCACAAAATGACGTTCAAGCTTATGCAATAAGCACCTATTGTGCTGGAAAAAGAACATAGATGTGAAAGAGTCTCCAGCCAGTTGCAGGATTCGAAGACTATCAACAAAATATTTCAACGCACAATAAATACTTCAAACTAAATAAATGCAAATCCTGTCAAATCGATTATTGCAAAAAAAAAATAGAGCTAAAGTATTTGTAGCCAGTGTAGTTTGGGGAAAATGTGTATGTGAAAAGCTATCTGGTATCAAGAAATGTTTTGAATAGTTTCTTTTTAATTGAAAAAATAAGCATGAAATATTAAAATTCTTTGTAATTAAAAGTTATTTTTCAATCATTTAAATATAAAGAAAATGAATATAGCAACAAATTAAATGCTTTTTAACTACTCATCAAATTGATGGATGTGCTAGTAATGCTAGTTCTAGTGTTAAAACAGAAAATAGTGTAGTGTTTCATTCACACTATCTGATTATTATTCTGTAAAGCTTCGGTCTTCCTGGCACACACACTTGATGCTTTTTCTCAAAAGATTCACCTTTCAGAGTATCAGGAAAAAGATGTTGACATAAGAAAAAATACTATCCACTGACATGAAAAAAACAGAGTATGGATGGTATCACGCTGAGGCAATCGTAAATCTCACATGCAGTCTTGTTAAATTTATTTTCAAGAATCAGCATGTGAGAAGAAAATTACTTAGTTTAAAAATTGAGACATGCACACAAGAGTGACTGGTATCGTAAATGCATTTTAGGACCTCAGCAAGAGAATCCGGTTATCTGCATATCAAAGTGACCCGAGCAAGTTTACACTTTTTGGAAAAGGAATTTCCAGGAATTTCCCAGAAGATTAAGAAATTTAATTGAATATTTAACAAAAACTGTCCATTCATTCACATTGCAAAATATAGTTGTCAGTTATCAAATAATAAGCTGTTAAAATATTTATTTTCATTACTGAAATTTTCTATTGTTGTCATAATAAAAACAACTCACAAAAATGTGTTGTCTGGGCCTTAATGATGGTATAAATACATTTTTTATAATACTAGGAATTTCAAATAAATAATTTCTAATAAAACCAATAAATAATCTTTGTCTAAATGACACTTTCAGTGTCACTTAGACAAAGCATCAAATGACTTTGCAAAGCAATAAGTAAAAATCAGTGATAGTCATAAGACCTACCGGACTTTCTGCGAAATGCCTGCCACTTTTCAAGCAGAGAGAAGTCCGACGCAGGGTCGTTTCATCACCATCGTCAAAAACTGGAAAAACACAGTTCAAATAATTAAAATAAGCAAGTAACAATCAAAACTTTCAAGAATAGATATACAACATTTCCTTTTCAAAAATTACAAAAACAGTGTTTCCAGTCCCTACTGATTTCTAATTGTGGTCTGCAATGAAAACAATAATGAAATTTGGAATAATAGATTTTACTTAATGCCTAGTCATTTTTACACCATGTACACAAATCCTCTCAAAAAATTAAAATACATCTTGTTTAGTACATTATCAGAAAATCAATTTCAATATACAGTACCCCATGCTTCTTGGAGGACCATTAAAAAGTGTGATATAGCAATGGTCATGAGAAACTTGCTTACTATACCCAAATTTTTAATTGAAAATTATGGAAACCTACAAATTGAACAAAATCTATGTAAAAAATTTTAAAACTAAATACTGCGAAAACATTTTTGTAAACAGAAATTTCTTATCATCCAAGTTTTCAGGAAAACTAAATATTTTTACTAATTTTGTTAAGATAATTGCTTCAAACAAGTGACCTTTGAAATTACAATTATAAAGAAACAAGTCAAGATTTCCTCTGATGTTCAAACTTAATTTATCAAGAACAAGTGAAAAAGAGATATAATCCAAACATGCAATATATCTAGGCCCAATACAACAGGGCTCTACTAATAAGATTCCATAATTCTTACTTTCAGAGTTTGATAATTTTGGTAATATACAGGAACCTACAAATCCCCAAAAAAGTTTTGTGTGAAATTTAAAAATCATACAGTGAAAGTTCAATGCGATTTGAAAGGGATATTTATCTTCAGAGGAATTCACAATAGTTCATGAGCAAAGGGTCAAACTCACCCACAGTGTACTGGCTGTAGTCCTGCAGTTTATTGATAACAGCTTCCAGGAACTGACATTTTTCTGGGTGCCTGGCTTCCACTTCAGCGCCCACCTGAACAATAGAAACAAAACATACATGTAAACAGAAGCTATCAATTGAATCAATTTAATTATACAAGTTAACAACAGTGTTTTCGTCAGAACAGTGCAGAAACTGGTAAAATTAGAAAAAAATGGCAAAATGCTCAAGGAAGTTATCTAAATGGAAAATGCACTCATATACAATTTGCTTATTGTAATGCAGTGTCATAAAATTCTTGTCATATCTTATAGCATAATGTTTCACAACTTTGCTAGTTAAAGTTAAAACTGTAGTTGAAAAAGTAAAGCAACACTGAACATTTTCTTTCATCACTGAATTCCTAAAACCTGAAAAGCTAAGTGAAAAACAAGTAATTTCAAATATTAACATACAGAAATTGCAATGTTAAAGGTTCTCTGCTTCTTTCAAATCCTTAAAAGTGAAATTATTCTGCGTTTTTAAGGTTAATGTTTCTAGGGGCATTTGTCTTAATTCTTCAATTGGATGGATTCTAATTATTTTATGTGTTATTACGTCCATTAAAAACTTAATTTAAATTCTTCATTTACTTTAGTTTTACATTTTTTATGTATTTTTATTTTGCAGCTCAAAAATGAATACTTGATCTTGAGACTTGAATACTTGATTATTTTACAAGAAAATTATTTTCATGTATACATAATAATTTGTTTAGGAAACAAACTTACTCCGTCTGAAACACATGAATTTTACAAATACTTTATACGAATTTTATTTCAAACCAATCAACAGTGTAAAAAAATTATCAGAGTAATTTTTGGTTACTCTTCCCATTAATGAATATTCTGTCAGTTAAAATGTGTATTTCATAGTACATTGAAATAATGTTAACAAAATAAAAGTACAGGTAACCCCCGTATAACACAGGAGTTATGTTCCAAAAAATTGCGGTGTTATGCGAATCCGTGTTATACGAAACAAAGAACTAGTACGAAAAGGGGGGTTAGGTTCCAAAAATTAAAAAACATGCTATTATATTTTCATAATTAAGATAAATATCTTAATTAAAATTTTCTTAAGTAATATATATTAATATGAATTAAACAATGTTTTCTTCGTCATCACTAAGCACTATTAACTGAGGGTGTTTTCTTTTAGGTATAAGATATCCTCATCCTCTGAGTGACAGCCATGAGATCAATGATACCAATTATTTTTTAAGTCCTTTATTTCTCAATTCCGTTTTCTCCCTCGCTCCAGTGACGCTCATTAACTATGCTAAGAATCTTCCAGAAAAGTTACGTCATGCCATGTCATGTGTGTCCGTCTAACAAATTACAGATGAGCTAGTTTAAAAACAGAAAATCAGGAAGTCCAGCTCCCTTGATTTGCAACCCCCTGAAAATCTGATAAAAAGCGTGGAGAGTAAGAACACGCTTTTTTTTCGCCTCAGTCCAACGACTTTCCAGTTTTGTGAGAAAGAAACGCGCTAAGCATTCTTGCCATTTTTTCTTTTTGATGACAGGGATCCTCGAGAGACGCCATATCTCTTCTAAGCTAAGTTACTTTTTATTTAATTTATCTTGAGATAATATCAGTGCATGTAGTTCTTAGGATATTCCCATGCTACACCGTTTAAGTTAAACTTTCATAATGCAGTCCTTTTCGCATCGTTGTTCCAATCATTCCATAAAAGCACCGTGTTATACGAGGATGTTCCCAATTCTCGGACCGTGTTAGAGTGAATCCGTGCTATAAAAGCACCGTGTTATACGGGGATGTTCCCAATTCTCGAACAGTGTTAGAGTGATTCCGTGCTATAGAAGTGCCGTGTTATACTGGGGTAACCTGTACTTAACTTTTAAATCAAGGTAGAAAATTCAAAATTTTCTTTAGCAATTAAAATAATTATAAAAAATTCAAGTGTTATTTCCACAGTAAAAAAAAAAATAGAATATTTTACCAGTGGAAGAAACTAGCTAAATTCTATTTTTGCTGGGTCAATTTCTACAGGTTTTCCCCACCTTCAGCAAAACTTTGCCAACCTAGGTTGTCAATATAGGATTTAATGCTTTTAGTACAGAAACGTGCATGGTAATTTTTGCCCAGACACTAAACCCAATCTATGCAAAACAATAACTAAATTTAGTTTTTATTACACTTTTAGAATTTTTATATTTTCTAAAAAATTAATGCTACTGATTCAAAAACAACTTAATCTAGTATTATTTTACATTTGAGAAAATCACTTAAGGGATTGCGACGCTATATTGAAAAATAGAATTACAATGGAAGTTCAGACATTTAGTTTAGATGTTTAGAGAGGCTACAAATTATAATTATACTTTAAGTATAGTACAGAACATTCTAGAAAATGCATTCAGCAGAAAACTAAATTGCAGATTTGTCTCTGCCATAGTGCCGACGATATACATACACCATGTGCATGAGTATATAAATTATAACTGGCTAAACTACGAACCAAATCTCCAATTAACCATGATAAAATTATTTAATAATGAATAGCTCATATGGAAATAAATATAATAATCAATAAATAAATAAGATTTATTTTATTACTCGAGCAACAGAATGAATTTTTTCCCCATTATCATGTTACCTCAGTAGAAAAGCAACTCACCCTCAAAGACCCTTTTATTTGGTCATCTGTCACCATGAACGTTCCCAAGTTGTTCTTGAAGTTGACCTGAAAGAAGACACCAGGGAGTTTTTATCATTTCATTAACAAAGAGCTAAATAAACACAAGGTACAAGCCAAATAATATAGGGCATGACAGGAAAGTCAATGTTTGAAAACAGTTTATATAAAAGTACCAACTTTACTGTTTTGATATAAATGCTTTTGTTATTTTACTGAGAATTTTTGAAACAATTTTATAACAAACTGTTGTACAAACTAGTTAAACAAAAACTGTCAATTATATGATCAATACCGGCCAACCTCCAAAGGAAATCTGAAAGAATTTTATGATACAAAATTCAATGAAAACAATTTCAAAAACAGGGCTACTTATCTTAAAGTACATTTCAATTAGGACTATTTCATTTTTAAGTACATTTAATTTTTCATTCCTCAAACATATGGATAAACCAAATTAATTCTTTAGCTGCCTCAGTGTTACATATTCCACCTCCATAGTAGATAATGTTACACATTTATGTTTAAAAGTTTTCCCAAAAAAAGGGCACAGAATCTATAAACAACATAATTCTACCCATTGATATTTGATCATCTCTATTAGAAGCGAAATCTGAATCAATATAACAAGAAATGTTAAAATTTGAAATTTTAGAAATATCTAATTTATAATGCATTGTATTTTGAACATATCCAAGTAATCTTAACAGACAATTCCAATGCTTATAACCTGGGTTTTCCTGAAACTGAGACAATACATTTACAGAAAAACTTATATTAGGTCTTGTACGACCAGTAATATAGGAAAGACATCCAATATTTCTATAAGGTAAAACAAATATTTCTGAGAGTTCCTGTTCAGTACTTGGACAGTCCAATTTAGACATAACCACGCCCTTTGCAATGGGGAGTGAGGAAAAGAATTTATACTCTTTATATAAATCACAAACTTTGTTTATATAACTATGCTGATGTATATAAAGCTTCCCATTTAGTTCCTCAAATTCAATTCCTAAGTCTTTTAGTTTTACCCAAATTTTTTAAATCAAACTTTACTTTCAGTTTATCTATTACACCATTGATTACTTCATTAGATTTCCTGAATTTTATATTGTCTACATACAATAATACATCTTCATTTTTAAATACATAAACACAATGACCTATTCCAATTTCTTAAAATTTAGTTCTTCCAAAACATTATGAATTTCAAAAACCATTCCCTACCACTTTGGTGTAATCCATAAATTGCCTCATTTAATAAACACATGATCTGGCAAATTTAAATCCACAAAACCTTGTGGTTGGTACATAAAAATCTTATTGTTTAAATTAGCATATAAATAAGCACATTTTATGTCCAGCTGGCGATGAAACCAGCCTAGCAAACAAACAAGAATGTGACAACAGGACTGAAAACTTCATAAGATTCCCCATTAACCCTGTGCAACTAGCCTTGACTTAAATCTTACTATTTTATCATTTTCATCCTTTTTGATGGTATAAACCCATCTGTTACCTAAGACATTTGCTCTTTCAGGTTTGGGGACGAACTTCCATATTCCTCTGCTAGACATCAGGGCCATTTCTTCTACCATGGCTTTTTGCCATTCGGTTTTCTAGGGTGATTTCAAAACCTCTTTAAAGTTATGAGGGATTTCAACACTAACAAAACAAGCCTCAGGTTGACAGTTACAATCTGGTTAGGGATTGGACCTGAATAATGATTTTTACCACTAAAATTTAAAAAATCTCTATCATACTATATATTGTTAGCCCTACAATAATTTTCAGCGTCATTATACGATCTTAGCCTGGTTATAGAACCTTCAAATCCATAATAAATGTTGTATCTCGATTCTCCTTCTCTCAAAGAAGCAGTCCTTATCCACCTTAAATCCTTCGGGTCTTTTAAGTGGGACTCATCTGATGCATCCTTTAGAGGCTCTTCAGAAGTGGCACCGAATATACCAAGATTTGCCATTGCACCAAATATACGAATATACCATTTGATTCGAATACCCAAGGTTCGAATCAAAAGATTCATTTTGGGGTTTTGTTATCTCCGGCTCCAAATCGGATTCAGATTCCTCAACAATTAGGAAAGTATTGACTTTCGGTAGGACTTCAATTTCTATTATTTCCCTCAGAAAAAGTAACATTTATAGTCTCTATGACTTTATTGTCCTCAGGAATGATATTTCTATAACCCCTGGTTTGCATGGCATACCCAGAGACGGCCCTAGAACATTTTCTAGGTGGTGTGAAATCTCCTAGTTGTGCCCCCTCCCATAAATTTCAGAGCACCTTCTATGCCAGGGGTGTCAAACTGGCGGTCCGTGGGCCGCATGTGGCCCCCGAGGTAATTTTTTGTGGCCCAACTATTTTCGTCCATGAAATTAAATAAAACGGCCTACAGATCAAGATTAACTGATAAACATGCATCTGCCATAATGAAGATTGACTGTTCTCAGTCTTTGAATCCAGATATTGGAAAACTCTAGTAGGAGGAAAGCGCTGGCAAATTTCCAGTAAAAAAAATTAATTTTAGTTTTATAAGTAAATCAAATAAACATTTAAATAAAAGCAATTAAATAGCAATATTATAAATTATTGCCCTAAATTCACTTAATTACATAACGTGTTTTAATTATCCTATCCATATTCCTGAATCCTTACTTCAAAATATAATTTTAACAAAATTTGTAATTGTGATGTGGCCAGCGCGAGTCTTACCAGTTTCATTAAATGGCAAGTGTTTTAATTGAATTTGACACCCCTGTTCTATGCAATCGGTTACCCGATTAATTAACCAACATATAAGCTACATTTTGTTTATTAGTAGGAATTAAAAGTGTTTTGGTTAAAAAAAAACCTTTATTCGATAAGTAGATTTTTTATTAACCAACAGATCTCAATTACATAAAAAAAATTCAACATACTATATGGGCACCTTTCTCGATTTAGCAGGCAGCAGTTCTGATGCCAAAGCTCTAACTCATGATTAGTGGTCACAATTTCGTTGTGGGCGAGTTTCCTCACTGCCCACAACGAAAACAGAGTTATGGTTAGGGTAACCTGGTTTACAATATAAATCGTTTTTTCAACCCAATTTGCACAAAATAACAGTTCATTATCTTTATTAAAAACCTTAATTTTCCCCTTACTTCCAATAAAAGTTGCTTCCCGTTTTTCAAAAGCTGCTCCTGATTAGTAGGTTCCTTCTCATATTTGGTGAATACATGACATCTTTAAGATCAATTAATCTTTCCTGCCCATTGCTTTTAAAACAAATCCTTACTGTTCCAATTCTTTAGGCGTAGCAGATTCACCAGGCTTTAAATCCTTTGTAGGTGCTGTAACGAGGCGGTAGCAGCCCATCCATCAGCACTGCCTTGATGTCGTCAATCCAAAAAATAATAATTTGCCACATTCAACTTTTCTATTCGTGTCGAATCCTCCATAGTTAATAGCTGGCGAATTCGGGTTCATAAGAAGCAGGAACTATTTGATGTGGGCCCCCACCACAGGCAACCTCTCAAATGGCAGGAGAAAAACTTTTCTGTCGGTTGGGCAGTAATTTTCACACAGGCTGACTACATACAATCTGAACCTCATGGGCCCATCACCAATTGTTAACTTAACAATTTAGTGTTAACTTAACGAGTTAATAATTTAGCTAACTAAGGTCGTAGTGGAAATGCATGGTTTTAGAAGTTAAAAACGAACACAGCACAGTGAGACTTTTTATTCGAATGAGAAAATTTATTCGAATAAAATATATATAAAAAGCAGCATCAAAATCATACATAAAACATTGTATGGAAATTAGAAACGGAGCCAACACAGTTCACAAACAAAAGAACGTGACCAATACTTTGAAGAAATAGAACTTAAGATATAAATGAACTCTGCTTATATGTCACTCTGACCAATCCTAATATAGGGCGTTTCACATCCAAAACTGGCCCGATTTATATATTGACCGAAAGATCCAATCCAGAGTAAATAGTTACGCATGCGTAGCTACCCACTCTGATCTGATGGATCAAGAGTGACATAATCTAAAGTGATCTCAGATTGTTTACAGTCAAGAGAACAGGAGAATATCTAAGTTTTGAACATGGGTTGAATTTTTAAAACAAAGAAATTCTCAAGAAATAATCATGCACTTAAAGATCTAACAATTATTCAGTGATAATTCATAATTTGATCCCATTGAGTCTAAAGATGTACTTTGATATTACAAGCTCTATAAAACCTCAAAAGAAAAGGTTGGTTGGTTGTTTTCAAGTTTTATGGCAGTTTTATGTTTGGCTAAGCTGCACCAAACACAAGACTGACAACACAATGAGGGAGGAAGAAAAAGCGAAGAGTAGATGAGGGTAAAAATGAAAGGTAGGAAAGATCACTTCGTACCTTGGGTTTGTGATGCCTGAACACACCTAAAGATATGCCCCTTAGGGTCTAACAGAAAAGGAAACAAAATTCCAATACAACCTTAGTTCAGGTTCTCCAAAAAACTGTGAAGCAAAAGTAGAAAAAAAACGTTTGGCCTAGAGGCATGAGTTGTATTAAATCACAAGTGTAAAGCAGTATGCCTCATTGAAGCGATCAAAATGTTTACATTAACCAAAAATTTTTGATACCATTGCAGTGCAGGTCAAATTCATAAAAACATTTTCCCTTTCATAACACAGAAAGATAAATTAGTGGGTGACATGGATTTGCATTATCAGTTAAAAAGAAAAGGGGTATACTTAATTTTCATTGACATTTGGTGAATTTTCAAACAAAATCGCCAAAATTTTGAAATTAGAAGCTTAAATTATTTTACTTAAAAAGATATTCCTGGTCACCAAATCTGCTTCTAACTAACCATATGTGCACAAGAGGAAAACGACATACCTTACACTTGACGACCCTGTTGGCCTTCTTGATCTTGGCTTCGCAAAAGGCTCCTTTGTACTTGGCACTGACATCTGTGCCGATGGTGAGATAGGGGGGCTCATCCGTTGCCTTCAAAAACAAACATCATTAATTTACAAGCAAAACAAAATCTAAATCTTTTAATCATTTATAGGGTGGTCTGAATCAAGCATAGACTAATACTACATGATTCCTTGTCGAAAACAAATATGAAAAAGTTGCCATTTTTCCATTGGATACCGCATTGTGGAGATATGCACAACTGATAATTTAAGGATGGTAACAGAGTTTTGTGAAGCACGACCCTGGTTGAGCTTCTCTTCATCGCAATTTGGCTCATGACCTGGGTGGCACTTTTCCAATGGTTCAACTAGTTATCTTCCCTTTAAGGAAGAATAAGTTGTGGTTTGTGTCACCCACCTAAGAAAGTAGTAGGTTGGCAATGTAAATCACGGCTGAGTAGAGTGCACCGTAGTTTGGTGAATAATAACTCTGATTATAGAATCAAATATTTATTGCATTAATTTACAATGATACTATATTGTACATATTGCGTTTTATGAGTATCTACAATTCGCATTAACGCGCGAGAGTCAATATCTTTTCTCGGGTCCAGTCTCAATTTTTATGTGTGAGAAACAGATACAGTTATGGTTATATCTCCCAGCAGTTGTGGATATAGTTAGTCGGTCAATAGGGATCGCTGCATACTCCCCCGCCAGTATCAGGGTTCTGATACGAAACGTGCTGGGAAAGTTACACGGCATCTGGACCGAGTTCGTCACTCTAGAGGCTTAGATGAGTTCTGGAACCATCTCATCTCTTCTATGATGAGTTTTAGGAAGATCATCAGGAGATACACTGAATGCAGGCTTTAGCCTATCAATTGAAATTGTTTGTTCTTTACCTCGCACCATCAAGTTGTAATGTTTGTCCCGCCTTTTCAGAACCTTGTATGGTCCATCATAAGGAGGTTGTAGTGGTTTCCAGACAGAGTCGCAACGAACGAAGACTTTTTGAGTTCTCGATCAGCCCGTTGCTCTGTGGGTGGAAACTAGTAGTGCAGCAACGTTCAATGCCAAGTAGTTTCATTAAAACGCAGAACAGGAAAGACTCAAACTGTGTTCCTGTCTGTAGTGATGTAGGTTGGCATACCGAAACGTGCAATCCAGCCAGAGAGAAGGATAGATGCGACAGTGGAAGCTGAAATGTCGGGAATGGGAAAAACCTCCGGCCAACGCATATAATGATCGATACACGTGAGGCAATAGTTGAAACCATTCGAAGGTGGCAAAGGTCCTACGATGTCGATGTGTACATGATCGAAATGTTGTGCAGGCACAGGGATCGTACTGACCACACTGCGTGTATGTTTGTTGATTTTAGAACGTTGACAGGAAAGACATTCACGTGTCCACTGTGCAGTCCTTGTTGAGTGAAGGCCACACGTGTCTGGTACGGAGAAGTCTAGACGTCGAGCAAATTCCAGGGTGAGACATATTATGTACTGTGTCGAAAATAGCTCATCAATGAGAAACTGGAATGTAGGGACGAATTATTTCATTGCTGGTGTCGCAGTGGTTTTTTGGATGATCCAGGAAAAACAACTGCTTTCAATGTTAAAGTGCCTTTTGTCAGCAATGGTTGCAGTTCAGGATCACTGTCTTGAGAAACTGCTATTTCTTCATAATCAACCGGATTAGGAGTGCGAATTGTTTCCACGCATGAAAGCAGATCAGCTGATAAATTTTCTGAACCCTTAATATGGCGAATGTCGGTGCTAAATTGACTTATAAAGTCAAGGTGCTGATGCTGCCGCGGTGTACCTTTATCCCATTTCTGGCGGAAAGTATAAATCAAAGGTTTATGATCTGTATAGATGGCAAAAGAGCGTGCCTTGAGCATATGCTTAAAATGTTTGATTCATAGATACATCGCTAACAACTCTCTATCATACGTGCTGTAACGGATTTTTCTCAGCGTGTTTTTTTTTTAGAAAAAACCAAGAGGTTGCAAGGCATTGTCAAAGAGTTGGTGTAACGCACCACCAAGGGCGAAGTCTGAGGTGTCTACGTGCAATACGAGTTCCGCCATGGGAGAAAGATGAGCAAGGAGGACTGCTTGTCGAAGTTGTGATTTACATTTCTCAAAAGCCTCAAGGGAAACTGTGTCCCATTCAATTCGTTTAGTTCGCGATTGGCGACCTTTTAAAAAATTATTTAAAGGTTTTTGAGTTGCTGCTGCGTGCTGTATATGTATACGATAAAAATTTATTATCCCTAAAAAATGTTTTTAATTGTGCTTGGTTTTTGAAAACGTTCGATTACTTCGATTTGATCAGGAAGTGGTGTTATTCCGTTTGAATTTACAAGATGTCCTAAGAAAGAAATTTCTTTTACCCCAGAAGTGCATTTGGCGACATTAAGCATAAACCATATTGTTGGAGCTTTCGTAAGACATGCGAAAGGTGTTGGACGTGCTCCTGTTCTGTATAGCCAA
The DNA here is from genome assembly GCA_933210815.1 of Meta bourneti. Taxonomy (NCBI): domain Eukaryota; kingdom Metazoa; phylum Arthropoda; class Arachnida; order Araneae; family Tetragnathidae; genus Meta; species Meta bourneti. The sequence goes on from OW119928.1 coordinate 53,082,211, forward strand.
ATATCAAAATGTCATCAAGGTATATGTAAACGTATGAGAGATCTCTAAATATTTCATCCATAAAGTGTTGGAACGTTTGTGCGCCGTTACAGAGGCTGAAGTTCAAAAATGGAAATTCGAATAACCCAAAAAACAAGTAGTAATTGCTGTTTTAGGAATGTCCTCTTCGTGTTTGGGAATATGGTAATATGCGTGCACTATGTCTAATTTTGAAAAAAATTATTTGCCAAATAGTGCATGTGAAAAATCGTGCAAATATGGTACTGGATACCTGTCCAGTACCGTCCTGCCATTCAAATATCTATGGTCGCCTACTGGTCTTATTGTCGAATTTTTTACTACCACATGTAATGGAGAAGACCATGGGTTTTTGGAAGGGTGGCAAATACCTTTTTCGCACACATTTGTAAATTTGCATTAAACTGCATCGAATATCTTCGGATGCAGCCGTCGGGGTTTGCAATGAACGGGAGGACCGGTTGTTTGAATATGAACAGGATGATGATATAGGGATCGCTGCAACAGGATAGTTGTACATTTGTGCGATTTGATAAGCAGTGCTACCTTGTGGACAGACACCATAGAAATCTGGATCAGACAGATCAGATTGTGCGACCCAAGTCACATGTTTCAAAACGCCTCATGTATCACCCACCTAATGCACATATTCGGTTTTGCATGATGCTTTATTTTTGTTTCGATTGACTCTTAGGTACCTGCAACACCAGGCATGCCAGAAGGATTGTTTGTTGGATGTTTTGAGTACTGAATGATTGAAAGTAATGTCAGAAACATGCATAGTGAATATCTCCGTCATGTCCAATTGAAAAAAAATTACACTTTTTTGGGCTGGTTTTCGACAAGGAAATGCACGGTAACGATTATAGTGTGATCAATACTGACCATACTTTACAGTCGGACCTCATTAAGAAAAATTTTACAGGACAGTCATTATGCATTTGTTAAAGCATTGTTCTTGTTATCAGCATTATTGTTCATGCACTTTTTGGAAAACTTATTTTTTATTTAAAATTAACGTGCTTGGATGAAACAAAACTACCACAGTATTTTACCCATGTCCTCAAATCTTTTTTGTATAGAAGAAAACTTGGAAAGAGGATTTTAGAGAATAGGAATTTTCTTTAAAGATGGAAACTAACATTATTCAATTACTAGCAGACTAGAAATATCCTCGATCTAGTCTGTACTAGATATAGTTTTAAATTCAAATTGTTAATTTGCCTTAACAATGTTGAAAGTCTAATGATAGAATAGAATAACACATAAACAAGAATTTAAAAACTTGACTCAGATGTTTTGATATGTTCGGATTTCAAGTATTCAAGCAAAACATTTTATATACTTTATACTTAAGACAAATCAATTTTTTCAAATTTCATTACTTTCTAGTTTCCAAAGTCAAACTTAGAACTTTTTTAACTTTGTCATACACATTAATGCATACTTAAAGTAATTAAAAATGCAAAATTATGAGGAAATTGTTGACCTAGAATTGTCAGAAAAATGCTTTTGCAATTTCAGTAAAGGTGAGATCTTTTCAAGGTTAAAATTGTCAGAGAAACAGGAAAACAAACAGATAGAAGGTTTCTGGAATAGTTTCATTAATACTTTTGATTGAACTTTTGATTTTACAAGATTCTCCTAGTCCCAAAGGGTTTATTGACTAAAATATTAATTTAATTAAGTTTTACGATTGGACACTTTTACTGAATTTTCTCCACAAGATTGAAGGGTTTGCTGCTTCCAACTTTTTATTCATTCTTTTTGTAGTACAGCCATTTCTTAATTTGAAAGTTACTTCTTTCAATTTAAAAATATGCAAATTCAATATTATCTTATTAAAATTAATGACAAAATCATAAATAAAAAATAAAATGAAAAATAATATAAAATACATGCAAAATATAAAATAAAATAGTGTAAGTGCCATCTTGAAACAAATTCAAAATTTATATATTTAACCAAATACAATTTATTAAAAGCATAAATATAGAAAAAAAACTTATTTATACATTATTCAGAAAAATGCACCATGCTAACTAAACACGAATAAGATTTGGGGAAATAAAATTGGAAAGCCACAAATACTCTTTATGAGATGAAGCACTAGAGTCCAACTAAAGCCACAGAATGGGAAAAGTTAAAAGAATACAGAATAAAATTACAGACATTCACAAAAGGTTAAAAGAATTCTCAATTTTTCCTTTTAAATAAGCAGCTAAAGGAAAAGCTTGGTGTCTTGGACACATTTCAAAACAAAAGCGTCCTTTTTGTCTACCACGAAAACTGCCCCTGACAAAGTATGGGTGATGGTAGTCAGATCTCGTTCATTTCCAGTAGGGGTGACAGGCATGTGTCTTAATTTTGCTTTGTTACTGGCAGAAAGAAGTTAATTGCTGGTATAGATCCAAGCAGCAAGTAAAAATCAATGGGGTTTTCAATTTGTCATTTAGTGTCAACATGACAAATGCATTTCCTTGCCTACTACCCATGGAAAATAGGATATCTATTTTTATGGCAACAGACTTAGTGATGAAGACAGTTCTCGTGGTAGGCAGACAGTACTTTGTAAAACTAAACTTGATGTTCGGTTTCTGACCAACTGACTGAATTTCATCCAATGTTATTTCTCAGACCACGACTGCATTCCAACTGAACTACAAGAAACAACTTGACCCAAGATCAGAAGAAACCTAATCCTACCTAACAGTAACACAGATATGTTTTGCTTTACCTTCTATTATACATTGTGTCCATAATTTATTCACCTCATTAAGAAACTCAATACGTTAAAATTAATAGATACCCAGCTAATCTGAGATATCTAGCTAAACTAATAGACAAACTTTTGCATTGTTAGCAAAGTTTGTAACACTACTTTCACCAGCATGATATGGTCCAGCTCTGAAGTGTTGCATTTGTCAGATGGTTTTGAACAAGTCTATTCTTTAAATTAGGGGGCAGATTAAACATGCACACAATGCATTCCAGAAATTGGTGTCTATAGCATGTTTCTGTTTAAAGCATGGGAAAATGTTAAATAATTTTAGGATAGTTATGATGCCTGGAAATATTCTACATAAAGAATATTGTGTTGTTACAATGTGATTTCTTCTCATCTCGATTTACTTAAAAAATATGTGTAAAATAAAACAGTCTTTACTTTCAATGGAACACCCAAAATTCAGATTTCATCTTTGTAACTAAAGTCGGAATTTTGAGTGTTCCGTTAAAAGTCAATACTGCTTTCCTACTTTGCACACATTTGTAAAACATAAGAAACAAGCAAAACAACCATACTTTAGCCTCTCACATGCACATAAATATAAAAATGACCAATTTACAGGAGTTAGTCAAGACCTACTGTTTTTGCATATCCATACAAACTGCTGAAAGAGACAATGTTTCTCTTTCAACTCTGGGACAACAATTATTTTGAATATTTTCTTTTCTTATTTAAATAAAAATATATTACCTCATTATCAGCTTAAGTCATCTTCATGTTAGACTGGTATCCCAGACATTCTCTGCCTTCCCAACATCAATGAAAAATGTAGTATTGGACTTACCCTTTGTTACCATTAACCTAATATACCTGTTTCTGACCTGATTACAATAAACTGATTCTTTTGTGCTGAAGCTTCATTAGAGGAAGGAAGTGTATTGTGAAGCAAATCGTCCCCAAATAGATAATCAAATAAAATTAAGGATTCCTGCACTCTTCAAGCAAAAGAAAAATTAGAGTTTTCAAGACTATTTTTCATTTTTGAGGCTACATTTAACATAAATAGCAAGAGATTAACTCACAGGTACACAGACAAAGAAACTTTCAACTAGAGTTGGGTGTTATATATCAAGTTTTAAAAAACGCATTTTTAGCTGACCCTTGATTTTTGGGCCTTCAACAAGGAACATCGATCTTGGTGTTTGGATGCATGTGGAATATAAGTGTGTGTTCTTGTAAAAAACTAAGGCTTTTATATATACTTTTAGAGACTTATTAATTTTAAGGCTTTTTAAGGACCCTTAAAAACTAAAATTCCATGCAATGTAATAATAATTAATAAAACGTAAGGTAAGGTTCTTTATCCAGTGTCAAGTTTTGTTATACGAGACTGATTAGAAAGGGATCTAAACACTTCCTCTCATCACTGAAGTCTCACAACACTGAAAACACTGTATTCCAGATATCTCCTTTGGAATGGGGAAATATTCTGAAGGACATAATTGGGATTTTAGTGTTTCTGTAGAAGACAAGAAAGTAATCCTGCCTCCACAGCTGCTTCTGTACTTGTAGAAAGAATATTTTCAACATAACTTAGATTTTATAAGAAACAAGTTAGGTAGTAAATAGGTCAGAAAATTAAAATGTATTTAATTTGTATTGTGATTTAAAAAAATTTAATTAAATTTTATCACCCCTTATTAAAATGTTTATTTTTTTAATTTAGAATTTTTCGTATTATGGATTCGTATTCTGAAATAGAATTTAAATTTAAGAATAAAAGCAACAAGGTGCCCAAGGATATAATTTTTATTGTTATTAATCTTTCAAAAATTTGCCCTACCATATTTCCTAAGTGCTAAAATCTAGTACTGTTTAACATAAATCAAATACTATCTACAAACTACATTGACTTGAATGTCTTGTGTCTAACAAAAGTAAACATATAGGGGCAACAAATTAATTAAAATAAAATTCAGATTATAATTTTAAAAATCAGCTTTAGATCAAATAAATCCAATTTTTTTTAATTAAAAAATCATGATTTTTTACACCCTGCTGTCAATTAATTATGTACTACCAAGTAAGATAGACTAATGACTAATTGACTAAACAGAAGCCATCTCTCTTCAATCATTGTTTTAATACAAGAATCCTCCTGCTAAAGACATTGTAAGAGAAGCTAATTTAAGACTTTTGTTACAGACCAAGTATTTTTGCTTTCGAGAATCTCAATGAGGTGAATAAGTTATGAACAAATGTTGTTCTGCCTCATGACTGGAAGGCACAGAACAGCCATTGGATGCACTTCTTGAAATGAAGTGACTGATGGGTTAGCTTACATTGCAGGCTACACATGACTTGTTCAACAAAACAGATGCATTCTTTTCCTGTTGACCTGTGCAGCTTCTTTTTAGCAAACCTCCTTTTTGAGTCTTGAGTTCGCTGGACTTACAATTTGGATTTTTCGAATGCAAATTGCAAATGTTTTCAGACATACATAATTCCTAGATGTAAAGAATTTTAAAGGTTATATTTGGTCTTTAAAAATAAGGTACAAAACTAAATAATTCAGATGAAATTGAAATGTAATTTAGGGCCATGACTTTGATGACATTTGCAATTTTAGGGCCTTATTACCTTTTTTCAGATTTGGGTACTTTTTACATATTGGGGCTTTTTCGTCTTGGGTAGCAGTTTTATATCTGGCTTGCTGGTTTTGGGGTTTTATGGCACAAGGGCCATATTTGGCCATGCTGTGCCAGACACAGGACATATACAATATCAAGTAATAGACACACACAGTGAAAGTTTTACTGACACAAAAGAGAGAAATACACTCAGGGAGGAAGGCACCTGACAGGAATTGAACCTGCGCCGTCTACAACTCGAAGGTTGATAGCACAGTGAGCATAGCCACTGAGTCACGATGGCCCCTTTTTACATCTATCATTATGAAATAAAGTAAATAATTTTAAATTGAATAATGCTTTTGAAACTGCATTACTTAAAACCAGGACAGGCATTCTATAAAAGCTGGCTTCTAACTCTTAACAATTAGAGCCTTTTTAAGGCTACATTTATTATAGATCAACATGAACACAAAAAAACATTGAAATAAAATATCCAGTTCCTAGCAAACCTAGTTTTAAGAAAACCAATTCCCAGCAATCATCAGTTACTACTCTTGATCATTTTCTGGCCCTTTCAGTCTAATCACAACTGTATTTCGGCATATTGCCACAATTTTGTAGAAACAGGAATAGAAATACTTGCTTCTACCAGAAGACTATTTTTCCAGACCTATTGTAAGTAATTTACTCACTTCATATGCAAATCTTTTCTTAAACCAATCAAAATCAATGACATTTATCTTGGTTTTTAAATGCAGGAAAAATAAAATAGACAATTTTAAAATAATAGTAAAAATTTAGGTTCCGAGTAAAAACCTTCTCAAAGTAGCTCATTTTAACAACTCCACAGGATTAATATATTTTTTAGAACAGTAAATTCTAGGAGTTTACACAAATAAACTGCATTTGTTGCAACAAAACTATCAAAATAGCATACAAGTAGCCTTCAAGCTTCATTTTAGTTTCAGATAATTTTACAGCTAAAAATTCCCATTGTGATGCCATCTAATATATACTGAACTACTTCCCTTTTCTGTATAAATTTGTATTTTTATAGATTTCAAAATCATCTTTGAAATTTAAATCCAAAATCATTTTCTAGTATAATTTTTTCAAATAGAACAAGACATAGGAAATTTTTTTTACATATTTCCAAACCAAAATGTAAGACAAAAATTAGCAGACTGCTGTGTTGGATGAGTATTCTTCCTCCAGTTGTAATCGTAAGATCAGGTTGTAGAATGATCTTAAAATCATGTAAATTTGTAAATAAAAGGGATAATTAAAAAGAACATTTTTAAGAGAAGATTGTTTTTTTTAGAATTTTGTGAAATATTGATATACAAAACAGAAAGGCTTCTTTAAATTTCAAGGGTAGGTCATCAACGTCCGGGCCCTATTCAGAACATTAAATAAAGACGTGGGCCAATGTTCCCCGGAATCCGGGATTTGTTTTGGCCCATGTAATTTAGAATTCAGATTAAAATCAAACAAATTAATGACATTTCATTCCATTACATAATACATATGCCAAAAAACAATATGCAAAAGAAAATACAAAATTCAATCAGATAGTAAAATCTACTGGAGCAAAGTTACCTTGACAATAACATTGTCTTCCAACATCACAAATAATGTTACAAGGAAAAATACATGATCATCCAAAGGCAACAGATGGAAAAATGAACTAATATGCCATTCATCTAAAATACTTACATGTCTTTGTACAAATAAAAAGCATTTGCAGAGTTCCAGCTCAAGAGTCTCAAGGCTAATAAGAGTAGGAGAAATCTCAATATTTTAATGACATTAAGATTTATGAACATTCTTTGATAATGTTGAGCTCAAAACATTTTGTTAAGCTTCAGGCTACAATAATGCAATACAGGCTCAAAACGCTCCATTACATAAAGCTTGTTACAATATGGCTTATAGGCTATGATAATTAATACATTCGCATAGCGATAGTATGTTATGTTTTAAGCTATGATTATTTGAGCTTGAAAGGATTACATATATTTCAGCTCACAACACAAATTCAAAGGATTTCATGTTGCGCGTTTCAGGTTATAATACAACTTCAACTACAATATACAAGCCCAAAAGGACTTGTATACTATACTTTCTAGTGCTATTCAACCTGTGGTACATGTATCCCAGTGGGAACCTGAAGTCATTCCAAACCCTGAAGTCATTCCAATGAGTACAGGTAATATTTAATTTATTTAATATTTCTTGCTTTTATTTATAATTTGGCTTTTAGGAAAAAATATTTTCGAATATCAGAAAAAAATGTTTTAGATGGAAAAACGGACAGAAATAAGATATTAATGGTAAAAACAGACTGTAAAGCTCCTATATGAGCAAGCTAATGCATTAACAACAATCAAAATTAAGGAGGACTTCATCCTTGCACTCATTAACATTCTACGAATTTAATTTCTAGCTTTGAAAAAATCTTAGCCATCCCATTAAATGGATATTTTGTAAAATTAATATTGTTCCACATATTTCACATTGCTTTTTCCCAATTTATGTATACTTATATTAAACAAATTTGGCAATCCATTTTTATATACTTTTAGTATTAAATAATTCCATTATTGAAAATTGCAAAAAAAGAAATTGTAAAAAAATATTGGGGGTACAAAATTAAGAAAATTTCTTCTGTGGTATATGCAAACAGTAAAGGTTGAATAGCACTGCATTAGACTATGATAACATAATACAAGCTCAGAAGGATTTCATGTTTTAGGCTATATTGTAAGCTCAAAAGAATTTCAGTTAATTTATAACATTACTTAGACTATGATGTTAAAAAAGTTCAAAAGGATTTCATCTTGTTTTGTTATAATGTGGCTTGTGCATAATGGCATAATTCAATTTTAACAGTATTTCTAGTTACATTTTAGACTTTTACAATGTAGTACAAGTTCAGAGGCTTCATGTTATATTATAACTTTGGTTATGAAATAATACAATTTCAAAAGGGTTTCATGATGTATTAGACAATATTGAAAGCAAGAACATAAGACTATTATGACATGTTTGTCAATATATTGCAGTACAAAAATATTTTACATTTTATGCTAATATGAAAGCTTATATATTACAAAGATGCAAACTTTTAAAAGGGTCAAATTTGATTATTTATTTGAAAAATTTCACATTTCATTAGCTTTTCAGAGAATACCAATTAAAACACTTGCATGCATATGCTTCCTCTTATGCTATGCAATTAGAAAGAAAAATGTTCCAATTACAAAACCTTGCATACTGTATAACAAGATAGAAAAGTGTCTAATTTATTTAGTGGCCTTCTAGGAATGTTACATCAAGGTTATGTTTTAACATATTCTTGTACACAAGGTTAGATTATTCTGAAAGTAAAGAGCAGTTTCTTGGAAAGGATCAAAATGAAATTACATATTACTGTATGGAAATGCAGTGTTGCTCATAAAATTGCCAAAGAAAACAAAATAAGCTACAGAACCAATTCCATGAAATGATATATAATGAAATGGATGTGCAAATTGTATACAGCTAAATTTACATTGGATGACTTTGGAAAAATCATTCGTAACGCTATTTCTGATTTTGTTCTAAGCCTAGTAAAATGGTATTAAACCAGAAATTCACGATGTCTACAATCGGTGCTATTTGAGTAATCCCTACTTTCGTCAAACGAAAGTTGATTCGTTTTAGATTATAACGTTTTCTGACAGAGCACATATGAAATAGCTTTTTATTTAAAAACTGACCAACTTATTCCTGGTTATTATCAGATCATCTGAATTCAAGATACGGTGATGTAAAAATTAAACATTCCAAATGTCAAAATGCAACTATCAATTACCGAACGAAATACAAGTGATGCATCAAGAAACTCTTTTAGTGAATAGGGAAATGAACTAGATGTGTACATCCACAGCTCCTCAAAATTCATTCCGTTGAGTTCGATTTTAGTAGACGGAACTTATGAACTATGAAATGTAACATTGAAATTTTAAAAACAAACGAAATCTGACCCTAGCAACTTCACATGCACAACTTATGACAAATTACACATACATTTACAAAATCAAAGCAACCGATTATAATTCTTTTCATATGACAGCGTTCTTCAACATGACCTTATTATGCCAAACGTAGACTTCCACGATTAAAATAACACAAAAGTACTCACCATTCCAAAGATTGGACGATATTAAGGGATTCACATGTATGAGATTACTGGAGAGTGAAAATTTGTCTTGAAAAACCAAGAAAAACTTGACTCCAAAGCAATATTCATAGCATTTCTTCGTAAACATCCACCATACATCGATACATTATAAGCTGTTGAAGCTACTGGTAGCGAAAAGCAGGGGTGTGTTCAGGGTATTCACATTTGGCAAGTTATCACTTTTGAAACCATCGTATTTGCCACATTTTCCAAGTTATCGCTTTCTTGACAAATCGTTCGGAGCTTCTTTTGGCTTTGGCTTCTTTGCAAAACGCTTTCTCAAACTCATTAGTCATCTTTTTCCCGCCTTTTCAAGAATCGTAAAAACAGGCCACCACAGATTACCTTGGACACCATTTCAACAAAGGCATCATTTTCAAAAATTTTCATTTTTTTGCAGTTGTATAAACACGTTTTTTGAATATTCAAAACCAATTTTACTTTTTTAAAATTCCTTACCGTTTGGAAGGAGGCTCTAAGAAACTGGGAACTCCTCCATTTTTGCAATTAAGAGGAGTACACACACTATAACTCTCCCCTGATTGAGCAAATCAAAAATTACAAAAACCACTTAATCAAAAATGATGTTGATGATAATGTATTTTGTAAATGTACTTTGATTTAACTTTGTGATGTTTAAAAACTTTATTGATTGAAATTTGCAAATTTTTTTATTACAAAGGCTAATTTTCAAGATGACGGGACAAAACACTCAAATCAATTTTATTTTGCAAGAACCATGGTGACATAGATTTTGCCTTGAGTGAGAAAACAGGAGTGTTTCGCTCCTTTCCAAGATTCTATCACTGAAGAAAATGGGAAATTTTAATCTAGTAGCTACATTATATCCAGTGGTGTACATAACCAAAATCTGCATTTTCATCACTTCTCAGATCCATGTCGTCAAAAATATGATCACGGTTTTGCGTAATAAAAATATTTAAGTTTAAAGTTGTGAAAAAATCCACTTTTTCTATTTATTTTTAAGCACAATTTATTACCTTTCTACAGTTTATTACACACGTGTATTAACTTTTCCATTACAATTAATTAAATAACAATAGATCTATTTCAATAATGTGAACTTTTTAATTTGAAAAAATATTCAGTGCTAAATTTGTTGTTGCTAATCTCCACGTCTAGCTCCAGCTAGACCAAATCCACAAGTCCATTCACCCGCACAAAGTCATACACCAAAAGAGATTCAGAAAACAGGTCGTCTCGGGACAACTCCAGGCACTCAAGAATGCGTGCTGAGGAGGCCTGGCGAACAGGATGAATCTTGCGACCACAGTAAAATGTGAGACTCCTCATATGGCCACTGAAAAAGCGGGAGCTGTCTGAATATGTCTGTCGCAATTGAGAGCAAAAGATCTTCCGGGGCGATCTCCACGATACCAAGAGTATACGGGGAACGATCCATGCTTTCTTATCAAGATTTTTCTTATGAAGTAAAGCTCAAGAAACGTCAATGAGTGGGTATCGGACAATGGTTCATCGACACCCGCCTTCGCCAAATCATTGTTTCTCCGGAAGTCCAAGTGTGAAGGGATCCACTGTAGGTGCACCTCACAAAAGGATGAGACATGCTTGAGTTTGTTAAGGATTGCTATGCCAGTTCTATCTCCCACACTGCACCAGTTAGATAGATGTTGGATAGAGCTGCGACTGTCAGACAAAATCCAAACGACCTTTGGGTTAGGAACAGACATGATGTATGTGAGGTTCTCCGGCCAACACATGGAGGAACGATGGCCGAAAGGAACTATTGGATCCCGAGGGACGTTGGCGGGGTGTTCTTGATCGGTCATCCGGGCTAGGAAAGGGTTGGTAGGTAGGTATTTTAATTAACGTCACACTGGAGCAACACAACGGGCTATTGGTGACGGTCCGGGATCAATCCCAAAGGGAAAGATCCGAGGACAACACCACGTAATTTTGAACCACGGTCAGATGACGAGGCAACACCTGAGCTGGCACCCCACTCTCCAAACTTCCACACCACGCCAAGGCTAGGAAAGGGAAAAGAGAGAACTGAAAAAGAAAAGGGAGAACTGTAGGGAGAAGAAAGGATTCTACCATCGGAGACAGAAGCCTACGGACGTGTGAGGTCCTTCCACTGTCAATGTGCAGATATTGCTGTAAATATTACGTATAAATATTAGTAAATAGAGTCATGTAATCAAGACCCATGCAGAAGCGTCACTCTCTTTGATAATCTACACATGTATATGGATATAGAAATCCATTGAAGTTTCCCCACGCGAATTGAAAGCGGGCGTTTCATAATGTCGCAGTTCGGTAGAATTGACGGCCGAGAGTGACGCTTGGGGTTGAGGAAAGCAGAGCGGATAGACGGCGGAGAGGGACGCTTAGTGTTGACGAAAGCAGAGCGGATTGTCAAGAGCCGCGCGAAGGGGAAGAGTTTCATCTAAAGAATGATCCTGGCATCCTCAAAAGAGGGATCCTGATGCCGAAAGGAGAGCAGATGGTCGTGCGAAGGGGGGAGTGGTCCTGTCATCATCTAAAGTGTGGTCCTGTCATCATCTGAAGTGTTTTCCTGTCGTCATCGAAAGAGTGGTCCTGATGCCGAACCGGAAGGACATCTGAGGACCAGACGACTTCAAACGAGGAAAGATGGCGGAAATGCGACGAGGGCAGCCAAGTAAGGGTGCTGGGGTAAGTCCTTTCCGATTTTATCCCTGAGAGCGAGCCATTAAGTACACAGGTAGGTAACACATGTATATTATGAAAAATATAATATTTTGATGGTTGTTATATGTTGTTGGTACTGTAATGTGTATTTAGTTAATGGGTATAGGGATGGGAGGGTTAAATGTCTAATGAGTAGCATTTAATGGATAGTTTTTAGGTATTACTTTAAATGGAAGGTTGAAAATTGTGTTGTTTATATATATATATATATTACTTAAGTAATTACGGAAACTGATATTGTAAAAGTTGATTGTGTTTACACTGGGGTCACAATGGCATTTCTTGGGAGAGCTAGAAAGGAGGAGATGAAGCTTTTGGCAATTATGTTAGGGGGAATGGTTCCTTCAGATGCTAAAATCTTTTAATTGAGAAGTATAATAGAGGGTTCTAAATCATATGAGGCAAAATTTGTTGAAGAGTTAATGACATCTATTATTAATGAAAGGATTAAACGGGAAGAAGATGAAAAGGAGCGAGAAGAAGTTGAAATGAGGTGGAGAGAAGCTGAAATTTAGGGCGAAAGTGGTCACACAAGAATCTAGAAGGGAGTTTGGAGGAGCGGAAGGGAGACGACGGGAAGGATCTGGATAGAAGCTAAAAGGGAGTTTGATATAGCCAAGGGAAGTGGAATGCGGATCGGGAAGGGGCTGAACGGAGAAAGCACAAGTATGAAATGCAATTGAGGGTGTTAGGAAAGAGTAGGAAAGGAGGCGAAACGGAAATTGCAGTACAAGAGAGAACCGTTGGATTTTTGGGTGGAAACGGAAGCAAAGCTGATCTGCTCCGATGAAACCGCGGGACTGAAACCATTTTGTTTTATACTCATTTAGCCTCGAAATTGCCTTGAATTGTTAACTTTGTAAATAATGTTCAATATCTAATAAAATGTGCTGTATGTCTTAAAGCTGTTTTTAATTGCCTAAATCCAATCGCCACTTAAATTATCTCACGACGTTACAATATGAAGAATTAAATAAAGAATAAATTTATAAAACTACGGTACTTTTTACAGCTGTAAATATAGAGTATTGAGTATTAAATATTATTTATAATTAAGCTAGTTTATACTGTTTTTAATAATAATATTTTTGGCAGAATTGTCTTAGCTAACAGCGAATTTGTCTTAGCTCGGATGAAGCCATGAAGTGTTTCTAGTCTAATGACATTTATGCTTCTGACAACAATTTACGCATCTTTCGACCTCCTGTGTGACAAGGGTAGCGAAGAAACTGAAAAAAAATTGTGTAGCTGAGGAATTTATGCAAGATTCGAGTTATTAAAATATGGGTGAGCTACTACATCAGTCTTGCCAATTTTTCAGTTCGTTGAAATCGATTGTATCGAAATTTACTTTTAGAATGTTAAAAATTAAGTTTTTGCTTTAGTCAATCTCTCTCTAGCACACAGAATTCTCCTTAGTCCCAATTGGTGAATATGGTAACGTTCATCACTGATCATTGTAAGGAACATACTCTCGGAGTGATGGAAGTATACATTTTATTGAATGACTGCGTGAATAGCATCAGTTTCAGTTCACACATATAGTTTGTCACTTAAGTAACAAGAATGCATGTATCGTTTTACAAACATTCAAAGCTACCTTTTTGCAGGAAGGATGGCACTTTACCACATACAACATTGGTGCGTAAACTTCTAAAATAAATTGTGAAATAATTTTTAAGTTCAATTAATGATTCATACATGAAATGTAATATCTTAGGGTGCGATTTGTTAACCATCGAGCCTATAATAATTCTGAAGGTTGGCAATTACCTAAATTCGAAGAACATTATTCAGACCATATAGCTTCGCAAATGTTGTATATATATCATTAATCTAAACTTATATCCTATTGGCCGAACTCGGATAAATCGCAAGAAATCGGTAAAACTGAAGATAGGAGTTTAAGGGGAGTGCCAAAATTAGGGCATTCCAGTGGCGGCTTTAAGGGGAAGGAAGGGAAGTGCCACTTTCCAACATTTTTCATCAAATTCATTTTTCAAATTAATTTCTCAAATTAATCCTTTTTTCAGTATTTCATACATATACATTTTCAATATATATTATATATATATGTGTATATATATATATATATATATATATATATGTATATATATATATATATGTGTGTGTGTGGCACCTCCGCGCTGCTCTCACCTCCTACCACTGCGCAGCCATACCGCTCATTGGAGGAACGCAGAGCCAAAAGCTACGCAGAGGGAATACAACGAAGCTACGAGTAGGACGTAGCCTTGGACGCTGCGACGTTGACAGGCAGTGAGCGCCGATAGAGTTTGCGATGATGATGTCTGTGCTGTGCACTTACCAAAGCACTGTTTAACTTTAATTCTCTTGGCCAAATTCATTGTAAATATTCATCAATCTCATCATTAAACTTAATTATTCTTTAAAACGTTTCATATATTACCAATTGCCCACAAACCATCCAGACCCCCACATCTCAGAAGCGTGATGGACGCCTAGTAAGATTCCAGCCAGTATTTTCGAAAGGACATTTTAAACAAAACCGAATTATGTTCTCCAGTCTCCAAGCTGCTCCTTGCTGCCAAGCATCTTAAAGGTACGTGAACATTCCATAATACAAAATGATATTAAAGAAGTCAGCGTTGTATTGAAAAATTGCAAGACAGTGTAGTGAATCGTCAAGAGAGCGAAAATGTACGCGCCTTTAAAAATATAGCAACCCTGGTATGTGTAATGGGGTTGCAAGAAAGTACGGAGAGAAGTGTGCGCGCTTTTGAATTAATGAAAAGGATGGTAATAAAAAATTGGATTATCTTACAATGAATGGAGTTGAATTATGATTGAATATATTCACTGTTAACGAAGCACGTAAATATACCATAATGGTGACCCGGTGAGAATATACAGTGATTCTTATGAAGAATTTCAATGCATGAGAGCTACGTAGATTTGTGAAGTAGTTTCGTTTCGACAGTTTATTTTCGACTTTCTCTAGCGCCGAGGATGACATACGCGTTACGCAATATCTCTCGGATTAAGACACACCGGCAATTAGAAGAAAGGCGAACGGGGTAAGATAGAACTTTTTTATCTCTGGGTTACTTTTCTGTTTGTTTTTACTTGCAATTTGGATATCTTGAATATTCCCTTGCACTATGTCTGAGGTCAGTGCAGTTCAAATTCCTGTTTTTAATAGATCGGATCCCGCCTTATGGTTTATCATGTGCTAAAGTACTTTCGCTTTGGCGGGTCCTAAACCTATTACAGAGTATCCTAACCCTATTACAGAGTATAATAAACCTATTACAGACAAAATATAATTATATTGTTTCTCATATACCACCTGAAATTGCCTCACTTATTCGTGATATACTAGTAAAACCCGACCCTGTTGATCCGTACACTAAATTGAAAACAGAACTGATAGCTCGTTCCGGCGAATCTTCGCAACAGGAAATCAGACAACTTTTGTCAGGAGAAGAATTAGGATCTAGAAAACCCTCCGAGTTGTTGCGAAATATGAAACGTCGCGCTGAATCTCATAACGTCCCAGAAAATTTAATGTTGGAACTATTCTTACAACGTTTGCCGACTTCTGTTCAGTCTATATTAGCCGCCGTTACTGAACTAAAATTAGATAAGGCTGCTGAAATTTCTGATCGCATTCTGGAAGTTACTCCTTCTCCAATGGAGAATTGTGCTGTTTCACGTGAAGAGCGTAATTCAAATGAGGAAAAATTCTTCCGTGAAATTGAGAAGTTGAACAAAAGAATCGATCAACTTTCGTATCCGCGAGGTCGCTCCCCGAACCGAGGAAACAGAACTAGGAGTAATTCCAGGCGTTCATCGGTTTGTTGGTATCACCGTCGCTTTGGTGATAAATGTAGGGCCGACAAATGTGTCCAACCCTGTTTTTATCAGGGAAACGAGAATCGCGAAGAATAGAGGCGACCTATTCTTTGCCACAAATCTCGCGTCGCCTGTTCATTCGAGACCGGACATCTAACGTATCCTTCCTGGTCGATACGGGTAGTGACGTATCTTTGCTTCCTGCAAATAATTTTCAAAAACGAAATTCTTGTCAACAGACACTTTCAGCTACTAACTCTTCAATTATTAAGGTATATGGACAAAAAACCCTTTCTTTAAACTTTAAATTACGGAGAATTTTTACTTGGACATTTTTAATTGCAAATGTAAACACACCAATTCTCGGAGCAGATTTCCTCCATTATTTTGAATTGGTACCTGATCTCCGAAATAAATCTTTGGGATTGATCCCGGACCGTCACCAATAGTCCGTTGTGTTGCTCCAGTGTGACGTTAATTGAAATACCCCCCCCCCCGAAATAAATGTATAAGAGATTTAAAAACAAAATTTCAGACAATTGGGCAAATGAAAAATGCTGATATTCATTCAGTAAAAACAATAACTGGAGATTCTGTTTATCACAACCTTTTAAATAAATTTCCATCGATTTCTAAATTGCCGGATCCTAATCAACCGGTTAAGCATAATACTGTCCATTACATCACAACTGTAGGTTCACCTGTTGTTGCAAAACCTAGAAGATTAGCACCAGATCGCTTGAAAATCGCCAAAACTGAATTCCAAAATATGATGATGCTTGGTCATTTACGACCTTCAAAGAGCAATTATGCATCATCACTTCATATGGTTCCTAAAAAAGGAACATTGGAATGGAGGCCTGTGGGCGATTATAGGGCATTAAATGCACAAACTGTTAAAGAAAAATACCCAATCCCACATATTGCTGATTTTACTTCAGAATTGCACGGTTCCAAAATTTTTAGCCATGTCGACCTTATCAAAGCTTATCATCAAATTCCAATACACCCTGACGATATTCACAAAACAGCAATATGTAACCCGTTTGGATTATTCGAAAGTACGAGAATGCAATTTGGATTGTGTAATGCCTCTGCAACTTTCCAAAGATTTATTGATGAAGTTACTCGCGATTTAACCCTTCAGGCGGCCACTCCGAGATATTTCGTAAACCAAAATGCCAGTTTAAGTGTCAACCCCGAGATATCTCGTAAACCAAAATGTAAGCTTAAGTGTCAACCCCGAGAATCTTTGAACGGTCACTTTTCCTTCACCTCTACCACCCGTGTCCTCTAACGAGAGGGCGTGGCTCTAGACCTTTAGTGCGAGGGGTCCTGATGGGAACGGACAATCCCTAAAATGCTTCCCTCAAATCACTGCCTTTGGCGTGTTCGTTGAGTATCACGACGGCATTCCTGTCTTTGTTAAGCTACACTTTGAAAGCGTCTATTTTTGGGTTCTTCGGGAAAAAGAAGTTGAATTGGAAATTTGGAACCGACACGCACTTTTCGAAAATGTATTCTCACTGCTATTTTGCTTTTACTTTTTGAGATGAAAACATTTTTAAATGCTTCATTTGAAGTACGATTAAAATTTACCAAACAAAAGCGAAAGGACATGAATTCAGGGAAAAAGATTGAAAATTAAAAAAATTAAAGGTATGATTTTTGCTGCAGCCAAAATCACAAGACATACATTTTAAATTACGCACAATTGTTTATTTTAATATTTCTCTACGTATTGGAAACTTAATGAAGTGCGATAATTGACGGAGCTCTAATAGGTTTGGTGAAGCCGGCTACCTGCGGGCCATCGATGCGATAAAGAATTAAAAAATTCCAAAACCTCTAGTTTGGTTCTTTCTCACAAACATTAATTAACAATGGATAATTAACCCTTTGAAAATCATGTTAAATAAAATATGTTTTGCAAAAAAAAGAAACTATGGGTAAAGACCTTTCGCCTCGTATGAATGTAATTTGCGCAAAACATAATTTAGTTTTTTAAGGGGTGGTGCGCTCTTGTATGTCACTTCTAGAACACCTCCTAGATATCACTCTATCAAACGAGAGAATATAGTCTTAATATGCCTAGAACGTACCTATATCGAACTTTTACCATTTGAAGGTAATGAGACGTCCTACCGCCCTAAAATTCTTAACATTTGCCAGTCTTGGCAAATGTACTTCGTACTTCCTTTCGTACTTGTCTTTAAAATTCTTTAACACCGCCATGCTACTAGCAGGTGCGACTAAATTTTTTTTAAATCTGAATTTCCCAAATCATCGTATTTGCATAGCTTTTCTTATTTTACCTGCAGTATTCTATTTAATTATAAACATTTCAGATAAGAAATAAAATATATTTAACGCACATAATGCAACAAGGGGATAGACATCTGTATACAAAGCTGAGTTGGCGTCTTTCTGTCCTCTATACAAATCTACACCGTTTGACCTATCCACATCAAATTTGGTACACTTATTCTTCAGAACCCTACGGGTAAAGTATGCTACATATTAACCCCCGTTCTATTTTTCTTGGATGTGCAGAAGAGGTAAAACAATTCGAAATCACCATAGGAATAGCGTTAAGTATTTTTACGATCACTGTCTGAACAATTCACACCAAATATATGGTACATTCATTCTATAGAATCCTGCTGGCAACGTAGGCTATATATTAACCCCGTTCAATTGGTCCTAGATCTGCAGAGGGGCCAAAACAAATTTGAAATCCACTTAGAAATAACATTGAATATTTTACGATCACAGTAGTATGCAGAGGTGTATCAGAGGCGGAAGTGACGTCATACCACGTGACCAGAAGTGGGCGGTGCCAAGTGACATCACAGCGTGACGTCATCGAAAAGCGGAAGTGACGTATTGTTTGTTTGCATTTTGGACTTGGAATTTTTTTTGTCACGACTTCGTGCAGGCGTTGAGTTGTTTCAAGATGGCACCAGTGACGTCAGTGTGTTTACGTTTGGGACTTGGATTTTTTTTTCCTTCTGAGATTTCGATGTGACGTCAGATTACATGTTAGAACACGAAAATGTCTAATCACAGCGATTTTTATCGCAAGTAAGTGCGGAGGAATACAAGGCGGGGTGCGACTTTGTGAATGACGTTAGATTACACGTTAGAACATGAATGCAAGTGGCAAGCTGATGCAATCATACCGGTTATGGGGTAGGAATGTTGCTATTTGTTGAAGACCATGCAGGAGGGATTTTCTTATCATTCCTGTGAACTTGTAAGGAGTGGTCTCCGTTTATTGTCCAGAAAACACTTCAATTTCTTCCTGTGTTTTGTTACATTTTCTTTTTTTGCATACTAACATGGAACGCTCTAACCAGCAGAAACGTGAGTTGGACTCTACCACAGATTTGGTAAGTACGCTTTTTTAAAATACTATTGTAATTATTGTACAATTTAATTTCGTGAATATTGTGTGAAACCGTGTATACCGTGCGTTGTGGGCTTACATAGAAGGCTTATGCTTCTCTTATGTGTAACCTTTAGAAAAAGGGCATTATTAATTTTTGAAACCCTATTTTTAAAAATACTATTATAATTATTGTACAATTTAAATTCGTGAATACTGTGTGAAACCGTGTATACCGTGCGTTGTAGGCTTACATAGTAGGCTTATGCTTCTCTCTTATTTATAACCTTAAGAAAAATAGCTTTTATTATTTTTTGAAAACACTATTTTTATTTCGCTATTCAAGGTATTGTTTGAAGACCCAGATATGCCCATGAGAGATTCTGATGATGAAGTAAGTCTTTACACCATCATCTTTTTTTTTTCATTTCTGTGATTTATAACCTAAATGCAAGAGTATTTTTAAGAAAACTGAGACAAGTGGTTATTTTATTCTTAATATTTTCTTGTTATCTTTAGATTATTGATGAAATGTGTCAAAGTTTTTTAGAAGCAGATGATAATGTAAGATTTTTTTTCTATTGCATTAACTTTTCTATAGAACTAGAAGTGTTTTTAAAATATATAACAGTATCCAAATAACAATAATTTATATCTAGATTATCGATGAATGTTCGCAGTTGTTTCTAGAAAACTCTATGCCACTTCCATTAAATTATCAAGTGGGTTCAGGATTTGAGGTAATGTTTACTTTAGTAGAGTATTGCACTTTTTTTTAAATTTTCTTTTTCTAAATATCCCTTTTCTTTAAATTAGAACTCTGTTCAACCTTCAGTACAGGGTACATCGAATGTAGATCGTGCTGATGAGGCACACAATGTAAGTTCAGTTTCATTGTCTCTCCTTAAGGAAATGATCCAATAATCTTTTCTATTAATTATTAGAGAGATATATTCTTATTTTGTTTTTTAACTACTTTCACTAACTCTAACTTATTTTATAGCTGGAAAATGCCGTTGTTCTCGTCGAACGATCGCGTCGAAGAAATACCAAGTACAAGGCGGAAGAAATTACATACAAGGCCCGCATAGAACCTGAGCGACTTCCGCAAGACGTGAGAGGAATTTCTATATCCTCCATAGTGGATTCTGTACGGGATTTGTTTTTGATTCTAATTCGCCGAACAACAGTTTCGTTAAGACCCTCTGATTTAATACGATTTTGCATACAAGCAGAGGGACTCGACAAACCTGTATCTACCTCCCTGATGCCTGTATCGACTGTGACAGTTGAGAAGTTACTGAGCTGCATCATGAAAGTTCTTCAATCAAAAGAAACAATCGAGCTCGATTCAACTTTTGAGGTGGATGTTATAACTATTCTTCAACCTGTAGGAGCTGGCAAGAGTCGAAGAATAACTAATATTTCCATAGATCGGCTAAATAAAAAATCTGTATTTGCTATTCCAAGCGATAGCGAAGGACTTTGCTGTGCGAAAGCCATTGTATTTGCGTTGGCACATTTGGATGGAGATACAGCTGCCATCAACACGTTAAGAGATAAAAGACGCCCTGCTCTAATGAATCGAGCTCGTGGTCTACATATTGATGCCGGAGTCCCCCTAGGTGCCTGCACATTCAAGGAGATTGGTCGGTTCGAGGAACACCTTAACGTTCAGATTGTCGTTTTGTCTGCCGATAATTTAAATAGAGTAAGTTTATTTTTTTGTCTTACATAGTTTTATAATCTACATTTTTTACAGCTTAATTTACATTTTTAGTTAAGTAGTTAAAGTCTAAATGTATGCATTTTTTTCTTGTGTTTCTAGGTAGCGTACAAAAGTACAGACAGACATAGGCGCATAAATTTATGGTTGCACGACAATCATTATGATGTCGTGCAACCATAAATTTATGCGCCTATGTCTGTCTGTACTTTTGTACGCTACCTAGAAACACAAGAAAAAAATGCATACATTTAGACTTTAACTACTTAACTAAAAATGTAAATTAAGCTGTAAAAAATGTAGATTATAAAACTATGTAAGACAAAAAAATAAACTTACTCTATTTAAATTATCGGCAGACAAAACGACAATCTGAACGTTAAGGTGTTCCTCGAACCGACCAATCTCCTTGAATGTGCAGGCACCTAGGGGGACTCCGGCATCAATATGTAGACCACGAGCTCGATTCATTAGAGCAGGGCGTCTTTTATCTCTTAACGTGTTGATGGCAGCTGTATCTCCATCCAAATGTGCCAACGCAAATACAATGGCTTTCGCACAGCAAAGTCCTTCGCTATCGCTTGGAATAGCAAATACAGATTTTTTATTTAGCCGATCTATGGAAATATTAGTTATTCTTCGACTCTTGCCAGCTCCTACAGGTTGAAGAATAGTTATAACATCCACCTCAAAAGTTGAATCGAGCTCGATTGTTTCTTTTGATTGAAGAACTTTCATGATGCAGCTCAGTAACTTCTCAACTGTCACAGTCGATACAGGCATCAGGGAGGTAGATACAGGTTTGTCGAGTCCCTCTGCTTGTATGCAAAATCGTATTAAATCAGAGGGTCTTAACGAAACTGTTGTTCGGCGAATTAGAATCAAAAACAAATCCCGTACAGAATCCACTATGGAGGATATAGAAATTCCTCTCACGTCTTGCGGAAGTCGCTCAGGTTCTATGCGGGCCTTGTATGTAATTTCTTCCGCCTTGTACTTGGTATTTCTTCGACGCGATCGTTCGACGAGAACAACGGCATTTTCCAGCTATAAAATAAGTTAGAGTTAGTGAAAGTAGTTAAAAAACAAAATAAGAATATATCTCTCTAATAATTAATAGAAAAGATTATTGGATCATTTCCTTAAGGAGAGACAATGAAACTGAACTTACATTGTGTGCCTCATCAGCACGATCTACATTCGATGTACCCTGTACTGAAGGTTGAACAGAGTTCTAATTTAAAGAAAAGGGATATTTAGAAAAAGAAAATTTAAAAAAAAGTGCAATACTCTACTAAAGTAAACATTACCTCAAATCCTGAACCCACTTGATAATTTAATGGAAGTGGCATAGAGTTTTCTAGAAACAACTGCGAACATTCATCGATAATCTAGATATAAATTATTGTTATTTGGATACTGTTATATATTTTAAAAACACTTCTAGTTCTATAGAAAAGTTAATGCAATAGAAAAAAAATCTTACATTATCATCTGCTTCTAAAAAACTTTGACACATTTCATCAATAATCTAAAGATAACAAGAAAATATTAAGAATAAAATAGCCACTTGTCTCAGTTTTCTTAAAAATACTCTTGCATTTAGGTTATAAATCACAGAAATGAAAAAAAAAAAGATGATGGTGTAAAGACTTACTTCATCATCAGAATCTCTCATGGGCATATCTGGGTCTTCAAACAATACCTTGAATAGCGAAATAAAAATAGTGTTTTCAAAAAATAATAAAAGCTATTTTTCTTAAGGTTATAAATAAGAGAGAAGCATAAGCCTACTATGTAAGCCTACAACGCACGGTATACACGGTTTCACACAGTATTCACGAATTTAAATTGTACAATAATTATAATAGTATTTTTAAAAATAGGGTTTCAAAAATTAATAATGCCCTTTTTCTAAAGGTTACACATAAGAGAAGCATAAGCCTTCTATGTAAGCCCACAACGCACGGTATACACGGTTTCACACAATATTCACGAAATTAAATTGTACAATAATTACAATAGTATTTTAAAAAAGCGTACTTACCAAATCTGTGGTAGAGTCCAACTCACGTTTCTGCTGGTTAGAGCGTTCCATGTTAGTATGCAAAAAAAGAAAATGTAACAAAACACAGGAAGAAATTGAAGTGTTTTCTGGACAATAAACGGAGACCACTCCTTACAAGTTCACAGGAATGATAAGAAAATCCCTCCTGCATGGTCTTCAACAAATAGCAACATTCCTACCCCATAACCGGTATGATTGCATCAGCTTGCCACTTGCATTCATGTTCTAACGTGTAATCTAACGTCATTCACAAAGTCGCACCCCGCCTTGTATTCCTCCGCACTTACTTGCGATAAAAATCGCTGTGATTAGACATTTTCGTGTTCTAACATGTAATCTGACGTCACATCGAAATCTCAGAAGGAAAAAAAAATCCAAGTCCCAAACGTAAACACACTGACGTCACTGGTGCCATCTTGAAACAACTCAACGCCTGCACGAAGTCGTGACAAAAAAAATTCCAAGTCCAAAATGCAAACAAACAATACGTCACTTCCGCTTTTCGATGACGTCACGCTGTGATGTCACTTGGCACCGCCCACTTCTGGTCACGTGGTATGACGTCACTTCCGCCTCTGATACACCTCTGCATACTACTCCTATCCACTGGAAATGAAGTGTTTCTCAACCGCCGGTCTCAGCCAATTACCTTGCCCTAGCATTAGTTATATCGGGTCGTAAGAGGTTATCCTGGAATTTGTCATTTTTGATATCTAAGGATTTTTTATGATGAAATATTTTATAGTGATAATATTCTGAGAATATTCGTGAATGGTGCCAAAATGTTCAGACTCAGAAAGCCTTAATAACATCTGTATAGATAACATCACTGACCAAGTAACTGAAAAGAAAATTTCTCCACTGAAAATGAAGATCAAAGGGGAAATGAATCATCTATCGGGGTCTCAAATCTGATAATACTAAATACTGTTTCTTCGCAAGTTCTCCTAGCAGTGTAAGTTTTCGTTTCGAAAATCGAGTGACGTGATTTTTTTAAAGTAATAAGCCCTAAAGATTAAAATTTTAATATGAATAAGAGACAAGGGATTTCATTTAACTTTGGTGTACAGAAGTCTCGTATGGAAGGTGTTTATAGCCCAACAAATATAAATATTTGGTGAACAGAATGAGATGAAAATCAGCGCAAATTATTTTAATTTTGGCCGGAAAAATTTACAACGCGTTACAAGATTTCATTAGTCCAGTGATTGATGGCTAATTTCCTCCTCCATTTCCTTATAACCATGACATAATTAATAATTGTTTTTTTAATGCATTCACTTTAAAAGAATTTTAAAGGTATTTACGAGTAAATTAATTGAAACCGGACCCTCATATAAAACACTATCTGAATTACCCGGCGTCGATCGAATTGTTTGTAACTCATCGTAATATTCAATAGTAGTCCTATGGGGATTTCGAATTGTTTTGAGATCTCTCTACAGACCCAGGACAAATCAAATGGAGTTAATATCAAGACTATGTTTCTCGCAGGGTTTTAAAAAATGAGTGTAGCAAATTCGATGTGAGTTGATCAAACTGTGATAGTAAGGATAATCAATGTCATTTCTATGGGGATTTCGAGGGCAGCGGTAGCCCAGTTCGAAGAGCAACGGATTTGAAAACAGAGGGTTGCCAGTTCGAAACTAGGTCCAGCCAAAGACCGTCGGATACACGGAGGCTGGTGCACGTTAAATCTGTCGTGGCCTCACGTTGGCGAAGTGTGGAAGTTTGGAGTGGGGTGCCGGCTCAGGTGTTGTGTTCTTGACCGTGGTTCAAAATTATGAGGCGTTGTTCTGGGATCTTTAACTTCAGGATTGATCCCGAAACATCCCCCAATAGCCCGTTGTGTTGGCTCCAGGCGGACATTAATTAACTACCTACTTATTTGGATTTCGAATTGTTTTTAGCCCCTTCTCCCGACCCAGGACAAATAGAACGGGATTAATATCCTGTATAACCTATGTTTCCCGCAGACTTCCAAAAATTGAATGTACTAAATCTGGTGTGAATTCGTCATCAAAATATTCAATGTTATTCCTATGAGGATTTTGAATTGTTTTTAGCCTTTCTCCAGACCTAAGACAAAAGAACGGGTTAAATATGTAGTCTATATTTTCCACAGGATTCTAAGGAATGAATGTACCAAATTTGGTGTGAATTGGTATGACAGTAGTAGTATACCGGCCCGTATATGCGGCGGAAGTGACGTCATACCACGTGACCAGAAGTGGGCGGGGCCACGTGACGTCACAGCGTGACGTCATCCAAAAGCGGAAGTGACGTATTGTTTGTTTACATTTGGACGGATTTTTTTTTGTCATCGACTTCGTGCAGGCGTTGAGTTGTTTCAAGATGGCGTCGTTTCGTTACCATGGTGATGAATCACTCGTAGTGTCATCTGGTGGAGAAATTCGAAACTCTGTTATTTTTAATTAAAAAGCAATTTCGTGGATTCGAACCCGGGACCATAGGATCCGAAGTCAAGCGCGCTATCCGTTAGGCTGTAAGAGAGTTAACTTAAGATGGTGAATTAATGTAGTGTTGGATTTTTTCTCTCTTTTGGACTTGTATTTTTTCTTAGTATTAGGAATGCGTTATTTTTAGAAAATGGTTTGAATAATTGCATAGGGGTTTTAATAAATGCTTTTTCAAAATGACTTATGGCGCCATCTGGTGATTTTAAAAGTAAGTAATCTAAGGAACGAATTGATTTCTTAATGTTTTTACTTTATTCATGATTAGTGACGTCAGTGTGTTTACGTTTGGGACTTGGATTTTTTTTCCTTCTGAGATTTCGATGTGACGTCACGATTATGTCCGAGCAAGTCTGAACTTGAAAAAGTCTACTCACAATTCTTTATGTTATGAGTATGGTAAATTGTTTACAGATCGTGAAGGCTAGGCATATTTCCGTCGATTGGAAAACGAATTAACGTATTAAAAAAAGACGAAATTTAGAAATTTTAGGTCAAAAATATACTGTGCCTTGTCAACTTGTAGCATACGAAGACGAAGGAATAAGCTATACTTTTAGTGGGTCTTCTATTACAGCCAAGCCTTGATCTCCTAAAGTATTGGAAATAAAGGGAGAAATGGAGCGAATAATTGGTGCAAGATTTAATTTTGAGTTGGTGAAGCCGTTATAAAGATGGTAAGGACTGCATAGTTGCGCCAATAAAAACAACGAGAAGGACTTGGAACTTTATGCACCCATAGCGTCTGTTTCATTTGGACAGAAAAGGCAATTTGTGTTTTCTAGAAAGAACTACAATTCTTTAAAAATTGTTCTGGAAAATGGAAGCTTGCTTGAGATGAAGTATCAAACAAACCAATTTTGGTTTCACAGCTTGCCCCGTGCATTATGCCCTAGAATAAATTTAACGTTTCGTAAAATTCTTGTATAAAGCAGCGATAAACCACTTATGTGCCCCCGAACTAGAACTCAGTGTCGTACACTAGACGATATTTGGACAAAGTTGCAATTGATCTTTGCCTTTCAGAATAGTATTTTTATAAATGCTTACATCTCGTTTTTAAATAAATTTTTAGCGTGTCTTACCACATATACTGTATTTTGGATTATTTGGTTTTTTTATTACATGGTTTCATAAATTTTCTTTTAAAATGCAAGATCTGAAATGAAATTTTTCTTTGCTATATAGATTTATGTTTTTTTTAAGTTAGATGTATTTACTCAAAAATTAATTATACATTAGATGCTATAACACCTATTTTATAGCAGAAATTTTGTTTTAAATAATATACACTTAAGTAAGAGTAAAATTTTTGAAACTTTACGAGACAAATACTATGAATATGTTTTCTTGTACATTTGAAGAAGTTATAATAGTATAAAAAAACCTTTTATTCTATAAATCTAAATTAAAATGTTATTTTTTAATTAATCTTTCCTTGCATATTATTTTTACTTTGAATAAATCTTCATAAATTTTAGTGATTTAATTTATATTATATAGATTTACAAACCTGTTTTTGGATGAAATATAAGGATTTAATATTTTAAAAATTAATGTTTTTACTTAAAATTAATTATATATTAAATACTATTACACATATTTTTAATGTTGAAGATTTTTAGAAAACATTTTACAATTGAAACATATACATTAAATATTATGACAAACACTTAAATGCAGATCCATAAGGGAATATTGGAAATCTTTTTAATGCTTACACCTTTTCTATTCTAAATAAATTTTTGCTTGTCTTACCACATACACTGTATTTTGGATTATTTGGTTTTTTTTATTACATGGTCTTATAAATTTTCTTTTAAAAATGCAAGATCTGAAATGAAATTTTCGTTGATTTTAAGATTTATGTTTTACTCAAAAATTAATTATACATTAGATGCTATAGCACATATTTTATTGCAGAATTTTTTAATATTATACACATAAGTGAGCGTAAAATTTTTGAAACTTTACAAGACCCATATTATGAACATGTTTCCTTACACATTTGAAGTAGTGAAAAATAGTATTAAAACCCTTTATCCTGTAAAATATAAATTAAATATTATTTTTAATTAATTTTTCCTTCCATATTATTGTTTACTTTAAATAAATTTTCATTCATTTTAGTGATTTTTAGAAAACGTTTAACAATTGAGAGAGAGAAATATATACTTTAAATATTATTACAAACATTTAAATGCAATTTGCTTTCTATTTTTTAATTTTACAATTGAGACATTTTTAAAAGTTTGGTTCTTAAAGTGCGTTTTATGCATAGTAAAAAAAAAAAAAAAAAATTATTATAAAAACCTGTAAGAGTAAAAAGAATTTTATACATTAATTTGAAACTTTACAAGACCCATACCATGTTTCCTTGCACATTTGAAGTAGTGCACATAGAATTAAAAACCATTTGTCCTTGAAGATCTAAATTAAAAGTTCTTTTTCTTTAATGCTTTTGCAAACCACACATTTTACTAAATATGAACTTCCTTTTATTTATTTGAAATCCTTATGCACATCGTACAATTTAAATTGCACAGCAAAATACCAATACTGTACGAAGCTATGAAGTATTTTACAAGATACTTTGTACTGTTTTCTTAATTTTAAGTGTTCTACATTGCTATATTAAATGGATAGTAAGTGGGTTTTCTGTTTTTGAAAATAATGTGTGCACATCTGTGCTGCTAAGCAAATTAACTTTTGCCCTTTTCTTGATATTAAATGCATAATCTAAATATTTACTCACACCGCTGATAGTTTTACCTATGAGTAAAATTAAATAATTGCTGAAAATTTTAAGTATTAATGTGAATTTTAAAATGAACAAAAATTATTGAAATAATGGATTAAATCTGAATTCTATGTATTCTTAAAACAATCTCTGCAAATCCAGCAGACAATTCTTAAACAGATTGAAGGAAGCTACATGGAAACAAGGTAAATTATAACATTTTTTAATAGTAAAAACATTATGATTAATATTTTTTACAAAAATAATACATTGTAGTAAAAAAAAAGAACTTATTTTTACATACTTGCATTTTTTTAAGAGACACATATTTCCGACAAGCCAATTATTCAATGCCATCACCTCAGCTATGGGGCAATGCAAATTATTTTTGTGATGACCACATTATAGTTTTTGGATATCTTTGTTGCTACTTAGAGCACATAATGCATAGAATTTGGGACACCCATATTGTTCCAAGTTGATATTCGGAATATTCAATGCATCTAAGCGTTTCTTTTCCACACAACCACCTTTGTAAGCAATTAGGTACTGAGTGGCCCTCTTGGTCTGCTCGTACAATTCTAAAAGCTTAGTCTAGACTTTCTAAGGGAGCACAATTTGCTATGTCATGGAAATGAAGTGCACATACGTAATTTTTAACATATCACAGTTGTACGATTTTGGCACTAAGTTTATGCTCAGACGATAAGTGAAAACGAATACTTGAAGCTACTTGCGATTTTTACAGCATTGTATACGTATTTACATACTAAGAAACTTTTCTTGAGTCTGAAATCCATCAAAATCCACAATTGCACAAATATTAAGCATTGCTATTGAAAAGCGTTAGCTGTTCTTGGAAAAATAATTGTAAACTGGAAGCCACGAAGAACTGGACTATATAACACCATACACTTACTAATCATACTAATCAGTAAAGTTAAAATTTATCTTTTGCGTTCCATTGTTACTCACAAAAGATAAGACTAAGTGGAGAATGTACATACTCAGAAAACATGTGTTTGTGATAATGCACGAAATAAAATTTTATGTTGTAATACAAGATTTTAACGAAAGGATATACCTAAATGTGCGTGTGATTTTTTTTACTCTACCACGTTTATGCGCTCTGAATGCAATTCAATTCTACGACTAAACTTGAGCAAGAAAAAAAACATAACCAAATATAATTTATAAGATAAACGTATTTTGACTTTCTTTAAAATGAGAATTTTAAAGTATACTGAATTCTCTTAATTCTGCAGTTTTATTTTTTCTAAAATTACATCAACAAATTGAATTATTTATTTGTGGGCACACACAAGTCTTTGCCTTTGTTGAAAGGAAACTAGTATCTCTGACAAGTATCAGATTTTTAAAAATTGAGTAAAAGAACCTTTTTTCATGGGATTTAACTCAATCTGCTCCATAATTTTATACTTAAAAGTAATAGAGCATAATATAGTTAAGGAAAATGAATAACCATTATGCAAATTTGAAGCCAAAAGTTCCAAGAATGTCTATGCGGCTATCTACGTTTAGAGATTGGCCAACGCACAGACGTTGACATTAGGGACCTAGCCAAAAACGGACTGTATTATACCTGTGTCTTGGACGTGATCAGGTGCTATTGGTATGGCGAAGGGCTTGAAAAATTGGTAAAAAGAAGATGTAGTGAGATACAAACACAAAGTTTTATCCAAAATGTTTGGTAGCCCATAGATGAAATTGTACAGGTGCTGGATGAAATCAACAATAATATCAATGGTTTTATAAAAAAACGATGTATAGCTTTACCCCTTACAGTCGTTCGTCGACAAGGACGAACGACTGTAAAATTTGCAAGGAATCGGAAAATGAATGCTACTTTACAGCCTTGCGGTCATCTGGTGACATGCATGAGATGTACGAAGAGTCTTTCAACGTGTCCTATGTGCCGAACCAATATTTTACATAAAATTAAAACGTACATTTGTCACTAAACTGTCTATTTATTAGTACATGTAGTAGATGCAATTTCAAGTGATATACTGAACATGGTGAGGAAGAAAATTCAATTGTAAAAGGGTGGTATTGAGTTGAAAATTGTTAAATTGGCACAAGTGCTTCAGTAAAAAGATTAGTAAGGAAGTTTGAGACTCTAAAACCTTAAAACTCTTTATTAAGGAAAAAAATCGTGTAGGAAAGACTTATACACCTTATAAATATATTGACTATTTTAATTATTAGTCGTTTGTGGATTACATGTTAAACCTATTTACTAAAGAATTTTAAAGAGTGCCTTAAACAGGAGTTACTAAATGCTTTAGGAAAGATGTGTAAATGTACTCTGTAATGCAAGAAAGAATACTTGAATTAAATATTCATTTTGAGTGTTTCTTTCTTTTAGGGGGCTTATTAAAACTTTTGTTAAAAGCATTTTAAAATAATGTTTATTAATTTTTTAAAACTTTCTTACTTTACTGCTTAACTTTTTTTATTGTTACTGTTGAACTATGTTTTACTGCTTAACTTTTTTACTGTTTAACTCTTTCTGTTTAACTTTTTTAGTGTTTAACTTTTTCTCTTTAACTTTTTTTTATTGTTTAATTTTTTTTTCTACCATAAAAATAGGTCTATAAGATTATTCAGGATATTTCGAAAATTCTTGTGAAAATGAATGTTACAAAAATGTTTGCTGAAAAGAATGCCTGGATTACAATATAGTAATTTTAAATAAAATATCATTTGTATGTATATCTATGTTCTATGATTATTTCTCCTTGGATTCATTATTCGAAACTTAGGTAAATTATATTTTGATTTAGAAAAGTGAGAATTCGAAAACACCGAGGATTGGATAATGGTTAATTTTTTCTATTTAAATTTTTTTGATGTTGAACTTTTTCAATTGGTTTTTTACTGCTTAATGTTTTTTTTTCTACCATAAAAATAGGTCTATAAGATTATTCAGGATATTTCGAAAATTCTTGTGAAAATGAATGTTACAAAAATGTTTGCTGGAAAGAATGCCTGGATTACAATATAGTAATTTTAAATAAAATATCATTTGTATGTATATCTATGTTCTATGATTATTTCTCCTTGGATTCATTATTCGAAACTTAGGTAAATTATATTTTGATTTAGAAAAGTGAGAATTCGAAAACACCGAGGATTGGATAAGGAGGATAATAAGACCAGAAAACAGGAGGATGGGAGGAAACAGTACATGGTCGATTATGAGGCAGGAAACCTAAAAAAAAGTTAAATAGAAAAAATTAACCATTATCCAATCCTCGGTGTTTTCGAATTCTCACTTTTCTAAATCAAAATATAATTTACCTAAGTTTCGAATAATGAATCCAAGGAGAAATAATCATAGAACATAGATATACATACAAATGATATTTTATTTAAAATTACTATATTGTAATCCAGGCATTCTTTTCAGCAAACATTTTTGTAACATTCATTTTCACAAGAATTTTCGAAATATCCTGAATAATCTTATAGACCTATTTTTATGGTAGAAAAAAAAATTAAACAATAAAAAAAAGTTAAAGAGAAAAAGTTAAACACTAAAAAAGTTAAACAGAAAGAGTTAAACAGTAAAAAAGTTAAGCAGTAAAACATAGTTCAACAGTAACAATAAAAAAAGTTAAGCAGTAAAGTAAGAAAGTTTTAAAAAATTAATAAACATTATTTTAAAATGCTTTTAACAAAAGTTTTAATAAGCCCCCTAAAAGAAAGAAACACTCAAAATGAATATTTAATTCAAGTATTCTTTCTTGCATTACAGAGTACATTTACACATCTTTCCTAAAGCATTTAGTAACTCCTGTTTAAGGCACTCTTTAAAATTCTTTAGTAAATAGGTTTAACATGTAATCCACAAACGACTAATAATTAAAATAGTCAATATATTTATAAGGTGTATAAGTCTTTCCTACACGATTTTTTTCCTTAATAAAGAGTTTTAAGGTTTTAGAGTCTCAAACTTCCTTACTAATCTTTTTACTGAAGCACTTGTGCCAATTTAACAATTTTCAACTCAATACCACCCTTTTACAATTGAATTTTCTTCCTCACCATGTTCAGTATATCACTTGAAATTGCATCTACTACATGTACTAATAAATAGACAGTTTAGTGACAAATGTACGTTTTAATTTTATGTAAAATATTGGTTCGGCACATAGGACACGTTGAAAGACTCTTCGTACATCTCATGCATGTCACCAGATGACCGCAAGGCTGTAAAGTAGCATTCATTTTCCGATTCCTTGCAAATTTTACAGTCGTTCGTCCTTGTCGACGAACGACTGTAAGGGGTAAAGCTATACATCGTTTTTTTATAAAACCATTGATATTATTGTTGATTTCATCCAGCACCTGTACAATTTCATCTATGGGCTACCAAACATTTTGGATAAAACTTTGTGTTTGTATCTCACTACATCTTCTTTTTACCAATTTTTCAAGCCCTTCGCCATACCAATAGCACCTGATCACGTCCAAGACACAGGTATAATACAGTCCGTTTTTGGCTAGGTCCCTAATGTCAACGTCTGTGCGTTGGCCAATCTCTAAACGTAGATAGCCGCATAGACATTCTTGGAACTTTTGGCTTCAAATTTGCATAATGGTTATTCATTTTCCTTAACTATATTATGCTCTATTACTTTTAAGTATAAAATTATGGAGCAGATTGAGTTAAATCCCATGAAAAAAGGTTCTTTTACTCAATTTTTAAAAATCTGATACTTGTCAGAGATACTAGTTTCCTTTCAACAAAGGCAAAGACTTGTGTGTGCCCACAAATAAATAATTCAATTTGTTGATGTAATTTTAGAAAAAATAAAACTGCAGAATTAAGAGAATTCAGTATACTTTAAAATTCTCATTTTAAAGAAAGTCAAAATACGTTTATCTTATAAATTATATTTGGTTATGTTTTTTTTCTTGCTCAAGTTTAGTCGTAGAATTGAATTGCATTCAGAGCGCATAAACGTGGTAGAGTAAAAAAAATCACACGCACATTTAGGTATATCCTTTCGTTAAAATCTTGTATTACAACATAAAATTTTATTTCGTGCATTATCACAAACACATGTTTTCTGAGTATGTACATTCTCCACTTAGTCTTATCTTTTGTGAGTAACAATGGAACGCAAAAGATAAATTTTAACTTTACTGATTAGTATGATTAGTAAGTGTATGGTGTTATATAGTCCAGTTCTTCGTGGCTTCCAGTTTACAATTATTTTTCCAAGAACAGCTAACGCTTTTCAATAGCAATGCTTAATATTTGTGCAATTGTGGATTTTGATGGATTTCAGACTCAAGAAAAGTTTCTTAGTATGTAAATACGTATACAATGCTGTAAAAATCGCAAGTAGCTTCAAGTATTCGTTTTCACTTATCGTCTGAGCATAAACTTAGTGCCAAAATCGTACAACTGTGATATGTTAAAAATTACGTATGTGCACTTCATTTCCATGACATAGCAAATTGTGCTCCCTTAGAAAGTCTAGACTAAGCTTTTAGAATTGTACGAGCAGACCAAGAGGGCCACTCAGTACCTAATTGCTTACAAAGGTGGTTGTGTGGAAAAGAAACGCTTAGATGCATTGAATATTCCGAATATCAACTTGGAACAATATGGGTGTCCCAAATTCTATGCATTATGTGCTCTAAGTAGCAACAAAGATATCCAAAAACTATAATGTGGTCATCACAAAAATAATTTGCATTGCCCCATAGCTGAGGTGATGGCATTGAATAATTGGCTTGTCGGAAATATGTGTCTCTTAAAAAAATGCAAGTATGTAAAAATAAGTTCTTTTTTTTTACTACAATGTATTATTTTTGTAAAAAATATTAATCATAATGTTTTTACTATTAAAAAATGTTATAATTTACCTTGTTTCCATGTAGCTTCCTTCAATCTGTTTAAGAATTGTCTGCTGGATTTGCAGAGATTGTTTTAAGAATACATAGAATTCAGATTTAATCCATTATTTCAATAATTTTTGTTCATTTTAAAATTCACATTAATACTTAAAATTTTCAGCAATTATTTAATTTTACTCATAGGTAAAACTATCAGCGGTGTGAGTAAATATTTAGATTATGCATTTAATATCAAGAAAAGGGCAAAAGTTAATTTGCTTAGCAGCACAGATGTGCACACATTATTTTCAAAAACAGAAAACCCACTTACTATCCATTTAATATAGCAATGTAGAACACTTAAAATTAAGAAAACAGTACAAAGTATCTTGTAAAATACTTCATAGCTTCGTACAGTATTGGTATTTTGCTGTGCAATTTAAATTGTACGATGTGCATAAGGATTTCAAATAAATAAAAGGAAGTTCATATTTAGTAAAATGTGTGGTTTGCAAAAGCATTAAAGAAAAAGAACTTTTAATTTAGATCTTCAAGGACAAATGGTTTTTAATTCTATGTGCACTACTTCAAATGTGCAAGGAAACATGGTATGGGTCTTGTAAAGTTTCAAATTAATGTATAAAATTCTTTTTACTCTTACAGGTTTTTATAATAATTTTTTTTTTTTTTTTTTACTATGCATAAAACGCACTTTAAGAACCAAACTTTTAAAAATGTCTCAATTGTAAAATTAAAAAATAGAAAGCAAATTGCATTTAAATGTTTGTAATAATATTTAAAGTATATATTTCTCTCTCTCAATTGTTAAACGTTTTCTAAAAATCACTAAAATGAATGAAAATTTATTTAAAGTAAACAATAATATGGAAGGAAAAATTAATTAAAAATAATATTTAATTTATATTTTACAGGATAAAGGGTTTTAATACTATTTTTCACTACTTCAAATGTGTAAGGAAACATGTTCATAATATGGGTCTTGTAAAGTTTCAAAAATTTTACGCTCACTTATGTGTATAATATTAAAAAATTCTGCAATAAAATATGTGCTATAGCATCTAATGTATAATTAATTTTTGAGTAAAACATAAATCTTAAAATCAACGAAAATTTCATTTCAGATCTTGCATTTTTAAAAGAAAATTTATAAGACCATGTAATAAAAAAAACCAAATAATCCAAAATACAGTGTATGTGGTAAGACAAGCAAAAATTTATTTAGAATAGAAAAGGTGTAAGCATTAAAAAGATTTCCAATATTCCCTTATGGATCTGCATTTAAGTGTTTGTCATAATATTTAATGTATATGTTTCAATTGTAAAATGTTTTCTAAAAATCTTCAACATTAAAAATATGTGTAATAGTATTTAATATATAATTAATTTTAAGTAAAAACATTAATTTTTAAAATATTAAATCCTTATATTTCATCCAAAAACAGGTTTGTAAATCTATATAATATAAATTAAATCACTAAAATTTATGAAGATTTATTCAAAGTAAAAATAATATGCAAGGAAAGATTAATTAAAAAATAACATTTTAATTTAGATTTATAGAATAAAAGGTTTTTTTATACTATTATAACTTCTTCAAATGTACAAGAAAACATATTCATAGTATTTGTCTCGTAAAGTTTCAAAAATTTTACTCTTACTTAAGTGTATATTATTTAAAACAAAATTTCTGCTATAAAATAGGTGTTATAGCATCTAATGTATAATTAATTTTTGAGTAAATACATCTAACTTAAAAAAAACATAAATCTATATAGCAAAGAAAAATTTCATTTCAGATCTTGCATTTTAAAAGAAAATTTATGAAACCATGTAATAAAAAAACCAAATAATCCAAAATACAGTATATGTGGTAAGACACGCTAAAAATTTATTTAAAAACGAGATGTAAGCATTTATAAAAATACTATTCTGAAAGGCAAAGATCAATTGCAACTTTGTCCAAATATCGTCTAGTGTACGACACTGAGTTCTAGTTCGGGGGCACATAAGTGGTTTATCGCTGCTTTATACAAGAATTTTACGAAACGTTAAATTTATTCTAGGGCATAATGCACGGGGCAAGCTGTGAAACCAAAATTGGTTTGTTTGATACTTCATCTCAAGCAAGCTTCCATTTTCCAGAACAATTTTTAAAGAATTGTAGTTCTTTCTAGAAAACACAAATTGCCTTTTCTGTCCAAATGAAACAGACGCTATGGGTGCATAAAGTTCCAAGTCCTTCTCGTTGTTTTTATTGGCGCAACTATGCAGTCCTTACCATCTTTATAACGGCTTCACCAACTCAAAATTAAATCTTGCACCAATTATTCGCTCCATTTCTCCCTTTATTTCCAATACTTTAGGAGATCAAGGCTTGGCTGTAATAGAAGACCCACTAAAAGTATAGCTTATTCCTTCGTCTTCGTATGCTACAAGTTGACAAGGCACAGTATATTTTTGACCTAAAATTTCTAAATTTCGTCTTTTTTTAATACGTTAATTCGTTTTCCAATCGACGGAAATATGCCTAGCCTTCACGATCTGTAAACAATTTACCATACTCATAACATAAAGAATTGTGAGTAGACTTTTTCAAGTTCAGACTTGCTCGGACATAATCGTGACGTCACATCGAAATCTCAGAAGGAAAAAAAATCCAAGTCCCAAACGTAAACACACTGACGTCACTAATCATGAATAAAGTAAAAACATTAAGAAATCAATTCGTTCCTTAGATTACTTACTTTTAAAATCACCAGATGGCGCCATAAGTCATTTTGAAAAAGCATTTATTAAAACCCCTATGCAATTATTCAAACCATTTTCTAAAAATAACGCATTCCTAATACTAAGAAAAAATACAAGTCCAAAAGAGAGAAAAAATCCAACACTACATTAATTCACCATCTTAAGTTAACTCTCTTACAGCCTAACGGATAGCGCGCTTGACTTCGGATCCTATGGTCCCGGGTTCGAATCCACGAAATTGCTTTTTAATTAAAAATAACAGAGTTTCGAATTTCTCCACCAGATGACACTACGAGTGATTCATCACCATGGTAACGAAACGACGCCATCTTGAAACAACTCAACGCCTGCACGAAGTCGATGACAAAAAAAAATCCGTCCAAATGTAAACAAACAATACGTCACTTCCGCTTTTGGATGACGTCACGCTGTGACGTCACGTGGCCCCGCCCACTTCTGGTCACGTGGTATGACGTCACTTCCGCCGCATATACGGGCCGGTATACTACTGACAGTGATCGTAAAATATTCAATGTTATTCCTAAGGGGATTTCAAATTTGTTTTGGCCCCTCTGCAGATCTAGAACCAATTGAACGGGGTTAATATATAGCCTACGTTGCCAGCAGGATTCTATAGAATGAATGTACCATATACTTGGTGTGAATTGTTCAGACAGTGATCGTAAAAATACTTAACGCTATTCCTATGGTGATTTCGAATTGTTTTACCTCTTCTGCACACCCAAGAAAAATAGAACGGGGGTTAATATGTAGCATACTTTACCCGTAGGGTTCTGAAGAATACGTGTACCAAATTTGGTGTGAATAGGTCAAACGGTGTAGATTTGTATAGAGGACAGAAAGACGCCAACTCAGCTTTGTATACAGATGTCTATCCCCTTGTTGCATTATGTGCGTTAAATATATTTTATTTCTGATCTGAAATGTTTATAATTAAATAGAATACTGCAGGTAAAATAAGAAAAGCTATACAAATACGATGATTTGGGAAATTCAGATTAAAAAAAATCTAGTCGCACCTGCTAGTAGCATGGCGGTGTTAAAGAATTTTAAAGACAAGTACGAAAGGAAGTACGGACAAGTACGAAGTACATTTGCCAAGACTGGCAAATGTTAACAATTTTAGGGCGGTAGGACGTCTCATTACCTTCAAATGGTAAAAGTTCGATATAGGTATGGTCTAGGCATATTAAGACTATATTCTCTCGTTTGATAGAGTGATATCTAGGAGGTGTTCTAGAAGTGACATACAAGAGCGCACCACCCCTTAAAAAACTAAATTATGTTTTGTGCAAATTACATTCATACGAGGCGAAATGTCTTTACCCATAGTTTCTTTTTTTTTGCAAAACATATTTTATTTAACATGATTTTCAAAGGGTTAATTATCCATTGTTAATTAATGTTTGTGAGAAAGAACCAAACTAGAGGTTTTGGAATTTTTTAATTCTTTATCGCATCGATGACCCGCAGGTAGCCGGCTTCACCAAACCTATTAGAACTCCGTCAATTATCGCACTTCATTAAGTTTCCAATACGTAGAGAAATATTAAAATAAACAATTGTGCGTAATTTAAAATGTATGTCTTGTGATTTTGGCTGCAGCAAAATTCATACCTTTAATTTTTTAATTTTAAATCTTTTCCCCTGAATTCATGTCCTTTCGTGTTGTTATTTGCTTTTTGTTTGGTAAATTTTAATCGTACTTCAAATGAAGCATTTAAAAATGTTTTCATCTCAAAAAGTAAAAGCAAAATAGCAGTGAGAATACATTTTCGGAAAGTGCGTGTCGGTTCCAAATTTCCAATTCAACTTCTTTTTCCCGAAGAACCCAAAAATGGACGCTTTCAAAGTGTAGCTTTACAAAGACAGGAATGCCGTCGTGATACTCAACGAACACGCCAAAGGCAGTGATGAGGGAAGCATTTTAGGGATTGTCCGTTCCCAT
Source organism: Meta bourneti (assembly GCA_933210815.1). Lineage (NCBI taxonomy): Eukaryota > Metazoa > Arthropoda > Arachnida > Araneae > Tetragnathidae > Meta > Meta bourneti. Next base: position 53,121,375 of record OW119928.1, read on the forward strand.
CAGGACCCCTCGCACAAAAGGTCTCCAGCCACGCCCTCTCGTTAGAGGACACGGGTGGTAGAAGGGAAGGAAAAGTGACCGTTCAAAGATTCTCGGGGTTGACACTTAAGCTTACATTTTGGTTTACGAGATATCTCGGGGTTGACACTTAAACTGGCATTTTGGTTTACGAAATATCTCGGGGTGGCCGCCTGAAGGGTTATTTTTGGCTCTTCATCAGGCATAGGTATATGCGTTGGCTTTGGTTCTTCTTCAAGAGCAGACAATGCACTTTTTCAACGAAAACGAGTTCTCTTCATAACACTAGGCTGAACGGAATTTCGCTTCATGGTTTTCAATGTGAAATTACTCCTTCAAAACGTATGACCAACAAACTCTACGGTCAATGCTTGAAATGATCTTAGAGTGGTTAAATGTACTTCCCCATGAGCACTCGTATAATCCACAAATCAAAAAAACTTTCAAAAAACACGTGACACCATGAAATTCCCTCCCACCTTGTCTTCAACCAATAACAAGCCTGCCCCCCTCTACACCCCCTTAGTAAGATACCCCCTAAATCAGTTGCAACTTGTATTCCTCCGCGCGGAAGAAATTCACTGTGATTAGGCTAAGTCACGTTCGGATATGATTGTGACGAACCGACCACGGCTTGTATTACTCCACGCTTAGGATGGAAGACATTCACTGTGATTAGGCAGTTTCAAGTTCGAACTTGTAAAACTGACGTCACTTTCTTTCCTAATGACTTCATATTTAATTCGTGATAATCCAGGTATTCGTGGTTATAGCATCTGACTAACTATCAGCAACGAGTACCTTTTGTCAGAGAGATCTCCAGTTCGAATCCGACAAAAGATATCGCCTACTTTTTTATTTTTTAAAATTTATTTTCAAAGATTTTATTATTTTAATTCAAAAAGTGCCAACAGATGGCACCACTAGTAACAGTGACGTAAAAATGACTAAGCCTAAAGCACGTGGTTCAGGGTGTTGCCACTCAGCAGTAAAGAAACTTCCGAAATTTGTCCAAGTCCAAAATGTAAACAAACAATACGTCACTTCCGCTTTGGGAAAACGTCACGTTGTGACGTCACTCGGCCTCGCCCTCTTCTGGTGACGTGGTATGACGTCATTTCCGTCCCGCCAAGGGAACCGCTTACTACTAACGCATTCAAATAAAAATTAATTACAATAAACATAAGAAAGTTAAACTTCAGTTGTTTAAAGGTTCAAAGTTGAATCTGTGTGATGGATTAGCGCAAAGTCTGGGTTTCGAGCCCTATAAAATAATTGGGGAAAATAATGTTTCTGAAACCTTGAGCATTGAGAGTTATTTTGTGGCAGATCCTAATGTTGATTTGCAATTACTGTATGTGTATACAGATATAATTGAACCCCAGGTGGTTAGAGGTGTTGTCGCTCCCCTATTACGAATTGTAGCAGTTAAAGGACAAGATGGGCCAATGATACACGAATTTTGATAGACCTCATTACTATTTAATATCTAGAAGAAATTTTCAGACCATCGAAATAGTTATAAAGACGCACACAGGACGATATGTCTCATTTGAACGTGAGAAAGTGATCGTGAAACAACATTTTCATCTAAAGCATTTGTAAGTCATGTATCAACCATATCATTGTTGCACTCGTTCTTATGAGGAATATTATTCAAATCAAGCAGGAAATTGAAGTGGATATTGCCAACAACTGCGTGCAAGGGAAAAATCTGAAGGCGTGAGCAAAAGAGGCAGCAAGCGTTTCTATCTGATAAAGCAACAACCAAAGTGAAATCGTTGGTTGGAGGACATAAAAGGAAACGTCTTTCTAAGAAACGCTTCATTCAGAAGAAATCTCGCAAGCAGAGCACGACAGATATTTTCGACTAGCCATAACATGGCTCTAATAAGTATTGATTCCTATCCCTCAGTAAAGAGCGAGCATGATTTGTTTTAACTCCTCCGACACAAACATCATTAGAAAAAGGACAATGGTTGGAATATTATCCAATTGCAAATATACACTCACTGCCAAAAGTTAAGCACGGAGAGGAAAATGTTAATTTCCGGAAGCCAATCTGAATTTGAGAGGCTGCATTTCGCTGCAGAGGTAGATTCAAAGTATGTCCTGTAACAGCCAATCACGGTTTCGTGTCAAGAAATATGCAAAAAAGGCAGTCGTATAAGAAGCCAGCATTGGGAAGGGTTAGAGGAGTTTCATGTAAGTGCTGATAAAAAGTGTTTAGAACTTTCGTACGATTAGTTTTCAAGACAGACGTGTTTCTATGGCTTCCAGAAGACAAATGGCAGATAGTGAGCGCTGGCGTACTGTGGGACGCCTTGAAACAGGACAATCATTCACAGATGTTGCTCTTTTCTTCGGCGTTCATCATTCCGTCATTTCACGATTATGGAAACAATTCCAAACAGTAGTCCGAAGACCTATGGCCGGTCGCCCAAGGGTTACGACCTCCACTGTTTCAGCCAAGCCGAATCGAAGAGCGACGACCTCCATACGTGTGACATCCATGGTTGCAGCGTCCATTGGTAAGGCGATATCTGCCACACCGCCGAAGGCGAACAGTAGTGGCAGATATCCTACCGAAGTAGACTTATCGGATCTGGACAAAGAAATGTCTGCAATACTGAAACGCATGCTTTCTGACGATGAAAAAGTGAAGCTTTACCATCAAGTTCTTCAAAAGCGTATTCATGTTGAAACACATAATCCCTCTATTAAGAAACCTATTGAAGAAATATACGCAACTACTCCTGGTCAGAAACAGAGAGAAAGACTTCCAGTTCAGGAATCGTCCGAGGAATTCTCTATCAAAGCGGAACCTTCAACTGAAATTCTTGATCAGCTGATATTAAGTTCAGCACCCGGAAGGAAGAAGACTATAACCAAAAACACTTTATCATTCTTAAAATAGCATAAGAATGTCATAAATTGGAATGAGAGAGGGGAAATTATTCACAATGGCGAGCTAATTCCAAACTCTAACGTGATGGACTTGATCCAATCTGTTGTAAGTGATGCATCTAACAAAGACGAAATAAGTAGTTTTTCACATTTTTTGGATGCTATTCACGAACTAAATATCCCGAAAACCTTTGTTAAAACGAAGCGTAGTGCAAGAAGGAATAATAAAATTCGGTCATGGATATCTTATTAACGGAAAAGAACAATATTAAAAACTGTCATGAATATCTTCTAAATAAAAATGGTTTTATTTCCCTAACTGTGTTGGTTTTTCTTTATTTCGTACATATATGTGTATCTTATCAAGTCTTTCCCTTTGGGATTGATCCCGGTTCATCACCAATAGCCCGTTGTGTTGCTCCAGTGGGACATTAGTTAAAATACCTACCTACCTTCTGCCCCAGATCCCCCAACTCAACTAAACACCACTGATTCATAACGTCACTACCAATCAGGGGTGCCCACAGGAGGGATCATGGCGCAAGTTGCGCCATCAGAATTTTTTTGGGGGGAATTTTTTCAGGGTGGAAATTTTTCGGACAAAAATTATTTAATAAGAAACCTTGTAGCGAATGTCCGCAAGTGCAGAGCGCCCCCTAGCGATGCATAGAACGTAACTATTCAGTTGACAGCGAGAGCTCATGATAGTAGGATGTTGTTCCCCGAGATCCCCCTTAACTAAATTTACATTTAGTTTCTTATTGTATATTTTGTAAATATTTGTGATCGTGTAGGTGTCTGTAATAAATGTGGTTTGTATTTAAACCTGGACTCGTGCTTCCCAAACACAACTCAGTCACAAATAAATGACGCCCAACGTGGAACCCGACTGACCTGAGTCTCGCTGGCAGCTCGAATTACTTTTCAGGAAAGTAGTAAGCATTTTCCAGAAAAGGAACGGAACGTCATCAGAAAGGAACCACATATCACCAAGATATGGAATTATTTACAGATAAGTTTACTTTTAATTTTGAAAGTGTTCGGATATTAAATTTTTTGTGGTAAAGTAAAATTAGTAATTACAAGTACGTTAAATATTTATACTTAATTTGGATAATTTCTGGTGAAGTGTGTTTTCCTATGTGGTTATTTTGTCAACCTGACATACTTATATATATATATATCTAAAAAGATATTAATTCCAATTCGTTTGAATAATTTCTTATTGAGTTAGTTAATGCACTCCTTGCATAAAGAAATGTCACCCAGACATATTTAAATATTTTTTTTGAAAATATATTAATTCATTTGAATAATGTGTGTTTTAAAAACATTTGTTTATGTATAAAGTATTCATATTTGCTACTTCTGATTTGGTTGTAAAATCTCAGTGTTTTGATTTCAATGAATGTTCTTAAAATTGTATTCTTTAGTATATCATTTATTATTGATATGGTAGTGTCATTCTTAGCATATTATTTTCATTTAACGTTAAAATTGATGAAAACTGAATTTTGATAAAGATTATTTCATTACTGTTGCTCATTACTACTGAAAAGAGTGTTGTCGGTCACATGACCCGCAGGTGTGATTCTTCCTTTCCCGCCGCCAACTGTCTGTTTATATTTTTCTTTTGCTGCTATTTTTAGAATCTGCGTAGGTTGCAATATTTTATTTCTTTCTGTTAAACATGTATTTAGCTAGAGCTAGAAAAGAAGACCTTATTAAGTTAGGAACTGAAATAGGGGTAGAATTAAATGATACACTCAAAATAATTCAGATAAAAAAAATTATAACTGATAGCAAAGACTATAAAGAAGATTTTTGTAAAGAACTCTTAGCAACGATCATTAGTACTCGTTTAGACGAAGAAAGTAAACGACGTGAAGAATCAGAACAAAGGTTAGCGTTAGAGACAATTGAATTGGAAAAACTTAGGCTACAGTCTGCTATTCCGCAGGCTGCTGGGGGTAATGGAGATATACATAAGGATTCAAATCCTAAAGTTGAAATACAAAAGCTTCTACCATCCTTTAATCCTGAAGATGGAGATATCGCTCTCTTTATTGTTTTATTTGAAAGGCAGCTTAAACTGTTTAATGTACCTGAAGATTTCTGGGTTGCATATCTCATTAGTGCAATTCCACCTAACATTGCTAATTTAATCGCTAGAGAAACGGAAGAAATGCCAAAAATTATGAACACGTTAAAAAGCTATTGTTAAAGCGTTTCCACTTGACAGCTGAAAGATTTAGGCAGCTTTTCGTGACCCACAAGAAAACTGCAGATATAACGTGGAGGGACTTTTTCTTTGAGATACAAAGCTATTTTGAGAATTGGTTAAAGGAATCAAATGTAACTCAATTTAAAGAACTTAAAAATTTGATGATAGCCGATCAGATGAAGAAGAAATGTCCTCCTGAATATAAGCAACATTTCCTAGACGAATGGAGTGAGTTGATCTCTCCCGAGGAACTCGCTGAGAAATTAGACGAATACGAAAATGTTAGAACCATTTGCGCAAACAGTACAAAGAGGGACAAACCATCTGAAAAGACACGACCACCTAAATGGAGAAATCAGATTAGCACTTTTACAGATGACCCACCGAATCGAAATAGAACTTTCAACTACTCAAGAACGAATCGAGAAGATAAATCTAAGCCTCAAAAGACCGAAAGGTCACAAACTTTAACATGTTTTGGGTGTGGAAAACCTGGTTTTGTTAAATCCAAATGTCCAATATGTTCGCCCTCGTTGACGAAGCCTGAATTACAAGCCAATAGTCTGAAAATGTATAGCATGCATGTAAATTGTCCAGCATCCATCACGTATGTAGACATAACTATCTGCGGTCAAAAAGCACGTGTTTGTGCTGATACTGGTGCAAGCTGTACTGTAGCTGGTGAACGACTCTATCAGCTGTTTAGAGATAAACAAGTCCCGATGACAAGCAAGGCTGTCCCTATGTTTTTGGCTGATGGTCAGCTTTCAACTACTAAATCCTTTATCGCCGACTTAATGGTGAATATAGAAGGACGAAATGTTCCCACAACGTTTGTAATATTGCCAGAATCCAAAGGAAATAGAACCCTACTTGGATTTGACTTCTTAGAAAAGGCCGGAATAGTACTTGACCTCCGAAACAGAAGATGGCACTTCTATGATGACCCTCATCATGTGTATCCGTTTGGAGAAGATGCAAGCAGTCCTAAACCAGAAAGTAGCGTGGTGCTAAATTCGTGACTTACGGGAAAATGAAGGAGAAAGTTTGACCCCTGAACAAAGAATACAACTCAACGTCCTGTTGAGAGGAGATGATAGAATTTTCCGTCTAGGGGGAGAAGCTACTCCATACATGAAACATCACATAGATACCGGTGATCACCTTCCCGTGTCAACCCCACCATATAGATTACCACCTTCGAAAAAAGAAGTCTTGAAGAGAGAAATCGACGACCTTTTAGAGAAAGACATCATTGAGGAGTGCGAGTCCCCATATGCCGCTCCTGTTGTCTTAGTACCTAAACCGAATGGATCGGTAAGGTTATGTGTGGACTATCGGAAATTAAATGCTATAACAGTACCGGATACTTACCCGCTTCCTAGAATGGACGATTTAATGCACGACGCCAAGTCAAGCCAGTATATGTCTACTATAGATCTGAAATCTGGGTATCATCAAGTTGACGTCAATCCTTCTGACCGAGATAAGACTGCTTTCGTCTGCTCTTTTGGTACATATCGTTTTAAGCGCATGCCGTTTGGATTAAGGAATGCACCCGCAACATTCCAACGACTCATGGATCAGTTCCGTAATGGTCTCCCTTCAGTTAATTTACTGGTTTACTTAGATGATTTGATTGTCTTGTCACCGACATTTGATCAGCATCTTAAAGATTTGAAAGCTGTATTTGATAGACTCGACAAATTCAAATTAACCGCCAATAGGGAAAAATGCAAATTTGCATGCACAAAAGTCATGTACCTGGGACTTTGGATAACTCCAAGAGGTATTGAGACTGATCCAGAAAAGATATCAGCTATAACAGAAATACCAAGTCCTAAAAACCTCAAGCAACTCCAATCATTTATTCAAACCTGCTCTTGGTATCGAAAATTCATACCAAATTTCTCAGAAATTGCTAGACCACTGGCATCCCTTACAAAAAAAACTGCGACATGGAAGTGGGATGAAGAGCAACAAAAAGCCTTTGAAGCTTTAAAACATAGTCTGGTATCTCCGCCTATCCTGAAACAAGCAGATGAGACAAGCCCTTTTAGTATACGTACTGATCTAGTAATTACGCTCTGGGGGCATGCCTCTTACAGAAACATGGATCTGACGAACATCCAGTTGAATATGCCAGCCGTCTACTGAGTTCTGCAGAGAGAAACTATTCGACAACAGAGAGGGAAGCTCTTGCTGTGGTCTGGGCCCTTCAAAAATTCCGTGGTTACGTCGAAGGAAGTGAAATCATCGTGGCATCCGACCACTTAGATGGTTAATGAGCTCGAAGACACCATCAGGACGGTTGGCCCGATGGGCTCTTCAGTTGCAAGCTTTTAATCTCAAGATTGAATATATCCCAAGAAGATGCAATTATATAGCAGATATGCTGTCACGACCTACTTGTGAACAAGAAAATGCAAATTGTGAAGTTCTTACTGTCTTAGTGGACTTTCCCACACGCTCACCAAAAGAGATTCGAGAAGAACAATTAAAGGATGATGAGCTGAGGAAGATCATTGAGTGTTTCGAAGACTCTGAAAAAGGAGTAAATTTTGCTAATTGGACAGAAAGAGGATTCATCATGAATCAGGGAATGTTATTCCGTTATTCTCCTACTTCAGATACCGAAGAGGTCCAATTAGTTGTACCAACTCACGAAAGACAAGAAATTTTGAAAATTCACCATGATGCTCCGAGCGCTGGACATTATGGAGCCGATGGAACCTTTGACAGAATCTCAAAAAGGTACTACTGGACCGGAATGCGTTCCTACATAAGTAACTATGTAAAACATTTTGCAGAATGTAATCGGTACAAGCCCTCAAATCAAAAGCCAGTTGGACTGTTAAGACCACCAGTGTATTCTCAACGTTATGAGACCCTTTCCATTGATCTGTTTGGACCTTTACCCGAAAGCTCAAATGGCAAGAGATGGATATTTATTGTAGAAGATTGTTGTACAAGATGGGTTGAGTTGTTCGCTCTCACCCAGGCCACCGCCAGAGAGTGTGCCGTAACATTGATGGAAGAAGTCATATTGCGATATGGTTTGCCCAGAAGATTAATCAGTGACCAAGGCACCCAATTTGTGAGTTCAGTTATGCAACAACTCTGCTTCTTACTGAAAATTAATCAAGATATAACCCCTGTATATCACCCCCAGGCCAACCCCGTAGAGAGGAAAAATCGCGACTTGAAGCCTCAAATTGCCATCTTGGTTCAAGATCGACACGATGAGTGGGAGGATAAACTTCCTGCTATCCGTTTCGCATTGAATAGTGCAAAGTGTGACACCACAGGTAAAACTGCTTCTTTCCTGCAATTTGGACGGGAAATGAGAACCATATATGATGTGACAAACGACTTCCGATCCATCGTAGATAATGACAATTTTGTACCGGAAATAACTCCTTATTTGAGAAGATTAGCAAATATTTCTGCTGAGATTCGTGAAAGAATTGAAACGAAACAGGATGATAGGAAGGTGTATGCAGATAAAAGACGTCGTAGAGCTCCTCAGTATCAACCAGGCGATAAAGTCTGGGTAACCCTCCATCCCCTCAGCAGCGCTGCTCATAAAAAGACAGCCAAATTCATGCCCAAGAGAGACGGACCGTGCATAGTTGTAACTCAGCGTTCTCCTACGACTTACGAAGTTGCCCATCCGAACAATCCTAGTGAAATTCTTGGACAATACCATACCTCTGTACTCCGTCTGTGCGAGAACAATGATAGTGCTCCAGTAATGCCACTTAGAAAACGAGGTAGACCAAAAACTGAGAACTCTGCTGGTTCCTCCTCGAGGACGATTTCCCGGAACCAGAGGGGGAGTGTAGCGAATGTCCGCAAGTGCAGAGCGCCCCCTAGCGATGCATAGAACGTAACTATTCAGTTGACAGCGAGAGCTCATGACAGTAGGATGTTGTTCCCCGAGATCCCCCTTAACTAAATTTACATTTAGTTTCTTATTGTATATTTTGTAAATATTTATGATCGTGTAGGTGTCTGTAATAAATGTGGTTTGTATTTAAACCTGGACTCGTGCTTCCCAAACACAACTCAGTCACAACCTTTTTATTCTTATATACATATTTTTTCATAAGTAATTAGACTATCTCTGAATTTGTTTAGAAGACTACTGTTTCCTGCTATGACAACAATTTCACTATAGGAAGTTATTCCATAATTTTTTATTAAGCAACGCTTAGTTGGCAGCGCTGATACCCTGCCCATTCATAAACATCTGACACCTTGAGGGTTTTCTGTCCGTCGCCGTTACGTTATGTGGATAGCTAGTAGTCCCATGGACAAGATAAAGTTAAGTCACCAGTTGAATGCAGGTAGCCGTGTACGTTTTGTGTAGTCTGTCTCGGAGAAGGAAAGTAATTTTAGTTCAGTGCTGTTCGATTTCTGAAAACGTCATTGAAGATTTAGAATACAACCCTCTTCATCAATTATGACCCAAGACGTAGATTTTGAAAACCTTGATGAAAATGAAAGTCAGGAAGAAGTTGTTGATGAAACTGAATTAGGACACGGAGAGGTAGAATCATGTAGCAATCCATCTGCTGAAAGACCTTCAGTTTCCACTCAACAAGAGGAAACTCTAACAATTGAAGATTCTCCTGATGATAGATTGAAAAACCCACGAGATCCAGCATCATATGCCAACTGTCAACATCAAACTGTCAGCTGAGGAAATAAATAAAAAAATATATTTGGAAAATCAAGATTTGTCTTTTGTCACTTTTCCTTCAACAGGTGGAAGAAAATTCAACCCATCATGGAAGAATGAAGTTTTGCCAAATAAAAGTGCAAAAGTTAGAAAATGGCTGATATATGGCCAAAAAAAGATGCCGTATTTTGCTTGCCATGTACTCTGTTTTCCCTTCCACGCGAACAGTCAATATGGGGAACAATTGGCTATAGAGGATGGACAGAGCATAGGGGGGCCGGGATATTTGTGCTCCATGAAAAATCTAAAACCTACTTATCACACAGCACAAATTGCAAGGATCCAATTGATATCTTCAAAAGAGGATTGATTCACGTTTAGCTGAGCAATCAGACCACCGCAATAAAGAGGTGCTGTCTGTTGTCATCGTTTGTTGTCGATATTTAAGTGAAGAAATGCTTGGATTTCGTAAAAAGGATGTAGCAAAAGGAAAATACATAGGTTTTTTCAGGCTATTGAGTAAATATAGTCCTAATGCTAGGGTATACCTTGAAACAATTGATAAAGCTAGAACTGAAAAAGGAAAGCTGGGGTCTAATTTCTTGAGTTATAGAAACATCTACTATATAATTAACATAATGAGTGACAGCGTTGCTTCAAAAATAATAGATAGTATAAAAACGACTAACATTTATTCTATTATTCTAGACTCAACTCAAAAAGAATGTTCAACATTAGTGGCTCGTTATATTGAGAATACTGACCCGCATGGTGCCCCAAAGGAAGATGTCAAACCTGAAGAGCGTCTCATTAAGGTTTTCACTAGTGGAGATACCACAGGCCAAACTCTTTTTAAAGAAATAATGAAATGCATGAACTTACTTGGTCTTGATCCAAGTGGAATTATTGGTCAAAGTATCGATGGGGCTGGTAATATGAGAGGAAAATTCAATGGTGTAAAAGCGCTAATCCAGAGAGAATGTCCCAAAACGCTCTCTATATGGTGTTCTTCGCACAGATTTGCTTTAATTGTGGAAAAATCTATAACCCCCAGATGAAAAATATATTTTCTCTTTTAGAGGAATTATGTCTTCATGCCAGGTCATACAAGGCATGATCTTTTTACTACAAACTTGGACAGAGGTCCAACCAAAATAAGGAGACTGAAAAGAGTGCAAATTACAAGATGGTCAAGCAGAAATGATGCACTGCAAATAGTTGTCACCTGCTATGACACAATAAAGGAGACGTTGCATAGTTTGTCCACTGACAAAAAAGTTGATAATGACTCAAAGGCACTGGCAACTGGTCGGTGTAAACAAATTACCGATTTTGAAAACATTTGCTCAATACATGTTGCCTCAGCTATTTTCAAAGTGTTGTCACCAATCACAATTGTTCTACAATCAAAAATAATTGATTATAGCAGTGTGTCAAAAATTGTTGCTGAAACCAAAGCTAAACTTGTAAAGATGCGAAGTGAGTCGGAGTGGAATAAAGTGAATGATTCAATTCTTGCCTTTGCTGATGTGAATAATATTTCGCAACCCCACCGCAGAAGCAGAAAACGTAAAAGGTTTATGGATGAAATGGCTATCGATGAAAGAATAGATGATGCTCTAAACAGGATCAAAGTAGAAGTTTATTTTCAAGTACTAGATTCACATATTAAACAACTCAATGACAGATTCTCTGACAGTTCTCTTTCTATAATTTCACAAATGGCAGTGCTTTCACATGAAGGAATTTCGAAAATTGCAGGAGAAAAAGAAAAACAGGGATATAAATTCTTGCCTGATTCTTCATCAGTGAAAGACTTAGTTTTACGATCTTGAAAGTGACCAAATAATAGAGGAACTGGAAACTTTTGCAAATGTGCATAAGGTTACTCACTCAGAAATTGACATTTCCGACCTTCTTTTAGAGAAAGAAAAGTGTAAAATAGGACACCAGACAGGGAATCTGACGTTTCAGAGATGAAGGTGGAAATGAAGTTGGAATCCGTAAAGATGGAGGTGAGGAAGATTCGGACCATGATTTGCTTTTGTCTGTTTGTGGTAAAGAGAGGCTTTATTAGACCTTACAGATGCCTGCAGTATATGTCAGCATCTCCTCAACTCACCATGCTGTATCGTATCCTTTTATCGTTACCTGTCACAAGTTGCTCAGCCGAAAGGACAATGAACCGTTTAAAGATTGTAAAGAACAGGTTAAGAAGCAGCTTAGGGGACGATTTGTTGTCAAGCTTATTGATACTATCATCTGAGAATGGCATTCTCAAGAAAATCACAAATGAAGGAATTATCGAAAAGTTTGTCATATCAAGTGCAGAGAGAAAAGCTTCTTCTGTTAAAATCTTATAAATAGTACATAAATCCCTGTGCTTAAAGAGTTTATTTTCTGGTCATGCTATACATTTTTTTCAACCTAGAGTGTTCAAATGTTTTCCTTCCACATAAGATAGCTGTTTTGTCGCTACTCTAAAACAATTTAGTTTTTAAGGTTCTATGAATACTTACGCAACTCATGTAAACATTACGATAATACTAATATTAGTTTTTACACATGTAGTTCGTTTTTTCAATATCTGATTATTTAATTATTAATCTTTATTGATGTGTTCAAAATTCTATTCTTCCATTCATTCAATTTTAGAGTTTTTTACGAATATAAAAATTATTCTGATACAAAAGGTCAAGGTAAAATATTTGTTTTATTCATATAACATTCAAAATCTTTCAAAACAACTGTTTTTACTATATTATAGTTATTTTCATTTGCAAAGTGTAAGTAATATCATTGTTTATACATGAAATTGCTGTTATAAATATACTGTTCATTTTCTTTGCTGTTATAAATATACTGTTCATTATTTATCTTTAACTGATTTACAAAATACGAAATGTAGAGCTTTGTGTGGATTCAGTTCGAAATTTGAGATTCCAATAAAGGTTATATGGTTAACTGGATTTGAGGGGGCGATAGAGAAAAATTTTTGGGGATTTGCGCCATTGGGCTTGAGGGGGATGGGCACTCCTGCTACCAATGGAGGGAAACATCTCAAACCCACGTGACTGCAATCTCAGACAAGTTTTGAAGTCATCAGTTCACATTTTTCGCTTGTTCAGACGAGTCTTATACAGACGTGAAATCACCAATCCACTTTTTCGCCTTACTCAGCAAAGTGTCCTAACCATTTTTTTTATTTTGTCTTCGCCTGCTTTAAACTATTCAGATTTAAACTTATTTTACATTGAAATAAATAATTAATTTTGTGTTGCATACATCTTGAATTTAAATAGTGTTAAAATGCTTTCTTGTGAACTTTGTGGAGTTTCTTTTAGGGTCAAGAAAAGCCTTTTGCGGCATAATAGGACTAAGCATAGTGGTGCAGCTTCCTTCTCGTGTAATGTCTGCAATGCCGTGTTTAATCGCAAAGACATTTTACTACGCCATGAAAAGATCCACAACAAGCCTACCGTTCCAGGTTTTGTTCCCGGGTCATCGAGGAAGCGCACGCGTGATAGGAAAGTGCACTCCGACGAGAAAAGACCCCGTTTGCAATCCAACCTGCGACGAAGTGAACGCGTTTTTGACGGTGTGCTGGAGACTTATCGTATAGAGAACTATGAAGGTTTCCTTGATATTCAGCATTTCCTAAATGCGAGGAGTTTAGATGTAATCGATCAGTTGATGGAGATTTTAACTACCCGTGAAGTAAAAATTAACTTCCGTTTATTTTGTAAATATGAAAAAACTGTGGATGGAGGTCATATTGAAGAGACCACAAATTTCAAGACTCGTAATGAATTGATTCTACCAACCTCGGATTTGCAGAATTTTTACGACCGTGTTGCTGACAAACTGTGCTGAGAAGCGTCGGAATTTGAACAAAAAGAGTCTGGCAGGTGACTGATTGAAATGTTGTTCTTGGAATTGCGAACGAATTGCTATAATCCATTGCGAGCAACATCATACGTTCCATTACCTGCAGCCATATATATCAAGGAGTATATAATCAATATATACTCCTTGAAACTTGAAAACCTCATCTACTTTTGGATTTTTATTGCGAGGAAATAACTGATGCTTTATAGAGGAAGCCAATTACAGACTCGTTTTGGGGTTGGGGTAGGTATTACTTCCTTCATTACACTCACAGCCTTACCGAGTTGTTGAGGTACAGCAAATTTATTTTTTACAAAGGTACTGGGGAAGTTAATTTCTTTAAGTGCATCTTTAAACTGTTCTTGTCCATTTACGTACTTATCCGTCTTTCTTCTTCACACTAAACGGTCTATCAGGTCAACATAATTAGAACTTTTCACTATTTTACCTTTATACACGATTTCTCCATTAGGCATCCAAGAAAAAACCTCTTTATTGCGTTTTAAATAAAGAATAATATTTCTAGTTAATCCAATTAAGTTTTTGAGAACGCGCTTGAGTACCAGCTCCTCCACATTTCCACTCAAGCACTAAGGAACAGGAATGAATAAGTTTGAAGATACAAGTGAATATCACTTCCAAGATTTCAGGGCAGCGACACGTCCTCCTCTGGGATGTTTTGCAGTCAGAAGAATCTTACTGGTCAGACCTGTTAGAATGGGTCCAGGTGTTGCCATTCTGCGAGTCCACAAATAACCTTATTACATACCATTGCCAGATTCTTTTCTTCTCCACATTCACGTTTTCATGTCAGAAACGGGGTAAACTTACAACTCAACTCTACTTTACTCTCGAGTGACTTCATTGCCCACCACGTGTGTTTGATTTCGCTTTTCAACACGTTAGAATGAGGTCATTCTCCATCCCCACCACGTGTTTGATTCCACGTTAGAATGACGTCATTCTCCACCACAATCACCTTTCTATGTCAGAAACGCAGATAAAAACTTGAACCGAAACCCACAGTGGTCTTGTGTTTCAGCACTGTATTCTCTCTCTTAATTGCAAAAGTTGCTACTAGGTATTCCCGGCTGAACGGTTAAAAGCGTTTCAAAACGGGCAGTCGGGAGTACTTTTGCTGTGGGTTCGATTCCAACTTGTGTAATTTTTTTTCTACGCGTAAATGAAAAATAGAATAAATGCACATTTTCTGTAAAAAGCATTTACTTCTCAATCTCATCAGTAGATGGCGCTACCAGTCATCATGTATGTAAAACAAGTCAATTCTATTGCTCCACCACTGAGTTAATGGCGTCATGCTCCACCACATTGATGTTTCCATGTCAAAAGCACAGAGTAAAGCTGAAACCGAAACTAACAACTCAACTTGTTATGACATCACTTCCGGTACAACTCAACTCCGCTTCCTGTTATGACGTCCCTTCCGGTACATCTCAACTCCACTTCCGGTTATGACGTTACTTCCGTTTCTCCACCTTCTTCACCACTGTTTTGGAACCCGCATTTTTCCACTACTAATCAAACAAAATACAAGAGCGCAAATACAGTTATAAAAAAACAATTATGTAACGTTCATTCATATAATCATGCCATATAAACTTGAAAGCAATTCAATAAACAGTAACAATCACAAAAACGAACAAATGAAATGCAAAAAGCGTTCAACATGCAAAAAATGTTTGAACACAATACAAACACTTTAAAAAGGCAACATTTGAGTGGTTGTCCACAACTACGAGCTTACGATTAGGAATGTGGGGGTAGAACAACCTGCTCTTTTTCACCTGTTTTTCAAAAAGAACTGGAACAACCCGTTTCCACTTTTCACAAAAATATGTTCTCTTATTTTGTTCAAAGAAACATTGCATTTTTTTCTACTTCGATTTTAATATTACGGATTAAAATGGGAATTTTGCATTGAAAGTAGAAAACTTCTAAACTGCCGGAGACAAGCCGGAATATCATATTTTTTGGAGACCTGCGTCCGAAGCTCAGAATGAAAACAAACCCCGGGAAGGCTCTCAGAGGGGTTAATGCTTTGTTTCAAGGAAAGCTGTTCTACAGTATGGGAAATCAAATTGGCGTTCTCTACCTGACTGAAAGGACTATTTTTCTTGAGTCTGGTTATTACACCAATGCTGCAAGAAATCCGAGGTTCGGTTGTTAGGACCATAGCTCTACAGTTTATTATAATACTTTACCAGGCCAGAGTTTCATCTAAGATTCAGAGGCTAAAGATCAGCCCATACAGGACAACTTCGTTCGGACAGCTGTTAAGTAAGCCAGTTATGATGCGAGAAGCGCTCAGCTGCCCTATCTCAAGCTTCTGGAGACTAATGGCGGAGACGCAACAGTAAACAGGGAAGCCGTATTCCAAAATAGAACGAATAAAAGCAGAGTAAGTGGTTCTCATAGTAGTCGCTTCAGCACCCAGTCTCAACCCGAGATGTACTTGAGGATGTTGAGTCTTCTACTCTTTAACACCAAGCCATCCACAAGTCTATTACTGGTGAATACTGGATCTAAAATATAACCCCCAAGTACTTAGAGTGCCTCTCACAAGCAGGAGAGGCAGATCATTCATAAAAACTCTAGGCTAATAATTATACAACCGTTTGTTTGCAGCAAAAAAAACTGACGTGGATTTAGAAGGATTAAATGTTAATTTGTGGTCTTTTGCAAACTTCCACACGTCTGCAAGGGTAAAATTAATATTTGACTCAATTTTATTCACATCTTGCCAGAGTTCCAAAGGGCAATATCATCTGAAAACAGACCGACCTCACTCCTTTTTGAGATAACCCTCTCAATACCCACCATGTACAGTGAAAAAAGGGTAGGGCTCAAAACTGAACCCTGGGGGATACCTTGACTCATCTAGAAATTGCTTGATAGAAAAGTATCGAGCTTCACTCTGACCAGTCTGTCCCTCAGAAATCCATGACAAGGCTTTTCTGTTGATTTTGAAAATTTCATAAAGTTTGGCAATTAATTTATGTTTCCAGACCTTGTCAGAAGCCTTAGAAGCTACAGCCACAGTATGATTGATAGGTCTTAGGTTTTGGGCCTCTCTAATCCTTTGACCGAGATAGAGAATCTGATCCGTAGTACTGTGACCTCTTCTAAAGCCATACTGTTCCCTCGGCAAGAGGTCATGGGAATCAAGGTAAAAGTGAAGTCGTCCCGAAATAATTTTTTCCATAATTTTACACGGAATACATGCAGCTCTTGGTTTAGTTTCCAATAGGAATTATGATAGCCTTTTCCCACTCGCGCAGTAGTCACCCCTGACTACAAGATTGATTAATGATATCCAGAAACATCAGTTTTCCACGCGTGCCAAGATTTTTCACCATCTGACCATGAATGCCATCAGGTCCAGGAGATTTAGTCAAGTCGAGATCCCTTATTGATCGTCTCCAGCTCCTGCATAGAGAAACCCTTTCTAAAAATAGGATTGCCCTAGACTGAACTGCGACAACCATGGGCAAGGTTCCTAGATCTTTTAGTTCCCTTGTCTTCTTCAGTAAAGGTCAACTTGCTTATCTTCTTATAATGTACTCCAGGCAAGTCAGCCGTAGTCTTTTCATCTCTGGGAATGTGTCCATCCGGATCCAAGATAGTATTACATTTCTCAACCTGAGGTTGGTCTCTGCTGATATTTTTAAGGATTTTCCATAATTTCGAGTCAGGGATCTAGCATCAAGTTTTCCGCACAAATCCATCCATTTCCTTCCCTTAATCAGAGCATAAGTTTGCTTTATTTCTGCATTGATTTTGTTCAAATCAGTTCTGTATTGGTTGATGTTGGTATCGTTCAGATCACGACATAATTGCTCTCTTCTCTCGAATAAAGGCAGCAAAAGTAGATATTTATGGCTAAAGAAGGGTATATAATGTTTCACGGTACCCTTAGGAATAGCCCTTTTGGCTGAATTGGTATGCATATTCCTGAAAGAAATCCAGTTGGAGTCAAGTCACTTCATAAAGGCTCCGACGCAACTTGTGTCTCAACGAAACAATCAAAAGCCTTCCAGTCCACCTTCTTAAAATTCTAATATTTTTTACGGTTAATGAAAGTACTCTACCTCCTCTTTATTTCTGTCACGATTGGGAAGTGGCCATTCCCTATATTATTCATGACTGTCCATGTACAACTGGGGAAAATGGCGGGATTCACTATAGAAATATCGAGGGCTTCAGAGGTATTATAGCTGTACAATGAATGAGTTGGAGTGCCATCGTAAAGGAAAATGAATCCTCTATCATCCAACATATGAAGGAGATCTGTCCCTCTCTGATTATGAGTTGAGCCCCTCACATGCTTATCATTAAGGTCTCCCAGTATTATAGTGTTCTCATCTAACAGATTAACCAGGTCATCAGGCAGGTTCATAAGGTTAGGTGGATGGTAAATAGTATTATATATGAATAGGGATTTGCCCCTCCAGACAACCGAAATGCCCTGCATCTCCAAGTCTGAGTTAGCTGAAATTTGTAAACTTATGCTATGGTAATCAATATCTCTTGTAAGAAAATTCAGCCCATCACCACCTTTGTCATGCCTATCAGAACGGAGAATGTTATATCCTTTAACTTTAAGTTGGGATATTTCCTTAAGCTTCGTTTCTTGAAGGGCAATAATTTGAGCTCCTTGGTCTTCTGCCAAGTCAAGGATCTCGTCAAGCTTAACTCTCATGGCACTAGTTGAAATTCCATTTATGTTATATTGTAATATCCTTAATTTGGAGGGAGACTTTAGCAATAAGTAATAAGTCGAATAAATGTGATTCAATCTTTAAATATAACGCTATACTTTTCAAGTCTTAACGCTAAACCTACTGATTCCGACAAACAACCTAAATGAATCACAATGTCAGCGAAATAAAAAAAAATTAAACAGTAATAAACAAAATTGCATAAATGATACAAATTCAAAAGTAAGTTATGAAATAACCACTATACGTATACTATTTGCGAAAAATACCCAAACAAAAACAGAAAGCAATACAAAAAATTAACAAAATTAATCAAGAGCGCTTTGAATACGTTGGATGGTCCGCAGCTACATACAGATATTTACACGGCTGCCTATCAGACATCCTTTTAGAAACTAAACAGAAAGCCTTGCCAAGAGCAGAAGCTGTGTAATCTCTCTCACACTGTTGCCATTTTTAGGAAACCAAATAATACAAAATTCGTTATTGTGAACACTTTTTTGCATTATTTGATTTCGTGAGAACAATTTGAATATCTGTAACCTGATAGGAAATGTTTTGGAGCCATTTTTGCATTTTGCGAAAAAAATCGAATGGTTTACGGTTATAAGCAAAAATGCAGGCTAGCGAATCTTGGCGCCGTCCGCTAGAGTAAACAAATATCGCGTGTTTTTAAATTTGTTGGCAGTTTCTTGTATGCAGATTATGCAGTTCGTTTATTTAAGATTAATATTGTTAATAAATTACAAGTGAGTGATCGCTCCTGATAGCTGTTTATTTGAATTTTGATTTGTAGAGGCTGTTTCATTTTAATTGGAAACAATACACATGTACTTTTGCATTAAATTTAAAAACTTAAAAACAATTATTTTTTAAGCAATTATTTATTTTTTAAGTAACACAGATGGTTTCATTCAAGTGCATCAACTTTTTAGAATAGGAACTGATGAATAACGTTTTAGAAATTTCATTACTTTTGCTTAAATGATTGTTTAAAGTACGAGTACTTGTTTAATTTAAATTAGCCGTCTAATCTAGTTAAAATTTGTGTTACAGGAATACAAAATATGCTTAGAATGATGTACGCATTATTTTCGCAAGACCCACATTTTGCAAAAATATGTTTCCTAGGGCATCGAAATTAAAAATTAATTTTTACTACTTACAATATTACATACTATGTAGTAAATGTAGATTTAGCAAATGTAGGAATAATATCAAAACTTAAATTAATTACATTTCCTAGAAGTGCACTGTAAATAGTGTATTTACATTTCTAAATGTGTTTTTGTAACAATATAAAATGAAGAAATGATCACGATTTCTTTCTTAGTTTTGCATGTGGTGAAAAAAGGAGAAAGGAATGGGAAACGTCCTTGCGCCGAGATAAAATTTTCTGAAAACATTTTCTCTTGAATGTCCCATGTTTCATGGAATTGCCCTTATGTTAAATAAAAATTAAATGCTTCTGTTAGTGCATAGAATATTTTGTTCTTTTTAAGTTATTTATCTGAGTCATTTTTAAAAATCTATGGTCTCCCTGTATATATATTGACAAAACGCTTGTCCAAAAGCTGTAAAATTTATTCACAGTGAAAAAATTATATTTGAAAAAAAAAATCTGTTTTGTAATCTAATTATGTTTCCTTTCTGGTGGCTTTCATGGGTGCTACGAATTACAAGTTTTAAAATCAAAACATTTTAATTTTCACAAAACAAAGATATCTAAAATCATTAATCTCAGACTGCATTTTCTAATCTGATCGCTGTTTTTTGAAAATCTTTCGTTATTTTGTAAACATTTTTAAGTCAGCAAAGTAGCAAAAATTGGTATGCTAAGAAACTTTACTTTTATGAAATAATGGTTTAAAATCGTACATCAAATACTTTAAGACGAAATTATCTCCTTAATCACGAAGGCAGTATTTGTAACAAAATAAGTACAATCGTTTGTTCTTGTACTTATTTGGTTCAAAAAGGTGAAGCCCGATATGTTTACATTTCTCAGGCGAACGTATCGCCAATATTGTTTACGTTACATGGTGATATGAAGCCAAATCTAGTTTAACTTTGGGCTAAAAAGTGAAGTTACTCGTGGAACAACGTTTTCAACCATCTGAATGGGGATGCACTCTCTATCCTTATCTCTCCTCTATGGGTGAGGCAGCAAGCAGGACTTAAGGGCGATTTATTCGCACGTTCTCTGACCATAAACTGCTCCCTGCTCTAAGACTACTCCTTGTTCGGTAAATGCTTCCTGCTCTCAAACTGTTCCGAACTTACTCTCCGTTTTTCAACTGTTCCCACACTGTTCTCGGAGCTGTTCTTGCTCTGCTCTTTCAGAACTGTTCTCACTCTTCTTGACTAAACCAAAGCCTCAACGCTTGACGAATTTGTGAGAAGGTGAAACTTTATAATAGTTAAACAATGGCATGATGGTGAATATTTATTTGTAAACAAATTTTAATTTTTTTAAAAATATTACTGATTAATATTTTACTTAACTTTTCCTCTGGTAGTGTTGCCTCGACTCGTTCTTAGGATTTGCAATGCTTTTAACCTTATTTTAAAACTGAATTTTACAAAGGAATGGAAAGCAAAATTTCAAATGTATGGACACATATTTACAGCGAAAGATGAATCCGGATCGGGTGTCATGCTCTCTATATAAATCGGAATATGATCGAATTTAAGCCATCTATTCCGATTTTAAAGACATCTTGCAAACAAGAATCCCACCATAAAACTAATGTGTTGAAAAGCGAAAGTGATTTTTTGACATATTTTCATGTTTTAAATGTGTTTAGATTACATCATAATTAACCTGGTGTTTTTTGACAAATAAACTAATTTTTCTTCCAAAGTCGTAATCCCGGTATGTGTCTAAAGCGTCTATAAATCTTTTAAAGGGCAACTCCCTATTGTTTAAAGCTATAGTTAGAAATCTTCTAAGTGATTGTCGGTCCTGGATTTTGTTGACCTAAAAAGGACATTAAAACCTAAAAAATTGTTACTTTCGATTGCGAATTTGTTTTGTCCTAGGCACCGCGTATCTATTTGGTAAACCGTACTTGAGATTATTCAAATTTGGGAAATTAGTAGTTGCACAGAGAGAATTTAAACGTTTCGATTAACAAGAATTTTTTCAAATTTACGGAAATATTCTGATTTTCTTTACTTAATTACTGATAGTTTAGCGCAGCTTTGCCAAATTTGTCTCTTGCGCCATAAAAAAAAATCAATCGATTAACAATTCGAAGACTCCAATTCAATTGATCTTTCGTTTTCTTCCTATCAAATCTAAAGAAAAATCCACCAATAGAAAAGCTAGCATAAGAGTCATTTGTATTTTGTTTATATGTGTATGCCTACAAAGTACTAAAGATGACAAGTCAACAAAATTCAGGCCTAGTCTGTCTATCGCGAAAACTGCTGGCGCCTATAGTCTAGGAGTTGGAACAGGGCTTATACTTTATGAGTAGAGATATTTGAGAACAGTGGGTAAGCAGATGGTAATGGTAATTAATAACCGTCGCACTAGAGCGGCTATTGACAACGGTCCGGGATCAATCCCGAAAGGAAAGATCCGAGGACAATACCACGTAATTTTGAACTACGGTCAGATGACGATTCTGATCGTAGAGAGGTGGTTAATTAACGTCGCATTGGAGCAACACAACGGGCAATTGGAGACGGTCCGGGATCAATCCCCAAGGGAAAGATCGAGGACGACATGTCGTCCTCGATATTTCGACGTGATTTTGACCCACGGTCAGATGACGAGGCAATACTTGAGATGGTACCCTACTCTCCAAACTTCCACACCACGCCAACGTGAGTACATTTGAGGCCACGATAGATTTGACGTGCCCCAGCCCCCTTTGTATACGACGGTCTTTTGGTTGGATTCAAACTCACAACGCTCCGGTTGCTAGTTCGTTACTCTTTCAACCAGGCTTCCGCGGCCAGTGGGTAAGCAGAAAAGCAGGTTAAAGAACAGTTCTTTTAAAAAGAACAGGACCATCAAAGTGCTGTTCGCCGAAAAGAACAGCATTTCTCATCCCTACTTGCAATACTATGCCATAATACGCATTCCCAAATCCAAATTGGCCCTGAAAACAGATACGTTTTTGTGCCAGAACGATTAAAACTATAGTAACCCAGGTGCTGCTTTTCGCACTCAAAAGCAAACACTTTTTAAACAGAGAGTTATAGATAGTATTTGTTGAGGACACTGATTGGCTAGAAGTCACGTGATATCGACTGTCAGCTCATTTGCGTATCATGGCAAAAGACAAGCTCTATTCATCTGATTGGTCAATACGGCGGACGAATATCCATTTATTCATCATATGATTGGTCCGTGGGACATGGTAGTATCACTTTGGCGAAATCACTATCTTCGTCGCTGATCTTAAAGAAAAAGCAACCTTAGTATGACCGTTCCGCTTCAGGACAAGTGCTTTAGCCATTTGTCTCGCAGATCGTAGTACCAGATCTATTAGTACCAGTTTGTGCCAAATGTATGAGCTATCAATGCAAGGCTTAAATCGAGATATTTAAGAAAATCTAGGTAAGTGACAACACTTTTTATGGCATTTCATATTGTTTCTGATGCATTTTCTTTTACGTTTGCTTTCGGAAATGTTGGATTGCATTGAGTCAACTTCAATACAACTGCTTTTATTTTGCTATATTTTCGCTCTTGCATATTGTGTTTATGGTTCGTTACGCATGTCCAGCTTCAGAACAGACACTTTACATTTTCGTTACGTCGATGAAAGTTGGGTGTTCCTACTGAATAGGAACTATTACACGCAAGGATTAAATTTAGGCAATCAACAATGTTTGTATCCACTTTCAATAATTGTAATAGCTATACCTACTTCGTAATTTTCCAAATGGTACGTTCTGTTGAGTCAGCTTGGTTTCGAATGTTACCCAGCAGAATATATTTTTAGTTGGCAAATAAATATTTTAGATCATTTGCTTCTTTTTAAATTTGTAATACTTTTGATGATAATTCATATTGCACATTTGATGATATTCAATTGCAACATTTCGGTATGCAGTTGCATTTATTATACAATCAAACCTCATTAAGACTAGCTCACTTGCTACGAATTACTGACAATATGAACTTTCAATCCTCATCAATATGTATATTCAAATAATGTTAACTCCTTTGTTTAAGAATTTGGGTTACACTAATCATGGCTGGTTACCACGAACAAATTTTTTAAACTAAGGGCAAATGGATTGTATTCAATTATCAGAAACATCAAGTGACTCCAAAATTGTAGAAGTTTTGTTTGTGGAAGAGAAATAAACGAAGATTCCGAAGACCAAGGAATATGCGTGCCTTTAAAAAAAGCTACTGTTGGCTTAGAAATTGTTCACGGCTTTTTATTGGGCAGTGAAAATTCATTTGCATTGACCAC
Organism: Meta bourneti; assembly: GCA_933210815.1. Lineage (NCBI taxonomy): Eukaryota > Metazoa > Arthropoda > Arachnida > Araneae > Tetragnathidae > Meta > Meta bourneti. The sequence goes on from OW119928.1 coordinate 53,145,276, forward strand.
ATCAGATTTACTTAAAGAATGTCATGAAAAAAACATAAATCAATAATAGAACTACTTCAAGACAAAAGTTACATAACCAGGAAATCTGTTATCAAGAATTTGAAAAATCAAGAATCATCTGAAAAATCTTTGAATACTATTTATCTGAACCAAGAATTGTACAGTAAGTAACGTAAATGCCTTAATATTTTATGTTATTGTTTTGGAATAATGCTTTTTTTCTGAATTTGGATAACAGCTTCGTTTATTACGAATTTGTTTTATGGTCCTGTGAAGTTGTCTCGAATGAGATTTGACTACCTATGTTTAAACACTTGGGTATTGCATTTGTGGTTCATTATGTTGATGAAAGCTGGGTGATATGTAAGTATTAAATGTAGGTAAGTAACAATATTTGTATCTGCTTTCATTTTTAATTATAATTTTTATTCCTATTTCAGTTTATTTTATGCAGATTGTGGATACTGTTGAGTCAGCTTGATTTTGAATGCTTCCCAGCAGAATATACTCTTTGGTTGGTAAATTAAGGTTTCATTAATACCATAACCATTTCGCGATTATTGTTGTGTTAGGTTTGTAATGCATGTTTAGCTACAGTTATTTAAATACCTTTAGCCATTTTGTCATGTTGATAAAAGCTGAGAGTTCGTGATTAATATGAACTATTACACGCAAGGTATACTAAATATTTAAGGATATAAGTATAGTTAAGTAACAATCTGTTAAATGAGCATGGTTTTGAATGTTACATGGTAGAAATCGCAAAATTGTTGCGAGACGTATCCGATAATGAATCATCTGTATGGATTAAATGAAATTTGCATTATATACCGATTTAAATAGTTATTTTTATTAAAAACGGTACAGATGTATGTAGCGCCTCGTCTGGTGGCAACGCTCTTGGTGCGTTTTTGGCACACTTTTAGTAGTGAGTTATGGCAGATGGAGGTATTAGTATTATTCCTGTTTTTATGGCAACTTCGGCAAGTGGGAAGATGTATAAAGATATTATATTTTATAAAGATAAAGATTTTTTCCTAAGATTTGTTTACTTGGTGACATAAAAAGTGCCAAGAGCTTTGCCACTAAACGAGGCCCTAGATACAACTGTACTGTTTGTGCAAAGTGAAGTTGCTTGTATGTCAATTTTCTTCATTCATAATAAATCAACTAAAGCATTTTTATTCCACTACAAATTTGCATCTGCTGAGGTCAATGCAGCTACATTCAAGAATCAACTAGGAAGATCCTACCAGTAGTTGACCATTTCTGCACATTTCTCATTAAAACAAGTAAACTATTTTATTCCACAATTAATTAAATTTATAATCTTATAGCCAATGGACTTCTGGAATAAAGGGCATCAAAAGTGAAGTTCACTAATTTGTCTTTTTATTAATAAAAAATGAAAACAGTCGGGTGTTAAATCATTTTGATCTACAAATTCACTATAGTGGACTTGTTCTGAGGAGTGATGTATCAATCTTAATTCATCTCAATTCTGTTTCTTATTATGAACTAAAATTTGACATAAAGAAATAAATATCACAAATTTTCACCCCTCTGGGAACATCTTTTTTAGGTGTGTACGTGTCTTGGTAAACACAGGAATCGCACTCCCGGGGTACCCAAGCTATCTTTTCTCTTTCCTTCTACTGTTCTATCTCCCACCCCCTCTTGTTTTTCCCTTTCTTGTGAACAGCATTGTAATTATGAACAATTTTGCTTTGAAATCCAATTATATACCTTCATCAATCATATCAAGATTCCATTTTTAGTTTTCCAATTTGATTTGCCTTTTTAAAAAAAATTCCATCACTATGAGTTATTTAATTTTTACTTTATGAATTGTCAGTACTTTTTCTGACACGCATGTTTGCCATGTGCTGTGTCCCGTGTCGGGGGAAAATGGAATCCTGGGGTACCTGATGCGTGCCTTTTGGCCCATGCTTCAACGTAGACGAGTGACCAGAGTGAACCCGCTCTGATCAATTGGCTCACTTAAGTTCTCTGGGTTTCACCACTTCAGAGTGCTTAGCCCCTCTGTCGTGCTGGACTTCTGGTTTTAAGGTTTTTGGGTTAGTGCTGCAGGGATGCCCTGGGTGAACAGGCGGACCCACATCTCGATACTGTAGCACTATATCATGGTGGTATCTTGAAGTGTGTGCTGAGGCTGGAATGTTCCAGTAACCACTTCCCCTTGTTGAACTCTGGTGGTTATGGGTTCACCATGAAGAAGTTAAATATTCAATCTATGGATCCAAAAATTTCTTTGTGCCCTAGAGGAGGCCTAAATCCCTCTAACAATGTTAATTTCTTAATACCTAAATTTTTAATTATCAATAACCCTGAAGGAAAATTTGCAACCTTTACACCATTTGCTGTACACAAATATATTCAGTGCTGCTGGCGAACCAAAAGCAATAAAGAAATTGCGGTCTGGTGATCTTTTCATAGAAACTATCTGCATATCAATCTGAGCAACTAATGAAATTAAACCAAATTGGCGTATTAAAAGTTAATGTAACTCAACACAGAACTCTAAATTCTAGTCATGGAGTTATATCTGAATATGATCTTTTTAATGTATCTGAACAGGAGTTTATCAAAGAATTGAAATCTCAGCATGTTTGTTCAGCCAAATGCATCTGCATCAGATGAGATGATAAAAGTATTAAAACACAAAACATGTAATATTAACATTCAACATGCCACATCCATTAAAGCAGGATACTTAAATTGCATCGATAGAGCATCTTCGGGCGTTTGGAATGAATGGTCTAAGTATCAGAGGTTTGGACATTCCCAGGCTTCATGCCGATCACCTGCAATTGTGCCAGATGCTCAAAACCCGGACATGGCAAAAACTGCACTGATGAACATGTATGCTTCAATTGTAAGGGAAATCACCCTATTTACTCCATGACTTGTTCTTGATGGGAAAAAAAAATCCAAAGTATAAAGATAAAACAAGATTTCATATCTCGAAAAATAACTATTAGAAAGTCACACCAAGAACAAATATTTCATACCCATCAGTAATTAAAACGATGAAATCCGTTGCTATCCAAACAGATACCATTCCCAATAAAGAAATTGAAAAATCCGTTCCTGTCCAGATACTATTCCCAATGAAGAAATTAGAAATGCAATTGTACAAAACAAAGAAACAATCGTCCAAGAAAAAGATGCAACCATTAAGAAATCAACAAAAACAAACATTCCCAAACCATCTTATCTTGATCTTAAACACTTCTAAAGCAAAATCACAAATGAAATTAGATGCTACAAAATCTAATAGAATCAGTGAAAAATACTGGGAGGCCTATTCATCATCTGGTGAGAAAATGGAAATAGACAAAAATAAAGAGTAGGCACAAACGCAAAAAATCTGAAAGAATATCAATGGTTAAAATAATATTTTGAAATTGCAAAGGCTGCCGTAACCACGTGGAGACTGATTGTTGCCATCCTGTATATCTTGGTCTGCAGGAAACTTTTGACACTAGCAGTATGCAAAAAAATTGGAGGATATATCACAAGAAGAGATAATTTAAAAAACAATCATGGCTAGTGGTGTAACTCGTCTGGATTGTCCATCTTCGGCTGTTTAAATTTCATACTTTCAAAAATTTGTGCATTTTTATTTTGTACATATGTAAATTAAATTCTTTAGTCTCATTAGTTATGCCTCAGGTGATCTTGTTTTTATTGTCTGACTATTTAAATATTTTTATTCTCATCTACACATTTTACATGCTTTAAATTTACCTTTTATCATAATGGTTAAAATAATATGGTCTTGGACTTCATTTTTAAATGTTCTGCACTTTTATTGGGCTATATTCTGTCTTGTGTTTGGTGCAGCTTGTCCGCTTTTGGACCTTTCACCATTAAACCTCAACCAACCACTAATTTTCATAAGTTGCCTAAAAATCCAGTAATTGACCAAGGTGGTCAATTACTGGATTTTTAGGCAACTTGTAATTTTACATTGAAAGTTAGATATTTCATAATGACTGTTTTTGCAATTATTTGGGGGAAAATTAAGTATAAAATATGAGACTGTAACCAGTATTTGACCAGATAGTCAATTACTGAAAGAGGTGATCAAGCACTGATGATGAATGTAGAAGCAATGAAAGTTTTAAGGAAAGTCTAGTACCTTAATTTTCATTAAACCTTCTGTTCTGCATTACAATTCTATATCATGTGCTATACCCTAATGAGTCCTACCTCAAAAGAAAGGTTCAAAATGAAAATAAAGATGACCCATGCAGCTGCTAGGACAAAAGGTGGTTAGTATATTGTGAAAGAAAGAAGAAAAAGATCAAAGGAAATAAGAATTGAGGCAGATTTACATCAAGCCAAGAGAAAATAATATCAAACTGATAATATAAAAAGAGGAAATACTTCCAAATGTTTAATTGGGAAGGTGATAAATTTGTAAAAAATGTGAAAGGGGGTAACTTGGCAAAACGAAGACAAATATATAAAAGCATATGTTGTATAAATGTGGTAGTTGCTCCAGAACATACATAAAATGCATTCCAAAAAGACTCCTTGCAGTTTGGATCGGATGATTTTTGTCTGATGAAACGAAGATGTCAATTTAGTATGTGTTTTCCAGAAACTGATGGAATTTGCAGTGATTGACTTTAGTTTCTGTTATAATTAATACCCAAGAATCCTTTAATGTAGCAACTTTTATTTTATTTGTTTGAATAACATTAATTATTTAATATTAGTTTGTTGTATATTTTAACTAATTTACTTGTTTTATATTAGTAATAACCATTATCTTGTTTACTTGGTTAATATATTTGATAGTCTGTTCTTTCACTAAATTTTACTTAAAATGTCATAAAAATGTTTAGCCTAGCTATATTTCATTCAAATATACGGATGATCGCTAAAATATTTACACAAATGTTGCAATTTGAATTTTGTATATAAAAAAGTAAATGTTCTATTACTGGATGGATGTGTGGTGTTCAATTACTTATCCAATCACTCTTCTGAACTTTGAGATAAAAATTCTACATTATCTAGTATTAGGAATTCTGCTATTTCTTATTTTAATCACCATCTTCACAAGATACTAACTACAAAAATCTTTTAAGTAATGAAAAATGAGCACTAACTGGTCAATTACTGGCTGGCTTACCCTATATTCCTAGCAATTCCAAAAGCTAATAACGTCAACAAAATTTCATCACACGAATAAATTTTATAAATTTGGTAATCTCTGCTACCATACCTAATATTAGAAAATCGTTAGCGTCGATGTTTGGTGAAGAATAAAAGGTCACTTCAATTTTTATATACAAATTTATATTTTTAGGGGAAACGACGATACACACACAAGTACAAAATTGGTCATTCTCTTTCAAAATATCATGTAACTATTTTTTCGACCACTTTAATATGAAGAATCAGAATTAGGGATGGAGAAAGAAAACAACCTGTTCTTCAAAAAGAACGGGAACAACTTGTTCCCACTTTTCATAAAATCCTGTTCTGTTCTTTTTGTAAAAAGAAACATTCAAATTTTTTTCTACTTTGATTTCCAAGTTCTCAAAAAAATTTCGTATTTTCTAAATTATGCTAAGTCAGAAACACAGCTGTTCATCCTACAGTTCTTGACTCGCCGTTTCCTGTTGATTCATTCACCCGTTCTCTGTCCATAAACTATTCCCTTCGAGACTACTTCCTGTTCGGAAATTGATTTGTGCTCTCAAGCTGTTCTGATCCTGTTCGCGGAGCTGATCTCGCTGACTGCTCCCAGAACTGTTCTCAACTGAACCAACCCTGACGTTTGATGAATTTGCGAGTGGATTAGCATAATAATTGTGAAATTTTATAATTGTTAGGCAAAAAGACGTGATGAATGTTTAGTTTTAAACAAATTATTTTTTTTAAATATTACTGATCAAGATTTTGTACAGCTTTCTCTGGTGGTGTCACCTATTCGTTCTCAGGATTTGCAATGCTTTCAACTTTATTTTAAAACTAAATTTTACAAAATGGAAAGCAAAATTTCAAATGTGGACATTTCACTGAGAGGGAGATTCGGATTGGGTGTCATGCTCTCTTTAAGTTGAAAAGGGATCTCATTAAGTCAGCTATTACGAAAGACATCTTGGAAACAAGCATCCCACCATAAAACTAAAGTTGTAAAGCAAAAGTGATTTTTTGTTTTGTATTTTTCATGTTTTAAACGTGTATAGATAGGTTATATAATAAACCTGTTTTTCTGACAAAGGATCTTTCTCTTTGGAATGGATCACACCCCTTCATTTTGTTGACTAAAATGATCATTTTTGTGACTTAAAATTACATTAAAATCTAAAAAATTATTACTTTCGTTTGCAAATTTGTTTTGTCCTAGGTACCTCTTATCTGTTTGGGAACCATACTTGAGATAGTTCAGATGTGGGACATTATTAGTTGCCACTGACGTTCTTGAAGAATACGTGTAAAAAAGACATTGTATCTATGGAAGAAAAGAAGATTGGTTCCGGATCTAAAAAATCAGTAAAAATAATTTTAACCCTCTGAATGTCGACCCGCCCGAAACGCCTTTTCATTCAGACAACCGCTCGCCGCCCGTCCGGCTCTTAATGTAATCAGCGTTTCTGCCCCTCTACCAGTGAGGAGGGTAATCGGTCATCCCCACTCTACAAAGGATTTTCGAACATCTCCTAGTCACCTGAAGGTGTGCTAAATGATCATCAGGTGTTAGGGGGTCGATTTCTAACTACGTTCTTCAGTCTGTCTGCGGATCGGATAACCACCTGTTAGATTTTTTGCCTTTAAAATGCCTCGGTACAGAAGAATTTTGACTCGAGAAGAGATCGAAACAATACTTTTTAATGATACAGATGAATCAGATTTGGATAGGAGTGAAGATGACGAATTAGAAATGCCAACTAAGGAATTGGGAAACAATTCGATCAGTGTCGATAGTGAATCCGAAGATGAAGAAAATATAGATATTCTTCATACTGTAAAAAATGACGGTACCGTTGAATGGGATTCAGAAGTGGTTGAGAACGAACGCATAAACGTCCCCCAATTCATTAATTTTTCTGGTCCCCTTCATATGTTACCACCTGGCTCTTCAGCATAGGACTATCTAAAATTATTAATGAGTGAAGAGATATGCGAACTCATCAGGGTTAATACAAATAAGTATGGTGAATTTTGTGCCAAAATGCGAGGATTTGCAGACGAGAGATGGGAACCTATTGCGAGCATCAAAGAACTGGAATTTTTTTACAGTTCTGCTTGTAATGAGTATTGTACGCAAGCCTAGAATCACTGATTACTGGTCCAAAAATGAGACACTTGGAAATTCAAGAGTGAAAATGATGATGAGTAAAAATAGATTTTTACGCATTAAACACTATTTCCATATATCCGACAGGGAATACGAACTTAAGGACGGTGAAAATTTTATTTTCACCAAAAAGTAGAGCCACTAGAAACATACTTGCGAAAAGAATTTTCCGAACATTTTAAGCCGTACGCTCACTTATCAGTTGACGAAGCACTGGTCAAATTTAATGGAGAATTCTATAATTTAGAATACAGTTACCGTTGTTCGGTAGCTGTGCTTTAGAATACAGTTAGATAGTTCTTCGGTAGCACCTCGATCTATTACACATTGTTACTTTCACTTGGATTAAAGTTTGGTTTGGAGGCAGTAGAGAAAATATGTCTGTTTCTTTAGAACTGAGGGCTCAAAGCTTCCAACAATTTCTTTCACCTTACCCATGGGATCCCTACAATGTTAAATTTCACGTGGGTATTTACCACCCAAGTGTTAACTGGACCTCTAAAGATAGGTAGAAAAATAGTAAATGGCCTCTTTCTATTCAAGGCGGCTCTTAGGTTTAGCTCTCACTGCTTGAGGATGAACACGTGTTTTTGCTGCAATGAGAAACGCAAAGGACTGTAGCTGAGGGTGTTTTTCGCGTTGAAGAGAATAGAGCGGAGTTGGGACCGAAGGATTCAAGTGATCTTTTTTGTCCATTGTCCCTTTCAATACTATGCTTCATATAAAAGAACCAGTGTTGCTGTTTGTATACAGGTTACGGGAAATCGAAGCCTGAGGGACAGAGGGAGATTCTTGAGTGAACAATTGACTTCGCGTCGATAAGCCAGTTTCTCTTGTATACAAAACCACTTGTATCGACCAGTAACATGAAATAATCCGAGAAATGTTTTAAACATTAGTCCCGAAGTGGTCATTGAGGGTATGTCGTAACCCAATAATCAAACGAACAAAATTCTAAGAATGCATACTTTAAGAATGAGATGACTTTATTAGTAGCTGAGTTTTATGTTTTCTCTCATCTGACCATTTTAGCCCCTTGGTTTTTTAGAATGGAAGTTATCACAAATTTATAACAATAGAAGAAACTATAATGCACTTCTCATTTTGAGTGACGCTCACTTGACCGTCGCTTTCAACGCGGAATTTGACTCAAGTACATGTTCACTTGTATTGTTATGTAAAATTTAATTCCAAGACATGTTTTGTACCTACGCATATAAAATAGTAACTGAAAAGAAAAATTGTGTAAAGAATGACTTTTAAATTGAATTACGAGCTATAAATGCTAATTTTGCGATTTATTAGTGAGGGTTGGGTAATAGTAGTAAAGTGTGAATTTTATTTCTAATAAATAAAGGTTATCACACTTAAAGGTTTGCATATCTCTGTTTTAAGGAAAAAGCGCATATTTTTAAGTCCCGCAAACGAATAAAACGTCCATTTCAGGGACATAACTGACGTAATTCTTGCATATTTTATTGCAAGATGCTTTTGGTCTACAATTTTAAAAGAAACCATTATCAAAAAAATCACGCTGCTTTTAAGATCATATTTATAAGGAAGAATTATTGAAAAATAACCACTTTTATCACTTTGTATTATATTTCCGAAAACCTTTTTTAAACATCAATTTCAAAGCAAAAGAAATATTATTAATTTGAAAATTATCACGAATTTTTGATACATTGTTTTAAAAATAAGATAAGAAATTACAAATTAATTGCCGATAACACAACAGAAAAAATATACCTTGTATATTCCTGTTGCAAGAGATTTGAAGTAAAAGAGATCAGAGGGAAATAAAGAAATTAAATTGCCTTTTTAAAACATTTAATGAAAAATATGTACTTAAAATTAAACGTAACCTAATGTGTTTGTTCTAAAATTAAAAAATATTTTCCTTGTTTTATAAGTAAGCGCAATTGCTTTACTTTTGCGCTATATTTCATTAAAAGAAAATTGTTCTTTCTACCAGTTTGACAATTTTCTATCCGTGTTTTCTTTTTGAGAGTTTAAAAATGCTATGTAATGGACGCTGAACATCAGCATACACAACACGTCTATATATATATTTCTAAGATCGACTTATAAGTTGAAAAGAGCACTTTCCATACAACCCCCCATTAAAACCAGCGCGGTTTTCGGTCCCAGTGTAGAGTCCCCCAATTAGGTGTAAAATAAGTTGCAAACGAGGGGGGAAGAAATATTGGTGATTGAACTAATGCTACTCGGGCGTTTTGGGTTTCTGAGGACATGATGTTTAGATGCGTACGGATGTCAGAGGGTTAAAAAACCATATGAAAATATTCGTTTTAAGCTTATTATTTTATTTCAACAAAATACACAAGTAATAATATGTAATGAAAATGAAAAAAATTCTTCATGAACAAAAAAAATTGTTTTACACATAAATTTTTTTATTTATTTTCACTTTCTGACAATAAATGGGGCATACATTTGCATACGACTGGAATATCATTGCTATCACTAGAAATGTTGTGGACATCGTCTTCTCTATTAATGAAATTCTTTCTGTGATCTCTTGAGCAAAATCAGTATGAGTTTCCTCTGGTGCTGATGTTTCACTGGTTTTACGAACGAATTCAGTTATTAACCGTTGTGTTCGTGTTTTTGTTAGACCGTTATACAATTCTCTGTAAGAGGCTGTCAACAACTTCAGTTCACGTTGAAACTTCCCAGTGCGTTCCTTCCTCATTAGGGTCATGTTTGACAAAATGATTACCCAATTTTTTGGCCAGCTCCAGACCATCTTTTATTAAATCTGCATTTAGAACAGGATCATTTTCTTCATTATCACTATGTTCTGTGGGATTAGGAGTCTCAAGGACAACCTCTAATATTTCATCTTTGCTTAAGACTTTATCGACTAATAATTCATCAATATCTTCAAACGATAGATCATCGAATCCTTCTCCACCAATTGTGTGTGCCATTACTATTATCAATCTATTTGAACTAGACAAATTGTATTTTGAACAACAAAAATTAATCCCATGTACAAATTGCTGAATTTTCTGGTCATGCATATATTTTCTGCAATTATAAATGTCAAGTATTTTTTATCTTGATTTTACTAATCGTGATTTTTAAATTTTAGTTTTCGTATTGGAAAGATTTGATTTTCTATCATCTTTTGAGGAAATCGTTAATCACTTTTAACAGGGAACGTAGCCAGAATTTTACTTTGGAGGGAGCCTCAAAGATAAGAATGAAACTTTTTATACAAAACTCTTTAAAGACACAGTTAAAAAAGCTTATGAATGTAAAAAATATTTTGTTTCTTTTGATACCAGGATCTGAAACTTCAAAATTATTTCTCTAAATTTATCATAAAAAGTGACACATCTCGGTTGATCTAAGTACAAGAATGGTTCTGTAAATATTTACAAAATAAATTACATTAAATAATCAAATCTTGTTCCTGTAAATTTACTTTGTATTTTTACAACCACTATTCGGAGTACGAAGATGTGAGAAGAGGTCGAGTCAAAGCAGAAAAAAATATTCATAATCATTTTACTATCGTAATAAAGATTTTGTCAGATATTTTTAAAGAGAATTTTTAATTGTCAGATATTTTAAAGAAAATAACAGCCATCTTAAGAATGAAATAACGTTATTTTACTTGAAATTATTAATTATTAAATGCCAGAAATAAAAAAGCTTGAAAATTAAATTTAAAAAATAAGTCTAAATAATTAAAATTATAGTTGAAATTGGGGGGGGGGAATTAAAATGAAAGAAATTGAAAAAAGAAAGGGATAAAATAGATAGTGAAACAAAAATAGAGTTAGAGAGATTAAAATTAGCCCAATTAGAAAAGGAGCTAGAAATTGCGAACATGAGAAGGGATTCATCCAACACGTCTCAAACTACCAAAGTCATAGAACCGAGTTCCCCAACTGATAATTTGGAAAGATTAATCAGAAGTATTAAAACCTTAACTATTCCAGTACCTTGTAAATCAGAATCATTTAATCTGTTTTTCCATTCTTTAGAAAAGGCATTCCAAAACAAAACTGTCTAATGAATTAAAAGCTCAGATTCAGTTAAATATTTTGGGTGAAAAAGTAAATAATTTACTAGTGTAATGTGAGTCAGGAGAAATTGGGCAATTGCACTAGCATCTGCGTGTCACATGTGCAAATCGTCAGCCTTTTGTTATGGGTTGAGAAATTTTCTACGGTAACTGAGAAAGCTCCTAAGCAATAATTTCTCGCCACCGGCTACCTTGCCACTCCGCATCGCCAAAACATGGAGCTATTTTTTCTTTTCATTTGACATGTGCAGAACGTGGATAGATCTTAGTGCTCGGGAGAAACATGGCGCTGCGAGCGTATGCTCCATGTATTTCATCAGAATGTGTCGATATAGCACAGTAAAGCTATATCCACCTGTCATTTTTTTTTACATTGGAATCCGTTTCAAAAGTAAAGTATTTGTTTAACGTGAATTTAAGCTTGTTGTTTTTGTGAACTGCTGCACAACTAAATGGAAGATTTTGTCGAGTCAGCTTTTTATTTAATGGCGATTCAATAAAATCAACTTTTTGGTATGCAGCTAATTTATCCTCTAATGTAAGTTTTGAAATGATTTTAACAATTTGTCTTTTCTATGCAATTCAGTAACTCTTGCCATTTGTATTACATATCGTATCCTGCATTGAAATGTTCTTTTTTCTGCGCAATAAATATTGGTGCTATAGTTGGATAATTCTTCCCTTTTTGTGTGCGAGAAGAGAGTATTGCTAATATATTAACACAGGAAGGAATGTATAACACTCAAAATTAATTCTTGTTAAGTCGGCTTGCCTTTTAAAGCTACTTAATCTAGTTTGCTTTTGGGTTTTATTCCTCTCCTAAGTTATAAACTAAAATTGTTTATATAATGTATGTATAGTTAAAGTGAAGCCTGGTGAAATTAACTGGATTGTAAGGCTTAGGCCTAAAGGAATTGGTTTTAACAAAGTAAGCTATTTTCTCGTTTAATACCCAATTTTTCACTATCTTTATATGAGCATTCTAATTGAAGAATATTAAAGTCAAAATATCTTATTCAATTTATTTATTGGACTACTCACGAAAATTGCTTTTTTTGTATTTGCAATTATGAAATACTTTTTCACATTATCCTAATTAAAG